>JAYESD010000006.1:16153162-17353162 GCA_036927565.1 Tuctoria greenei
TCACACTGCTACCAAACAAAGCCTAAATTAGCGATCTCTGAAGAAAAACGACCAGGATGGAATGGAAAGGGGGTCCTATCGTCCCAAAAGATGCAATGGCCATATTCACGAGCGCTAGTACCAAGTAACGTCCCAAGCATAAATATAAGCAACAAAGCAATTTGAACAGCTAAATATTCAGTAAGGTCACGGGTCGTACCATCCTAAAATCCTTTATGATTAGCAAAATTTCACAGGTATAATTACATGTACATCAGTAATCTACAAAAACAATCACCTACTACTGCCTGCAGGTATATAAAATTGATCAGTCCAAAATATTCAGTGCGTCATGCAGCTCTACACTATACCTCTTCCTGCTGCATCTTGATAACTCATGCACCTCCCAGATATATGTTTATAAGAATGTACATAAGAAGCATACACATTAGTGGATATACCAGTTCCCTAACACCTGCTATCCATGTACACGATGGTTAGCTGGTGGTTCCTGCAACCAGGATCACATAGCAAACATCCAACCGCCATAGCTTCCAGGCCAGAAGCCACCTGCAGTTCATAAGAAACCAAACTTGCAGTACTGGCCCTCCAGCTTCAAACTGTAGCTCCTGCAGATCCCAGTAATTCAACTGAGTTCAGTGGCACTAGTGCCACACATCTAGTCAGGGCCATAGCGGGAAAAAGGTTCAGTGGAGTACAGTATCCAGTCCCCAGCCACATCAAAAACAGAACTATGTAAGTTTTACACATACAGTTATAAGTTAAACAGTAAAATCATACATCAATTCAACTTCCAGTTGTGAGAGGGAAAAACATGGCGAAGTGCAATGCACCTGCCATGAAATGTGCCGAAATTTTCTCAAGTTCCAGTTTGACTAACTCCCAGTCCATCTCCTCTTTCGAGCTGGCCGCTCTGGCTTCACTTCCAAATCAGCAGCAGCAGATTCATTTTGGGGAGGCTGCACTTCAGTATCCACCTTTGTGCTTTGAGTTGCCTCTTTCTCGCCGGGCATGGGAAGTTTGAAACGTTCACTTCGCCTTTTGAGCCTCTCAACTGTGTCTAGATGCCGATCACGCTCCTCAGCCATCTTATCAGAGGTCTGCCCAGTGTCAGAACTGCCCTTGATGTTTGAATTGCTATGTGTAGCAGAAACATCAGATTTGCCAAACTCAATGGCTGAGGTTTGAACGTCAGCTTTGCTGGGCTGAAATGTCTCTGTAGTTTCACTTTCAACATTATTATATTCTATCTCTTTGTGGCTTGTCCATCGCTCCAACTTAGAGCGACCCCTTCTTGCATCCTCATGGTTTTCATCATCTAACATGGCATCTGCTTCAACTTGTTTCATGGATGAAGTATCTGGTTGAGAATTCTGGCTCTTCTTGGATGTGGCATGGTTTCTGCTGTTCTTGTGCTCGCTTGCTTCTTTTGTCTCAACCTATACAAGTTATATTTTCATTACGGTTGAATGGGTGCATATGGTGTGGAGAGAATTTCCAAAAAATCATTTATAAAATTAGAACACTAAACTTGTTTTATAAAAAGTATGGTACTCATCGTTATACCAGAGTCGTGCTTGTCTTTGTTTAGCTAAACATTAATGTTCACAAAATCCAGCCAAAGAACTTCACACATATATCGCCTACCACCAACTAAAAAGACATTAAAGGACGGGCTACAACAAAATCAGATCTATGAACAGAACTTATAATAAATATTTTTTGAATTTGCAGTGTGTGTGTGTATAAAATCCTGCCATGATCAATAGTTAGTTAGCAGATCAAGATAAGCATAGCTTACAGACATGCATTAAACATGCATGTGTCAATAGCCTCCGCAACAAATTCAACTGCATCAGAATTCAGAAGCAAACATTGAACCAAATAGAGAAAGACACCACTTAACATGTTGGGTTGGGGTTGGGGGGATGATGGACCCCCACAGGTTGAGTGTGCACCTAGTTTGACCTCACAAGGGTAAAATCACTAAGACACTAGAAAACATTATTGGACGCCCACAAAATCTAAAAAAAAGGTAATTCATCATGTTATGGACTCATGGTTGGACCACCTGTTTCTATATGATCTTGGTTCCCAAAGGCAACAATTCTCCATCTCATCAATTAGGCACATAACTTTTAGCACCCCTCAACTTCCTTTATAAAGGAGCAAGAAATAAAAGTGATATGCGCCAACATTTTTGTGGAGCTTTAGAGATGTTTCTAATTTTCCCTACCTGACGCTAGCACAGAATTGCAAAATTCTTAGAAATGCACTTGAAATTGCTTCTATTTGCGGGTTCAATATACTAACATGATAATTTATAATTGATGCATGAAGCACCGTAAAATTAGTCGGTCTATTGGCTAGATCATACAACAACAACAAAGCTTTTGTCCTAAGCACGTTGGGGTAGGCTACATATGAAACACAACAGTTTTATTTTATTTTTTTTAAAAGAAAAGAATGTAAGGCAAATAAGAACCGTGAGATGCAAGTCAGCCAAAAATAGAAGTGTTCTTGTTAAAGAGACTGATGCTATTAGCATTAGAGGTCTGCCCTACAATCTCCATGTAAAGTGATGGTATAGCTGAAAATGAACCTAAAGTGATGGTATAGATTGAAGTAATACAATGGCAGGACTTAATTTGCCACATCAAAAATAGCCTCTCCACAGTAGGTAACATAGTGACTAGTGAGATCGGTCCTAGTGAAACAGAAGTATAACACCCTCAAAGTTATTAACTGCAACAAACAAACTAGCCCAAGGAACTGAATCAGCTTGGTGATCTTTTATGCACGTTTATTTTGTGGAGAATATGGACCCTGGGTATCACGTCAAGAGACTGGGCAGCCTTACTGGAAAAAACAGTAAAAACATGCCCTTGCAGATTCACAAGAGCTATTAAATTTCCAATAGGGTCTCTTGGTGTATATATTAGTGGCTTCCAATGACCTTGCCCTAATGTTAAAGGTTGTAAATTAATATCATTATTTGGGTAACTGCCACAAATCAATTATATTAGTAATCCTGAATCCTGGTATACAGCTAATAGATACAAAGGCAATGCGTTCATCCCCCTCCCCCGCATCACAACCCTTGTTAAGGGTGCGGCTGTTCTTATTGCAGCAACGCAGGTGATACGGATAGGGTGCTGGAACTCGCCGAGCCGTCCTCCTGGCCGCCGCACCGTTGCTGCAGCGCCGTAGGTCAGGGCAGGGGATATGTGAGATAAATCTCTCTTTTCTTCTCAAACTATCCTTTATTCAGTGTTATGAAACCATGCCTGGACGCCTAGGCGCTCGCCGACCGACGGGACGGCTAGGCGGCACCCAGACAATCAGGGAGCAGGGGATTCGGAGGCTCAGAGGCCATCGAATATAGCAGGAGAGAGCAGGGAGTCAGAGCTTAAGAGATCACCGGAGAGAGGTAGGAGCCTGCCCGCGGTTTGGGAGGCGGCCAAAGTGGTGACGGGAGACGAGCGGACAGAGGCAGAGCTGGAGACGGTTGGGGTCAGACGGACAAACGGTTAGGGTTTAGTCAATATTTAGCCGGGCCGAAACTAAAAAAACAGGGCCGCCACCTGAAAAGCCTAACTCCCCCCGATCTCATCTCTTTCCACCACAGCACCCGCGCCGCTCCTCTCGATGCGTCGCCGCCCTGCGCCGCTCCTCTCTGTTCGCGTCATGCCGTGTCGTGTCGTGCCGCGCGCACCCTCCTCTGCTCCTGTGCGGCGCACCGCGCCACTTCTCTCTGTTTGTGTGGTGTGCGTCGCGCCGCCTCCTCTCGTGTGCCTCTAGCCTCGCCAGTTAGTCGGAGGATGCCTAGACGCGACGCCTGGACGACAGGAGACGAACAAGTCGTCCCAGTCGGGCGCCTGGATAGGCGAGGCAAGGAGGCATGGTGTCCGGTCTAGAGCGACTGGACGCCTAGGTGACGCCTGGATAACACTGCCTTTATTATTGATGGGATTGGTGGTTTATATAACCTGGCCGATGTACAAACCCTGGAGTCCAAAACAGATTCTGACTTGACTACAAAACAAACTCTGACTCAACTAAATCTGTTACCAATAGATTTTTAAACGATCATGACTATCAAACTGAACTCTTATCTAAAAATAACCTGACTTTCTATCTTTAAACACTGACTCGGCCAAAACTGTTATTCAGTCCAGCTTTTATTCCATCTAATAAGCGTAATCTAATAATATTAGCCCATCACACCCAGGATTTTGAATGATTGATAAGGAAGACTGCTTAAAATATATCACCGTACCCATGCCAGTCACTGGGATTGAGGGGATAGGCCACATACCACATTTTTCGTGCATACCAGTTCATGCTTCGAAAGCGAACCAAAATGCAGGTAAACAGCTCCCGATTCACTCAATCTGGTCAAACAAATGGATAATGAAGAAACGAAGAGAAGGCAGGAGATTAGAATTGTAAAATGGTGTGTTTGGGTGTCTATCTATCGATCCATACTTACTACGTTGCATCTGTGGCACTGGCACTATGCACCTTATTCATTGGCTGCCATGCCCAGAGAAACATAAGGAGTTGCGTCAATCACCATAACGGTGTTCATCCATCTCCATTTCATTTGTTGATGAGGAAAGGCAGGTAGCAGCAGCAGCAGACCCGTGGACGAAAAGCTGCAACAAGTTGCGAAGAATGGGAGAGCAGCAGAAAGGGTTTGGGCATGAGAAGAGGATGATAGTGAGTGAAAGTAGGGCAGAGGACCAGAGGTAAGTTTTTGAAGAGAACATGGACAGATGGGGCCAGCCCAACAGTCCCCCTCGTCATCTTTATTTTTCCCTTGTTATTATTATCAGTGCGAAACGTGGATATTCAATACACAGATCCTATTTCAGATTAGTGAACCAAAGAGGTATACCCTTTGCAAATCTTACTCGAGGAGTGGCAAACTGCTACCCCTACCACAAACCCACAAACCACGAATCTGGTAATCTGCTTGGCTGTATTTATGCAACCATATATAATATTGGCATGCAAAGGTCAGGCAATATTAACCTTCAAAAGGTCAGCGTTCTGTTTTTACTTTTTAGAAGTGAAAACTATGACATGTTTATTTGGGATGCGGTGCAAAGCATAAGCATGAGAACTGTAAGTCTATATTGATATTAGAAATATACCACGGATGTAACTACTAAATTAATGCATTAACAAGAAAACAGGACCCTAGCGTACTGGAAGTCTGGAATATTTGACTGAAAAATATCTAGTCGGTAAAAACATTTTATCTAGTGGCCAGATAACTGGAGAAGTAAAGACCTGTCAACATGCACACGCACCTAAGGATAACCAACTCATAAAACAATCATCACAAGAACTGTAGGCGTCACGAATAATCCTACCGTCAGTATCGATATTTTTCACTTACCAATCATGCATGCAAATATTTCGCACCAGTTCTTTTGCAATTATGGTCACGATTAATTTGAAATAGCATCAAAACAAAATAATGTTCCAAATGTTCCCAGCATAGCTAGCTCAATTTTCCAATATTTATGGTCAGTACATGGTCTACCACCTGATTACCAATGCCTAAAAACACTTTCAACAACAATTTCATACCTTTACACTGTGATGGTTTTCATGGTCTTCACGTCTCCTTTTGTTCGATCTGTGAAGATTATGATCACTAGGCTCAGAACTTCTGCCCTTTCTTGTGCTCTCCCTGTGCCTATCTCTAACCGCAAGGCGGGCATCAGAACTGCCAGATAGACGATTATTGCTTTGTTTTTCTTGCCTGGAGTTCCTCTCAGTGTTGTTATCACGTGGATGTACATCAGAACGCCCTTTATTCTGCATGATGTTTTCTTCTGCACCCTGACCTCTCAAAGGTTCATTTTTCCTTTTGCGTTCTTGGGGATCTTTGCTTAAAACTGAAGATCTAGGTTCCTCCTTCCTAGCACCACTGACCAACTTATCATCCATAATACGTCCATCTCGACCAGTTCCTCTTCCCTCTTCTCTCTGAAGGGTTAATGTGCTTTCATGCTTTGGTCTCTGTCTGTCGTCTCTTTCTCTCTGTCTCCAGCTGTCATCTTTGTGTTTGGCATGATGTCGATCATCAACCTTCTCCTGCATCCTACCACTATCATCTCTTCTTTTCGGTTCAGTTCCATCATCCCTCTCTCTCTTTCTTCGATTATGGTCATCCCTTGCTTTATAACCATGCACCGTGTCCTCATTTTCAGGCTTCATTCTCCTCAGGTTCTCATCATCCTTATTTCTCTTGATATGAGAATCATCCAAGCCTTCATGGCGATTCAAAATCATGTCACCGCGCTCCCTTTGTCGAGAGCCTCTCCAGCCACCATCATCCAAGCGTTTCCGTGAATGAAGATCTTCTTCTCTATCATTCCTATCAATGGGCCTTGCCTTATTCCTATGCCTTGCACCAACTTCAGCATTGTATTCCAGCTTCATATCTTCTTTAGCTCGTCTGCTGTGAACATTGTCTTCTCTCCTTGGCCGAATATCTGTATCTCTTACCCTATCATAACTTCTACCATGTATGTCAACCCGATCTCTGTTTGCATAAGGCTGGTGGATATCTTCCCTGCCTCTAGAGGGCAAATGTGATTTTTCTACATCTAGTTTTACATCTCGGGAATATTCATCTTTTCGACGAAGGTTATGTTCTTCCATATCATGATGTCTTCTTACATCATTTACTTGTTTTGAGCGCCTCTCTTGAATAATTTCTTCGCCAGATTCAAGGTGTTTTTGCTTATCTTTGCTGCTGCCAGACCTTCCTTTCCTATTGTCACTATTCAGCGCCTTCAATTCATCTTGGTCACTGTTATTTTGTCCTGTGGGCTGCTCAACCATAGTAGGTTTCTGCTTTTTACCAGAGTGGACCAAGTTATCAGCCTCATTTGTCTCGCTAGGTGTATTAGGGTCTGAGGTAGCATCAGCACCCTCCACTTCAACACTATCATCAACCAAAGCAATACTATCATCATTATAATCAACGTGGTCTTCTGTGCTCAGCTGATCTGCCGCATCATCAGTAGCAAGACGTGACCCTTCTGAGTCATCCTTAGTTTTTTCTGATCCTGATCCTTCAACAGCGTTCTCCATCTGGGAATCACGACGTCCCTTTGAGGATATTTGGCAAGGTATCACTTCATTTGAGCTCTCAATTTCTCGACTAGAGCTTTGTCCCAGTGAGCTTCCTTTCAATGACCTGAAATAAGTTTCAGGGACACACATTATTACAAATATAATTTCAACATACATGAAAGGATGAAAGCAGCAATGTGAAATACTATTTATGACAAGATACCTGTTATTAAATGAAACAGTGAAGGCAGCCAGGTTAATTACATATACAAATATCAATTTTCAAATTTTAATCACCATGATACATAAAAGTATTTTGATTTGTCACATGGAAATGGTATTAATTGATCTGCCACCAGAAATTTCTCAGTTTATTACATAAAAATTTGCTATAATAATTAGAAAAAAAAAATGGCCAGGATATGTGTTGGCAATCCGATGTCTTAAAGAATTAGTAAAGGAAATCTTAGGAATAACCTAATGATATTCTATTCAGCATCATGCAATTTGTTCTTTAACTTTTTATTGACACTTTCTGTAACGAACATCTAATGCTTAGTGTTTATTGCTCCTTTATTTTATTTTTCTTTTCACCCTTTTCTCAAAGAACATCTACTGTTTAGTGACTTGTCCCAATTTCCATGTAAAGAACATTTTCTGTCAGCAGCAAAAGGTGTATTCTTAGAATTAGTAGTTGGTGAAAATATCCAAAAAAAATATGGTGAAGGTTCTTGTGCAACAGATGGACTATTTTCCACCCCCTACTAGACTAAAACCTGAAAACCAGTTGACCCAGGTGAGCTCAATCTTTGGCTACATACATTTCAAGTGCACAACCAATCAGTTTGCCCAAATGGCCAAATGATACCTGGCTCCCTCTTGTGAGCGAGGATCAACAAGATGCAGCAGTTGTGCATAATAATAGAGGGGTAAATATTTTGTGGGTGAGCACGATTCAGTCATGATCTGTTTAAGTACAGTGAACAATACATGGCTAGTCCAAGCTGGTCGGGACGTCGTCATGCGCTGGTGCCGTCTGGGGAAACTCGGCATGGTTGCGAACCAACTACCGACTCCTCCAGTCCTCATGCGGATCTCTCGGGACAAAAAATCCAAGGAAATAACTATGCGTTGGTTCCATTGTTCATTAGTCGTCCGATTAGTCGCGATTAATCGCGATTAGTCGTCCTTATCGGTATCTGCAGCACGATTAGGCCCAACGACTCGATCAGAGCGATCAGGTATCTAGTCGTCCGACTAGTCGTCCGATCAGGGCGACTAGTCGGCCGATCAACGATCAGAAATATTGGACGATCAGTGCGGCAGGCAGATGGGGGAAAATGGAACCGGGCCTTTTTCACCGTGGCCCATTAGGGTTAAACCCCTGCCTTTTCACCTTCCGCACGGTCTCCCCGTCAAGCCGTCACCCCGACTCCACAAACGCGCGACTCCCGGTCTCCCCGCCGCCCGCCGTTCTCCGCTCCGCCTCCGGACTTCGGAGCCGCCGGTGGAGTCCGCCCGGTGCTGTCCCCCTCCTCAGGCTTCTCAGTGCCCCACCCGCACCTCTCCTCCTCTTCCCTTGCGCGCGCACCGCACCGCACCGGACAAGGCTGGAACTGGAATCATGAGTTCATCGGAGGATGGTAAGATTTCATCTCTCCCTCCCCTGTTTCTTGTTCTTCAGAGTTCATACTTCATGTGTTGCACTTGTACACTTGTACTCAATAATCTGAAATCTGTATGGACTATGGTGTATGCTTGATGTTAAATGGCCCTGCTGCTATGCTGTATACTCTCTGATGCCCTGTACATGCTAATGCTATATATGTCCTGAACTCCTGATGCACTGATGCCCTGCTGTTAATGCTTCATGCCTTGCTGCCCTCATGCTTGATGCTTTGCTGTATACGCTTCATGGTTGTCCCTGCTGTATAGTTCATAGCTGTAATGTTGTATCCTGTATTTTCTGTTCTGCTAGATTCATGAGTTTTACTGTTCTGCTAAATTGATGACAGCAAGATGCCTGCTAGATTGATGACAGCAAGTGCAGGAGCTTTTGTACCAGAATATGAAGTTACAGGTTCTGATTCTCTTTGTATCACAATTTCAGTTTCAACATTGTGCTGGAAATTGTTAGTTGAAGTATGTTATGCTAAATTGATATTTGTGTATGTAATATGTATATATATGTTGACATATATATAGTGTCGACTAGATATGTTGTCCAAAATATCCAGGACGACTAGGGACGACTAGAGGGTCGACTAGGATCGACTAATCACCCTTATCTACGACTAATCGATCTAGTCGCCCTAATCAGCCCTTAGGCGACTAGGGTCGACTAGACGACTAATGAACCTTGGTTGGTTCTCGACCGGATCTCTGTGTACGTGCGTGTACAGCTGTGATCTGCTACGAACCTACAGCGGCGCTGCCTCTCGAGATAGAAGAAAGAGGAAAAGGTAGTCAAGGGGATTATCAACTTTGTTCGGGATCCCAGCTTCCGTCCTTTCCTTTTCAAAGAAAAGAAAAAAGCAACGAGGCAGACAATCATTTTGTGATCGTCGTCGTGTAGCTTTGTACTGCTAGCCATAACTTGGTCAATCAACAAGATGCAGCAATTGTGCATAATAATAGAGGGGTAAATATTTTTGTGGGTGAGCACGATTCAGTCATGATCTGTTTAAGTACAGTGAACAATGCATGACTAGTATCCATGGAAATTACACAAAAGGAATAACATATGAAGCAAAAAATGCATTAGCCACCGTACGAATAAATTAAACAACATGGCCTACCTTATTCCACGAGAACCTCTTGTTTTGCAGCTAGGAGGGGAGCGACCATGAACATCCGTGGACAACATATCACTTTCAGATGATACTGGTGGCTGTCTTTTATGTTCTATCTTCTCAAAAATTGAGTTAAGACCAGTATTATTCCTTTTATCTGATGGAAAGGGTTTGCCCTCCTCCGAATCATGGGTTTCTTTATTTTCTCCTTGAGAATCCTTCTCACTTTGGTCCATGGTGTCATCAATCGTTTGATCCTGGCCCTGGCATACAATCTACCAAGCAATGTAAAGTTAACTGTGGCTCGTACACAACTGCCAGCCCAAACAGCACAAGTTGCTCCCACATAAAACAAACAACACAGGCCAAATAATGGAAACAGTTTTACCTTGATAACAGAATCTGACTCGCGCATTCGAGGTATGCGTGTATCAATAGATGGAAGCCGTTCTCCATAACCAGTTTCGACTTGTATAGGTCTCCCTGTCATCTGAAGAGCAAACTCACATCATTGCAGAATAAAACGAAGCTGGCATAGAAAAATGAAGAGAAGTAAACAGCTAACAAAATGCTGTTTAAATAAATGAAAAATTAACACTCATATTCAAGGGAAATTTGTTATAGAATCTGTAACAGTTCTGAAGGATCAAGTCCCTACTTTCCAGTAGTTAAAATGAAAACCACTCCAAAACGATAATTATTAATGACATAAATTCATGTTTACTCTGTTGCAAATGACTAGTAAAAACGAGGCACAAGGTCTACTGTGTGAAAAGCCAAAACATCGATTTGTGGCATCTGGACATCGGACAACATGATATGTGAATGCTTGGAAGTAACCATCTATTTTACTTTCATAAAAACATAGCATGAGAAAGCATCACAAGAAATAAACCACGAGAAACATAGACTCGAAAGAAAACATGGATCAGATAGAAAAACAGAGGGAACTTCATACCACTGGTGCCCGCACGTTTGCTGGACCTCTTCCTTGGACACTGAAATCTGCATGACCATTATCTGTTTTATTACGATTGTCAGCAGATATCTCGGGATGAGCAGTAGCAGCAGCTAGTTCCGGTGGCAAATCTGGATCAAAGTCCTGAATGCAAAATAATAAAATATTGTTGATATCGTCACTCTCACTACTAATAGAGCAGAATGATGTTTTCCTTAATGGGGTAAAAAGTAACCTGTTCTGAGCGACCGCTCTCATACACCCTTATTCTAGATTTCATTGTGGATTCTAGTCGCAACTGATCCTGGTGAT
The DNA here is from genome assembly GCA_036927565.1 of Tuctoria greenei. Classification (NCBI taxonomy): domain Eukaryota; kingdom Viridiplantae; phylum Streptophyta; class Magnoliopsida; order Poales; family Poaceae; genus Tuctoria; species Tuctoria greenei. The sequence continues at coordinate 16,164,323 of JAYESD010000006.1, forward strand.
ATCATAGTTGAAATGAATGCATGCGACAAAAACAACATTACACACAGCAAATTTTAAAAATAAACTCACCAGCTGCTTGCAAAAGTCTTTCCACTTCTCTTCATCAAGGCCAAAGTTAAAAAAGTCTGAAATGTCAGCGCCTGGGTATTTCCATGGCTTCTCGTCAAATGTATCCGTGTCGATATCAAATATTGTCCTGATTCAAACAATAAAGAATCTTTAGGATTAAAACAATGATGAATGAGCATAAATTTGGAGTTCCCTGGTTAAGAGATACATATATGATTAGGAAAAAGAAAATAATGAATGACTCTAATGTAGGATGGCACTGTTGATCTTATTAAAGAACAACGTAAAATGCCCAGAATTCATAGCTTCTCCAAGGCCACAAACAATAACACAAGCAGCTGGCATAGTGTGTGTAGTGACTCTATGATTCAGAATCTAAAGTGTATTCATTATATCAAGTTCAGTTACCAAGAGTGAACAAAATTTGCAAAGCATGCCCCTGTCGACAGTCATCCAGTGTTTGCTAGTGTCTTTGTAAGGAGACTGTTCATGCTCATGGATTTGAATTACAAAATGTGTCTTGGAATGTTTTAAATTGCTTAAACATAGTACGAGTCAAAGTTGTTCCTTATTACGGAAAGTTTGAGTTTGTAGGGAGAAAATTGGATAAAGTATGATGCATTTGCACTACACTTTTCTATAGTTACGCATGCACTGACATCTATGTGATTTAAGACTGGTAAGCCTTCCAAGCAGTAAATGTTCCAATAACTATTGAAAAACATGATTTATGGCATATTATAAGAGTCAGCTACAAAACTATGGGCTGAAATATAGTAATGGACTCATGTATGCAAGGATAGACGAACGAGTCCTGAACTGACCATGATCGCAAAATCAACTCTAATATGGCATGCTGATTCTCAACTTCTTGTGGATTCTTGGCGTACGATTTTCAACTACAGAAAGTAGATTCAATGTATCCTCATTTATCAAGTAACAATTGATAGACCTGGTTGATCAACAAGGTTCCAAAAGGCACTAAGCGGGCGGTAAACCTCCTAATAGCGCCTAGGCGTTATATACTGTAGCAACAATATATTTCAAAAATATAGAAGTATATGCATGCTTCTGCTATTCTTGACTGATTTTGGCCGGCCCACTTACACTCCCGCATACAGCCCAGTCCCGTCTCCATGTGGCATAGCCCACCCCCGCATACACATGCGTGTGGCCCACTCTTCCGGTGTCCAGGGATCGATCTGCCCCCCACCCGATAGATCTCTACTGCAGCCTTTTGCGGTCCGCTCGCCACAGCTTTCCTCACCTCCGGAGGGATCCGATCCGCCGCCGCTTTCCTGGCCTCTGGAGGGATCCGGTCCGCCCGCCTTCCTCCACGATCTCGGGGAGATCGATGCGCTGCCGCCTCCTTCCTCGGGGAGATCGATCCGCCACCACCTCCTTCTTCCTCGCCACACCTTTTGGAACGCTATTGATCACGGACACAAATGCCTGTCACAGACCCCACATCATAGAAGTGTTCGATTCATTTTCCTTGGAGAATACTGTTCCTGCTCGTTTTGCAGCTCGTATGAGTGCAAAATCCACTCCCTAGTATGATCATGCTAGTTCTCCACTTCATGTGGATTCTTGTTATTATTCCCTAATATCAAAAGTAGATTCAATGTATCGCTTGTTTATCAGAAGTTTCACTTGATAGACGTGGTTGACCACAAACACAAAGAGATCTGTCGTGTGCCCTACGTTGTAAACTTCTTCCAATAATTTCCTTCGAGTATGCTACTTCTGCATGTTTTCCAGATATCAAAACACTGCCAGTGTGATTTGGTTTTCAAATAAACAAAGGTTTAATAAATATAATTCATTCTAGTACAATTATGTCAACATCCGAAATGTCCCAGCCAGTGTTTAAAAGGTGTCGCCTAGTCACTTCCTAGGTCCAGGCGCTCCGTCCTAGACACCATGGCCGGTCGACTCACCTGGCCATTGCTGCCTCCCAGGCCGTGCCCGACACTGCCGACCTGCTGGCGCCTAACTGGTCGCCTAGGCGCTGCTTAGGCGTCCAGGCACCCTTTTTAAAACACTGGTCCCACCCCCAAATATCTGCAGCCTCGTCATATTTCATCTGACTGAAACCCGTCCTTTACAAATAAAACTCAGAACTGAAGGGATTATTCAATCTTCAGAGGGTAACAGCCACTACCACATAATTTGAGCTATGAAGTATGAATCTAGCACTATTTATAAAATGAGTGTACTTTACTCATTAACTGCCTACACCTTACACTAGTCTGCACGGGATGCACACATACTGCAGCTCATGGAGGACTTGGTTCCAACGGCAGTTTACAAACTCAATTCTGCAGTTGGACAACCAAGTGTTATCCAGAATAGTGCTATAAGCTGCCTACTATGTACTAAGGCCCTACAAGAAAATTTATTTGCGACTACAGCAGAATCATGATTGAAGATGGCACAATGAGTAAGACAAGTGCAGAAGAATCAAGGGATTCTGTCTACTCCAGAAGTATAATATCATTATTAGCATGTATAACAACAGTTAATTTACTTGTGTGGAGGAAGTGTGAAATCTAGTCCACCACCAAAGCCACGCCCTGAACCACCCCATGGAGTCATTCCGTAGCCTGAATGAAAACCTTTATTCATGCCCCTACCACCAGCAGGCCTCCAGTCACCTCTTCCTCTACCAGAGAAAGGGCCTGGGGGCCCAGAAGGGCGGAACTGACCAGGAGTGCCAGGAGCACCACCACCAGGAGCCCCAGGTCGTACATACTGCACAGGGAGAACGAATCAACAACACGTGCATAAGAAACCTTCAAAAATAATACACTAGAAAATGGGAGAACGGTTACTGAACTAGAAGACAATAACTCTAGCAGAAAAAAAAATATTAGTATTCAACAAAAAGAAAACAAAATAGTTGAAAATTAAATTTTATTCATGCATAAAACAGTGAACAGATCTTGCCCAATCAAACAAATTTTAAGCAGTTAAATTTCATACACTCCAATATGCATGTCATGGAACTGTCAACTTACAGACTTTATTAATACTTAAATATATTAAACTGGCACTTAATAATATTATAAATATTAAAGTGATAAGTTCATGGAAAATCATATGTATAAAATACATTTGTATCACATGCACACTCCCTTCAAATGCAAAAATGAAGTTCAACAAACTGCCTCCAAGAGAACCCAAGGCCACAAAATTAAGATATTACCCAAACATGTCCAAGTCATAAAACTAGAATTTAACTAGAGACGATCTTGACATGAGCAAAGATAGCCATGCACAGATCCATACAAAACAAAACTCCTCCGTAACAAATTGCCCCGTCTTGCTCTGTGGTCATGGCTCTTCTTGGGTTTCATCTTTAGCTTACCCCAACTTGCTTAAGAAATGTTATCGCTACACTTGTTTAACAGTTTTTGTGCCTTGCTTATCAGACAATGATAACATTGGTGAATTGAACGGGCTACAGCTCTCTACATTTGAAATGGTGGCACAATAATTGAAAGCTCTGTCCAGATCACATTTGCATCTGGAGACTGAAATTCGGTTGTTGATTTACGACTGGGTAACCCCAACCGGCATCACCGTTGTGAATTTGTGATAGCAACTCCTACCTAACGATGAATTGTCAGCAGCCATGGAGATTGCCCATTCCAAGGGTTGAACATTTGAAATGTTGTATGTAAGCATCCAGTATAAAATGCATGATCATCATGTTCTTTTCCCTTCAATTATATGTTAATAATGCATTTACAGTTACACTGTTGAATGGTAAGCCACACGCAGGATATCTGTGAAAGAAACTGACCTAGAAAAGAAATTTACAGAGTAGTACAGTACAACATAAAGCATAGAGTTGCAACCAGGTTTGTGCTGTCTCCCTCTGCAGGGGTGGCCTGAGGGCATCGTACAGCTTCTTGGCCCAAATAACTGACCTTGAACATAGAGTGGTGTTGCGGGTGGAACCCCTGGCTGCCGCCACTGTATCCGATCCTCCCACCGGGTGCCGCCACAGCCTTACAAGGCTCACCGCCGTCCTTCCGTTCCCCCTCCGCCCCCGTGGCTGCTGGGTCTTCTCCCCAATCCTGCTCCTCCATCCCGGGGATGTGAGGGACGTCCGCAACGATGACAAGGTCGTCGCCTTCCTCGTCGTCACCTTCATCCTCCCCCAGGCCCCGGCGGCCATGGGTCTCGTTGAGCACGATCTGGATGTCGTCCTCACTGTCGCTGTCCCACTCGTCGCTCCCGGCTGCACCAACCGCCGCAGACGACGAGAGCCCTGGGATAGCCGGCCCGGAGTGGCCATCGCCAACGCCTACTCCCATGAGTGAATCGAGATCATCCGTGGCGGGGGCCGACTTCGCGGGCGCAGCAGCAGCAGAGTCACGTTTCGCGGGGAACGCGGGCGCAGGTGCGGCACCAACGTCGTCCTCGTCAGCCCAGTCGGCGGTCGGGTCGACTCCGGGGATGGGGTCGCTCCCTCCTAGAAGCCAGTCGTCGTCCTCCACCACCGCCGCCGTAGCTGGAGTGGGGTTAGGGTTAGGAGGCTGACGGGGTAGGGTTTCGTCGGGCACGGGACTGGAGGGCGCGGAGGTCGAGGCAGACGTGGGAATGATGATGTCGGTGTAGAGGTCGCCGAATTCGTCGTCGTCCTCCATGACGGCGGCGGGATCCGGGGAGGCGGCTGTGGAAGGCGGCGGCGGCGGGATGGGGAAGGACTGCAGGAGGACGGGTGGAGCTCACCTGGGAGGTGGGAGCTGCCTATCAGTAGAAGGGAAGCCCCGGTCTCGGTTCAGTGATTTCACCCCCTGCAGGGTTCGGACTCGTCAAAATTATATGATTTTGGCCGTATTAGGATGCGAGACGATAATTCCCCTGATTTTTTGACAAAATTTCTTGAGCTCCAAATAAAGCTGTATAAGCACCCTTAAATTTGATTATGCGGAGAACGACTAGAATATAATTAGTATTATTCTAGTGCAATCGTGTAAAAATTTCTTATGAGACAGTGATCTACGTTCAAAGGTTGATGTACTTTTGCACTTAAACATTCTTATCTAACAAAAGTGTTTACACTGCATATGTGAAAAGGATTAAATGTAAAAATACAGTAACTATTGGATATAGATCGTGTATATTATAAGATATTTTTACACGATTGCATCAGAATACTTTAAACATTTCCAGTTCCAGACAACAAAATGGAAGCTCATTGTTGCACTTAAGGCCTTAGGGAAACATGATTTTTGCTAGAACGTTTCAGATTCAGACAACATCCGGTTATAATGTCAGTGAAGAAAACATTACTATAATCAATGAACTGATGCTTGTGAATAACAAAAAGCTATGAAAATCATCCTGATTGGTTACAAAAATCGGTCTCGCCAATTTGCAGACCGGTCTAACCGACATAGAGTTACAGCTTCACATACAATCGTTATTAAAATTGTGCAATACAGATGTACCGAAGAAGCACTCAGTTAGATTATGGACTGTAAAATTTATATTGCTCGGTTACACCTAAGAACTCTACGCAGCAACAGAAGTTGTTCATCAAATCATGTGGTTGCAAACTGGTTTCCTCTGCTTCCAGTGACTCTCGAATGAGTTTCTCGGTGAGCTCCCTTGGAAGTCCTCGAACGCTATCCGTCGTACCGACCTGTGTGTGACCCAGCAATCCAGAGAGAGATCAGACCAAAAGGCCAGATGCACTGGTGTTTCTGAAGGTACAAATTGTGCAGCACAAGATTAGCTTTCTCTTTTCGGGTCAAAAGTCTGTGGGATTCAGATTACTCACTAGTTCATCAATGAAAGGCAGTACTGATGGATGTGTTAGCCTAAGCCCACCAGCTACGCAAGTCATGTCGCCTTCTTTGACTTAAACCAAAAAAGATGGAATTTTTGTATATAGATTGCAATACCAGAACAAGAACGATGTTTGCAGTGCGTTGAGGATTTACCACTTTGTCGATGAACTCATCCGGTATGTGCTGAAACTTGATCTGCAGAAAGCAGAGTAGAGCAAACACCACCTTGATTTGTTGTCTTTCAAGTAGAAATCATGATATGAATATTTTAGTTTATAAACGTATAACAGTATCTTATTAATAACCTCGGGTATGTCCCATCCACCTTTTGTAGCCCCGGTGCTCAGGTTGGTCACAAGAACATAGTTCACCGCAAATGCTCGATCACCCGAGTAACCTGACAGAATCATGAAAATAGACACTATTTTCCCTGAAGAAAGCAACTTTTCAGGCATAACACAATTGGCATTCAGAGTAGGGAGGACCTCGCACCCTTGATAAATTCTCTAGCTTCTTCTACGGTCCTTGGCCTTCCCCGTATCACCGCTTTGCTCATCATAATCTTTACAGGAGCACGGATTGATCGAATAGTTACAGAGGTAAATCCACACAAGTACAGAACTGAATCCATTGTAGCATGAAGCTGGACGTTAATACCTGGTCAGAGGTGACCAGAAGGGTAGATCGATCTCCGTTCAGTGCACAGTCAGTATGAAGCTTCTGCTTGATGGCCTCGGCCTACGTACACTTCAGCAAACACGTCAGCTAATGTCACTACACGTTGAACACCAGGAACAACATCACCCAACCATCCCATGGATTGTTTCTCAAGTCCGTAGGAAGAACAAGCATGGTGGTGCTTCTCTCTGTGTGTGTGTGTGTCTACCTTAGCTTCAGCCAAGGCCTTGACCAGGTCCTCTGGCTTCTCCCTTCTTATGGCCTTCTCATCGATATCAGCACTCTGACAATGGAGGAGCCAAACATAAGCAGCTGAAAAAAATAGCAAGGATGTGTTACATATCGAACCATTTTGACATCGCCTTCTAACCATGACAGTGAATTCGTAACCCATGTCGGCCAAGATCTCGCGGCGCGCAGGGGACGACGATCCAAGTATGACCTTCGTATCAACAGATGCAGGAAGCAAGATGCTTAGAGGATCGAGCAGCCGTGATGAGGAAATAACCTGTGCAGATGCTGGGAGAAACGCACCTTGAAGGAAAGCGAAGAGTTGTTGCAGACAGAAGCCATACTTGGTTCGTCCTGCAGGACTGAGGGAGGGGTGAGATTATTGGGGCCAAGAGGCTGTTGAATATTGGCGTTGATTCCTTGATTGCCAAGGCATGTTGTGATCGTCGCAATTATAATACTAACACAACTAATACCTCCGTTTTGAAATAATTGTCATTTCAGACAATCAAAAGATCCAAAAATAAACTAATGAAGGTTGTTCTAACGACAAATAAATTGAAACGAAGAGAGTACAAAGAAGTATAATAATCGGAGCAGATCAGCATCAAGAGTTGTAAAATTGTAATATAGTGGGTTTCTTTTGATCCTTGAACGATCCACGTGGCAATCTTCTCAGGTGAGGCATGTGTTAGTTGTGATCTCGGGAGGTGACGTGGGCAACCCCCCAGTCAAACTCCCCTACGCGTCCTGATCGGGAGCGCAACCGACACTGGTTCGTTGCGGCCCCTCTCACCCGCGCCATATAAATAAGAGAGGAGGGGTTGGGGTGCTAATCACGAGTTGATTAGTCACCACATCCCTCCCTACAAAATCCTAACCGATCTATTAGGGTACGGAGTGAGAGGAAAGATCCGCACCTGGAGACCCGACGCCAAGCCGATCTGCTTCAGGCCGCCACTGCATCACGTCGTCCTACATCGACGAACTCCTTGCGTCAAGCTAACTCTCCCGCGATCATCCATTAGAGACCAATGGCATCTAATAGATCCACTGACGGTAACACACTCATCTCTTCTCTAAACCTCTATCTGTCTTCATCTTACTACTATGATCTATCAGTATGTTCTTAATTGATTGTTTGCATAAGTAATTAGATCATAGATGTTTAATTATGCCTGTTAAATTAGATTAGACCTAAGTTTACCTGATTAGATATTCACAGTAATGATCCTAAGCATACTAAGAACTAACAATGGCATCAGAGCCGTGCTGTTGAAATCTAATCCGGTAATTAAGTCTTAATCAGATAAACTAAGTTTCTAATCATGTTTTAGTTTAGTCCTAGTCTCAGTTAGTTAAGTTTAATTTCGATTAAGATTAATTTAACACAGCAATTAGAAGGAGGGGAAGTCAGTTTCGATTTCGGCTAAAACTTAGAGCTCAGAACACAAGCTGAATCGAATCGAATCAAAATAAGAAAATTAGATTAAGAGGAAGAGGAACTTATCTGGATCAAGATGGCCTTGGGCCACTGAATCCTCATCAGTGCAGGGTTAGGGTAAACCCTAACCCTAGCATCTTCTTCTTTTCGACGGCGGCCAACCGGCCGATCTCTCCCAACAGAGAGAACGGCGGCGCCGTCATCCTCAGACACAGCACCAGGGTTCGGGCCAAAGCCCCAACCCTAGCCGTGCTGCTCAGCCGCCGCCGTCATCTCAGAGCCTAGGGTTGGAAAACCCCATCCCTAGGTGCCCTTCTCCACCGGCGGCACGTAGTGCGCGCCGTGGTGGAGCTCTTGACGGCACCGGAGTCCCTGCAAATCAATCACTCAGAAACCTAAGCAGTCGCGCTAGGGTTTCGGGCGCGAACCCTAACCCTAGCGGTCGGGTTTTCTTCAACGGCGACCGACCGATGCAGCTTCGGCCGACGACGAGCTACCTTTCGGTCGCTCGCCGGCGGCGAAGGCTCGGCCGTGCTGGAAGTCCCCAACGCGGCGGCCAACCCTCCACTCAGATCCGGCGCGAACGCCGGTTTTCCTCAACGGCAGACCAGCCATCATCATCGGCGGCGACGGAGCTCCACCCCTACGGGGGGATCTCTCGCCGGTGCCGGAGGTCCCGGGCTCGTCGCCGCTCGTTGCTCCCTCGCCGCTCTCGCTCGCTGCCGCTCGGAGTGAGGATGAGAGAGAAAGTGGGGGCGCAAATGAATTAGGGTTCGGCGCCCCCGCGGCCGACGGCCTTAAGTACCGCCCTGATCTCGCCGCGGAGCCGTCGGATCGAGGATGGACGACTCAGATGACCCGGCGTATTAAGTTTCAGTGAGACAGGAGCCGTCGGATTAAAATCTGACGGTCCACGTCGCGCGCTGCCCGCCGCCTCGCGCTAGCAGGCCCGGAGCCCATGTGGGAGTGCGAAATGGGCCAGGTGGACTGCCCTTTCCATTTTCCCGAATTTTTCAGATTTTTAGTTGGGCTGCTTTAGGTTTTGGGCCAAATGCCCGATGGGCTACGCGTGTAAGGATTTTTTTCATTTTCTGGTGTATTTTAGCTAGTGGGTTGGTCCAAAATTACTCAGTGGGCTGAATTTAGGGTTTAAGCCCATTTAGCCTTTTAAATGATTTTTGAATTTTAGAAAAGGTTTAAGATGGAAAATAAATTCCAGAAAATAGAGAAATGGTTAGAAAATTAGTAACATAGCTGGGAAAATTTTAGAAAATTTTGTGTGATGATTGTGTAATATTTGATTGCATTATTTCTGTAATTTTTAAGTTATTAAGTGAATTTTCTCAGTTATTTAAATCCAATTATTTGCATTAAGTTTATGCAATTAATTTCAGTAATTTAAGAAATTAAGTTTATTTTACTTCCGCTGTTATTTAGCAGTAAATTTAAATAAGTAACCAACGTGAAAGTTTAAATTTACTGGAATTTTAAGTGTATATGTTTTACATGTAAATTAAATAAGTAACCAAAGTGAAAATTTAATTTTGCCATGTCTTAAGTTTATTTCTAGTATATTTGCATTATATTGGGAATTTCTTCATGAATTTTAAGTATGTCTACATGGAAATTAGAGTAACCAACGTGAAATATTTCCATGATTATTTATGTCAAATGGTTTTGTTGAGTAACCAACGTGAAAGACATCTCATGCCATTTCTTGTTGTTTAAGTGCAATTTTAAGTATATGCTTCACCATATGTTGTTTTAAGTCTTTTTTCTAACCCCTATATTTTGTCTTATTAAGGTGTCTCAAACGTGGTAAGTCTCATTGCCTCCATAGAGACCCTTGCTGGTCATAACTATGGGACATAGAATGAGAGACTCAGAATGAACTTAGCAATTGCAAACCTTGACCTTTGCCTAAGAAAAAATCGACCTGTTGATCCTGAAGCTCCCATTGCTCAGCCTGAGGAGACCAATGAGGAGTTTGGAGTAAGGAAAGAGGAGTATCTTAAGCTTAAGGAAAGATACCCTAAGGATCTTAAGGCATGGGAGGAATTCAACAGAAAATGCCTCATGGTCATTAAGGCCACCATTTCTGAGACCATAAGAGGAGCTATTCCTGACTGTGAGCTGGCAACTGAGTATCTTGCCAAGGTCAAAAGTCAGTACACATGCTCCACTAAGACATTAGCAATCATTCTCCTCAAAAGGCTTGTTAATGAGAGGTACACTGGTGGGGGTGTGAGAGATCACATCCTTAAGATGAGTAATTTAAATGCAAACCTCAAGACTCTTAACTTAGCCATGCCAGATGAGATGCTTGTACATTTCATCTTCATGTCTTTGCCCAAAGAGTTTGAGGCTTTTGTGATAAATTACAACACTAAGGAAGATAGCTGGACTTAGAGAAAGTCATGGCTATGTGTGTTCAGGAGGAGGAACACTTAAAAGGTAAGGGTGGAGACACTATTAACTTCACCAAAGGTAAGAGTAAGAGAAAGGCGAAGACCTACTTCACCTATTCCAAGCCACCATCTTTTAAGGTACATGACTCCTCTTCTAGGGGTAAAGGAACAACTCCTCATCCTTCTGGTTCTAAGTTGAAATTAGATCAGTGCAAATTTTGCAAAGACTTTGGACATCGCCAGAAGGGCTGCATTGATTTTATTAAGTGGTGTGCTAAGAATGGGGTTAAGTACAATGAGGACTATAAGAAGGGGGGAAAGGACCATCAAAGTCGCTGATGGCCATAAAGCTGAAGTTGAAGCCATTGTAACTTATCCTCTTAGACTTAATAGTGGTTTCATACTTAGACTTCATGATGTTCTTTATGTCCCTAGTTTAGAGAGGAATTTGATATTAGTTTCATGTTTGGATAATTGTGGATTTGTTTGCCATTTTGGCAAGGACAAATGCTCTATTAGTTTGAATAATAAGATTGTGGGTCTTAGCTTCATACAAGACATGCTTTACCTATTGTCCACTCATGATAATGTGAATACCTTAAGTAATGATCAAATTCCCGCTAAGAATGACATTAAAAGAAACAAGTGCAAAAGAATCAATTTCGAAACATCTTCGAAATTATGGCATTGTCGATTATGCCATATTTCGAGGGGGAGGATCGAACGCTTAGTATCTCAATCGATCTTACCCCACTTAGACTTTTCAGATTCAGAAGAATGCATTGATTGCATTAAAGATAAGTTTGTTAAGACTATTAAGAAGAACGCCATACACAACACGGGAATTTTGGAAATTACTCACACATACATTTGTGGTCCATTTCCCGTAGTCTCCGTAGACGGGTATGACTCGTTCATAATGTTCACGGACAACTACACTCGTTATGGTTACATTTATCCAATCAAGGAGCGATTCGAAGCATTGAATAGTTTAAGATATTTAAGGCTGAAGTAGAAAATCAGCACAACATTAAGATTAAGGTAGTAAAATCCGATCGTGGAGAGGAGTACTACGGTCAGCATACCCCATATGGTCAGGTTCCTGGACCTTTTGCGAGGTTCCTACAGGAACATGGCATAGTCGCCCAGTATTCTACATCGGGCGAACCTCAGCAGAACGGTGTTGCGGAACGTAGAAACCGTACTCTTATGGACATGGTAAGGAGTATGCTAAGTTATTCTACGTTACGTGTTAGCCTATGGATGGAGGCGTTAAAAACTGCCATTCATGTGCTTAATCGGGTTCCCACTAAGTCAGCACCTCAGACACCGCATGAAATGTGGACAGGACGTAAGCCCTCATTAAACTATTTTCATATTTGGGGCTGTCCAGCTGAGGCTAAGATGTTCAATCCAAACATTAGTAAGCTGGAATCTAGAACAATTAGTTGCCATTTTATTGGCTATCCTGAGAAAAGTAAGAGTTTTAGATTCCATTGTCCAGATCGGCATACTAAGTTTATAGAAACACGACATGCCCTATTCTTAGAAGACGCTATGATCAGGGAGAGCACGGTACGGCGGGAAATAGATCTTGAGGAGGAATGGATTAGTTTACCTGTTCCGATGACTCAAGAGCCTTATTTCTCCCTACCTGCTGTCGGCGTGCCACCGGCACCTGGTGCTGGTGACACAACGCCTATTGCTGCACCTCTATCGGCCACAACAGAAATAAATGAGGTTCAACCTTCTCAGTCTGTTGATGATATGGTCGAACAAAATGAGGTTCAACAGCAGCCTCAACCATTAGATGATGCTCAAGTAAAAAGATCGCAAAGAGTAAGACGATCGGCCATCCCGGACGACTATCAGATCTACTTTAGCGAAGAAGTTAAGATGGAGGATGATCTCATCTCTTACGAAGATGCCATGAGGCGATCTCATTCATCTGAATGGCAAAAGGCTATGAAAGATGAAATGAGTTCCATGAGTGCCAACAAAGTCTGGGACTTAGTAGAGATTCCTAAAGGAGCCAAAACTGTAGGCTGTAAGTGGGTCTACAAGATTAAGCGTGACTCCAAAGGGAAGATCGAAAAGTATAAGGCTAGACTTGTGGCTAAGGGATTCACTCAGCGAGAGGGTATTGATTATAATGAGACCTTCTCTCCCGTGTCATCAAAGGATTCTTTTAGAATCATCATGGCATTAGTAGCGCATTATGACTTAGAATTACATCAGATGGATGTAAAGACGACGTTCCTCAATGGGGATCTATATGAGGACGTCTATATGACACAAGTGAAAGGTTTTGTCGTTAAGGGTAAGGAACATATGAGATGTCACTTGAAAAATCCATTTATAGACTTAAGCAAGCTTCAAGACAATGGTATCTCAAGTTCAATGAGATAATTAGAAAATTTGGGTTTAAGGAAAATGAGGAGGATACTTGCATTTATGCTAAGTTTAAGAATGAAAAGTTCATTTTTTTAGTCCTTTATGTGGATGCCATCCTATTAGCAAGCAGTGATGTCAACTTACTCTTAGAAACTAAGACATTTTTATCCTCAAACTTTGATATGAAGGATCTAGGTGAAGCGAACTATGTTTTAGGGGTTGAGATACACCGAGATGGTGTTAAGGGGGTTTTAGAACTATCTCAGAAGGTATACTTAGAAAGCATACTTAGAAAGTACGGTATGCATAATAGTAAAGTCTCGCCTGCTCTAATAGTTAAGGGCGATAGATTTTCAAACTCTCAATCGCCTAAGAATCAATATGAGGTTAATCAGATGAAAGGAATTCTTTATGCTTCTGCTGTCAGAAGCTTGATGTATGTTCAAGTTTGTACACGCCCTGACTTAGCTTTTATGACTGGGATGCTTGGCAGATACCAAAGTAATCCAGGATTAGACCACTAGAAAGTCGTTAAGAAGGCATTAAGATACATACAAGGCACTAAGCACCTCATGCTAACTTTTAGTAAGACTGAGTCACTAGAAATAGTGGGCTATTCAGATTCAGATTACACGGGTTGTGTGGATACTAAGAAATCCACGTCAGGTTACATATTCACCCTCGCGAATGGAGCTATATCGTGGAAAAGCTCCAAACAAGCAATCACTACATCGTCCACAATGTATGCTGAGTTTGTTGCTTGTTATGAGGCCACCAGGCAGGCATCTTGGCTTAAGAAATTTATTCCCGGTCTTAAAGTGGTCGACAACATCCATAAATTACTTAAGTTATACTCCGATAATCAGCCAGCAATAATGTATTCTCACAACAACAAGTCGAGTGGTGCTGCCAATCACATCGACATTAAGTACTATATTGTGAAAGAGAAAATCCAGGATCACACAATTAGTCTCGAGCATATCAGTACTAAGCAAATGCTTGCGGATCCGCTAACTAAGGGCCTTCCACCCAATGTGTTCAGTGAACACGTAGCCGACATGGGTTTGAGGGAGACATTGCGATAATATCCTGGATTCTAAGAGGCCACCTAAGTGTAAGGCTATTTCTATTTGTGAGATGTATCGTGGTCTTCGAGTCAAATAGTACGTAAATGACTGTTTTGATGCGTCGTGCCCTTTATGTCAAAGCAAAAGAGATATGTGTAAGATTAGTTTAGTAAATAAGATAATAAGTTAAGGTCCCGTGATCAAAGGGGAGAATGTTAGTTGTGATCTTGGGGGGGTGCCGTGGGCAACAACCACGCCCCCCGAGTCAAACTCCCCTACGCGCCCTGATCGGGGGCGCAACCGACTCTGGTTCGGTGCGACCCCCTCTCACCCGCGCCATATAAATAAGAGGGGAGAGGTCGGGGTGCTAATCACGAGTTGATTAGTCACCACATCCCACCCCACAAAACCCTAACTGATCTATTAGAGTACGGAGTGAGGGAAAAGGTCCGCACCTAGAGACCCGACGCCAAGCCGATCTGCTTCAGGCCGCCACTGCATCACGTCGTCCTGCATCGACGAACTCCTTGCGTCAAGCTAACTCTCCTGCGATCATCCATTAGAGCCCAATGGCATCTAATGGATCCACCGACGGTAACACACGCATCTCTCCTCTAAACCTCTATCTGTCTTCATCTTACTACTATGATCTATCAGTATGTCCTTAATTGATTATTTGCATAAGTAATTAGATCATAGATATTTAATTATGCCTGTTGGATTAGATTAGACCTAAGTTTACCTGATTAGATGTTCACAGTAATGATCCTAAGCACACTAAGAACTAACAGCATGACATCAAGTTTCTATAAGGAAATGACAAGACAAACGGAAAGATTAAATGTCAGGGGACTGAGGCGCTGCTAAGTTTACGAAGTAAGTTTTTTGTTGGTTGTTTTCGTAATTTGTAGAGTTATGTTAGTTGTATAATAGTAAAAAACATCATGATTGATTAACCTATAAAAAGAAAGATTGGTGGTTAATTACAAGGGTTAGTGGTTAATGATTTTAATTAGCTGCTAATTATTTTGTGTCGGAAATTTTCTCCAATTTCAATCGCTTGAAATCTAGACAAATCCGAAGAGAAATGCTCTATTACTCCACATTCCATTTCATAAATTTGACGTATATTTATGAGCACGAGCAAACAAATTCCTAGCAGTTTGGTGAAACCAGATCTTCCTTTGAGGTGTAGGTGTACCTTTTCGGTTTTCAGGTTTCATCAGAGAGAAGATTCACATTTCTCATCCAGTTTGATAAAAGTTAAAAATAAGTTCACTCTTGACAAGTTTAAAGTAAATAATGGTATGGTCACTAGATTCTGGGAGGATGACTGGTTGAAGAACTTTTCCATCAAAAATAGGTTTCCATCTCTATACAATATTGTTAAGCACAAACATGTCACGGTAGCTCACGTCCTACAACATCTCTTTTCGTCGGGATTAGTAGATAATATTCTAGTGAGATGGCACTGGCTCGTTGTGATGATTGTTCATGTTCGTTTAAACAATGTCAATGATGTGTTCATGTGGAATCTTCACGGAACGGTTGCTTCTCGGTAAATTCAATGTATAGATTCTTAATTTTCAATGGAAAGGTGAGGAGAAATAATAAAATGTGGGCATCTAAACTACCACTTAAGATCAAAATATTCATGTGGTACTTGGGTCCGGATGTTGTTTTAACAAAAGACAATCTAACAAAATGTAACTAAACAGTTATAAGAAATGTGTTTTTTGTATGCAAAAAAGATATATTGAACATTTATTTTTTGAATGTCATAATGCTAGATTCCTTTAGAGAATAGTCAATATTACTTTTAATGTTACTATCACGATTTCTATTAACCATAATCATATGCTTAAAAGTTGGTTATTCTCTTTTTACATTAGCCAAAGAAAAATGATTTTGACTCGCGTAGCAGCCCTGTTTTGTTCCATTTGCTTGTGAAGGAATGATATGATGTTTGATGATTGTTTCCTGAAAACTTATTTGCAGGTTATTTTCAAAAGCACATACTGTGCCACTTTTGGGCGCTTCTAAAAAAACTTGAAGACAACACCAAGCTGATGCAGACGGCGTGTACCGTAATTGAGGTCTCCCCATGAGTACTTTTAACCGATACGTCTGGAGCTTTATAAACTTACTTTTTAATAAATGTACCGGGTTCCAATTTGTGTGTGGTGTTTGGCTATTTTCTATCATGTCATGGCATTTCTGAACTTGTAACATTTTTTTTATCTCAGCCATAACCTCGTTGTGAGAAAAAAGATCGAATTTTATCACATTATCTAAAAATGATTGAAGATCTGAACACCGAACAACGCCTCGTAGCTGGCCTGCCGGAACAGTACACTGTTTCCTGGCTATGGCTTCATGGGTGCCCCTCCATGACTTGTTCTTCTTGACCCGGTTCCTGGGCTGAGCACACGCCGCACGCCTGGTCGCCCACTAGCACTGAGCCTCGATTGTCATTATCCGTAACGGTAAAACCCTCGTGCCCGTGGTAAAAAGAAAATCTGTCGTCCTACCGAGTACCGAACCCTTCTTGACGCCCAAGAAGAACAAAAAAAGCCTGCTCTCGCCGTAAAGCAACTAACACAGAATGGACCCACTGGTCAGTGAGCGTGGCCGCGAGAGCCAGCTGCGCCCCGCAGTCCCACTTCCGTTTCATGGGAGAGGCTGTTGGCCCACATGCCAGCGGAACTACTTCGCTCGCGAACCCACGCTTCCTGCCCCGCCACCTGCTCCTCTGCGCTTTCTTCTTTCTTTCCAAGCCAACGCCAACGGACGGGTGCTCATCCTCTGCAGTACCGTAAGTGTAGTAGAGGTGGCTGACATGTGGGTCTCACACTCTTTAGGGCCCACATATCAGTCACCTCTACCGCACCACCGGCCCACCTATAAAAGCAGAGGGAACATCACCATGAACAGGAACAGAAAAGCTTGGACTCTCTTGGTTCGGTTCCTCCACTAGCCTCTCCATCTCCTCCACCTCTCGGGGTTTCCGCCGGGCGAGCGCGAGGCTCCTTCCGTTCCGTTGGGGTGATGGCCGCCGTGATGGAGAAGCAGGGCGGCGTGAAGGTGAGCGCCCTGGAGGAGGACGGCGTGAAGAAGGCGGTGGGCGCGCCGGTGGAGGAGGTGGCGCTGATAGCGCCGCCCGCGCCGCAGAAGGAGCCCCGGGGGAAGTGCTACGAGAAGACGGTCGGCGTGGATGCGACGTTCATGGAGACCGCCAAGGACTACTTCACCCAGTTCAAGGACAGGCCCGCGAAGATGCACTGGATCTGCTTCATGAACCGCGTCCGCGCCGCCGGCGAGTACGTCTCCCAGAAGAGCAGCTCGGTAACGCCTCTTTCTCCCCCACCCCTCACTCTCCGCTCTCCTTGGTCCATGTTCAGTGATGCGCGCGTGTGTGGTGTGATGATTCATCTTGGTTGGCCGCACAACTCGTGTGGAGAATATTGTGTTCCGCTTGTTCCGGTTGTTTCCTGTTGCGAGTTTTTTCGTGTGGAGATGGTACTGTTGGATGGTCAGCGTGTAGTTTCTTTTAGGGTTTTCTGTTTTGGCGTGAACGGATCACGGGGAACAGAGCATGTAGAATATGTTCAGATGTTAAAATTATTCTGTCGTTCTCGCATAAATGGTGATTGTGGTATCTGTGCACTGTTTTAGCAAGCCTGTGTAAGATGTATCTTGCCGCTCGTTCTGAATACCAGGTGCTAGTATAGCAACGGCTAGCTGGACCATTTTTTGTGTGTGCGTTCTTTGACGGTGATTGGTGATGCTAGTGTGCTGGTTATTTTTTGTGCTCGTTCATCCTTGGGAAGAGGGGGGTTTACATTACATCACGAATCGAAGATTAGTCAGTTCGCAGTGCTGGTATAGAGCCTGCGTTAATTGTTTTTTTTTTTCATATATGTTCTGTCACGCATGCAAGAATATGTGCAGATTTGATCTGAATCTTGGCATGCAGGGTCTCTTGAATCAGGTTTGCCAAGTGCAGCCGCAGCATTTGTTTAGTTACCTCACTGTTCAGATTTCTTCTTTGAGAAAATTTGCTCTGAAGATTTCTCATGACACAGTAGTGTAGTAGTAATTTTAACAATTGCTTGGTAACAAATTACCCTGTTCAGTCGTTCCTGTTATGTTCATTCATATTTGTGCCGTGGATGCCAAGTTTGATCGATTGTTGTTTTATGCTGCATATGATGTGTTCAGGTTTTTTTGTGAAATTTTCCCTGAAGGTTACTGATGAGTAGTGATCGAAGTAGTAACAGTTTCTTGATCACGAATTACTGGGTCCTTGTTCCGTTGTTACTGTTACGTTCATTCAGACTTTTGCCTTGGATTTTTAGTGCTCATCGAATTACCGTCTTACCGCCATTTCTAGAGTTCAAGGTCTAATACCTTTCCTCCTTGTGGTGTATTTCAGGTGTTCGGCAAACAGAAGGTTGAGCCTGTGGTCAAGGAATCAATTCCAGAAGTGGCGAACAAGGACGGCAGTACTGCGGTGGTGGCGGCGGAGAAGCCGGCAACAGTTAAGTCTCACTGAAGGAGGCTTCTGATGGTCTTCAGGAAGCAAGTGTAAATAATACTTGGGTGTTCTGCGGTAGCGAGATTTTCGTGACTTGTGTGGTCTCTTCGAAAGTAGTAGTTTAGTAGTATGCCATTCTGTTCGTGCTTTGGGCATGGTTGGTTCGGTAATTCACCGTGAAGGAACTCCCCCTCGGACGGGTCAACCTACTTTGCCCGCTCAGGCGCTCCAAAATGCTCTGACTAGACCGAAGTGTTGCTACCTCAAAGTTCTTAGAATGTGAACCTTAATTGGCCTATAATTGCATCCTTATCGTGACCATTTTTGTGATGATTTCATATGGTAGATTACTTCTCATGTTTGCATTGGTGCTTCTCTCGCCTCTTAGGCCCTCTTTGGGAGTCCAGAATCCCTCCGGAATCCCTGCCTAATCCACGGCCCAAAAATCTTAGGGGGCTTTTTGGCCGGCCTACTGAGGTTGGGTAGGAATCCCGGCGTCGCTCGCTTCTTCGTGCTTCTTCTACCGGCAGAGCACCGTCACCGCTCTGCAGCTCGTCGCTCTCCTCGTGCCGCGCTTCGCCAGCTGATCTTGCCGATCGAGTGCGCCATGTAGCTTGCCGCACCCCTCGCGGGCCCTCCCCAACGTGTCACTCGCCTCTGCACCTTCACAACTTGCCGCTGGCATCTCTCCCCCTCACGCGGCTCGCTTTCCCCACCCAACGCCTCTCCCTCCCACGCGGCTTGCCTCCTCCACCCCCCGCTTCTCTCCCTCGAGCCTTTTGCCACCCGCTGCTTCTTCATGACATGATTGGCGAGTATTCCTTCTTGTTCGAGGAGAGTTGAGCGGAGGTAGCATTTCTGGTGGGAATTCTAGTTTCGAGTTTTTCATGGCAGCACTAACTTCTTGGATTCTCGGGTCCTTTGTGGAAGGGGATCTTCACTCTATTTATTCATCGAGCTTAGCTTTCATACACCGTGGGAGAACCCTTTCATACACCGTGGGAGAACCGCGCCAGCGCGAACAGGCGAGCGGCGCTGGTTATTCCTGATGACAAGCCACAATTCAACATTTCCTACCATTCAACATTCTCTACCGATCAACATTCCCAGTCAAAGTCAACTCCCCCCCCCCCCCCCCCCAATTTGTGCCTGAGTACATGTAACACATAAACTGTCTCTGAATTCCCGAAACAACGAGGTAGGTAGTCCTTTGGTCATTATGTCAGCGAACCGCATCTTTGTGGGTACGTGCATGACGCGGAGTTCTCCAAGCGCCACTCTCTCCCGAACAAAATGAATGTTGAGTTCGATGTGCTTGGTACGACGATGATGGACCGGGTTGTGGGAGAGATATACCGCTGAGACATTGTCACAGTGACAATCGCCTTTGGTACAGTGACATGTAGTTCCTGCAAAAGTTGGCGCAACTAGCAGCAACAACTCGATATTCTGCTTCAGCGGAATATCGGGACACCGTGGTTTGTCTCATGGAGGACCACGAGACAAGAGAGTCCCTGAGGTAGACACAGTAGCATGATGTGGATCGACGCGTATCTGGGCAGCCCGTCCAGTCTGCATTCGAGTAGGCAGTGAAGGTGAGTGTTGATGAAGAACCCAGTTGCAGGCCATGAGGGATAGTGCCTTTGATGTACTGCAAGATCCGTTTTACCAGAGACCAATCCACATCACGAGACGCATGCATGTGGAGACACACTTGGTTCACGGCGTAGGCGATGTCGGCCCGTGATAGCGTGACATACTGGAGCGCCCCTGTGATGCTCCTATAGAACGAAGCATCTTGTACGAGTTCACAATCATGTGCTGAAGTTTTTGCCTTGGTGTCAACGGGAGTTGCCGGCAGTTTACAGTTCACCATGTTGGCGTGGTGCAGTATGTCTTCAACATATGCATGTTGGCTGATAAAGAAGCCTGATTCAGAACGTTGCACATGTATCCCAAGGAATAAGTGCAACAGTCTAAGGTTTTTCATGGCGAACTTCATGCTAAGTTGTTGAACAAAGTTCCGGATCAACGTCGTGCTAGAGGCAGTAAGCATGATGTCATCAACATACAAGTGTAAGTATGCCATGTCGTCGCCACACATGTATAAAAAATAGAAGAATCAGAGCTGGCGTTTCGGAAGCCGATGCAGTGCAGTGCGGAGGCGAAGGTCTGGTACCACGCCCGTGGGGCCTGTTTGAGGCCATAGAGTGACTTCAACAGGAGGCACACGAAGTCGGGATGCGTTTTGTCGACAAAGCCTGTAGGTTGGTTGCAATACATACGCTCGGACAACTCACCATGCAAGAAGGCATTCTTGACGTCGAGTTGGTGAAGCGACCAGTGTTTTGTGGCAGCAAGATGAAGGACCGTCCTGATCGTCACTGGTTTAACGACGGGGGAGAACGTTTGGTTGAAGTCAATCCCTTGCCATTGATGGAACCTGCGGACGACCCAACATGCCTTGCAACGAGAGAGACTCCCGTCGGTGTTAAGTTTGTTCTTGAATAGCCACTTTCCAGTGATGATGTTGACAGCGCTAGGACGTGGCAGCAACGTCCAGGTTTTGTTGTCGATGAGTGCTTGATATTCCTCCTTCATGGCAGCCACCCATTCAGGATCGCACAGGGCCACTCGAACTGATGTGGGCGCTGGAGATGGCTGTTGCAGCGTATCTTGGGTTCGGACGGCTAATACCCACACGTGCACGAGTGACCATAAGATGTAGAGGAAGGGGTGCAGCTGGTGCGTGGTGGGTGGATGTACTCGTGATACGGGCAGAGTTGCAAGGATCAGAAGAGACAGGCATGTGGGCGCTGGATATGGTGGGGTTGTTGGGTGGTGAGGATGCAGGCGCTTGAGTAGCGGGGGCATTGTGTGGTGAAGAGACCAAAGGGAGCTCACGTACTGTGGGTTCCTCGTGCACAACAGTACCATGCACATGAAGTTCTGGACTCAGGTGAGTGCGCTGATCTGCAGGCATAGATCCCTGCACAGCTGGTTGTTGCGCATGATGTTGCCGGCATGGTGGCCCACAAGGCTGAAGCGGCACAAAAATTGGAGATGATTCTGTGAACTGTGTTGATCTAGCGTCGGGCGCCGCAGTTGTTGTATTTGGGCTTCGGTCCTGAAAGGAAAACAACTCTCGTCAAAAGTGACGTGTCTAGAGGTGATGACATGGCTAGTAGACGGATTTTAACATCGGTATCCATTGCTGTTAGGAGGGTACCCGATGAAGATGCAACGAACAGAACGCGGAGATAGTTTGTGGGGCATGGTAGATGCTGTGTTCGGGAAACAAAGACAACCACGTACAAAGATCATACATAGGGGCTGGCCAAGAAGGATCTCATGACGTTTGATATTGGACCTAACGCGACAGGGCCTGCGATTCAAGAGATATGTGGTTGTGGCTAGGGCATCAGGCCAAAAGGAGGGAGGCGCAGAGGCATGCAATAGCATGGCACACATGCTATTATTGAGTAGCGAATGACCCGTTCCGCACACCCATTCTGCTGTGAGGTGTAGGGGCATGTGAGATGCAACATGATGCCATGGTTGTGAAGAAAGGATTGGGCGGCAGTGTTATCAATCTCCTTACTGTTGTTTGTTTCGAGACATGCGATTTGTTGGCAGAACTGGGTTTGGACAAACGCATGAAACATAATGAGTGTAGGAAGAACATCTGATTTGTGTCGTAGGGGAAAGGTCCATGAGTAGTGCGAAAAATCATCAAGAATGACTAGATAAAACTTAAACCAGAATTACTTGGAAGTGGCGAGGTCCAAAATCACAACGTAACAATTGAAAGGGGAAAATGAAACACTACTGGAGGTTGTGAACGGTAGTCAGACATGTTTGCCAAGTGGAGGCACATGTATGACTGTCCGCCTTGACACAACGGAAATTGAAAGAAGACAACCCACGATGCAGCTGCCCATGACCCGGATGCCCCAGCCGAGCGTGCCAGATCGGAGTCGTCAACGTGGCCACCAAGGATTGATGCTTCCTGCCTTTATTTGTGTTTTTCTGGAGAGAGTAGAGGTCGCCAGTAGAGTCACATCGGAGAAGAGTCGTCCCGGAAAGAAGATCCTTAATGGCAAAACCAAAGGGGCCAAAAACGACTGCAACATTGTTATCATGTGTGAGTGTGTTGACATTTCTTACGTCACATATAAAAATCCGCAAGTGCACGGAAATTGTTGCTAGCACTTCCGCTTAAGAGTATTTCCAATGATATCGAATCCAAGGAACATATGTTCTAATCTTACGAACTAATTCACCCAAGGACACAAAGTTGTTTTGTAGGCAAGGAAGAGAGAGAAATTCAAAGTATTGATTCTACTTCAAAGGAATTTGCGGTAGCTGCTTGCTTCGAGCACAGGTTTACCCCTAGCAACACTTGGACGACTCCCGCCAAGGGCCTATGGCATAGCCGAACATGGAGGATTACTAAGGACAGATATGACTGTCACCACCTACTGCCTACCTCTTCAATCCGTGGGTCTACAAGATATTTAATGGTGATTTCTAACCTAAGCACCACACTTATGTTCTAAATGAAAACTCTAGTTGTTTCGAACACAAAGCTACAACTAGAGCCTTTAATAAATTAAAGCAATGAACCTACAAGTAACTACTTGTGCAAACTACTATGAATTTGAGAATAAACTTGAATTTAATTCACAAAGGGCTTACTTGAGTTGAATAACACCTTTGAAGGGGTACAAGTGTAGAAGAGGGACTTGACAAGACCAAGGCTCCTTCTCTTAAACTCTTCACCACTCTCCTTCTACTTGGAAGCCTCTAGGACTACTCTAAACCTTAGAAGTGGTATTCTATTCTCAACTTTTGATGTGTGTGTGAAGTGAGGTGTGGAGTGCTATTTATAGGGGGGAGAAGGGCCGGTTCCCGCCCCTAAATGCACGCAAATCAGTCACCCATGACTTCTTCAAGCCAGGAGGAGCCAACACGTGGCATTTGACCGGGTTTGGCGCCACTGCCTAGTCGGCCGACTAGGGAGGTCGATCGACCTGGTCACAACTCTGTTGTGGTTGTGCTTTCTATAGGTCCCTGCCAAGTGGGTCCCATCCCTTGATATGGGTGCTACACTATTTGATGGCCTCGGATACTTCTGTTTGTGGGCCATTTGATCCATGTGATGACATGTGGCGTTGCCTGATTCATCGAAATCCAATTTTATGGATTACCCCTTATCGAAGGGTCAATGCGACACTTCCCCCGGACCTGCTAAGGAGCAGCCCGCATAGATTCTTGTTAGGCGGGGCTTAGGCCTCAAATTAGTGTTCTAGCGGAAGAGTATGAGACAATTGTTTTTACGTGGTTCGGGCCGCAAGGAGCGTAACACCCTACTCCACGGTGGATTGTATTGCCTGGTGAGTGTGTATGCGTATGTGTGTGTATCGGGGATTCTGAGTCTGGTCCTTGTATCGGTGGTCGTCCAGGCCTTTTATAGTCAAGGTCGGACGCCTTACAAGTGGGGTTCCGGGGCCCAACAAGTGGTCCCGGGGTGATCTTATCCTAAAGATCTAAGGCTTCTTCTGTAAGCTTGCTCTGACCGCGGACTTGAGGACTCACCGTCTTGCCGCCCGGGTCATCAGTAGCCCACGCGCTGTTGCTGACATTGGCAGGGAATGTCCCATCCAACTGTCTCTGGCGCCGTAAGCTACCCACTTGGCGGAGTTGGATAGGCCCGCGGCGCCTTCACTGTGATGCGATTAGTCGCAGCGGTACCTGACATTAGGTGTGCACTGCACCATGCATCTGGGGAAACCGCGTATCTTCAAGGCTTGACGGAGACAATGCGTACGACCCTCTTAACTTCCTCACTATCCGCTCAGGGGAAGTGGACTGACCATGTGGCCGCTGGGGAGCTCTCCGCCATGGTGGAGGCCACACCCGTCTCGCGGGCCAAGTGGCAGCTCGGGAGCTCATCTCCGTGGGGGAAGCCAGATCTACCCCCAGCTTGGGTGCTTGCCTCCGTGGGGGAGGTCGGGTCTTGACTTCGTGTGCCACGTTGTAGCTTGGGAGCTCACCTCCACAAAGGAGGTCGGGTCTCGTCCCGCTGGGTATGTGGCTGCCTGGGAGCTTGTTGTCAAGGTGGAGCTGAGTGCCACCTTCGGGATGTCTTGTGGGCACCTCGGACCTCCCATCTGAGGCTGGCAGGTCTGGGTCTCTTGGACACGTGGCACCCTCAGACCCTGTCCCTACTGGGAGGCGAGGTACCTAGGAGGCTCTAGCCTGTGCGCGAGGGTACCCGGTATGCCGGGTACCGACACCCCTTGCATGTCTTGGTATTTTGAGTGTAAATTCACCTGCATACAAATACACACGAACACTTGTGGAATTAGTTAGTTTTTAACCCTACCATTACAATGTGTTTTTCTTTTTTGCACATTATGAGGCAAATTGATGGTCTAAATATGGTACTTAAGGACTGTCAACAGAGTGCACAGACAGAGATGAGGTTTTTGATCAAGTTTGGGGAATAAAGAACATTGTTAAGGTGTATGGGCGAGTTGGAGGTGGGGATAGTGGTGTGGCAGACACGGTGAACCGCTAGGGAAGCCCCATTGCCAACAATGATTGTGGAGGAGAAACGAGGTGCAACGAAAGATGAAAGAGTATCAGTATTGTTCACCATATGGGAGGTAGCGCTCGTGTCAAGCACCCAGTCCGTGCCGGTGTACTGGCTGGGTGGTGGCACTCCTTGAAGGGCCGTGACTAGCCCTGATGGCGCAACCGCTTGTTGTTGTCCATAGAAGTTCATGTCGACGTAACCTGGGGAGGAGGTGGCATAAAGAGCCTATTGCGGGTTGAAGCCCGGACGTGGTCCGAGCAGGCCAGCAGTGGAGGGATGCCAGAATGGCATTTGCCAAGCCTGTACAACACCTGTCCAGGGAATAAATGGAGCGTTGGGAAGGCCAGACCGAGGACCAACGTTACTGTTCACTGTGCCATGAGGAGCATCGGGTTGCCCAGCTGTTCACCCGCGGCCACCGCAACCACTGTTCTGGCAATGTCGACGACAGCCCCCACCTAACTTGTTGCCCTGAGAAGATGTAGTCAAAGCCGACTAAGGAGCCGACGACGAGTTGTTGGCGGCAGTGTTCTTGGCCGTCGTGAGTAGCGCAATGTTCGCCTCCATCTTGGCGGTGTGAGCCTATCAAGCTTCATCTTGGAGGAGATAATCACGGACAGAAAGAAACGTCAGCAACGGTTTGGATGCCGTACGCGTGGCTGTATTTGGAGGACATATCACAGAGGTCGTTTCTCGAAGTGTTTGAAACGACACTTCCCCCGTACCTGCTAAGGAGCAGCCCGCGGAGGTTCTTGTTATGGTTGGGGTACGCAGGGATCAAGATCAAGATGATGACACCAAAGATTTACGTGGTTCGGGCTGCCTGAGCATAACACCCTACTCTACGGGGTTTGTGTTGTATTGTGTGAGTCTGTTGCTTCGTATGCCCGCTAGCTTGGGTCAGCTCATAAATCAGATGTCCTTGGGTACGTGCAGCACAACCCTTTTATAGTTCTAAGGACTGACCATTACAAAGCTTGCCTGGCCCGACATGTGGCCCTGCCGTATTTAATGGCCTAATACACTGTCTAAAGGGTATTAAGCATGATTAATAGTATGATAACGTGCCTTAATGGCTGCGTTACCCCTATTTACAGTGTTCTGATTGAGTGTCGTTAAGACAACATTAATGACACATAATTAAATCTTGTAACTGCTGCTTTAATTACCCTTGAATTTTCATGCTGAAGGAGATCTGCCAGTGTATACGTCGATGAAGGTCTGGAGGCTCCACACGTGGAAGCTCCAGAGCTTTCCCTTACGAGAGGTTAGGTCCGAGGCTGCTGTACACGTGTCTACACCGGAGCTCCTCTCTGCTGGGGGTTAGGTTCGGGGCTGCTGTTCACATGTTAGCACCGATGCTTTCCTTCGTAGGGAGCTTAGTTCCGGTTTTCCTTTACACATGTTGACCGAGGAGCTACCCATATGAGAGGAGCGAGTCCAGTGCAATGTGACATGTGGGGCCCGAGGAGACCTTCAACTCTGACAGGTAGAACTTCCTTGTACTCTTCGCGGTACTAAGGGGTACCCGGTACACAGGGTACTGACAGTGGCCCCCGGGCCAACCTCTGGGAGAAATCCTTTGGGTTAAGTTATTCTACCGGAGGTGGGGGCCATTCTTGATTCCCGAGCTTCGATTTCAAGAGTCATCTAATATGCTGTTGGAGCGATGGTTCAGGAGTGAACCATTGACGCGTGGCTTGTTATGAATGCGGAAGATAAGATCTTTGAGTGAGGATCTCACTCAATTGAAAGTCGCTGGTTCCCAATACGAAAACCGTATCGGTTCTGCACGCCCTGTCAGGGTGCCGCCATTGAGTTTCCCGTCGCTCATCATGACAACGGTTCGCCTTGGTAAGAACCTCGATCTCTTCGTCGGGGTGGCCCCATGCCCACTCATCATTGAAGGGGTAGACTTTTGAAAAGTGCCTTCGTTCTTTCTGCGGTTTCCATCCAAGCGTCGTGGAGGCTTACTTAAGAGGGAAAGGGCGCACAGTTTGAGGACTCTTTACGCCTTCAATCAAATTTGCTCTCGGAGCCTCCCAAACTCCGCCTAACTTCCCTTCCTTTGCTCTGCTTTGCCGCGATGGAGTTGGGTCTTCCCAAGAGCCACCTCAAGAGTGACGATGATCTGAAGAAGGTCCGAACCTATATGGGGTAGTCCAGCGACTCCTTCAACCACTTGGTTCGCGCCGGCAAGCTCCCGTTCAAGAAGGAGCGTAGTGGCGACATGGTGTACTTCTCAACGTACGCCATGGTGGGATCATTCCACCTTTCTGTTCTTTTCTTTTGATGCTGATAGACCTTTATGGTCTGCAGCTGTATCACCTTGGCCCCCATTCTCTTCTTCTCGTGGCGACGTTCGTCCACTTTTGTGAGATGTGGGTGGGTATTTCCCCCTGCGTCGAGCTATTCCGCACCTTCTTCACCATCCACACCACTGGCAAGGGTAGTGCGCATCTTGGCTTCTACTATTTCGTGAGCACAAGAACTGCCCCTTTAAATACTTGAAGTCGTTTCCTTCTGGCAAATGGGACGACTGGAAGAAAGAATGGATCATCATTACAGTAGAGGAGCACGAGAAGTTGGAGCTTCCCGAAGGTCTCCCCAACGTTGACACCGACGCTTGGAGTGTAGTTCCGGTGTTGTCAGATGCCTTCAACCCTGTCTTGACCAGGATCCGTGAATGCGTGGAGGGTGGAGTGACTCCTCAGATGGTCTTCTGCAGCTTCCTGGTCAATAAATGGTGTAAGGACCGAATGCCCAAGAGGGGAGGGGGGTGAATTGGGCTTCTTTTGAAAAATTCTAAGCAATAAAACTTAATTTCTAAAGCCCAATTCCCTACGCAAACTATCTATGCATTCTAGTAGATAGAAACTTTGCGGAATATAAAATGCATAAAAGTAAGGGAAAGGAGAAGGATGCAAACTCCCGAGGAGACACGAGGATTTATCCCGTGGTTCGGCAAGATCGTCAAGATCTTCCTACATCCACGTTGTGGCACCCACCAAAGGGTTTTGCCACACCCAAGTAACCGAGACGAGGGATCTTCACTATTCCTCTCTGTTCGCCTCCCTTGGCAAGATGGAGCTCAAGCCTTGTACAACTTCGACCTTCCGGGCTTCCACAAACGCCTTGGCAAGCTCCGGAAGTCTCCTCACAATTACAAACACCAAGGACACTCCCTTGAGGCTCTCACTATCCTAGAGAGTCAACTCACCCAGAATGGAGGCACACAAGCCCTCTCTCTAGCTAGATCTAGCCTAACTCTTGGTGTATAGGTGATCGAAATGATGTGTAAGTGATTGCTCTTCGTCTTGAATGCTTGTGGATGTGTTGATAGTGTCTGGTGATCAAGACTTTACGAAATGACAGGATTAGGGGGTATTTATAGCCAGCCTTCCCGAAATAGCCGTTGGAAAAGTAGGCTGACAGAACTTTACTGTGAACACCGGATGATCCGATGTCTCCCCTTTAGTTATCATCGGTCAAGTTACTTTAGCTGACGTCATTGTGTCAGATATGACCGTTGTTAGACCGATGTTGATCCTGTCATCTCATCGGATGATCCGGTGGCTCTTCCTCCAGAATTTTCTCAAACTTGATGCTTACTGGAGTAATCGACCGATGTGTGCTTCTCTGTACATCGGATGATCTGGTGCTACACTTGGTCCAATGATATTGCAAACTATACTGATGGACCGATGTTGCTGAGCCATTCACATCGGATGATCCGGTGAGTACTTTGTTTTGAGGTCTTCTTCTTCAGTTGAACCAACTCGACCTATGTGTTGTTCTGAGGTATCATCGATTGATCCGGTGAGTTGATTTTTTTTCTTTGAGTTGTTTCTAAGTGATTCTTCTGTGTCTTGCTCGATTGACCTCTTTGACATTTAATGTAAAGGCATTTCTGATGATCTTTAAGCATTGAATGTTGTCAATTTAAAGTTGAATGACTTTGACACAAGAGCTTTCACTTCTTGTCTTCATATCATTGATTTGATCTCATACATTTATTGTTAGGGGTCTCCAGTGACATATGGATTTCATTTTATTGAGTGATTATGGGGACCTTGCATTCACAAATTCATTAGTAAAATCCAATGGTTGTCATTAATCACCGAAACCATACCTCATGGGGGCCTAGATGCTTTCAGATGGGCTCCGCTGAGGAAGAGGGAGAAGCTCGCGTGGGCCCTCAACAGCGTGATGGATGACGACCGGATTGAAACCGGTCTGAAATCCAACTTGAATGACGAAGCTTTGGAGCTTCATCTTGATAGTTAGATTGATCAATAGGTTTACCGTCCTTATCCGCGTCGAGATGACAATTGGTTGCCATTGGAGTGCTTCTTGAGCTACAATCTCCCATCTCAAATTTCTTCAAGAGGTCCTTGGTGTACTTCTCTTGATAGACGAAGGTCCCCTCTTGAAGTTGCTTGATTTGAAATCCAAGGAAGAAGTTGAGCTCTCCAATCATTGACATCTCGAATTCCCTAGACATCATTTTGCCAAACTCATGGCTAAGAACTTCATTAGTTGAACCAAAAAAATATCATCAACATAAATTTGACAAATGAACAAATCTCCGTTGATGTCTTTGGTGAAGAGTGTGGTGTCCACCCTCCCGATCTTGAATCCTTGCATGATAAGGAAATCCCGTAGTCGTTCATACCACGCCCTAGGTGCTTGCTTGAGCCCGTAGAGCGCCTTGTGCAACCTATACACATGATTAGGATTCCTCGGATCTTCAAACCCGGGAGGTTGTTCAACATAAACAAGCTCGTTAATGTAACCATTAAGAAAGACACTTTTCACATCCATTTGATAAAGTCTAATACTATGATATGACGCAAAGGCAAGAAATATACGGATGGCTTCTAGCCGGGCGACCGGGGCAAATGTCTCCCCAAAATCTAGTCCTTCAACTTGCGAGAACCCTTTGGCCACAAGTCTTGCCTTGTTGCGGACCACAACGCCATTCTCGTCTTGTTTGTTGCGGTACACCCACTTTGTTCCAATGACGTTCTTGTCCTTGGGTTGCTCCTCCAACACCGAAACTTCATTGCGGATGAAGTTGTTGAGTTCTTCTTGCATGGCCATCACCCAATTTGGGTCTTGTAGTGCTTCCTCAATGTGAGTGGGTTCTACACACGAAACAAATGAGTAGTGCTCACAAAATGAAGCAAAGTGGCGAGAACGTGTGCTTACACCCCTTGACGGACTTCCAATGATTTGGTCCATTGGATGCGCCTTGGAGATGCGTCCGTGCCTCATAAGTGGTTGTGAAGCACTTGGCAAAGGTGATGCGTGTTGCTCCTCTTGTGGTTGGACTTGATCAAGGACTTCTTCTTCTTCTTCTTGATGCTGTTGTGCTTGTGAGTCTTGAGTTGGCAATGGATCATCCTTCTCTTCTTCGTCAACTTGAGGCGCCATAGAGGTGTTGTTGTTGGAACTTGAGGCTCCCCCTTGATCATGGCTCTCCTCAACTTCGGGCTTGATGTCTCCAATGGTCATGTTCTTCATGGCTTCTCGTAGAGGCTCATCATCTATTTCATCATGACCAAAACTCTCCTCTTGGGAGCCATTAGTCTCATCAAACTCAACATCACAACTTTCCTCAACTAAACCAGAGGTTTGGTTGAATGCTCGATATGCTTTTACGTTTGATGCATAACCAAGGAATATACCAACATCACATCTTCTTTCAAACTTACCGAGCCTTTTCTTGCGGTAGATGTAGCACTTGCATCCAAAGACTCGAAAGTAGGAGATGTTGGGCTTTCTCCCAATGAGAAGCTCGTACGGGGTCTTTTGAAGTAGTCGATGGAGATAGACCCTATTTGCGGCATGGCATGACGTGTTGATTGCTTCGGCCCAAAACTTCTCCGACGTGCCGTAGTCATCAAGCATTGCTCTTGCAAGAGTGATGAGTGTCTTGTTCTTTCTTTCAACGACACCATTTTGTTGAGGAGTGTATGTGGCCGAAAACTCATGTTTCACGCCTTCGCGGTCACACCACTCCCCAATGTTGTAGTTTTTGAATTCAGTGCCGTTGTCACTCCGGACCTTGATGATGGGAAGTTGAAATTCCCTTTGAGCGCGGTTGGCGAAGGTCTTGAACACTTTCGGAGTTTCACTCTTGTCTCCTAAAAATAGAGTCCAAGCATAGCGAGAATAGTCATCAACAATAACGAGACAATAGAGGTTACCGCCAAGGCTTTGATATGTGGACGGTCCGAAGAGGTCCATGTGGAGTAGTTCAAGTGGCTTGTAGGTTGACACCATTGTCTTCATTGGATGGTGTGAAGCAACTTGCTTCATGGCTTGACAAGCGCTACAAAGCTTGTTCTTCTCAAATGTGACATCCTTCACGCTGGTCACCATTCCAAGCTTGAATGACTTCTTGAGCTTGCTCATCCCTATGTGCGCTATGCGTCGGTGCCATAGTCAACCCAAGCTTGTCTTAGTGAAAAGACAAGTGGTCAAGCTAGCATTCTTGTTGGCGAAGTCCACTGGGTAGAGATGTCCATGTCGAAATCCTTTGAAGACTATGTCTTGGCTTGTTTCACTACTCACAACAACATCATTTTTGCTAAATGTACACGTTAGTCCAAGATCACATAGTTGTGCAATATAAAGTAAATTAAAACTAAGTGACTTAACGTACAAGACATTAGAAATAGATAAGTCATTTGAAATAGCAATTTTACCTAAGCCTATTACCTTGCCCTTAGAGTTATCACCAAAGGTTACTTGTTCATGATTGCCGGGGTTTTCTATGGTGGTGAACATACCATCATTGTCGGTCATATGTTGGGTGCACCCGCTATCGAGTACCCAGTGCTTTCCTCCGACTTTGTAGTTCACCTACACACATGAATTCAATTTTTAACTTTAGGCACCCAAGCCAACTTAGGTCCTTGTATGTGTGATACAAGTGTCTTTGGGACCCAAAGTTGCTTGGGGAGCTTCCCCTTCACGCCCTTCATGTCCTTGCCAATGAACCTAGCCTTCACCTTGCCATCTACTTTACTTAAGAGATAATAGCGATCATTGAAAGTAGATTTATAATTAGTAGGAAGCTTGGGAGAGGGTCGGTTAGGAAGAGGACACTCCCTAGTGTGGTGACCGGTGACCTCACAATGTTGGCAATAAGAACCAACTTCTTTGATGAAGCTTGTTCTTAGCTCCGGTGAGGGCACCTTTCCTTTGTTGGGCACCAGGAAGGATCCAAGTCCTCTTTTGTTGAAGGACTTTGCTTGTTGGAAGAGGATTTCCTTGTGTTTGACCTCCCCTTTTGAAAGTCTAGCCACACTAGTGCGGAGACTCTCAATTTCTTCCAACAAGTCCTTCTACCTAGCATTAGCTTTCAAAGGCAAAGACTTGTGCAAAGCATTAGTAGCATGAGAAGTAATGGATATCTTATCATTAAGAGTTTTCTTCTTCATATTTTTCAACTCTTGATCAAGCATGTCATGAGCAAGGTTAAGTGTTTGATGTTCTTGTATTAACTTGTTGTGCTCTTCCAAGAGTGTTTGGTGTGCTAAGTTAAGTTCATGATTATCTATCTTGATTTTAGCCTTTTCTTCCTCAATTTGCTTGACATGGGATTTGAGCGTGTCATGCTCTTTGAGTATGCTTTCATACTTGTCAAGCAAATCAAGGTTAGCACTCTCAAGTCTAGCACGAGTTTCTTCAAGCACTTTAACCTTACTCTTTTCCCTCTTAATGATAGCATGATATTCATTTATCAAAGAAGTTAAATCATCGGGGGAAAGCTCATCATCGCTAGAGTCGTCACATACCTTGGTGTTACCTTTCGCCATGAGGCACATGGGTGGTGGATGAAGAGGTGCATCATCATTGTTGGCGATGGCGAGGCCGGCCAAGCTTTCTTCTTCCTCTTCACTCTCTTCATCACTTGTTTCTTCGTCGGTGACCCATTCATTTGCCTCACACATGAACACCTTTTGTGGGCCATTTCTCTTCTTTGGGAAGAGCCTTGCCTTCTTGCCCTTGTCATGTTTCTTCTTCCCAAAGGATCTTGGCTTTGGTTTGGCTTCTTCTTCATCATCATCACTTCCTTCAAGCTTGCGATGCTTGCTCTTGTGGTTCTCTCTTCGTTTGTCCGGTCTTGGACAATCATAGGAGATGTGGCCTTGATCACCACAATTGTAGCATGTCTTGTGATCATCTCTCCTTGGTAGGAATGCTCTCTTCTTGGGATC
The DNA here is from genome assembly GCA_036927565.1 of Tuctoria greenei. Lineage (NCBI taxonomy): Eukaryota > Viridiplantae > Streptophyta > Magnoliopsida > Poales > Poaceae > Tuctoria > Tuctoria greenei. Next base: position 16,197,790 of record JAYESD010000006.1, read on the forward strand.
AAATGTGTATCCCTTCTTAGTGATCTTGGAGTTCAAGCGTGAGAACTTCCTCATCATCAATGCAAGCTCATCATCTTCATCTTCGCTTGATGCTTGCTCTTCTTCACTTGAGCTAGGCTCGACCACCTTCTTCTTCTTGAAGCTTGTTTTCTTGGTGGAGGCCTTTAGGGCAATTGTCTTTGAAGATGATTGCTCCATCATCCCAAGTACACTCATCTCATGAGCGTGTATTTCTCCAATGAGCTCCGAAACTTCAATGTGGTCAAGTGACTCTTTTTGGAGAATGGAGTTGATGATGTTGTACTTTGTCTTGGGGAGGAGCATGAGTATCTTGCGGTTGATGAGTCCCTTGCCAAGAGAAGCAATGTCAAGAGCATTTATTTCTTCAATAAGCACATTTAAGCGAGAGAACATCTCATTGACATTTTCATGAGGTAGCATCTTAAATTCATCATATTTTGCTTTAAGCATGTGATATTTAAGTTCCTTAACTCTAGAAGAACCTTCATGAATCTTTATTAAGCAAACCCAAATTTCACAAGCTTTTTCCTTGCTAGCAATCCTAGAAAACACATCTTGACTAATACATTCATAGATTGCATTCCTAGCTTTAGCATCCCATTTAATTTGATCACCAACATAATTGTGTTCTCCAAACCCCATGTGGGTCACTTCCCATACTTCAGGCGCAATAGCCTCTAGATAAGTGCGCATGCGTGCTTTCCAATAGGCAAAGTTCTTGCCCTCGAAGATAGGAACTGAACCCCCAACCTTGGCCATTTTAGCTCTCTAGCGGTGAAGCTAGACTGATCCTATGAGCAACCTTGCTCTGATACCAATTGTAAGGACCGAATGCCCAAGAGGGGGGGGGGTGAATTGGGCTTCTTTTGAAAAATTCTAAGCAATAAAACTTAATTTCTAAAGCCCAATTCCCTATGCAAACTATCTATGCATTCTAGTAGATAGAAACTTCGCGGAATATAAAATGCATAAAAGTAAGGGAAAGGAGAAGTATGCAACTCCCGAGGAGACACGAGGATTTATCCCGTGGTTCGACAAGATCGTCAAGATCTTCCTACATCCACGTTGTGGCACCCACCAAAGGGTTTTACCACACCCAAGTCACCGAGACGAGGGATCTTCACTATTCCTCTCCGTTCGCCTCCCTTGGCAAGGTGGAGCTCAAGCCTTGTACAACTTCGACCTCCCGGGCTTCCACAAACGCCTTGGCAAGCTCCGAAAGTCTCCTCACAATTACAAACACCAAGGGCACTCCCTTGAGGCTCTCACTATCCTAGAGAGTCCACTCACCCAGAATGGAGGCACACAAGCCCTCTCTCTAGCTAGATCTAGCCTCACTCTTGGTGTATAGGTGATCAAAATGATGTGGAAGTGATTGCTCTTTGTCTTGAATGCTTGTGGATGTGTTGATAGTGTCTGGTGATCAAGACTTTACGAAATGACAGGATTAGGGGGTATTTATAGCCAGCCTTCCCGAAATAGCCATTGGAAAAGTAGGCTGACAGAACTTTACTGTGAACACCGGATGATCCGATGTCTCCCCTTTAGTTATCATCGGTCAAGTTACTTTAGCTGACGTCATTGTGTCAGATATGACCGTTGTTAGACCGATGTTGATCCTGTCTTCTCATCGGATGATCCGGTGGCTCTTCCTCCAGAATTTTCTCAAACTTGATGCTTACTGGAGTAATCGACCGATGTGTGCTTCTCTGTACATCGGATGATCCGGTGCTACACTTGGTCCAATGATATTGCAAACTGTACTGATGGACCGATGTTGCTGAGCCATTCACATCGGATGATCCGGTGAGTACTTTGTTCTGAGGTCTTCTTCTTCAGTTGAACCAACTCGACCGATGTGTTGTTCTGAGGTATCATCGGTTGATCCGGTGAGTTTATTTTGTTTGCTTTGAGTTGTTTCTAAGTGATTCTTTTGTGTCTTGCTCGATTGACCTCTTTGACATTTATTGTAAAGGCATTTCTGATGATCTTTAAGCATTGAATGTTGTCAATTTAAAGTTGAATGACTTTGACACAAGAGCTTTCACTTCTTGTCTTCATATCATTGAATTGATCTCATACATTGATTGTTAGGGGTCTCCTGTGACATATTGATTTCATTTTATTGAGTGATTATGGGGACCTTGCATTCACAAATTCATTAGTAAAATCCAATGGTTGTCATTAATCACCGAAACCATACCTCATGGGGGCCTAGATGCTTTCAGATGGGCTCCGCTGAGGAAGAGGGAGAAGCTCGCGTGGGCCCTCAACAGCGTGATGGATGACGACCTGATTGAAACCGGTCTGAAATCCAACTTGAATGACGAAGCTTTGGAGCTTCATCTTAAGAAATTCCAGCATGGGATAAACGTCAACGATGATGACTTAGTTCTGCCGGCAGCTTTCCCCCCTGAACATGGAGGCACAGTTCAGTAGGGAGCTTCGGAGGAAGATGTCGGTGCTTGACGACCTTGGTGAGGTAGAAAGGCATCCGACCACCGGGTTGGTGATCCCCGGAGCTTCCGAGGGTGGTTTGGCCTCTGCCTCGAGCTGGATGGTTGAAGACATCGGCAAGGGCAAGGGTAAAGAGCCAGGTGAGCCTTCCAGCCAGAAGAGGAAGTTGAAGCACACTGACAGGAGGTCTGTCAGGCCTGCTCCTTCTACCACGGCTCCTTCTCCCTGATGGGGAAGGTCTTCTGCAGCTACCTCTGCTCTGGTGCAAGCGTCTTCAAGAGGCGTCAGCTCCGGGCAGTCGACCCCGGCCTCAGTGCCGGCTAAAAGCTCCAAGTCCGGGAGTTCTTCCCAACCAAGAGAAGCTCCGACCGAGGGGACTTCGGCCGTTGCGAGTGGCCCTCAACTGAGGTCCGAAGCCATTATCTCACCAGACTTGGTGGGCTCTAGCTCCGGACCTTAAAAGAAAAAGTTCCAAGGCGACTGGGGTGGTAGCATCCCTAGGTAAGCATTGATTGCTCATCCTAAAATGCTAGTTTTGTTTTTGACGTGTCATTAATCTTCTCTTCCCTTTATTTCTAGGGTGTCAAAGAAGGGGTCAGAAACTTTGACGCCTGTCGCGGCAGCCGGGGCTACACCCACCGAAGCTCCGACATCGAGCACTGAGCTTCCTCAAGTAATGGCGGAAGTCACGACAGCTCCGACGCCAACTGTCGTGGACTTGGATTTGGAGTCCTCACCCGAAGCTCCTGTGGTAGCGCCAGACCACAGGGGAGAAGTCAAAGATGTACCCCTGGAAACGGTGGCAGAGGCTGATGCTCTAGCACCGTCGATGTCAGAAGTTCCATCCTTTGAGTCAGAAAGTGTCGAAGCCCTGGCCGCTGAGCCAGAGGTAATTGAAGCCTCGACTATTGAGCCGGAAATCACCGAAGCTCCAGCCCTTGTGCCACAAGCGGTTGAATGTCCGACGATTGAGCCGAAGACGCCTGAAGCTCCGGTCGTTGAACTGGAAGAAGCTGCCGTGCTGGAGCCTAAGCCCGCGGTGGTAGAAGCCTCAGATGAAGCCCCTGCCGTTGCTCTGGGGGTAGCCGAATGTAATACCTATGTGTGCTGAATACATTGGCTTGTAGTGAATACACTTGCTTTGATGATAAAAGTTTTGAATATCACCAAAAAACCTTTTTATTAAGGTCCGACTAGTTTTGGTTAGCTCCGGTGAGTTTTGTCTTTAGCTCCAGCGTGTTTTTGCTAAGCTCCGAGTTGATTTTTCTAGCTCCGGCTTTTGGGTTTACTAGTTCCGACTAGTTTTGGTAAATTCCGGCGCTAGGTTCTACTAGCTTTTGTTAGCTTCGGCTCAAGGTCCGGGTTGCTCTCACAAGGTCCAGAACTTGACCGCAATGCTTTAGTTTTTGAATTGCAATGTTTCGTACTTGCTTTACATTGTTGGAAAGTTTGCTTAGTATTCATTTGCTAAGTCTTTGGTGTGTTTTTGTTTGATATGGATGATATCGTGTTACTGTGGTTTTGCAACATGCTTATGTGAGGTTCTCACGTAATGTGTTGTGTTCGGAACTAACTTGAGTCAAGTCGCGGACTTGGGCTCGTATGGATTGCTTGTTTATTCATGTGCATGTGTTGCTTGAGTTCAAGACATGGCTGGTGACGGGATTCATTGGACTAGTCTCAAGGAGGAGATGAGGTTCCAACAACCAAATTCAGGAGGAATTGTGGTTGAGCTAATCAGGAGGTTGCGCAGCATGATTGAATCAAGAACAATGCATGTGAAGGTATCATGGACGTCATTGGAAGATGCTTGCACATGTGCAAGGAGTGCATGGACGTGGTGTAACACCCTCATTTTCATGCATCATGCCTTGCATACACTCATATAACATTGATCCACATCAAGAGGAACGAGTTTAAAATTGATTTGGAACAAAACCGCACTTAAAATGCAGGAAAGTGCGGACTAGTCCGATTTTGCTGCGGACTAGTCTGATTTCTCTCTGACTAAAAACGGACTTGTCTGTTTTTGCTGCGGATTAGTCCGATTTTTGGCACTGGAAACTTTCGGACTTGTCCGATTTTGTGCGGACTAGTCCGATATTCCAAGAATCCTTGAAAAATTGCTAAGTCCTTGGACTTCTCCGGACTAGTCCGGTGTTCCAGCGGACTTGTCTGTTTTCCTCTCTATTCAAATTCGGACTTGTCCGATGTTTGACCAGACTTGTCTGATTTTCTCACTGGACGACTTCGGACTAGTCCGGTCCTGTCCGGACTTGTCCGATATTTCACGACTCCGAGTTGATCTTTTGTTTTACGACTTGTTTCCTGGATTTCACGTTAAGTGGGCCTAGGGACGTCGTGCCCAACTCTTTTAGAGCCCATGTGGGACTCTAAACCGGCCTCTCCTCATCCCAAAACTCGAAATCCATCTAACCCTAGCCTCCACCTCTATATAAACTACCCCACCCTTGGTTTGATATCTATTTGCCACTTTTCCACCCACCCAAACCCTAGTTCATGGGGAGCCACCATCAAGGAGGGAAGAGAAGATCCCAAGCAAGAAGAAGAAGAGGAGGAAACGAAAGAGGATCAAGATCTCCACCAAGTTTCGTCCTTCACCACCAATTCATCTCCAAGTTCATCACCAACCCTAGATCATCAAGATCCAAGTGTTATCTCCAAGTTTCTTGATTCATTGGAGTCCTAAACACCTGGTATACCTTCTATTCTCTTTTCCTTACGTGAATTCAACCCCTAATCTCCAAATTCACATCGATCTAGAAAACTCTAATCCGCTGATCTCGCAGAGTGCGGACTTGTCCGGTCCCTAGCGGACTAGTCCGATCTTTCTGGTTAAATTGTGTTGAATTAATTCTAAAATTTGATCTAATCAACTCCAAACCTGTATAAACTTGGTAAAAGCTATTAGAACTAGTTAGTGATCATTAAAAGCAATCTATTAACAAGTTCTACCTTGCATTTGCATTAATCATGCATGTCATGTCATATTGAGTAATATTTGTGCACACGTTGATTGTGTTTCTTGTCTTGTATGTTTATTGTGTCGATTAGACAGATTTGCGCTAGAAAGTGCCGCGGAGGATCTCCAGCACCAAGAGTTTGAAGGCTTTGATCCTAATCAACAGCAAGAGCAAGGCAAGTGTCCTTGAAGCATATTGATCCTGTTTTTAAAAATAAATGTTTTGTTTGCAAAACTGCATGCTTGTGTCAATTTGATGGGAATCCTATCGTAAGAAGTTTACTAGACTTGTTAAACCACCCTTGTCACCTGGAATATATGGTAGAGAGTCGGGATGGGATTTTTACCTTTTTCCTTCGCTTAATTAATTGGGATGGCAAACAACACTACACATTTAATTATGCATCAATGATATTCTGGTTAATGTGAACTGGTCAATACGATGGGTGATCTAAGCAAGCCTGGTATGTGGATGGGTTGGATGTCATGGTGGTTTGCTTGCTTTAGATCTAAGGACCGGTTCATGCGAGAATAAGCCAGGACTACAGTGCCACCACGAGGCCAAGTATGGGTGCGGCGTAGCTGATTAATTAGGGCTTTGCTAGTGCTGTTTGGACCATTGTGGATGCTCGGGGAAGGGGTAGTCGGATTGGGTTTGTTGATGATTGGCGAGACTACCCTGGGATTCGAATGGCTCAAGAGGGGGCCCTTGGTTGAAGATGTGCTCCGCGGGAGACATCACCACAGGTGAAACCTCAGTGGGGTCTAAATAGGCTAGTAATCCCTTTGTAAAGGCTATTTTGTGATCTCTTGGCTATACACCAAAGGAAGTGTAATTGGCATAAGGGAGGTTCTCTAGTCGCCGACGGGTGATGAAATCACAAACACGTGGGTAAAGTGGTACAAACTCTGCATGTCTAAATAAACCAACATGATAGCCGTGCTCCCGGTTATGAGCGCCTGGATGACCTACATGATTAGAGGGAACTCGGTATTGGGATGGTATTTGGGATGGTTATGGTTGGTATTATGGTTATGAATTTATTTCTGGTATTGAATATGGTTATTGGCAAATGGGGAAAATCTGGAATTATTGATGAGGATGGTGAATTGTGGACTGGTACTATGGTATTACTTATGATTATGATGGGTTTATTTCACATACATATAATATATTGCTTTTCAAATGTTTTAATGTACTTTTCAGCACTTTGCCATTATTATTGTCGTCATTTGAATCAACCACATGTCATACTTTCCACACTTGCTGAGTACGACATGTACTCACTCTTGCAATCCCCCCCAACAGTTGCAGGTCAAGATTGGGAGTTTAATGGTGATAATGTGGAGTTCTAGGTCGTGTCTACCGTCAGCTTTGCCTGTGGTGTTGATTGGAGCTGCATATATATATACCCTATCACTTATGCTGCTTAGCTTCTTAGTTTGCTTAATTAGTTTATTTCTGCTGCACAAGTTGAACTTGTCATATATATTCATTAGAGCTTGTATTCGAGGATAATCTGGTTTGTGTAATAAAATTTGGTTAATTAATCTTGTTCTGTGGTAATTTTTTGTATACTCTTTTGTGATTGCACTCGTGTATGTGTGATGAACATCTTGGGCACACATATGCATTAGCTTGGTTCATTTTTCGGAACCGGGCATCACAGATTGGTATCAGAGCCACATGTTGACTGTAGGATGCAGCCTAGATAGAATGGACACTTTAGAGCACATAGGAGCACTCAGGAATCGATTTGATTTTGTTGGTGTGCTGCTTGCTATATATATTGCTTGCTTGTGTGCCTAATAGAGGATGTTGGGATGCTTTAGCATTGCCATGTCCACCTAGGCTAGTGTAGCTAGCTGTTTAGTTTTATATCCCTTGATGCATATAGTTGGGGACGTTCTAATTCTTACCTATTGCTTTTCTTCAGATGGTGAGGACTCGCAACCAGAGGGATGGCAATGACGAGGAGGAGAACAATGGAGTGCCTCAGAACAACATTGGACAAGGATCTACTCAGGGAGCTATCAACATTGAGCAGCTATTGGCCATGCAAAACCAGCTCATGCAGACCATGATACAGACAATGGGACAGCTGCAGGCTGGCAACATCAACCATCAGCCCCACATGCCTCCACCGCCACCCCCGTCTCCTCCTCATAACCGATTGGGAGAGTTTATGAGGACTAGGCCGCCAACCTTTGCTCAAGCCACTGACCCTATGGATGCAGATGATTGGCTCAAGTTTGTGAAGAAGCAGTTAGCCATTGTCCAATGCAGTGACCGGGAGTTGTGAAGAAGCAGTTAGCCATTGTCCAATGCAGTGACCGGGAGAAGGTCTTGTTTGCTTCTCATCAACTTGTTGGAGCAGCTGCGGATTGGTGGGATTCTTATTGCAATGCTCATGAGAACCAAGAGAGAATTACTTGGGCCGAATTCAAAGAGAATTTCCGTTCTCATTATGTGCCCGAGGGTGTTATGATCTTGAAGAGGCAAGAATTTGAGAATTTAAGGAAAGGAAGATCAAGAGTGAGTGAATATCTCAACAAGTTCACTCAACTCTCAAGGTATGCGCCTGAGGATGTTAGTCATGACAGCCGGAAACAATACTTGTTCATGAGGGGATTGAACAATGAAATCCAAGTGCAATTGCTCAATTGTGATTATGCAAATTTTCAGAAGCTTGTGGACAAAGCAATTGTGGTTGAGAACAAGATTCGTGATATGGAGCAAGAAATCAAGAGGAAGGCGCCATATCAAGGATAGCAACAAGGAAGTAATGTGCGCCCTCGCCTTGCACCACCCAATGCGCCCTATTACAGCTCCTCTATTCCTGCTCAGCACCCTGGTTATGCACCACGCCCAACTCAGTTTGTGCAGCAGCGCCCTGTCATGCAAGCACCTAGACCTCCAATGCCTTATGCACTTCGTGCTAATTTTCCTAGTGCTAATGTTCAAAACCAAGCTCGTCCCAATAATTCTGGTGGAGTTAAGAAGTGCTATACTTGTGGAGAAGCTGGACACTTTGCGCATCAATGTCCTAAGTCAGGCCTTAGTCAAGGAAGCAATGCGCCGAGGCAAAACCCAAGACCCAATGGAGGACAGCCACAAGGAAGTCATGGACAGCAGAATTTTGCTCGTGGCAACGTGAACCATGTCTCTATGGAGGATGCTAACCAAGCGGATGACGTGGTCATTGATATGTTTCTCGCCAACTCCAACCCTGCGACTATGTTATTTGATTTTGGACATCACATTCATTCATTGCATTGAAGTATGTTGCCAAGTATAGTTTGCCTATCTCTCATATGAAGTTTACTCTATTGATTAAGTCTCCTAGAGGAGAGATGAGGACAAATATAGTATGTCCAAAAGTAAGCCTTAGAATAAGGGGGGTAGACTTCTCCGCCAACCTCATTGTTTTGGATTATCAAGGGTTGGATATTATACTTGATATGGACTGGTTGAGGAAGCACAATGGAGTTATTGGGTGTGCCACGAAGACGGTGAAGTTGACCAATGAAGAAGGGATCACCGCAGAATTTGAAGCATCTCAAACCGCACCGAAGCGATTGGAGCTGAATCATATGGACGGTGCCGCCATTGAGGAGATTCCGGTGGTGTGTGAATTTTTGGATGTTTTTCCGGACGAGTTGCTAGGTATGCCACCTGATCGAGATATTGAGTTTGTTATTGATTTAATACCTGGAACTGCACCTATAGCTAAGAGGCCGTATAGGATGCCTCCTATGGAATTAGCGGAGCTCAAGAAGCAAATTCAAGAGCAACTAGAGAAGGGTTTTATTCGCCCTAGCTCTTCGCCTTGGGGAGCGCCCGTCCTATTTGTGTACAAGAAGGATGGATCCCAAAGGATGTGCATGGATTACCGAGCTCTCAATGAGGTAACAATCAAGAACAAGTATACCTTGCCACGCATAGAGGACTTGTTTGATCAGATGAAGGGTGCTTGTGTCTTCTCTAAGATTGATTTGAGGTCGAGATATTTTCAAATGAAGATTAGACCATCGGACATACCCAAGACAGCTTTTAGGACATGGTATGGATGTTATGAGTACACCGTGATGTCTTTTGGATTGATAAATGCGCCTGCCTACTTTATGTACCTCATGAATAAGGTCTTCATGGAGTACTTGGATAAGTTCGTCGTGGTGTTTATTGATGATATTATGATCTACTCGAAGGACGAGAAAGAACATGAGGAACACTTGAGGCTTACGCTATAGAAATTGAGGGAGCATCAATTGTATGCCAAGTTCAACAAGTGTCAGTTTTGGTTGAGGGAGGTGTCGTTTTTGGGTCATATAATTTCAGGAGGAGGAGTATCGGTTGACCCCGGGAAAGTGAGAGACGTGTTGAAGTGGGAACCGCCGCAAAACTTAAAGGAAATAAGGAGTTTTCTTGGGATGACTGGATATTACCGTAGATTCATCAAGGACTTTTCCAAGATAGCCAAACCTATGACGGAGTTGCTAATGAAGGGAAAGGCTTTCCAATGGATCCAAGCTTGTCAAAATAGTTTTAAGGAGTTAAAGAAGAGGTTGACAACAGCCCCAGTTTTGGTACTGCCAGATGTGAGCAAGAGTTTTGACATTTATTCCGACGCATCGAGACAAGGACTTGGATGTGTATTGATGCAAGAAGGTCAAGTGGTCGCCTATGCATCAAGACAATTGAAGAAACATGAGCAGAATTACCCAACACATGATTTGGAACTCACGGCCATGGTACACACATTGAAGATTTGGAGGCACTATATTCTTGGACATAGGTGTGAAATTTATATGGATCATAAGAGTTTGAAGTATATTTTCACACAAACGGATCTGAACTTGAGGCAACGAAGATGGTTGGAGCTCATCAAAGATTATGATTTGGGGATCAACTATCATCCGGGAAAGGCCAATGTAGTGGCCGATGCCTTGAGTCGGAAAGGAGTAAGCCACCAACTCACAGTTCGAGAGTTACCATCCGAGTTATGCAAGGAGTTTGAAAGGTTGAACCTCGGATTTGTAAATGAGACGGAGATGATGGAGTTAAACCCAACCTTGGAGCAAGAAATTCGAGAAGCACAAACCGCGGATGAGGAGATCAAGGAAATCAAGGACAGGACCGAAGAAGGGAGAGAATTCAAATTTGATGAAGACGAACACGGTACCTTATGGCTTGGAAAGAGAATCATTGTGCCTAATGTGAAGCATATTCGGGAGATGATATTAAAAGAGGCACATGACTCACCTTACTCAATTCACCCTGGTTGTATGAAGATGTACAAAGACTTGAAGGCTTGCTATTGGTGGGATAGCATGAGGAAGGACATAGCCGAATATGTTGCATTGTGTGACGTGTGCCAACGAGTCAAGGCGAAACATCAAAGGCCAGCAGGATTATTGCAGCCATTAAAGATTCCAGAGTGGAAGTGGGAAGAGATTGGTATGGACTTTATAGTTGGATTACCGCGAACCCAGTATGGCTATGATTCAATATGGGTCATTGTAGATCGGTTGACAAAATCAGCTCACTTCATTCCTGTCAAGACCACATATACCACCGCGAAGCTAGCAGAATTGTATATGGAGCATATTGTGTGCTGACATGGAGTCCCGAAGAAGATAGTCTCGGATAGAGGTTCTCAATTTACCTCCAGATTTTGGTAAAAATTGCATGAAGCTTTGGGAACGAGGTTGAATTTTAGTTCAGCATATCATCCTCAAACGGATGGACAAACCGAGAGGACCAATCAAATTTTGGAGGACATGTTAAGATCTTGTGCTTTAAAGCATGGGAAAAGTTGGGACAAAATCTTGCCATACGCAATATTTTCATACAACAATAGTTACCAAGCAAGTTTGAAAATGTCACCGTATGAAGCGCTTTATGGGAGGAAGTGTAGGACACCTTTATTCTGGAATGAAGCAGGGGAAACTCAAGTATTTGGTCCGGATGTGTTGCAAGAAGCCGAAAAGCAAGTCAAAATAATTCGTGAAAACTTGAGAGCTGCCCAATCAAGGCAAAAAGGCTATGCGGACAATAGGAGAAGGAAACTAGCCTTTGAAGTGGGAGATTTTGTTTACCTCAAGGTGTCACCAATGAGGGGTCATAAGAGGTTTAACATAAGAGGAAAGCTCGCACCTCGTTATATTGGACCATTCAAGATTTTGGACAAAAGAGGAGAAGTAGCGTATAAGTTGGAGATGCCAGCTCATCTTTCGGATGTCCATGATGTCTTTCATGTTTCCCAGCTCAAGAAGTGTTTGAGAGTACCGGAAGAACAAGTGCCAATGGAAGGATTGGAGTTAGAGGAAGACTTGACTTATGCCGAACAACCGATCAAAATCTTGGAAACCAAGGAGAGTCACAAGGAACAAGGTTATTAGATGGTGTAAAGTTCAATGGAAGCACCACACAGAAAAAGAAGCGATGTGGGAATTGGAGGATGATCTCAAGAAGGAATTTCCCTCTCTCTTCTCTTCCGCGTCGAATCTCGAGGGCGAGATTCATTTTAAGGGGGGTAGGTTTGTAACACCCTCATTCTCATGCATCATGCCTTGCATACACTCATATACATGTTTAACATTGATCCACATCAAGAGGAACGAGTTTACAATTGATTTGGAACAAAATTGCACTTAAAACGCAGGAAAGTGCGGACTAGTCCGATTTTGCTGCGGACTAGTCCGATTTCTCCCTGACTAAAAACGGACTTGTCTATTTTTGCTGCGGATTAGTCTGATCTTTGGCACTGGAAACTTTCGGACTTGTCCAATTTTGTGCGGACTCCTTGGACTTTTCCGGACTAGTCCGGTGTTCCAGCGGACTTGTCCATTTTCCTCTCTGTTCAAATTCGGACTTGTCCGATGTTTGACCAGACTTGTACAATTTTCTCTCTGGACAACTTCGGACTAGTCCGGTCCTGTTCGGACTTGTCCGATATTTCGCGACTCCAAGTTGATCTTTTGTTTTACGACTTGTTTCTTGGGTTTCACGTTAAGTGGGCCTAGGGACGTCATGCCCAACTCTTTTAGAGCCCATGTGGGACTCTAAATCGGCCTCTGCTCATCCCAAAACTCGAAATCCATCTAACCCTAGCTTCCACCTCTATATAAACAACCCCACCCTTGGTTTGACATCTATTTGCCACTTTTCCACCCACCCAAACCCTAGTTCGTGGGGAGCCACCATCAAGGAGGGAGGATAAGATCCCAAGCAAGAAGAAGAAGAGGAGGAAACGAAAGAGGATCAAGATCTCCACCAAGTTTCGTCCTTCACCACCAATTCATATCCAAGTTCATCACCAACCCTAGATCATCAAGATCCAAGTATTATCTCCAAGTTTCTTGATTCATTGGAGTCCTAAACACCTGGTATACCTTCTATTCTCTTTTCCTTACGTGAATTCAACTCCTAATCTCCAAATTCACGTCGATCTAGCAAACCCTAATCTGCTGATCTCACAGAGTGCGGACTTGTCCGGTCCCTAGCGGACTAGTCCGATCTTTCTGGTTAAATTGTGTTGAATTAATTCTAAAAATTGATCTAATCAACTCCAAACCTGTATAAACTTGGTAAAAGCTATTAGAACTAGTTAGTGATCATTAAAAGCAATCTATTAACAAGTTCTACCTTGCATTTGCATTAATCATGCATGTCATGTCATATTGAGTAATATTTGTGCACTCTTTGATTGTGTTTCTTGTCTTGTATGTTTATTGTGTGGATTAGACGGATTTGCGCTAGAAAGTGCCGCGGAGGATCTCCAGCACCAAGAGTTTGAAGGCTTTGATCCTAATCAACAGCAAGAGCAAGGCAAGTGTCCTTGAAGCATATTGATCCTGTTTTTTAAAATAAATGTTTTGTTTTGCAAAACTGCATGCTTGTGTCAATTTGATGGGAATCCTATGGTAGGAAGTTTACTAGACTTGTTAAACCACCCTTGTCACCTGGAATATATGGTAGAGAGTCGGGATGGGATTTTTACCTTTTTGCTTCGCTTAATTAATTGGGATGGCAAACAACACTACACATTTAATTATGCATCAATGATAATCTGGTTAATGTGAACTTGTCAATACGATGGGTGATCTAAGCAAGCCTGGTATGTGGATGGGTTGGATGTCATGGTGGTTTGCTTGCTTTAGATCTAAGGACCGGTTCATGCGAGAATAAGCCAGGACTACAGTGCCACCACGAGGCCAAGTATGGGTGCGGCATAGCTGATTAATTAGGGCTTTGCTAGTGCTGTTTGGACCATTGTGGATGCTCGGGGAAGGGGTAGTCAGATTGGGTTTGTTGATGATTGGCAGGGCTACCCTGGGATCCGAATGGCTCAAGAGGGGGCCCTTGGTTGAAGATGTGCTCTGCGGGAGACATCGCCACCGGTGAAACCTCAGTGGGGTCTAAATAGGCTAGTAATCCCTTTGTAAAGGCTATTTTGTGATCTCTTGGCTATACACCAAAGGAAGTGTAATTGGCATAAGGGAGGTTCTCTAGTCGCCGACGGGTGATGAAATCACACACACGTGGGTAAAGTGGTACAAACTCTGCAGAGTCTAAATAAAACTATCATGATAGCCGTGCTCCCGGTTATGAGCGCCTGGATTACCTACATGATTAGAGGGAACTCGGTATTGGGATGGTATTTGGGATGGTTATGATTGGTATTATGGTTATGGATTTATTTCTGGTATTGAATATGGTTATTGGCAAATGGGGAAATCTGGAATTATTGATGAGGATGGTGAATTGTGGACTGGTACTATGGTATTACTTATGATTATGATGAGTTTATTTCACATACATATAATATATTGCTTTTCAAATGTTTTAATGTACTTTTCAGCACTTTGCCATTATTATTGTCGTCATTTGAATCAGCCATATGCCATACTTTCTACACTTGCTGAGTACGACATGTACTCACTCTTGCAATCCCCCCAACAGTTGCAGGTCAAGATTGAGAGTTTAATGGTGATAATGCGGAGTTCTAGGCCGTGTCTATCGTCAGCTTTGCCTGTGGTGTTGATTGGAGCTGCATATATATATACCCTATCGCTTATGCTGCTTAGCTACTTAGTTTGCTTAATTAGTTTATTTCCACTGCATTAGTTGAACTTGTCATATATATTCATTAGAGCTTGTATTCGAGGATAATCTGGTTTGTATAATAAAATTTGGTTAATTAATCTTGTTCTGTGGTAATTTTCTGTATACTCTTTTGTGATTGCACTCGTGTATGTGTGATGAACATCCTGGGCACACATATGCGTTAGCTTGGTTCATTTTTTGGAACCGGGCGTCACACGTGGCTACATGGTTGCGAGACGTAATGAAGAGATGTGGACGTAAAGAGTTGGTCGGAAAGGTCCAACCGACTAGGTTATGGACTCAGGCTGCAGCTGAGTCGAGTTTGACTCAAATATGGAAAGATTTGAGTTGGTTATGATAGGATTTCGTGTGGGTCACGAATTTGATTTGTTTAGGAATGTGGGATATGTTCCTAAGGTGTTTGAAAGTCTTAATATTGCTTCTATCTGCGTATAGAAGAATCCTAAGCAGTTATAGAAAGCTACGATTTGTGAACAGAGTAGGATTAGGTTCCTGATTTGAGTTGAGTTGGCTTTCGAGCTGGTTATATTAGCAAGGGAGCCCAAAGCTCGTGGTGCACGACTTTGGGGCTGTTCCTCTTGTGTTCTATTGAATAAAATTCATAGTTTGAAGGAACTTTTGTGCCTTGTTCGTTCGACTTGTTCCAGACAAGTTTTACTTGTCGAGTTTCTGGACAACACTACCTTTTGTTGGTGGTTTTATCATAACTCGAGTTTTACAGATCCAATTGATGTGATTATTTTTGGGTTGTCTTCAAAACTTGATTATCTATCATATGTCAAAATTTCACGGTCATTGGATTTGTGGTTTCTGATCTATACGAGTTTCTTTACAGCGTTCCAGAACTGTTTTTCTCGAGTAGGGCAGATTGACCTTTGTTTGATCTTTCGATCATAACTTGAGTTTTTCTCGACGGATTTGAGTGATTCTTGTTGTGTTGTCTTCATGACTTGATTATCTCTGATATATATCACTTTTGGCACGATGAAACACGTTTATATTAGTCTCACACACGATTTCTTTAACAGATCATTTTTCTGCCGAAGGGGTTGGGGTTTAATTGTTTCCGCTGCGTAAGATTTTTAAATCTACCATTGACCCCCCTCTGGTAGATTTTCACGTGCTCTTCGATCCTATAATTGGTATCAGAGCCACGGTACTCTAATCTTTGTGATTTGCGCGTGTTTTTGACTAACCATCATGGAGAAGTACTCTGCCAAACCTTGTGTGTTCGCTGGTATTGATTTTTCAGGTTTGGAAGGCACGCATGGAGGCTTTCATCTAGGCACAAGGCTTTGCAATATGGGAGAAGGTATACAAGCCTTACGAAGTGCCATCTAACGATAAAGTTATAGCTACAAATCTGAGAGATGTCGACAACAACAACAAGGCTCGAAACTTGATCATACAAGGATTAACACAAAGCGACTTCGACCGTGTTGCACACCTTCCGATCTGCATACAATGTGTAGAAAGCACTCTGTGACTACCACGAAGGATCCAACACGATCAAAGAGGTAAGACAATACATGTTTAAGAAATAATACATGTGCTTCGAGATGCAACCCGGTGAGTCTATTGATGACCCTTTTGCTCGCTTTAATAAGATCCTCAACAACTTGCGTAGTGTCAATGTTAATTTTTCAGATGCTGAAAATGCTAGGCAATTGCTAAGTGCATTAGATATGTAAATTTGGGAGATGAAAGTCACATCTATTCGTGAATCTACTGTCATGAGTTCACTTACTTTAGATGTGCTATATTTCAAGTTAAAAACTCATGAAATTGACATAATCTCACGTAAGAACCCCAACAAGTCTATTGCTTTTGTTTCTCAACGTGACATGCCTAGTTCCGGTCAAACATCATCTTGTGGTACACTTGCTTTGCTGTCATCTCTAACCTTTGAACAGATTGAGGAGTTTCCAGAGGAGGAGCTAGCGCTCATCTCTACCCGGTTCTCAAAAGCATTGCAAAATGTGAGAACTAGAAGGAGAGGAAGCTCCGGACCTCAACAATGCTTTGAATGTGATAAGACAGAACATTTTCGTTCAGATTGCCCTAACCTTTTAGGTCCTACTTACTGGGATGAAAAGAAAACAAGAACGAAGCACTCCTCTGCAAAAGATACGAAGAAAAAGAAGGGTTTTATAGGACGTCAATTGGTGAGCAGTTTTATCTCAGCACTCCAGGAACTTGGCTCAAGCGACGTGGACATTGCAAATGATGAAGATGAAGATGATTTGGCAAACTTTTGCTTCATGGTGGGCAAGTAAAGATCAAGTATGGAGGAGGCAGAACACAACAGCGACAATGAAGAGGTATGTCCTACTTGCGAAGAAATGTGTGATGCTATTTCTCGTGCCACTGTTATTGTTAAGAAAAAGGACAAAAAGCTTAGGCACAATGTTGTTAAAATTGAGTCACTAGAATCTGAAATTAATCATTTGAAATCCTTGATTCCTAGTGATGATTCTTGTTCCTCGTGTGACTTAATATATGAACAATTGTCCTCCCTAAGAAGTGCACATACCTCCACACTTGATAAACTTGAACTTGAAATTGAAAAGAACAAAAAGCTTGCTGCACTTAATATTGGAAACTTAAAATATGCTTCTTGTTCTACAATTGATTTGCATTGTTCTAGTTGTGATGATCTTCATAAGAAACTGCAAGATGCTATGAATGAAATCTCTATATTGAACAATGCTTTACGTTGTCATGAAGTTAAATATTGTTCCAATTGCAAATTAAAAAGAAAAACTTCATGTGAAAATTGCCTTGATCTGTCCAATAAACTTGATAACATGCATAAGACATTTGATCGGTTTTGTAATGGGAATAAGAACCTAAACTTGCTGCTGAATTCATCCAAGTCTTGCAATGATAAAACTGGTTTAGGTTTTGATTCTCATGCTCATGCTAAGGCACATCCACCTAAAATTGTAAAGTCATTAGGAAGTGGTTTGATTCAAACAGTTCCTAAACAAAAAAGAAGTGGTTTTCAAATCTGCAGGAGTATTGTCTCATTTGGTTTCAAATAAAAATGTTGTTTGCTCATCTAGACATGAACACAAAGTTAAATTTCATTGTACCTATTGTGGTAGAAATGGTCATGTCATAGATTTTTGTTATAGACTAGCTAAACAACAGAAAAGGGAAAGAATGGTTGCTAGATCTCATAACTTTCATGCAAAATTTGCTGCACATATTGAAACGAATGTACAACATGTTGTTTTGAGTCAAAAACATTCAAAGTTTACCTCCGGACCTTCTGTTTTTGCCTCCGGAGCTACTGATTTTTGTGCTACACAAGTAACACCTTATAGGTCAGTAGTTAAGAATAAAAAATTTCAAACTTTGACTCATAAACCTGCTGTTTTGTCTCAGCTTTCGCGTGTTTTTCCTGCTGCACGTCGCGTGACTCAGCACTGTATTCCTAAATGCCTTTTGACTAACCCCAGTATTGAGTCATCGATGTATTGTGTTTCTATGTAGTTTACACGTTTGAGGAAGGAGAACATTTGGATTGTGGATTCAGGTTGCTCACGCCACATGACCAGTAACAAAGATTGGTTCTCCTTCCTCTCTTTTGTGTCACGTGTAGAGAATGTTACTTTTGCCAATAATTCTTCAACTCCTATAATTGCTAAGGGTTCGGTTAGAGTAAATGATCACTACACTTTGAAGGATGTGGCACTTGTCAAAAATTTGAAATACAACTTGCTTTCTGTTGCACAATTGCTAGATGAAAATCGAGAAATTATTTTCAATAAAAACCGCTGCAAAGTTGTAGGTTCAAATAGTGAGCTTATTTTTAGCATGTCTTGGTTTGGAAGAGTTTTTAAAGCTTATTTTGATATGTCTTCCTCTAAGCATAGGTGTATAGTTGCTTATGATTCAAAGGACTTATATTTTTGGCATCGTAGACTTGGTCACATAGGCTTTGATCACCTAACGCGTGTTAGTGCTCTTGATCGCATACGTGGGCTGCCTAAGCTTAAAGGGGACAAAGAAATTGTGTGCTCTTCTTGTAGACATGCTAAGATGGTTGCAGGTTCACATACTCCTCTCACAATGATCATGACAACTGAACCGTGTCAACTTTTGCACCTTAACACCGTAGGACCTTCACGTGTTCAATCCTTCGGAGGTAAATGGTATGTACTTGTGATTGTTGATGATTATTCTAGATACTCTTGGGTTTACTTTGTGGCGTCTAAGAATGAAGTTTTTAGTCACTTTAGAACTTTATTTCTTAGATTATCAATTGATTACCCAGGATCTTTAAAAGCAATAAGAAGTGATAATGGAACTGAATTTAAAATCAATATTTTGATCACTTTTGTGCTGAAAATAGAACAGATCATCAATTTTCTTCACCATATGTACCTCAACAAAACGGTGTTGTAGAAAGAAAGAACAGAACCTTAGTTAAGATGGCTAGGACTATGCTTGATGAATATCAAAATCCTAGGAAATTTTGGGCTGATGCGTTAGCAACCACTTGTTATGTCTCAAATCGTGTTTTCTTGCGTGCTAAGCTAGGTAAAACACCATATGAGCTCTGGTTTGGACATGGGCCTAGTATTACACACTTTTGGGTCTTTGGTTGCAAATGCTTTGTTAAGAAACATGGTAATCTTGATAAATTTGAACCTAGATCCATTGATGGCATGTTTCTTTGTTATCCATCTCATACTAGAGGCTACCGTGTGCTTGTACTTGACACTAACAAAATTGTGAAGACTTGTGAAGTGTCTTTTGATGAAGCTAGCTCAGGTACTAGATCAAACATTCCAGGTCCAGATCCATATCCGCAGGGGGGGGAGCATTTTCATTGAAGATGAGGAAGAATTGGAGCTGCTGCCCGAAAATTCAGCAGCTAAAGACTTTGATTCAGCTCCGGATGTTAATTCTCAACCAGCACCGACAACCATCAATACTGATTCAAATCATCCTCAAGCCACAAGCTCATCGATTTGTGATGAACATGAAGAAGAAGAAGATTGTGAGACATCTGTTCCCCTACGGTTTTACAAAGATCATCCCCCACAATAGATGATTGGAAGCTTGCACGAACGAGTCACACGGTCCAGGTTTTGCGATCCAAACTCTTATGCTCATTCTGCTTTTGTTGCTTCTTTTGAACCCAAAGATATATCACACGCACTCACTAATGAATCTTGGATTATTGCCATGCAAGAAGAGTTAGAAAATTTTGAAAGAAATAATGTTTGGAAACTCGTATCTCCACCTCAAGGTCACACTTTAATTGGAACTAAATGGGTATTTAAAAATAAACAAAGTGAGGATGGGGTTGTGGTTAGGAATAAGGCTAGGCTGGTTGCTCAAGGTTTCACTCAAGTTGAAGGTCTAGATTTTGATGAAACTTTTGCTCCTATTGCTAGATTAGAAGCCATAAGAATTTTGTTAGCTTTTGCTGCATCTATTAGTTTTAAGCTATATCAAATGGATGTTAAAAGTGCTTTTCTTAATGGCTACATAGATGAGGAGGTTTATGTCAAGCAACCACCAGGTTTTGAAAATTTAGATTTTCCTAATCATGTTTAAAAACTGTCCAAAGCCTTGTACGGTCTCAAACAGGCCCCTAAAGCATGGTATGATAGGTTAAAAACATTCTTACTTGGAAAAGGGTTTACCATGGGCAAGGTTGATAAAACTCTTTTTGTTCTTAAACATGGCAATGACTCATTATTCGTTCAAGTTTATGTGGATGATATTATCTTTGGTTGTGCTTCTCATGATCTTGTGTCCAAGTTTTCAACAATTATGAGTTCAGAATTTGAAATGAGTATGATGGGTGAACTCACTTTTTGGGGCTGCAAATCAAGCAAACCAAGGAGGGTACCTTTGTGCATCAAACGAAGTATACAAAAGACCTCCTAAGGCGCTTCAACATGGACAAAAGCAAGCCTCTTCGGACACAAATGCGAACAACAACAACACTTGAAATTGATGAAGATGGTGAACCCGTGGATCAAAAAGAATATAGAAGCATGATCGGATCACTTTTGTACCTCACGGCATCAAGACCGGACATACAATTCAGCGTATGTCTTTGTGCACGGTTTCAAGCTTCCCCACGTGCTTCACATCGTCAAGCCATCAAAAGGATTCTCAGGTACTTACATGGAACTCAAGAATTTGGAATTTTTCTTCCTTCTTCCTCAACCGTTACTTTGAAAGCTTTTTCGGATGCTGATTTTGGGGTTGTAGGATTGATAGGAAAAGTACTTCCGGTGCTTGTCATTTTCTTGGTAATTCTCTTGTTGCTTGGTCCTCTAGAAAACAAAATTCAGTTGCACAATCCACAGCCGAATCTGAATATGTAGCTGCTGCTAGTGCTTCCTCACAAATTCTTTGGATTGTTCAAACACTTAAGGACTATGGGGTTGATCTAGATAGTGTTCCACTGTTCTGTGATAATACTAGTGCCATTTGCATTGCTAAAAACCCCGTGCAACATTCTAGAACTAAGCACATTGATATTAGGTATCACTTTCTCCGAGATAATGTTGAAAAAGGAAACATTGTGCTTCACCATGTAGATACCGAACAACAATTGGCTGACATTTTTACAAAACCTTTGGATTTCACTCGTTTTTGTTACATTCGTACTGAAATAGGGGTTATGCATCCTCATGGCTTAAATTGAGGGGGAGTTTAGATACTTGGGAAGTCTATGTGTGAATCTGAAATTAAAATAATATGAGCATAGTATTTCATACATATATGACTTTGTGATTCCTTTTACATGCTGAAAGTTCTTACTACATTACTCGTGTTATACATTTTGTAGTTTTTGCCATGTCTAGTAATTGGAATAATTACTTACACTAAAACTGGTCATGGTCGAACTTTCTTGCTGTTTTGAACTTGTTACATCTTCACAAGTGCTTTTAATCATTAAGAATTAATCAAGTAATCAACTCACATGTTGAGTTTTTATGAACAAATATAAATTGAGAAAAGATCAAGAGAATATGCATGCATCACACTTATTCTTTTGAGATGGCTCATTATTGCACTTAGATATGAACTTGGAAGAAGTTGTGTATGACTAAAACCATGTCCTTAAGCTTCTGATTGTCAAATGACATAGGCTTGGCTTGGTTGGTTAGAATAAGGCAGATGCGCATATAATCTCTTGCAAATATCATATGATCTAAATTTATGCCTTGAAAAATAATAAAATGCAGCAACTAGTGTCATGATTTCAGGTTTTGAAATAGTTAAGTTTGTGAGATCATGACTTACTTAAATTGAAAATTACATTTGATCTCTAGCATGGCTTACACTACTTTATGTATTTCATTGATGTGATAATGTAAGGTACTTGATAGTATGACTTGGATGAGCTTTGTTTATATGTATATGTTATAATATGCTCATAACAACTAAAGAGGGAGAGATAATTTATTTATATGCTCATGACTTGCTGAATACATTGTCAAAGGGGGAGAGATAAGCATGAAGAGAAAGAGAATTTGTGCATAAGGAGAGATAATAAAGGGGTAGAGATAATATGGGATCATTTTACTTTTGATTTACAAAGGGGGAGAATTTGCCTTCAAAACTTTTATGTGAATAAGCCAATGTTCGGATTTTAAATGGTGTTGCCAATGCATTCATCAAGGGGGAGATTGTAAGACCTATGTGTGCTGAATACATTGACTTGTAGTGAATACACTTGCTTTGACGATAAAAGTTTTGAATATCACCAAAACACCTTTTTATTAAGGTCTGACTAGTTTTGGTTAGCTCCTGTGAGTTTTGTCTTTAGCTCTGGCGTGTTTTTGCTAAGCTCCGAGTTGATTTTTCTAGCTCTGGCTTTTGGGTTTACTAGTTCCGACTAGTTTTGGTAAATTCCGGCGCTAGGTTCTACTAGCTTTTGTTTGCTCCGGCTCAAGGTCCGGGTTGCTCTGGCAAGGTCCGGAACTTGACCATAATGCTTCTGTTTTTCAATTGCAATGTTTCGTACTTGCTTTACATTGTTGGAAAGTTTGCTTAGTATTCATTTGCTAAGTTTTTGGTGCGTTTTTGTTTGATATGGATGATATCGTGTTACTGTGGTCACATGCTTATGTGAGGTTCTCACGTAAGGTGTTGTGTTCGAAACTAACTTGAGTCAAGTCGCGGACTTGGGCTCGTATGGATTGGTTGTTTATTCATGTGCAGGTGTTGCTTGAGTTCAAGACATGGTTGGTGATGGTATCCATTGGACTAGTCTTAGGGAGGAGATGACGTTCCAACAACCAAATTCAGGAGGAATTGTGGTTGAGCTGATCAGGAGGTTGCGCAACATGATTGAATCAAGAACAATGCATGTGAAGGTATCGTGGACGTCATTGGAAGATGCTTGCACGTGTGCAAGGAGTGCATGGGCGTGGCTACATGATTCCTAGACGTAATGAAGAGATGTGGACGTAAAGAGTTGGTCGGAAAGGTCCAACTGACTAGGTTATGGACTCAGGCTGCGACCGAGTCGGGTTTGACTCAAATATGGAAAGATTTGAGTTGGTTATGATAGGATTTCGTGTGGGTCACGAATTTGAGTTGTTTAGAAATGTGGGATACGTTCCTAAGGTGTTTAGAAGTCTTAAGATTGCTTCTATATGCGTATAAAGAATCCTAAGCAGTAATGGAAAGTTACGATTCGTGAACAGAGTAGGATTATGTTCCTGATTTGAGTTGAGTTGGCTTTCGAGCTGGTTATATAAGCAAGGGAGCCCAGAGATCGTGGTGCACGACTTTGGGGCTGTTCCTTATGTGTTCTATTGAATAAAATTCGTAGTTTGAAGGAACTTTTGTGCCTTGTTCGCCCGACTTGTTCCAGACAAGTTTTACTCGTCGAGTTTCTGGACAGCACTACCTTTCATCGGTGGTTTTATCATAGCTAGAGTTTTACAGATCCAATTGACGTGATTCTTTTTGGGTTGTCTCAACTTGATTATCTATCATATATCAAAATTTCACGGTCATTGGATTTGTGGTTTCTGATATACACGAGTTTCTTTGCAGCGTCCCAGAACTGTTTTTCTCGAGTAGGGCAGATTGACCTTTGTTTGATCTTTCGATCATAACTTGAGTTTTTCTCGACGGATTTGAGTGATTCTTGTTGTGTTGTCTTCATGACTTAATTCTCTCTGATATATATCACTTTTGTCACAGTGAAACATGTTTATATTAGTCTCACACACGATTTCTTTAACAGATCGTTTTTCTGCCGAAGGGGTTGGGGTTTAATTGTTTCCGCTGCGTAAGATTTTTAAATCTACCATTCACCCCCTCTCTGGTAGCTTTTCACGTGCTCTTCGATCCTACACCGAACCAGAGCCAGAGCTGCCTGAAGAGGTGTGACAGGTCCTCCACCTTTAGAGCCAGTAACTGAAAGCCTGGAGGTAGCACCTTCAGCTTCTGCTCTGGCGGTGAGAGTTTCCCTAGTGGGTTCCTATTCTGTTGCTGCTGAAGGGATCCCAGAGAGCGATCCCAATGCCGCAGAAGCTCAACGGTCCTCTCTCATAGAGTGGGACCCTATTTTTGTAATGGAGAACCCTCTAGAGCCTACAAAGATGGTCCCTGCAGGTTCGGAGCCTATCCCTCTAGCGTTATCTATAGACAATGCCTGCTCCAGCCTCCGACTGGTCCAACTGGCCTTCGATTATGAGAGAAAAGTCCTGGAGAAGGAGAACAACACCTTGAGGCGTTGGCGCAACAGACTCCATTTTGAGACCAGGCTTTCCCAAACAAGGCTAGCTGACCATAACGAATGGATAAAGAGGGAGAAAACCCGGTTAGAGTACTTGGATAAGCTGCTTGAGGAGAAGGAGGCTGCCATCCGAGCGCTCGACGCTAACTCCAGGGAAATCCTTGAGCAAGCCAAGGAGAGACGTGATGCTGCTGATGAGTGTCACGAAAGCCTCAATGAATTGAACGAGGTTCTCCTGAAGCGTCGGGCGGACCTGGAGGCGAGGGAGGAGAAGCTCCTTGAGCAGCAGGAGGATGTCATGAAGAGGGAGGCGAAGGTCACCCAAAAGTTGACTCTGGGTGAACAGAATTTGGCAGATCGCTCAAAGAAGTTTGAGCAGTGGAGTGAAGATGAAAGGAAGAATTACTGGAAGATGGGGCAGGAGCTCTCAAAAACAGAAGCTAATGTTGCTATCAGGGAAGGGAAGGTGAGAGGCAGGGAGAAAGACCTGGCGGAGAGGCGGAACCACATCCACCTCCGGGAGTTGGAGCCGACCGACCGCGAGAAGCAGGTTGCTGAAAGTATGCAGCAGCATGCCAAAGTGGTGGAGCGCCTTGCTCAGGAGAGTTCGGAGCTAGCGGCCGACCGAAGGTCACTGGAAGAGCTGCAGAGCTCAAAGGCAACCGAGTCCTTGATGGTATGGGAGTTCTTGGGACGTGCAAACAGGGCCTTTGTGCCCCTTGGTTTCAGTCCAGTATGCCCGGAGGACCCAACACAGAAGCTGGACCAGGCGCTAGTGGCACTTGGCTCTGCTGGTAGCAAACTCGACACGATGGGTAATGTCATCGCCGATCAGCTGGAGGAGGGTAAATCCTTGGCCAAGAACATCGCCGAGTATGTCTTGGCGTGTTACAAAAGCCGAGACCCCCAATTCTCTCTTGATCCGTTCTTTGAAGGAATCATCACCGAGGAGGAGGATGCCGCCAGAGATAGTGTCCAAGAAGCTCCTGAGAAAGTTACTTCGTTTTTCCACAGGACTTAGATCCTCCAGTGGCTAGGGATTTTCTCCTTTTGCCCCTTGTAACCCCAATTTTGTAATCCAGTACTTTTGATTAATGAAATCCTCCTTTCTGTCATGAATTTCACTTTGTCTTCAATATACTATGCCGTATCTTGTTGGCCCCCTAGTACATGTGTACAATTGAAGTGTGTACATGTACCAAAGGTTGTGACAGTATGTTGATGACTTGAATGATTCGCACTTGTAGACTTTATTTCCGAAGTCTTCTGAGGCGTCGAAGGCATGCCCCCTGGGATTGACGGAGCTAGGTAGCTCCGACAGTACCCAATATCAACATATAAACGTTGACAATCGGAGCTTGGTAGCTCTTGATGTCGCCACATGAATAGTTGAATTTAGGCCTCTCAGTTGTTGTCAGAGCTTAGTAGTTCCAACGTCTATCACCATCGCTTTGAATTTCTGTTTTTCTTGCACATTAAATACAAGGAAAAAGTAAAATTCGTCCTCTTGTCTATAAATCATTTGTGACTTATTATTGTTACTATAGTTTTGCCTCAAAGCAATTCAATATGGTAGCAAGTATATTGATGTAACTCTTTTGGACCCATATGCTTTTTTAGTACTCACCCTACTGATGCCTGCCGGAGTGTAGGTAGAGTGGTGTACTTAGGATGCAGGACCAGGCTAAGTAGATAGCACATTCCGTACCTATGTTGGCTTGGCGTTCAGGAAAGCAGACTATTCAACATGTTAAGACCCAACAGATATTAACAATATAACTTGCAACACATATGAATTACTTGGGTAAAGACTAAAAAGAATTGCACAATTTCATTATAGACAAGAGGGTTAAAATCAATAATTTGAAATCTCGAGCCTTGTACAAAAATAAATGTACGTGAAGTCTATTTTTACACAACAATGTCTTTTATTATAGGTCTGGATTACAGGGGAGACAAGGACACACTTAGGGTGCGGGACCAAGCTAAGTGCGCTATACATCTTGTACTAACCCAGGGTAGGTAGTTACACTTTTAGTACAGTGACTGTATGAAGTTTACTTGAACTTCCCGGACCCTCCCGGAGGGGTCCGGATGTTCTCCCGGAGGACCTATCTCTGTCTGTTTATTGACTCTATAACATACATCACGTGTAATTACAGGCTCACCTCCGTGATTCTAAGCATAAAACTTACGGAGATGCTCGATGTTCCAAGGATTGGGGAGTGGAGTTCCATCCTCAGTTGCCAAGCGAACACATCCGGGTCGAGATACTTTGATCACTTGGAATGGACCTTCACAGCTGGGGGAAAGTTTGTTCATTCCTTCACGAGTTAGTATCTTCCGGAGCACCAGATCACCTTCCTCGAGCAGTCGGTTGCGCACATGTCTTTGATGATAGCGCCGGAGCACTTGGCGATAACGTGCATTTTGAACAGCTGCTTGGCATCTTCCCTCGTCGACGAGGTCAAGGTCTTCACCCCGGAGCTGGTCCCGCGTGGCTTCGTTGAAGGTCTGGACCCGGAGGGACCCCAAGGTGATTTCCGGAGGAATGACTGCTTCAGCTCCGTACACCAGGAAGAATGGAGTCTCCCAAGTTGAATGGTTAGGTGTTGTCCTGTTCGCGCATAATGTGGACATAAGCTCTTCAATCCAGTTGGCTCTATGCTTTTTTAGGCGCCCGTACGTGCGCGCCTTGAGTCCCTTTAATATTTCTGCATTTGCTCTCTCGGCTTGGCCATTACTTGCTGGATGAGCTATTGAGGCGCAGCTGAGTTGAATACCGAGGTCTTCACAATATTCTTGAAATGCGGTACTTGTGAATTGAGTTCCGTTTTTAGTTATGACTTTGTTCGGAACTCCAAATCTGCATATAATGGATTTCAAGAACTTGATTGCAGATTGCTTGTTGATTGTCACAATTGGAGTTGCTTCCGGCCACTTAGTGAACTTGTCGATGGCGACATACACGAAATTGTAACCTTCGACAGCTTTTGGGAAAGGTCCTAAGATGTCCATGCCCCACACAGCGAATGGCCATGTAGGAGGTATCATTTGTAGCGACTGAGCCAGTGTGTGAATCTATTTTGCGTGGAATTGACACGCTTCCCATTTTTTCACTAGATCAACCGCATCCTGAAGTGCTGTAGGCTAGTAAAAGCCATGCTGAAAGGCTTTACCAACCAGCGTGTGGGAAGAAGTATGGTTCCCACACTCGCCTCCATGGATTTCCGCGAGGAGCTCGCGACCTTCTTCCCTTGCAATGCACCGCATTAGGATGCCATTGGCACCGCGTCGATAGGGATCCCCTTCTACCAACGTGTATCTTTTAGCCAATCTGACAATCCGGTCAGCGGATACACTATCTTCAGGAAGGATATTGTCTTTCAAGTAGCTCCGGATCTCCAAGATCCATTCATCAGAGCTTACTTGAGCTTCTGAGTCTTGCGTGCTGGGTTGCTCGGAGCTTCCGACAGCACCTACGACCCTTGGTGGACACCATAGTAGCAGGGTCACCGGGACTGCCAGCTTCGTGGTGCTGGTCTCGCCCTCTTCGCTCAGTTCAGCAGGCTGAGCTATTGGTTTTGACAACCTCTGGGCGAAGATTCGTCAGGAGTCGGAGCTCCGGTTGATGCTTTTGCTGAGATTTCATCGGCTTCAGCGTTATGAAGACACTAAACATGATGGAGATCCAGGACTTCGAAGTCCTTCTGAAGCCTCTGTACTTCAAGGAGATAAGCAGCTAATTGAGGATTGTTGCAGGAGCATTCACCTTTGACTTGTTTTATGATGAGTTGTGAATCTCCCTTCACCAACAGCTCTTTTACACCATAAGATAGTGCCTCCTTGAGTCCGTAAATCAGAGCTTCATACTCCGCCATGTTGTTGGTTGCATTGAAACCAAGGTGTACTATGCACTTGACCTTCTCCCCAGTCAGAGCCAGGAGAAGGATTCCAACTCCGGCCCCCTGCTTTTGCACGGATCCTTCAAAGTAGAGGGTCCAGTGAGGCTCGGTGAATACCAGAACTTTGGGTTCTAGTTTCTGTTCACTGTGGCCCCCCCAGGGTTTGATGGAGAGGGGGTCCACTCCGCCATGAAGTCAACCAAGGCTTGACTTTTGATTGCTTGTCTTGACACGAATTCTAGATCGAATTCGACCAGTTCCGCTGCCCACTTTGCAATGTTTCCAGTAGAATTAGGGTTATGAAAAATAGCACGCAGTGGAAAAGAAGTTACCACTGATATTTTATGGGCTTGGAAGTAGTGATGAAGCTTCCTTGAGGCAATAAGAACTGTGTAAAGCAGTTTATGTACCTCAATGTATCTTGTCTTGGCGTCGTGGAGTACTTCACTGATGAAGTACATGTGGCATTGGATGGCCCGGACCCTTTCAGAAGGACCCGAAGCTTCTTCTCCATCGATCCGGACCTTGCTGGAGGATTCCAGACCTTCAGGCTGTGCTTCTTGGACCCTCCCGGAGGGATCCAAAACTCCTTCTTGTTCGACTCGGACCTCACTAGGAAGATCCAGATCACCTCAGTCAGCCAGGCGAACCTCCTTAGACGAATGAAGTTGATCTCCTAGCATTTCGTTTTGAGGTTCTGTGTCTAGGAGCTGAGACCCAATCACGTCTTCAGGTGATCCAGGACCCTCCCGGAGGGGTCTGGACTCCTGGATTAGATGTGGCTCCAGTCTTTCCGCAACCAGGACTATACTAACAACTTCGGTGGTTGCCGATATGTAAAGCAGTAAAGGCTCACCAGGATTAGGAGCTACCAATATTGGTAGTGTGGTGAGGAGTTGTTTGAGATCTTGGAACACCTTTTTTGCTTCTTCAGACCAATGAAATGGTCCGGACTTCCTCAAGAGTTTGAAGAAGGGTAGCGCCTGTTCTGCCAGCCTTGAGATAAACCGGCTGAGCGCAACTAGGCATCCTATTAGCTTCTGGACATCTTTAATGCGGGCTGGGGCCCGCATATCTTCTATGGCCTTGATCTTCGCTGGATTTGCTTCAATTCCTCAGTGAGTCACCAAGAACCCCAAAAGCTTCCCGGAGCTAACCCCGAAGACACACTTGTCCCTTGGTGTGCGTGGTGCGCAGCTTGTCGAAGACGACTTGTAAGTTGTCAAGGAGTGACTCCTTATTTTTGATCTTCACAAAATTGTCATCGACATACACCTCCACCAAGTCTCTAATTGGCTCTCCAAATATTTTATACATAGCTCGCACAAATGTTGAAGCAACATTTTTAAGTCCGAATGGCATGGCAGTATGACAGTACAATCCATCTACTATTATGAAGGCAGTATGCTCTTCATCTTCCTTAGACATTTGGATTTGATGATATCCAGAATATGCATCTAAGAAACATAATAGCTCACATCCGGAGGTGGAGTCCACTATCTGATCTATTCTAGGTAGTGGAAATGGATCCTTTGGACATGCCTTATTTAAAGTGGTGCAGTCGATACACAATCGAAGCTTCCCACCGGCCTTGGGTACAACAACTGGGTTTGCCAGCCATTTTAGATGGAAAACTTCCCGAATGAATCCAGCTCCGAGCAATTTCTTGATTTCCCATCGGATGAAGTTTTGTCGCTCGATTGATTGCTTCCTGGGCTTCTGATGTACAAGCCGTGTGTTTGGGAAAATCTTCAGATTGTTCTCAATCACCTCCCTAGGGATCCTAGGCATTTGTGACGGTTTCCAGGCAAACACGTCGACATTAGCCCGGAGGAAAGTGATGAGCGCGAGTTCCTATTTGTTGTTCAAACCCCCCGATATACGAGTAGTCTGAGCAGCATCGGAACCAATTTGGACGACCTTGACGGGAACGTCAGCGTCACCGCTTGGTTGCACACAGGGTGCAGAGGTAGAGCCTTTATGATGAATGCTCGAAGGATTCAGAGCTGGCTCCTTTCCAGATGCTTCCTCTTGCACTGTGGTAAGCGCATAGAGTTCTTCTAGAGCGGTAACTCTTGCGGTGCGATCTCCGCGGATAGGAGGAACACCCGTGGGTGTTGGCATCTCCAACACCAAGTAGCCATAATGGGCAGCAACCATGAACTTGTATAAAGCTGGCCTACCCAAAATGACATTGAATGGCAGATTGATCTGCTCAATGTCGAAGACCAATTTCTTAGTTCTGTAGTTCTCCCGGGTCCCGAAGGTTACTGGGAGTCTGATGGAACCGAGAGGAGTAATGGTTCCCGGACCTACTCTAGAGAAAGGTCGTGATGGTCGAAGGTCCAAAGTCCAGAGCTGAAGCTTAACGAAAGCTTCGAAGCTTATGAGGTTTAGCCCAGAACCTTCGTCCACCATTACATGGTGGATTTGAATATTGTTAATGGTGGGTAACACCATCAATAAGAGTTGACCAGCCCCGATCATGTTTTGGGGGTGTTGACGGCTCCTAAGATATACTAACAAATCATCCCCGGCAACGTCGCCAGAAATGCTTGTTGGTATTTGTTATGCACCATTAACTAAACATCTTCAACTAATGTGTCAGAAATGCTTGTTAATGGTTCTATTGGATCACAAAGTGAATTCCGCAAGCGCACGGAAATATCATTGTATCATTTCACCTTAAGAATATCATTGTAAGAATCTAGTAAAGATGGATAAAATAATAGTGGAGGCAGTGTGACACACACAAAAGCTTTCAAGTCTAAGGGGGATAAGAGGATCCTAGAGGTTAGTTAAGGTTGAGAGTTATAGAGGTACTCCTACTATGCTCTATTGTACATATACATAGTCTAAACTAATTATCCATAAGCTAGATCAATAGTGAATACTTATGCTATGTGGTTCAATACATCGGGCATGGGCTTACCCCTAGCAATACTAGGGCAACTCCCGCCAAGAGCCTGTGGCATAGCTTAACGTGGAGGATTATAAAGGACAGATAGGGCTGTCACCACCTACTGTCTACCTCTTCAATCCGTGGGTCTACGAGACATCCAATGCTACTTAGCTATCCTAGCACCATGCTAGCATATTAAGTAATTACCTTAAGATCCTAGGCACAAGCCATCCTAAGGCAATGAATTGAATCATCATTGAACCAATGTTGATACACAACATAATTATCCATACTAACCTAGTTATGTTTTAATTAACTAGACTATAGTGGGGGTCTATAGGTTCTATGATAATGAGATATGTTCATGATGAAACAGTCATAGAAGCTATACCTTCCACATACATGGACTCCACAATCAAACAAGAAACGCTTTGCCCAAGTATATGTATAAGTAGAGACTAAAGATACTATCTTTATTATGCATAAAGTCACAAATACAAGAAAGAATACATGAGCCATACCTTTCCCAATGTAGGATTGGGAAGAGAGAGACTCCTTACCCCTTTCCCAATTTGGACTTGGGACTAGAGACTCTCCTCTCTACAACCTAACTCCTCTAAGACTATGGATGATAGTGTATACAATAGAGATGAAGCTCAAGTGGTGTGTGTTGAAGTGAGGGGTAGGGGGTCCTATTTATACTAGTGTTGAGGCCGGTTCCCGCCACCAAAAGCGCGCAAATCAGTCACCATTGACTCCTTCATGCCAGGAGGATCCAACACACGTCGTTTGACCGCGTTTGGTGCCAGGAAGGGGTCGGCCGAACCACTGGTTCAGCCGACCTGGTCAACACTCCAAACGTAGAGTGCTTCCTCCAGGTGGCTACCAGGTGGGCCCCCTTGATGTATCTAGGTGATACACCGTTGGATCTCCTCAGATACTTCTGTTCGTGGGCCATTTGATCCATGGGATGCCACGTGTCGTCACCTAATTGGCTGAGATGATATTTTATAGGATTGGTCCCTCTACATTTCCTCGTGTCCTGCATAAAATGCTGCATACACATATTTCTCCATGTCCAAGTGGAATTGGGTTAGATAGAAAGGTGATGTGTGCAAGAAATGACAAATCCTTCACATAATTGAGTTAAATTGACAGATGAAATTGGTATATAACAGCCGTCAACAGGGGGCAGTCCGAAGCAGCAAAAATGATGGGAGTATCCATCAACTTCCGATGTGGTTCCGCCTTAGCAGTGGGAGCTACCACGGCCATGTCTCGCCGCATTGTATTGAGGATGCGACGTGAGGTGATGTCCCAAGAACCACCATATATGGTATTAGGGTCTTCCGACGCTCGTTGTCGGAGACGTTGGAATCATCGTCGATAGTGTTATAGACAGCTTTCAAGACCTTTTTGGGGTCCTGGAAACCTAGCTCCTCTTTGGCCGGAGCTTCGTCGACTTTTTGTTTTCCTTCCCTTTGACGGAAAGGAGCTTCTCCCCGACGCTTGTTATAGCGCTCAACAAGGTTCTGGACCTCCCAACACTCTTCCAAGCTGTGTCGATTCGTCTTGTGAATCGGACACCATGCTTTGGAACTGTTGCCATCTTCTAATGAAGGACGAGGTCGCTTCTTGGGGCGTGGCCCCCGGCCACCAGGAGCTGCGGCAGCAGCAGTGGCTGGTGTGCTGGTCGATGGCTTCTTTTTGCCATTGGGCTTCTTATTCTTTTTACCAATACCAGAGGTAGCGGATTCAGTTTTGGAGGACTTCTAGTTGGCCTCCAGAGCTGGCTTAGAATGCATTTCACGACCCTGTGCAGCTCTAGCACATTTGTCGGCTAGACTGAAGAGTTCCGTGACGCTGATAACTTCTTTAATAGCCAGCTTCTCCAACATATTCTTATCTCGAACACCCTGTCTGAATGCAACGATAACAGAAGAGCTCGAGATTGAAGGAATAGTATTCCGTACCTGAGAAAACCGCTGGATGAAGGATCACAATGATTCCCCCGATGTTTGCTTTACAACAAACAGATCAAATTCAGTGCCAGGCCTGGTGTAAGAACTCCCGAAGTTGGCAGTGAACTGTTGGCATAGCTCCGCCCAACTATTAATGGAGTCCGGTGGAAGACTCATGAACCAGGACCTTGCAGTCCCAGTTAAAGCCACCGAGAAGTAATTGGCCATCACAGCCCCATCACCCCCTACTGCTAGTATGGCAGTGGAGTAGATTTGAAGGAATTCGGCGGGGTTGACAGTCCTGTCGAATTTTTTCGGCAAGTGAGGCCGGAATTTCTGTGGCCATCTGACCATGCACAAATGCATGGACAGGGCAGAACAGCCCCCTCCTACTCCTTGAGGAGCAGGGTTGTCCCGAGCCTCTCACCTCTCACGAGCACGCTCGATATGGACACAACCGTCTTGCTTCCGGTAACGGCGATCCAGTTCCGACCGCAAGTCATGAGCCTGAATCCTGGTGATGGTATGGGTGCGTCGCGCCCCAGGGGGCAAAAAAGTCACCTGCTGGGATGCAAAACGTCTCCTTTGTTGCGAGACTTGTGGACCAAGTCGGCTAGACAAGGTCTATCATTGTGATGGTGCTGCCCTGAAGGGGGAGGACCTTGATTGCTGATGCGTGCAGCTGAAGCTGCAACCAGGTGGTCAACATCAGCCCTCCACTGCTCTATAGCACCCTGGGGTGCACCTGGAGGCGGTGGGTGTTGTAAGAGAGCTCGCACAGCAATGAGCACATGCTCAGGATTGTTGTTTTTCGATGCAGTGATCAATGCAGATGTCCCATCTTGTTGACCAGCATTGTTTGCTGGAATATATGGTGCAATAGTACCGGCTGGAACAATAGCACCTGCTGGTTGTTGGGCATTGGGGGGATTGCCTCCAACAGGTTGTCCAGCGTGGTTGCCATTAAAGGATCCAACAGTTGAATTCAC
Source organism: Tuctoria greenei (assembly GCA_036927565.1). Taxonomy (NCBI): domain Eukaryota; kingdom Viridiplantae; phylum Streptophyta; class Magnoliopsida; order Poales; family Poaceae; genus Tuctoria; species Tuctoria greenei. The sequence continues at coordinate 16,231,871 of JAYESD010000006.1, forward strand.
CATCTTGTGATCTCGGGAGCCCTCCCCCTACCTGGCGCGCCAAAATATCGAAGTGTTTGAAACGACACTTCCCCCGGACCTGCTAAGGAGCAGCCCGCGGAGGTTCTTATTATGGTTGGGGTACTTAGAGATCAAGATCAAGATGATTGTTGACGACTGTTATATACCAATTTCATCCGACAATTTAACTCAATTATGTGAAGGATTTGTCATTTCTTGCACACATCACCTTTCTATCTAAACCAATTCCATTTGGACTTGGAGAAATATGTGTATGCAACATTTTATGCAGGAAATGAGGAAATGTAGAGGGACCAATCCTATAAAATATCATCCCAGCCAATCAGGCGACGACACGTGGCATCCCATGGATCAAATGGCCCACAAACAGAAGTATCCGAGGAGATCCAATGGTGTATCACCCATATACATCAAGGGGGCCCACCTGGCAGCCACCTGGAGGAAGCACTCCGCGTTTGGAGTGCTAACCAGGTCGGCCGAACCCCTAGTTCGGCCGACCTCTTCCTGGCGCCAAACATGGTCAAACGACGCGTGTTGGCTCCTCCTGGCTTGAAGGAGTCAATGGTGACTGATTCACGCGCTTTAGGTGGCGAGAACCGACATCAACACTAGTATAAATAGGACCCCCTACCCCTCACTTCAACACACACACTTGAGCTTCATCTGTATTGTATACACTATCATCCATAGTCTTAGAGGAGTTAGGTTGTAGAGAGGAGAGTCTCTAGTCCCAAGTCCAAATTGGGAAAGGAGTAAGGAGTCTCTCTCTTCCCAATCCTACATTGGGAAAGGTATGGCTCATGTATTCTTTCTTGTATTTGTGACTTTATGCATACTTTATGAAAATCTCAATTTTTATCGTATTTTGTGAAATCTCAATTGGTTGTCATCAATCACCAAAAAGGGGGAGATTGAAAATGCATCTAGGACTCTCTTGTGGGTTTTGGATGATTTATGACAAGCAATTGGGATCCTAACCTATTTGTTGAGATGAGTGCAGGCCTATGATAGGAAAATGAGCAAAATACCAAAAAGAAGGAAGGATGAGGAGCAAAGTGGAGATGAGCTCAAGGAAGAAGAGTAATAGATTATTGTGTATGGAGTGTGTTAAGGAAACACACCCCAAGAGCTCAATCACAATTAAACACACACATTGCACAAAGTTACACAGGACCGGACTAGTCCGATCACAAGCAGACTAGTCCGATAACCTTTCTGCACCAGATCGGACAAGTTCGATATCTGTCAGACTAGTCCGATATTCTTCTGACTAGAATCGGACTAGTCCTCCCCAGTATGGACTAGTCCTCAAAACACTTCACAAGTCACACAAAATCGGACAAGTCCGATCGTATCCGGACTAGTCCGATATTCTTTCTGATCCAATTCGGACAAGTCCGATGTCTACACGGACTAGTCCGAAAAAACCCTCTGATCTACATCGGACAAGTCCTCCAAGTGTGGACTTGTCATCTAACTCACTTAGGGTTTCACATGTCCGGACAGGTCTGATGGATATCAGACTAGTCCGACGATTTCCAGTAGCGAAATCAGACAAGTCCGTTTTCAGCCGGACTAGTCCGATATTTCGGGGTACTTAGGGTTTGCTACACACAGCACACCGGAATAGTCCGGTGACCACCACGGGCTAGTCCAAACTTTCTGAACCCTAACGATCACTTTTAGAAACCCCATATAAATAGAGGTGCACGACCTTCTTTTGAACCCTCTCGAACCCTAGCGCTGTCACACCTCCCAAGAGCCTCAAAAACTACATCTCTCCACGAAATTAAGTGCAACAACGATCAATCCTTTGAGGATTCACTCTAGATCATTGGAGAGACACTTGGAACATCACATTGAGCTCTTGGTTTGATTCTCTAACACACTCCTGCATTTTAATTGTAATCTTTTGAGTGTGTTTTCGGTGGAAACTTGTTTTGTAATCTAAGGGAGCTCTCAACGTGTGAGAAGGCCCCTTGAATTCGGTTATTCACCCCTTTGTGGTTAGTGGAAGAGGATTGGCCTTCGTGGCAATCCGACGAGGGTAGGGTTGGAGAAGACCCGGTCCTTTGTGGACTCCTCAACGTGGATGTAGGTTGCCTTTTGTGGTAGCCGAACCACGGAATAAATCCTTGTGTTTTCTTTTGGTGTTCATCATTCTAATTCATCAATATAATCTAGGGTTTCATAATCATTACTCATCTCACGTTGGATTGTTAAACAAAAGATTTAATAGTGATATAATCTAGAATATAATTGAGAAACCTTTATTTGATTCTATTTTTTCGCTACACACATAAAAGAATCAATCAAATCGATCTAGCTTAATCAACTTAGTCTGTGAACACCGGACTAGTCCGATATCTCTGGTATTGAGCTTGTTGTTGAGTGTTGCAGGATCCGACAATTATCGAAAAGGCCTATTCACCCCCCCTGTAGGCCCACATTCAGATAGAACCCTGGGTAGGATTTTAGTAGGATAACCATTCTTTGTTTTCACATTTTAAATGTGAATACAGGGTAGTGTATGTTTGGTTTCCGCCTGCCGAAAAACTTTGTTGAAGATCCCAAATCCCTTCTGAGAGACCGACCCCATGTCGTTACTCCTCAGAAGATTCGAGCGGCAAGGCAAGCCAGCATTTCTGCACCAACAATCCAAACACCAATGGCTCAGAAGACCCTTCGTGAGTTCTCAGCTCCCTCTACTAACAATGTGCCTATTGGGCCGACTGTTAACACGGGAGATGTGAACTTCGAGATCAAAACTGGCCTTATCACTATGGTGCAAGCCAACCCATTCTGTGGGAAGGCTAACGAGGATGCAAGTGCTCACCTGCAACAATTCCTCGAGATCTGTAGCACATTTAAGGTCAAGGATGTGTCTCTGGATGCGGTCCGACTGAGACTGTTCCCGTTCTCTCTCCTTGGGAGAGCGAAACAGTGGTTCTACGCGAACCGAAGTGCTGTAGACACTTGGGAGAAATGTTCTACAGCATTCCTTGCCAAATTCTTCCCGTTGGGCAAAACCAATGCCCTACATGGATGGATTTCCAGCTTTCAGCAAGAGCCCAAGGAATCTATTCCCGAGGCATGGGAAAGGCTTCAGGAGTACATCCTAGCCTGTCCCCACCATAGGATGGATGACTGGCTTCTTATTCAAAACTTCTATAATGGGCTGATCCCATCAGCTCGTGACCATTTGGATGTTGCTGCTGGAGGAGCCTTCTTCTCATTGATGGTGCCAAAAGCTAAAGATATTATTGAGAAGATGGTGTCCAACATGGGATGGAACGATGAGCGTCTCCATACCCGACAGCGAGGCATGCTGAAAGTGCATCTAGGATCCTCGTGGGTTTTGTATGATTGATGACGACAATTAAGTAACTAATGAGCTCAGTGATCTTAAGCACAGGTATGGATTCAAGAAAAAACAAAAACCCTCAAAAAGGAAAAGGATGAAAATGGCGATGTCGACTCGAAAAGAAGAAACTAGGGTTTCTAGTGTGTCGAGTTAAGACTAGCCAAATATGTGTGAGGGTGTGTGTGTAAAGTGCATTGAGATCAAGTTGGAAGATCAAAGCGGTTTAGAGATCAAATCCAATTGAGAGAAGAGAGTTGGAAGTAGTGTGACAGGAGTGGCTGGACTAGTCCGTGCATGTGGCCGGACTAGTCCGTTCCTGGCCGTCTAAGTCCGTTTTCAGCCAGACTAGAAGGGTCTGACTGAGTTCAGACTAGTCCGTAGTGGGACGGACTACTCCGGGTAGTCGTGGAGTGGGTTTTGGGGACTAAGTCCCAAAACCACAAACTTGTCCGTTTTAGTCCGGACCAAGAGGTCCTGACCGAGATCGGACTAGTCCGCCCAGGGTGCGGACTAGTCTGGGTTTGGAGAGAAGTGGAGTTTCAGCAACTAAGTCTGGGTAGGCCGGACTAGTCCGTGCTGGGGGCTGGACTAGTCCGTGGTCTCCAAACTAGTCCATTTTCACACGGAACAAAAGGTTCTATGTGAGATCGAACTAGTCCAGTTTGGACCAGACTAGTCCGTTTTGAAGTGACCGTTTGAATTTGAAGTTTGGCGGGTAGTGTGACGATTGCCGCGCAGTGCGACAGTTGTCAGGGACGTCAGTGGTCTCAAAGGCCGGACTAGTCCGGGCTGTAGGCCGGACTAGTCCGCCCATCTGCTGAAGTCAGCAGTATGGGCTGGGAACCTCTATAAATAGAGGACCCCTGGGTTCATTTGAACAATTCCTTGAGAACTTTGAAACCTTAGCGCCGCCATAGTAAACCTTGAGCCTCCAAAATCCTCTATCTTGCCTACCTTCCCTCTAAAACTAATTCTTGTGTGGATTAGGGTTTGGTGAGGTGAAGAAGAGGAAGAACACCGCTCTAGGCTCTCGGTTTGATCTCTTGCACTTGTGAATCTTTGTGATCTGTGGCTTGAGTTAATATTTGTGATGTGGTGGGAGCCTCAGATTGTGAGAAGCCCCAACGAATCTTGTATTCACCCTTTGTAATAGTGGAGAACCAAGTTAGGCCCTTGTGGTAAACTTGGTGAGGGAAGGGTTGTTGAACCCGGTCCTTCGTGGACTCCTCAACAGGGACGTAGATTCCTTCGTGGGATCGAACCTCGGGATAAAATCTTTGTGTCCCTTGTGTACTTTGCTTTCACTTATTGCGAATTGCTTCTAGGGTTAGCTTTATCGTTTTTGTTCATCATCCTTGTCTCATTGTGATCCTTAGCCTCATACTTGCTTCATAACTTGTTAAGGTTCAATAAGTCATTCTAACATACTTTGCATCACAAGAATCAAACTAAAATTTGTTAGAAAACCCTTTTAGGTTTTCCCTGTAGGTGGACCGGACTAGTCCGCCCCTGGACCGGACTAGTCCGCCCCCTGAGTACTGATCTCGTTTTATTAAGTCATTTCACGTCGATTAGCCTATTCACCCCCCTCTAGGCAACTTTCAATTGGCATCAGATCGAGACTCTCCCTAAGAGTCTAACAACTCGGAGAGAAGATGGCCGGAGTGGGGTATGACGAGGTCTCGACCAATGAGATCCAAGCAACCCAAGAGGAGGTGCTTGTCTACAAAGACAAGTCAACGGATGACGAAGAGACTCGCCATCTCAAGGCGAAACTTCGAGAGAAATTGAAGATTACTGTGACGCCCGGTTCCGAAAATGAACCAAGCTAACGCATATGTGTGCCCAGGATGTTCATCACACATATACGAGTGCAATCACAAAAGAGTATACAGAAAATTACCACAGCTCAAATTATTAAATAAGTACTCTTATTACACAATTCATTAAATCCTCGAATACAAGCTCTAATGAATATTAATGACAAGTTCAACTAATGCAGCGGAAATAAACTAATTAAGCAACTAAGCAACTATGCAACATAAGCGACAGGGTATGTATGCGCAGCTCCAATCAACACCACAGGCAAAGCTGACGGTAGACACGGCCTAGAACTCCGCATTATCGCCATTAAACTCCCAATCCTGACCTGCAACTGTTGGGGTGGGGGATTGCAAGAGTGAGTACATGTCGTACTCAGCAAATGTGGAAAGTATGACATGTGGCTTATTCAAATGACGACAATAATAATGGTAAAGTGCTAAAAAGTACATTAAACAATTGAAAAGCAATATAGTATAAGTATGTGAAGTAATCCCAACATAATCACGAGTAATACCATAATACCAAACTGAATTCATTACCATCATCAATAAATCCAGATTTCACCATTGCCAATAACCATACTCAATACCAGAAATTAATCCATAACCATCCATAACCATTACCAAACCATAACCATCCCAAATTCCAATTTTCCCTCTAATCATGGAAGTTGTCCAAGTGCTCATAACCGGGAGCACGGCTATCATGATAGTTTTAGTTAACACTCTGCAGAGTTTGTACCTCTTTACCCACGTGTTTGTGATTTCATCACCCTTCGGCGACTAAGAACCTCCCTTATGCCCATGACCCGTCGGTCACATTACACACTTCCGTTGGTGTGTGGCCAAGAGATCACAAAATAGCCTTTACAAAGGGATTACTAGCCTATTTAGACCCCACTGAGGTTTCACCGGTGGCGATGCCTCCAACTGAGCACATCTTCAACCAAGGGCCCCCTCTTGAGCCATTCGGATCCCAGGGTAGTCCCACCAATCATCAACAATCCCAATCCGACTACCCCTTCCCCGAGCATCCACAATGGTCCAAACAGCACTAGCAAAGCCCTAATTAATCAGCTACGCCGCACCCATATTTGGCCTCGTGGTGGCACTGTAGTCCTGGCTTATTCTCGCATGAACCGGTCCTTAGATCTAAAGCAAGCAACCCACCATAACATCCAACCCATCCACATACCAGGCTTGCTTAAATCATCCATTACCATACCATGTTTAACCAGTTCATGTTAACCATAATCTCATCCATGCATAATTAAATTGAGTGATATAGTTGGTTCCCATCCCAGTTGATTAAGCGAAGCAAAAAGGTAAAAACCCTTCCCGACTCTCTACCATAAATTCCAGGTGACAAGGGTGGTTTAGCAAATCTAGTAAACTTCCTACCATAGGATTTCCCATCAATTTGACACAAGCATGCAGTTTTGCAAACAAAACATTTATTTTAAAACAGGATCAATATGCTTCAAGGACACTTGCCTTGCTCTTGCTGTTGATTAGGGTCAAAGCCTTCAAACTCTTGATGCTGTAGATCCTCCGCGGCACTCTCTAGCGCAAATCCGTCTAATCCACACAATAAACATACGAGACAAGAAACACAATCAAAGAGTGCACAAATATTACTCAATATGACATGACATGCATGATTAATGCAAATGCATGGTAGAACTTGTTACTAGATTGCTTTTAAAGATCACTAACTAGTTCTAATAGCTTTTAACAAGTTTATACAGGTTTGGATTCGATTAGATCAAATTTTAGAATTAATTCAACACAATTTAACCAGCAAGATCGGACTAGTCCGCTAGGGACCGGACAAGTCCGCACTCCGCGAGATCAGCAGATTAGGGTTTTCTAGATCGGTGTGAATTTGGAGATTAGCGGTTGAATTCACATAAGGAAAAGAGAATAGAAGGTATACCAGGTGTTTAGAACTCCAATGAACCAAGAAACTTGGAGGGAACACTTGGATCTTGATGATCTAGGGTTGGTGATGAACTTGGAGATGAATTGGTGGTGAAGGACGAAACTTGGTGGAGATCTTGATCCTCCTTCGTTTCCTCCCCTTCTTCTTCTTGTTTGGGATCTTCTCCTCCCTCCTTGATGGTGGCTCCCCACGAACTAGGGTTTGGGTGGGTGGAAAAGTGGCAAATAGATGTCAAACCAAGGGGTGGGGTTGTTTATATAGACGTGGAGGCTAGGGTTAGATGGATTTCGAGTTTTGGGATGAGTAGAGGCCGGTTTAGAGTCCCACATGGGCTCTAAAAGAGTTGGGCACGACATCCCTAGGCCCACTTGACGTGAAACCCAAGAAACAAGTCGTAAAACAAAAGGTCAATCTCGGAGCCACGAAATATCGGACAAGTCTGGACAGGACCGGCCTAGTCCAAAGTCGTCCAGAGAGAAAATCGGACAAGTCTGGCCAAAAATCGGACAAGTCCGATCTTAGTCAGAAAGGAAAACGGACAAGTCCGCTGGAACACCGGACTAGTCCGGAAAAGTCCAGGGACTTAGCAAATTTTCAAGGATTCATGGAATACCGGACTAGTCCGCACAAAATCGGACAAGTCCGAAGTTGTCCAGAGGCAAATATCGGACTAATCCGCAGCAAAAACGGACAAGTCCGTTTTTAGACAGAGAGAAATTGGTCTAGTCCTCAGCAAAACCGGACTAGTCCGCACTTTCCTACATTTTTAAGTGCGGTTTTGTTCCAAATCAATTTTAAACTTGTTCCTCTTGTTATGGGTTAATGTTAAACATGTATATGAGTGCATGTAGGGCATGATGCATGAAAATGAGGGTGTTACAATTACAAAGGTGGACACTTCAACCTCTACAACGGGTGGCACGACCAACTACAACCAACAAGGCTTCAACTATGAGCGACTTGTCTCCAACAACCACTATCTTTCCATCCCATTGGGGAAGCCTCCACAATTCGATGGAACTGACTACGAGATGTGGAAGCACAACATGAAGATCCATCTCGTGTCACTCAAACCCTCATTGTGGCAAATTGTGTTGACCAGGGTGCATATCCCGAAGAATGAAGAAGACATCACTCTGGAGCAAGCCGTGCCCCTTCACCGCAATGCCCAAGCGACCGGAGTGATCATCTCATCTCTCTCAAGAGATTAATTCAACCGAGTAGATGGAGTTGAGGTGGCCAAAGATATTTGTGACACCCTCAAGACGGCTCATGAAGGCAACCGAGTCGTGAAAGAAGCAAAGATTGAGCTCATTGAAGGAGAGCTCGGGAGGTTTGCCATAATGGATGGTGAATCTCCCCAAGAGATGTACAACTGTCTAAAGCTACTCATCAACAAGAGTAGATCTTATGGCTGCACGAAGTGGACGGACCACGAGGTGGTGAAGAGGATGATTCGGACATTCATGCCTAGAAACGTCTCTCTTTGCTCCATGATACGAGAAAGCCTGGGGTTTGCTAAAATGACCCCGGAGGAGGTCCTAGGGAGGATCATCAACCACAAGATCATGGAGAAGGAGGCGCTCTTCTACAATGACCTCCAAAGGTTCACCGCCTCGAAGATGAAGGATGTTGCACTCAAAGCGACATCCTTCTCAAAAGAGCAAAACGAAGATGATGAGGAGAGCCTTGACACTGATGAGGAAGAGGCCCTCTTCATCAACAACTTAAAGAGGATGATGAGGAGAAGAAAATGGGGATATAAGCATGAGAGCAAGGGCAAAGAGAAAGCAAGGCCCAAAACAAAGAGGGCTTGCTACAATTGTGGCGAGTACGGGCACTTCATTGTAGATTGCCCACATGAAGAGGGCAAGAAGAAGAAGGAGGGCAAGCCGCAAGAGAAGAAGTTCTATAAGAAGAAGAGGCCCTCCGGTCATGCTCACTTAGGCAAGGAATGGGACTCTAACAATGAGTCCTCCTCGTCCGAAGACGAGGAGAAGATGGCAACCATAGCCATCAGAAGGAGCTCCAAGGGAAGCAAGCATTTCCCCAACCTCTACGACCACAAGCAAACTTGCCTCATGGCAAAACAAGGAAGGAGAAAGGTTACTTCTAACTCATCCTCTTCCATATCCTCCCATGATGAGTTTGATAGTGCTAGTGAAAACGAACACATGCTTAAGGACATAAGTAAGAGCACTTTGAGTAGAATGAAATTACTCTCGGATGAAATCTTTGAGAAGGAGGAGCTCATAGATAGGCAAGAGGACATGCTTATCTATGAAAAGGAGAGATGTAAAGAGCTCATTGAGCTCCTTGAGCTTGAGAGAGAGAAGAGCAAGGCATTAGAGCATGAACTTGCTCTAAGCAATAAAACATGCTCAAGTCTTGAGGATACAACCATTGAGCTCAAGGACGAACTTGGCAACTTGGTAAAAGTTAACAAGATCCTTGAGACTCAAGTTGAGTCCCTCAAGACCAATGTAGCCTCTTCCTCCAAAAGCTCATCCTCCTCAAAGGTTGCATCCGAAGCAATATCTACTTGCAAATGTTCTAAATTGATCCTTAAATTAAAGGATGAGCTCAAGTTGACTAAAGGCAAACAAGCACCTAAGGGTGGCATCTTTGACAAAGAGATGGTGGCGTATGCACGACGTGCATACACCAACACAGGATCTACCTATGTCAAGGATGATCTTAGCTATACTAGAGGTGGAAAGAAAAATGCTAAAACCTCCAAGTATGGCAAAGACTTGATTGTCTTTGTCAAGGGAAGTTCATCCCCAACTAAAATTGGGAAGAGTACTTCAACTAGCACTAATTTGCCTAAATTTGAACCGCATCCTCTCTTTCATGATTTTGATGCATATTATATTTTAATGAGGAACAAGTATGGCAAAGTTTATGCTAGATATGTTGGGCCACTCCGCAAGAGCCCCAAGCCTTGTGTGTGGGTGCCCAAGTGCCTTATTACTAACTTCAAAGGACCCAACTCAGCGTGGGTACCTAAAAGGAAGGCATAATATTGTTTTGTAGACGTACTCCTCTGGTGGATCCAAATGGGTGCTCGATAGTAGGTGCACCAACCACATGACCGGAGAGAGGAGAATGTTCGTGGAATATGAGCAACATGATGATCCAAATGAAGGAATCCTCTTTGGGGACAATAGCCGAGGGAAAATCCTTGGCTCTGGGAAAATTGTCATTTTCCCCCATTATACTCTTTCTCACGTTTTGCATATTAATTCTCTAGACTATAACCTCTTGTCCATATCACAACTATGTGACAAGGGTTATAATTGTGTTTTTACTAATGAGGGTGTGAGCGTCCTTAGAAGAAGTGATAACTAAATCGCTTTTAAGGGTGTGCTCAAGGGAAAGCTTTATCTTGTGGATTTTACCTCGGATAAAGCTCAACTTGACACATGCTTAATGGCAAAAACCAACATGGGATGGCTTTGGCATAGAAGGCTAGCCCATGTTGGGATGAGGAACTTACAAAAGCTTCTTAAGGACGTGCACATCTATGGTTTGAAGAATGTTGTCTTTGAAAAGGATAGGCCATGTAGCGCTTGTCAAGCGGGGAAGCAAGTGGGAGCTCAACACCCCTCCAAGAACATCATGACGACGACAAAACCTTTGGAACTACTACACATGGACCTTTTCGGGCCAATAACCTACATTAGCATTGGCGGTAACAAATATGGTCTTGTTATTGTTGATGATTTTTCTCGTTTCACTTGGGTATTTTTCTTACATGATAAGGGTGAAACTCATGGTGTCCTTAAGAGGTTCTTAAGGAGAGCTCAAAATGAGTTCACCTTAAGAATCAAGGATATAATAAGCAACAATGGCACCGAGTTCAAGAACACTCAAGTGGAAGAATTCTTGGATGTGGAGGGCATCAATCATGAATTCTCAGCCCCATACTCCCCTCAACAAAATGGGGTGGCGGAATGGAAGAATAGGACACTCATTGAGATGTCAAGGATGATGTTTGATGAGTACAAGACATCAGACCGGTTTTGGGCGGAGGCGGTTAACACCGCTTGCCACGCCGTCAACCGATTGTACCTCCACCACCTCCTCAAGAAGACCCCCTACGAGCTTCTAGTTGGTAAGAAACCCAATGTCTCTTACTTTCGTGTCTTTGGGAGCAAATGCTATATTCTCAACAAGAAGCCTAGGACTTCGAAGTTCGCTTCAAAGTCCGATGAAGGTTTCTTGCTTGGTTATGATTCAAACACCCACCCCTACCGTGTCTTTAACAAATCCTCCGGGATTGTTGAAATAGCACGCGACGTGGTGTTTGATGAAACTAATGGCTCCCAAGTGGAGCAAGTTGATCAAAGTGTGCTATATCAAGAAGACTCTCCACAAGAAGCTCTTAGGAGGATGACACTTGGAGATGTTCGACCACAATAACAACCTCAAAGCTCAAGTGACCAACAACAAGATGATGCAAGTCATCCTCCACGTGACCAAGTTGAAGATGGACTAGTTGTGCCTCAACACGATCAAGGAGACGAAAGTCAAGGTGGAGGCATACATCAAGGGGGAGACCAAGAAGAAGAAGAGGATGATGATGACTCAAGAGTTCAACCTCCACATCCTCGTGTGCATTTAAGTGTTCAACGGGATCACCCCGTTGACAACATTCTAGGAGATATTACAAAAGGGGTAACCACTCATTCTCGTGTTGCTAACTTTTGTGAACATTACTCTTTTGTCTCGTCTTTGGAGCCCCATAAGGTTGAAGACACATTAAGAGACCCAGATTGGGTGGTGGCTATGCAAGAGGAACTCAACAACTTTGAGAGGAACAAAGTTTGTGAGCTTGTCAAGCGTCCACAAGCAAATGTTGTGGGCACCAAGTGGGTGTTCCGCAACAAGCAAGATGAGCATGGCGTGGTGACAAGGAACAAGACACGACTTGTGGCCAAGGGGTACTCACAAGTCGAAGGTTTGGATTTTGATGAAACTTTTGCTCCCGTAGCTAGGATAGAGTCAATTCGTATATTACTTGCCTTTGCTACTCACCATGATTTTAAGCTTTACCAAATGGACATCAAGAGTGCGTTCCTAAATGGCTCAATCAAGGAGGAGGTATATGTGGAGCAACCACCGGGCTTTGAAGACCAAGACTTCCCAAACCACGTCTTCAAATTGCGTAAGGCTCTCTATGGCCTCAAACAAGCTCCTAGAGCTTGGTATGAGTTCCTTAGAGACTTTTTGATTCAAAATGGTTTTAAGATAGGAAAAGCTGATTATACTCTCTTTACAAAGCACTTTAATGATGATCTCTTTGTGTGCCAAATATATGTCGATGACATCATATTTGGTTCTACTAACAAAGTGTTTTGTGATGAGTTTTCTAAGATAATGATAGAAAGATTTGAGATGTCCATGATGGGGGAGTTGAAGTTCTCTTTAGGCTTCTAAGTCAAGCAACTCAAAGAAGGCACGTTCATAAGTCAAACAAAGTACACTCAAGACATATTAAAGAAGTTTGACAAGGACAAGGCCAAACCTATCAAGACTCCAATGGCAACAAATGGACACTTAGACCTCAACGAAGATGGTCCAAGTGTGGACCAAAAGGTATATCATTCCATAATTGGTTCTTTGTTATATCTTTGTGCATCTAGACCGGATATTATGCTTAGTGTGTGTATGTGTGCACATTTTCAAGCTGCACCTAAGGTGTGTCATATGACCGCCGTTAAGAGAATTCTTAGATATTTAGTTCACACACCTACCCTAGGACTTTGATACCCCAAAGGATCCAAGTATAACCTTATTGGCTATTCCGATGCGGATTATGCGGGGTGCAAAGTTGATAGAAAGAGCACATCCGGGACATGCCAATTCTTGGGTAGATCCTTAGCGTCTTGGTCCTCTAAGAAACAAAACTCCATGGCTCTTTCCACAGCCAAAGCGGAGTATGTAGCAGCCGGAAGTTGTTGTGCACAACTTCTTTAGATGTGACAAACTCTAAGGGATTATGGTATAAACTTGCGCCATATTCCTCTCCTATGTGACAATGAAAGCGCCATCAAAATAGCCCATAATCCAGTTGAGCATTCGAGGACAAAGCACATAGATATTAGACACCACTTCTTGAGAGATCATTCGTTGAAAGGGGATATAGTGATTTCCCATGTGAGAACCGAGAACCAACTAGCCGATATATTCACAAGGCCCCTAGATGAGAAGCACTTTTGTGAGCTTAGGAGTGAGCTCAATATCTTAGATTCTCGAAATGTGGCTTGAAACATGCACATCTGAATGTTAACTTTACATCTTATTCAAAAGAATGCATGTGTTTGAGAAATTCATCTCTATCTCAATTTTCTCCAAAATATTTGAAAAACTATTGACTTTGTGAGTTATGGTCATAGTTTGATTGTTGATTGCTTAATGACCATATTCATAAAGTTTTGTTTTTGTGATATGTCCAATAGGATCAACTATAGTGGCTAAAACTCAAATATATTTGTTTTCAGTCTTTTAGGACCGGACTAGTCCGCCCTATGGGCGAACAAGTCCGGTCCGGACTGATCCGGGTCTGGTCCGCAGACCGGACTAGTTCGGCCCCTTCACCGGACTAGTCCGGCCCCTGGGGACTTAAACCCCCCAAGAGGTGGCCGACCCCTCCTCTTCTCCACAATCACTTTTCTGTCTCCCACGCGCGCAACTCCACGCCCATTAGGCGATTTTCAGTTTTCTCCACCAAAAATCGTTTCCAATCCGTGCATTGGAAGCCCCGGAGGTGTGGGAGACTTTTCCCAATCACTCCCGACGCGATCCATCCCTGATTTCTTTGATTCATCAAGATTCGAAGTGGTAAACCTCTCTTTTAAAAAACCTACCTCATTCTTGATTCATAGGGTTTTTGATAGGTCCCTCTTCATTAAAGTTGCTTCTAGCATCCTTGTGATCATAGCCTAGGAGTATTGCGACTTGTTTCAAAGATTTTTCGAAAAATCATTAGAGTTAGGGTTCAACCTGTGTAAACCGGACTAGTCCGCCCCTGGGGCAGACAAGTCCGGTGTACACAGGCCAAACTCTAACTTCAGCTATTTCTCGTGATTTCTTTCACAATATTCCACCTTCTTGATCTTCTATATTTTGTTTTCCTCCTGTTTCAGCAGCGATGGCAGCTACTCGCCGTTCCGCTTCTCCACCCACTGAACCCGAGTGGGAGGCGTAGCAGCTTCGCCTTGGCGAGGAACGAGCAAGGGATGAAGTTGATGCTGCCAAGAAACATCTCGAGCAGCAAGAGCGAGCAAAGGCAGCCAAGAAACAACAAGCAAGGGTCGCAACATCGGTCTACAATGAAGACGAAGCAATGGCTCGTGTCATTGAGGAGTCCCGCAAGGAACTCCGCAAGAAGAAGCGAGAGGAGCGCAAGGCTCACAACTCTCAGGCTGCTGCAGCTCAAGTCTCCAAAAGGAAAAGACTTGTGACCGTTGGAGAGAAAGAAAGGGGCAAGGAGCAAGCCCAAGAGGAAATCGCTGAACACCGGATCAAGAGAGATCCGAAGAAGGGCAAGGCCCCTAGCTCCTGCAGATCCAAAGAAGAAGAAGCCCACGGTGAATTCCCCGGCTTTGAAGGCCAAGGGCATTGTTATTAAGGATAAGGGGAAGGCCAAACCCATTGGCTCCTTGGAGGTGCACACTCCTGAGAGGAACCCTAACAGGCAGCGTGAGATAGACGCCAATGTCTTCCATGGGAAAGGAGCCGATAAGGCAAGGAGACTGCGGACGGACAAAGTCTACAAGTATGAAAGAAGCACCGCCGACCCTAGGTTTTGGTGCGACTTTCATTGTGACTATTACCGTCTTGTCTACCAGAACATGAAGAAGCCAATGATAGAAGCACAATGGGTAGACTGGGAGTATATGGCCGAAAAGCAACATTCTGCTTTGATGCGGTCATAGAAGCTGCTGAGCGCCATGAGCTCAAAGGCATCATGGGTTTCAAGTATGACTGGAATGTTGAAGTCATCCTGCAGTTCTACTCCACCATCTACTTCACCACTTCAGGTGATAGACGGATCATTTGGATGACGCATGGTGAGCAGTTCTCAGTTACTTTTGAGGAGTTTGCTAAGATTCTCAGACTTGAGGCTTATTTGGATCATGACATCATTATCTCTAACCTCAAGGCCGTAGACAGAGATGAGCTGGCCTACATGTATCCGAGTCATGTTCAATATGATGCCGGACATGCTCGCAATATCAAGCCATTCAATAGCATTCTGAATAGGATCCTAAGGAGGACAATTGCACCCAAGGATGGCGACGCAGGGGTGATCCAAGGCAATCTAAAGCACCTGCTGCTCCTTATTGATGGCGATGAGAAGTTCAACCTAGTTGACTACATCTTTGACGACATCTTCAACATCTCGCATACCCCTAATCGTGCTTTTGGGTTTGCGCCCTACATCATGTATCTAATCGAGAAGGTTTTGGGCTTAACCTTCGTCAAGGATGTGACTCATCGCCTGCTCCATCCTCAGACGCCTCCTTTTGTGCCGCCTCCTCCGCGCCGGAAGAATGCGGAGCCTCCCTCTCACTCTGCAATGCCAGCACCTCACCCCGTGGCACCTCCTTCTCCGCCTCCGCCTCAGTCGATGAGCGCTTTCTTCAAGTGCTTCAAGGCTATTTTCAACTCCTGCCAGAAGCAAGAGATCCAGAATCAGCGGGCACACAAGTGCCAAGAAAAATACCTCAAGGTGGTGTGCGACAAACTGGAGGTCCCCATGTTGTCTCCGGAGGTTAGCGACGGGGAGATCGCTCCATTCCCCGACTTCACCGCCGACGAGCTCGCCCAGCTCCAAGAGGACGGGAGCTCTTCTCGGGCGGCTCCCTCGGCACGGGTCTTCGACGACGGCGAGGACCACGAGGACCCAGAGGCCACGGAGAGCGACTCCGATGATGAGGCGGGCGATAGTGAGGAGGATGACGACCAGTGGATAGGCCTCATTGTTCCCCTCTTCTTTTCCTTTTTGGTGTCTTGATACCAAAGGGGGAGAGTTAGAGGTGGGGAGAGTAGGGAGAGTTAGATGTGGTGAGAGTAGCACCTATTTCTGGATCCTTGGACATGTTGCACACTTAATGTAATATTTATTCCATTCGAATGTTTCAATTTGCTTAATGTAATATTTATGTCATTCGAATGTTTAAATTTGTGCAAGACTATGTTTTGAATGTTTAATATCAATATAATGCTTTGAATGTATATCTTTTGATCATATTCTTATTTATTATGTCTTGTCACAAATTGTCGAGCACAACACGTAGGCACCCCACCATAACGTGTGTATGTATGAAGGACTTCCTCAATTTTTTCATTGAGGGGGAGTCACTCATACACCCGCACGTTATGAAAACCAAAATTTATACTCTTATATGTGAAGACTTAATGTCTTTTCATCAATCACCAAAAAGGGGGAGATTAAAAGTGCATCTAGGATCCCCGTGTGTTTTGGATGATTGATGACGACAATTAAGTAACTAATGAGCTCAGTGATCTTAAGCACAGGTGTGGATTCAAGCAGAAACAAAAACTCTCAAAAAGGAAAAGGATGAAAATGGCGATGTCGACTCGAAAAGAAGAAACTAGGGTTTCTAGTGTATCGAGTTTAGACTAGCCAAATATGTGTGAGGGTGTGTGTGAGATCAAATCCAATTGGGAGAAGAGAGTTGGAAGTAGTCTGGCAAGAGTGGCCGGACTAGTCCGTGCATGTGGCCGGACTAGTCCGCTGCTGGCCGACTAAGTCCGTTTTCAGCCGGACCAGAAGGGTCTGACTGAGTTTGGACTAGTCCGTAGTGGGACGGACTAGTCCGGGTAGTCGTGGAGTGGGTTTTGGGTACTAAGTCCCAAAACCACGAACTTGTCCATTTTGGTCCGGACCAAGAGGTCCTGACCGAGATCGGACTAGTCCGCCCAGGGTGTGGACTAGTCCGGGTTTGGAGAGAAGTGGAGTTTCAGCGACTAAGTCTAGGTAGGTCGGACTAGTCCGCCCTGGGGGCCGGACTAGTCCGTGATCTCTAGACTAGTCTGTTTTCACACGGAATAAAAGGTTCTATGTGAGATAAGACTAGTTCGGTTTGGACTGGACTAGTCTGTGAATTGACCGTTTGAATTTGAAGTTTGGCGGGTAGTGTGACGATTGCCACGCAGTGCGACAGTTGTCAGGGACGTCAGTGGTCCCAAAGGCTGGACTAGTCCGGGCCGTAGGCCGGACTAGTCCGCCCATTTGCTGAAGTCAGCAGTATGGGTTGGGAACCTCTATAAATAGAGGACCCCTGGGTTCATTTGAACAATTCCTTGAGAACTTTGAAACCCTAGCGTTGCCACAGTAAACCTTGAGCCTCCAAAAGCCTCCATCTTGCCTACCTTACCTCTAAAACTAATTCTTGTGTGGATTAGGGTTTGGTGAGGTGAAGAAGAGGAAGAACACCACTCTAGGCTCTCGGTTTGATCTCTTGCACTTGTGAATCTTTGTGATCTGTGGCTTGAGTTAATCTTTGTGATATGTGGTTGTATTTGTGGTGGGAGCCTCAGATTGTGAGAAGCCCCAATGAATCTTGTATTCACCCCTTTGTGATAGTGGAGAACCAAGTTAGGCCCTTTTGGTAAACTTGGTGAGGGAAGGGTTGTTGAACCTGGTCCTTCGTGGACTCCTCAACGGGGACGTAGATTCCTTCATGGGATCGAACCCCGGGATAAAATCTTTGTGTCCATTGTGTACTTTGATTTCACTTATTGCACATTGCTTCTAGGGTTAGCTTTATCGTTTTTGTTCATCACCCTTGTCTCATTGTGATCCTTAGCCTCATATTACCCTAAGGGTTAACTTGTTAAGGTTCACTGAGTCATTCTAACATACTTTGCATCACAAGAATCGAACTAAAATTTGTTAGAAAACCCTTTTTAGGTTTTCCCTATAGGTGGACCGGACTAGTCCGCCCCTGGACTGACTAGTCCACCCCCTGAGTACTGATCTCGTTTTATTAAGTCATTTCAGGTCGATTAGCCTATTCACCCCCCTCTAGGAAACTTTCACATGCACACCTTGAAGGAGGTGGACATGATCACTGCGAAATTGGACCTCCTAATGAAGAAAATGGATGGACAAGCCAGTGGTGAAGTGTCCGGCAATGCCTATGCCCTAGACTCTCACATAACGTGTGAAGTCTGTGGCAACACGGGTCATATGGGCAATGATTGCCTAGAAACTCGTGAGGATGCCTTATACCTTGCCAACAGCGGAAATTTCAACAACAACAATGGCTATCGTCCAGGAGGTCAAGGGTGGGGTCAACAACACCCATTCTTTCAAGGAGGGTACAACAACAATGGCAACCCTGGAAATTAGCCCAACTTGAAAGAACTTGCCATTAGCCAGCTCAAGATCAACGAGGCCCTATCCAAGAAGCTGTCAGCTAATGACAAGACCCTAGGGAATATCAATGCAAATATGGAAGGACTATCCTCAGCCTTCTAGAATCAACTGAGCTTCAACAAGATGCTTGAGACTCAGTTGGCTTAGCTGGCAGCTGCTATTCCTCCGATGGAGAATGGCAAGATGTCAGGCTAGCCAGAACCCCCGACGGAAAATGTCAACATGATTTCTGTACGAGAGAGCAACTGGAAGAAGGACCCCGGATGTCCTACCATTTCATGCTCAATTGGGGCTCACCACTTTGACAAGGCACTTTGTAATTTGGGAGCAAGTGTTAGTGTGATGCCCAAGGTTGTGTTCGACCAGCTGAACTTCACCGAGCTGACTCCAACACCAATGCAGCTACAACTGGCTGACTCTTCAGTCCGTCATCTAGCGGGTATTGCTGAAGACATCCCGGTGAAGATCCGGAATTGCTTCATACCCGTGGATTTTGTGGTGCTAGACATGGACACTGAGAAAGATACACCACCCATTCTTGGGCGCCCATTCCTAAGCACTGCAAAAGCTCGCATAGATGTGGGAGCTGGAGAAATCCACTTCCATATCAATGGCAAGGAGGAAAGGTTTAACTTTAGGCCAAAATCAGAATAATGCTCCATGATTCGAATCAAGTATGGGCCGAATGATAAACACATCAGAGTGGTCGAGGTCACACCTCCAAAGGTGGACTTACTCATTGCATTTATGAGAAGATTAATCTACAAGGAGAATCCGTCGTTTCGACCATGCCGATACCCAAAGGCGACAGAATCGTCTGGACCTTCACGAAGGCCCAAGTCCACCAAGCCACCAAAGAAGGAATGGCGGAAGAAGCAAGACAAGCCGTCCGAGCCCATCCCTCCGGGCCCGGATGTGAAATGAAGACGAAGGAATGTCCATCTCATCGGACGATGGTGAGACCTATGCCAATAGGTCAAATTGGTAGTTATCCCACTTTATTTTTATTTCTTTCTTTTTCCACCCCATTTGGATTTTTCCCATTGCATATTTGAGTTTCCCTAGTAAGTTGAGAATCTTATATTCTCAACTATCATTTTTCTTTCTTTCTTTTCAAAAGAAATTTTTTTATTGGATTTCAAAATGTTTTTATTTGAAAAACAATTTTCTGAGCTGCACATGTGGCATTTCACCAACGTGCTAACTTTATAGCCGTTGGGGAGCCATTTGCCAAAAGGGTAACCAGGGGGGCCACCTGTCAGGTCGGCCGAACCCCCTGGTCGGCCGAATAGGGAGTGGAGCCAGTTTGGCTCCCCTTCCTCCAACGGCTACATTTTGAACCCTAAGTGACCGTTGGAAGGTGCACCCTATAAATTGTGGCCGTGAGGAGCACTTCTCTTCACACACCACATCATCTTACACCTCTCCAAGCCACTCTCTAGCTCACCTTGTTTTTCTTGCTCTTCATTGCAACACTCTTGCTCAAATCCATCCCCAAAAAGATTTTATTTTGTTTGCATTTGCATTTTATACTCAAGCTTTCAAGAGGAGAAAATTCGTTGAGAGTTTTGTTTTCCAAACATCGCTTCTTTTCGGATTTTTCTCGCCTTGTTTTGTTCTTGTTTGTTGAACTCAAAAAGACATGAAGAGGTTGTTCGAAAAGAGGAAGGGGGCTGCAAGCTCAAGCCATGGTGAAGGTTCTAGTGCACGCCTCTCTTCCATGGGTACAAGCCCAAGGAGGAGAAGTGTGTGTGAGGACACTCCCATAGAAGAAAGCGGCAACCCACACCAACTTCTTCATGACGACGACCTCGACATAGAAGCGAAGTTGAAGATCAAGCACGGAGGCTTCTCCAAGATCGTGAGTTCCGCCACACCAAGGCTTACGATCCACGTTTGATCTCCAAAATAGGTATGGACTCCAAATTTCTTTCCATTTAGAATGCAATTGGATTTGATGACTTTGCTCACATAGAGGAGAAAGGTTCACGCCTGCTCACTATCCAATTCCTTTGCACGCTAAGAATAGGATTTGATGGTATTACTTTTAGATTATTTCAAAAAGAATACTACATCCTATGGAAAGAATTAGGTATCATCCTAGGCTTCCATAAACGATGTTTGCTAGATTTAGACAATTTTCCTAAGTTTAACAAACAATGTTTTTGGCATGAGCTAACTAGTGAGGTCACATGTAGGGCTCCTAGGAATAGCCACATCCAAAACCCTACCTTACGCTTCATGCATAGATGGGTGGCTATGACCATGTTCCCTAGGGGAGATGTTAGGGTTGTGCAAGATGATGAATTGAAAATTTTGTTTGCCATGACTAAAAAGATAAAAGTTGCTCCAGTCAAAGCCATGATGACACAATGGTTAGATTACATTTCAAAATTAGGACCGATTGAATGCACTTCATTGATTACTCATATTGCTGATAGGGTAGGAGCACTTAAATACTTTTCATTTGAATACATTGAAACTGAAAGAGAATTAATTGATGAAGACTATTTAGTGCAAGGACATACCCTTAAGCATGATCAAGATGGGTCCTTGATATTTTTCTATCCTGACTTTGTCAATGAAATTCGGTTACCTAAACCGGATTTTCATTTGTACAAATGCCGAAGGCTAACCATTGATCTTCTTCCCCTTGAGGAAGCAAGAAGAAGTAATGTCTCTGGCAGGATAACAAGGAATCGTGCGAGGGCTGCAGTCACAGGCATGCCACCTATAATCTCTCCGGTCCATGATACCAAGAGGAAGAGAACCCAACGGGTTATGAGCCCGGATGGACTCAACCTCCGACGTATGAGATTGGGGGATCATCTTGAAAAGAATGGCAAAGGGATCCACCCTTATCCTCTTCAAGCTCTAGCAGCTTGCCCCCAATGTCCATGAGAGGACGTTGTTCCTTTTCGGCCAGAAGTCATCATGACTATAGCCAAGGAATGACGGACCTCACTAGACGTATGGGAGAACTTGAAGTGAGAACGGGTGACATCTACATCACACTCCAAGAGCATGTTCAAGGTACCCAGGATTGGCAACAACACATGGATGCTCAATTCACTAACTTCAACACGGCGCTACAACAACAACAAGCCGATTTTGTAGCATACTTCCGCCATCAAGGGTTCAACCCTTATCACGGAGGTAGCTGAAGAACAAGCTTGGGGGAGGACCCCCACTTGAGGTAACATGTATCACATTCCTTGCATATTTATTTTCCATCCATCCATCATCCATCTTGCATTAAAAAATAATAATAATAAATAAATAGGTTAGATTTACTTTCATCAAATAAAGATGTGCGGTAAGAATGATTTAAGAATTCACATAGATGAAATGATGAATAGTTGCTCTGTTTTATTTTCCTAAGTCTCTAGTTTACAACTTGCTACTCTCCGAATATTGCTTTCTTTGGTTTGAAATACTTTTACCTTAATTTGGAAGTTGTGGGTAGCAAAAGCTTGATCTAATTCTAGGTTGTTGCGAGATTAGAATTGGTAATAGGGATGCTAGTCTCATTTTGAAAGTAAAACTTAGATTTCTGGAGAAATTCTAAAAAGATTTAAGTTTCTCTCATTTGATTGGAAATACTTACCAAAGCCATATGATATTCATACATAGACAAAACTTTATGCATATGCTATTTTCACATTGAGCCTAGTCAAACTAGTATAGACCTATGTGAGAAATCATTCAACTCTTTTTGAATTCAAGACTTCACTTGCACATGCTATACTTCTACACTAGAAGTAAGCAAAACGTCCATCATATCCACCATATCACAATAAAAAGAGAAACTCCATGTTATTCATGTTTAGCACTCTCTTCAAAATTCATTGCAAAGAAAGGGAGTAGAAGACATGGCTACAAAAAGAAAATGAAAAAAATCATGCTTACATCATAAGCATGAGAAAAAAAAAAGAAAAGAAAAGTAGCCATGTTTCATCCCTAAAAAAGAAAGAGAGATTATACCAAAAAGGAGTTATCTCAAGTATCCACATCCACTTCCACTACATCACACATGCACTAGTCTTGAATCAAAAAGTTTTGATTTGAATTCTCCTAAGGCTTACTCTTTTGACTTAGCAATATATGTGATGCAAATATGCCTACTTACTTTCCTTACCAAGCTCCACATACAAGCCATATCCAATGAGTAGGAATAGTAGAGGCACAATACTTTGGTGAGGAAATATTTCCACTATCCACAAAGGAGTGACTGAGAGAATCAAATTGAGGTACTTAATATCTAAGCTGAATTCTCCAGGATTTAAGTGGAACTTGATTTCTAGGCTATGTTTGCTCCATTTGCTATTCTATCTTTCAACTACTCATGAATATGAGAAAGCATAAGACGCATGATAACTTAAGAAGGGTAGAGTATCATAGCCAATTTCTGCAATACTAGGTAGAGTATCTTGTTGTGCATTAGATACTTTTGAAAATAAAATATTGTAGCAACTCCTGATCATCAACCTAAAGTCTTGACTTTGCTCGGGACGAGCAAACGATAAGCTTGGGGGAGTTTGTTGACAGCTATTATATACCAATTTCATCCGTCAATTTAACTCAATTATGTAAAGGATTTGTCATTTCTTGAACACATCACCTTTCTATTCCACTTGGACTTGGAGAAATATGTGTATGCAACATTTTATGCAGGAAATGAGGAAATGTAGACGGACCAATCCTATAAAATATCATCCCAGCCAATCAGGCGATGACATGTGGCATCCCATGGATCAAATGGCCCACAAACAGAAGTATTCGAGGAGATCCAACGATGTATCACCCATATACATCAAGGGGGCCCACCTGGCAGCCACCTGGAGGAAGCAATCTGCATTTGGAGTGCCGACCAGGTCGGTCGAACCCCTGGTTCAGCCGACCTCTTCCTGGCGCCAAATGCGGTCAAACGACACATGTTGGCTCCTCCTGGCTTGAAGGAGTGAATGGTGACTGATTCACGCGCTTTTGGTGGCGGGAACCAACCTCAACACTAGTATAAATAGGACCCCCTACCCCTCACTTCAACACACACCACTTGAGCTTCATCTCTATTGTATATACTATCATCCATAGTCTTAGAGGAGTTAGGTTGTAGAGAGCAGAGTCTCTAGTCCCAAGTCCAAATTGGAAAAGGAGTAAGGAGTCTCTCTCTTTCCAATCCTACATTAGGAAAGGTATGGCTCATGTATTCTTTCTTGTATTTGTGACTTTATGCATAATAAAGATAGTATCTTTAGTCTCTACTTATACATATACTTGGGCAAAGCGTTTCTTGTTTGATTGTGGAGTCCATGTATGTGGAAGGTATAGATTCTATGACTATTTCATCATGAACATATCTCATTATCATAGAACCTATAGACCCCCACTATAGTCTAGTTAATTATAACGTAACTAGGTTAGTATGGATAATTATGTTGTGTATGAACATTGGTTCAATGATGATTCAATTCATTGCCTTAGGATGGATTGTGCCTAGGCTCCTAAGGTAATTACTTAATATGCTAGCTTGGTGCTAGGATAGCTAAGTAGCATTGGACGTCTCATAGACCCACAGATTGAAGAGGTAGGAAGTAGGTGGTGACAGCCCTATCTGTCCTTTGTAATCCTCCACGTTCGGCTATGCCACAGGCTCTTGGCGGGAGTCGCCCTAGTATTGCTAGGGGTAAGCCCATGCCCGATGTGTTGAACCACATAACATAAGTATTCCCTATTAATCTAGCTTATGAATAATTAGTTTAGACTATGTATATATACAATAGAGCATAGTAGGAGTAACTCCATAACTCTCAACCTTAACTAACCTCTAGGATCTTCTTATCCCCCTTAGACTTGAAAGCTTTTGTGTGTGTCACACTACCTCCACTATTATTTTATCCATCCTTACTAGATTCTTACCTAGACCTTTTCTACCCTTTCCACTTGATGATTGTATATCTCTACCCCACCCCCTTCGGGATCAAATAAATGCCACCCTTGGAAATACTCTTAAGGGGAAATGCTACAATGATACCTCAGTGCGCTTGTGGAATTCACTCTGTGATCCAATAGAACTGTTAACAAGCATTTCTGACACGTCAGTTGGAGATGTTTAGTTAATGGTGCATAAGTAATACCAACAAGCATTTCTGGTGCTATTGCCGAGGATGATTTGTTAGTATATCTTAGGATCCGTCAACAATGATGACACCAGAGATTTACGTGGTTCGGGCCGCCTGAGCGTAACACCCTACTCCATGGGCTTTGTGTTGTATTGTGTGAGTCTGTTGCTTCGTATGCCCGCTAGCTTGGGTCAGCTTAGAGATTAGATGTCCTTGGGTACGTGCGGCACATCCCTTTTATAGTTCTAAGGACTGACCGTTACAAAGCTTGCCTGGCCTGACATGTGGCCCTGGCATATTTAATGGCCTAATACACTATCTAAAGGGTATTAGGCATGATTAATAGTATGATAATGTGCCTTAATGGCTGCCCCTATTAACAGTGTTCTGATTGAGTGTCATTAATTCAACCTTAACGACACGTAATTAAATCTTATAACTGCTTCTTTAATTACCCTTGATTGTTCATGCTGAAGGAGATCTGCTAGTGTATACGTCGATGAAGGTCCGGAGGCTCCACACATGGAAGCTCCAGAGCTTTCCCTTACGGGAGGTTAAGTCCAGGGCTGCTGTACACATGTCAGCACCGTAGCTCATCTCTGCTGGGGGTTAGGTCCGGGGCTGCTGCACACGTGTTAGCACCGAAGCTTTCCTTCGTAGGGAGCTTAGTTCCGGTTTTCCTTTACACGTGTTGACCCAGGAGCTACCCATATGAGGGGAGCGGGTCCAGTGCAATGTGACGTGTGGGGCCTGAGGAGACCTTCAACTCTGATAGGTAGAACTTCCTTGTACTCTTCGCGGTACTAAGGGGTACCCGATACGCAGGGTACCGACATCGTTGATGACCATCGACGACTCGGAGACGGGGTGGTCGACATCGCGTAGGAGATCGGCTAGCTCTTTGAGGCAGCTGAAGTAGTCGATAATGGAGAGCTCGCCTTGATAGAGCCCATGGAACTCTTGGAGGGCGTACACCGCGCGTTGGTCGACGTTGTCCAGGAAGAGGCCACTGATGGCCGTCCATAGACGGTACACCATCGGGTACGGTACCCGAATCATGTTCATGAGGCATGGCGTAATTGAATTATATAGCCAGGACACAGTACATTGGTCGATCTCTAACCAATCGCCATTGTGCCACATTGCCTGCGCATCAACAGTGCCATTGACGTGTTCCAGCAGGCCAAATTTGCAGAACGTCGCATCGAAGAAGGAGCTCCAGATTGAGAAGTTTGACTCACCGTAATCCAGTACGATGGGAACATGAGAACGGATGTTTACATGTCTGATTGATGCGGCAGTCAGGGAGGGAGATGTGTCGGTGAAGAGATTGGGGTGGGAGGCCAACGAGGCAGCACTGGACGAGGATGGGCTTGTGGCCATGGCGAGATGACCGTGGGTGGAAAAAGATCGAGGTTAGGCTGATACCATGTGAAACGAGATCTTCACTCTATTCATTCATCGGGCTTAGCTTTTATACACCGTGGGAGAACAGCGCCAGTGCGAACGGGCGAGCGGCGCTGGTTATTCTCGATGACAAGCCACCGTTCAACATTCTCTACCGATCAACATTCCCAGTCAAAGTCACACTACTGTTCAACATCTTGGAAGTGATTAGCTTGCCGCCGATTTTATATTCTTCAGCATGTATGACTTATTGAGGTCCTATGCTATGCCATTTTACAGATTCAGGTATTTCTTCTAGGAGAGATTACAGATTCACTCTGAGATAACTTTTTCTGATTTTGGTTTTATAATTATTTTATAACTCGAGAATGTTTGACATCATCCTGTTTCCTTTCCATTGTTCTATCTAGGATGACTCCAGAAGTGCTTCAGTCTGGCATTGGATGTAACTTCGAGTAAGTATGTTATGTAAATTTTGCATGCCTGGATATATGGTCTTTTCCCTCTGCTCCATTATGCAAATGTTTTCAATTTTTTTGTATGCTGATAATTGCTAGTCAATACGAATACACTGCAACTCATCTTTGTACAGAGCTGACTTATGGTCATTTGGAATCACGGTACTTGAATTAGCACATCTGCACATGGCCATGCTGTCTTCATTTTCCTGGTAAGCTAAATTCATTTGTTTCTTGGTGGCAAATGCAACATGCAATGTTCATTTAGTCTCTGGTCAGCTAGGATTGTTTAATGAGCTAGCCTTTTGCTCTGTACTTCTGCATCCCTTGATGTTGATTGTTGAATTAATCTAGTGCACTTTATGATTGTTTTGATCTATATCTGGCCACTTTTGCAGTTGGTGTGAACAAAAGATAAGTTATCACAAGTGAGAATCTCCTGAACCTGTTGCTAATATGTGCTTGCCAAGCTTCTCTTGGAAGATGCAAGAAGTTTGAAGGCAATCATAGACCATCAAGATGTTTTATCATGGCCAACTACCACTCAAAAACATGCCGGAAAGCTGCAACAAGTTGCTACTTGAGAAGGATTTTGCGGTGTTGGCGCATTATTTAATTATTCTAACATGCTTTTTCAATGCACAAATAATTCTCATGATATTGTAGTAATGATGAAACTTGAATTAGTATGTCACTATACTATTTATGGCTCGTGTTACAGATTTTTCTAAAATTTTAGTGCAATTTCGAATTTTCAGATTGCCTTTTTTCAAAATTTCTAAATATTTTGAGCATTTTTTTGGAATAATATTTTTTGCTGAGTTTACTCATTTTTCCGATTTTTTAAAATATTTTTTTATATCTCGGGATTTCAACCCCTTCATTTCCAAACAGACGCAGGGGAAATGAATTCTGGAGAGAACGCACCCCAGGGGTTGGGAAAATTCTGCTAGGGATTAGTTTCCCTAGGTTTTCTGGCCCAAACTCCAAAGGGGCCTATGGAGTTATTCTCTTCATCCCAAATTGCTTGTCACTCTCTAGGTCATTCTTGAATTAGAGAGTGATAAGTAATCCGTTTGATTTTTTCCTGAGATGAGGAGTTACATTATGGTCGTTGAATGATGATATGTTTTTTCTGCTTGTTTAATCTGGTTTGAGAACTCAGTCGAAAATGATCTTTTGGTTCTTGGGCTGGACCGTAGGACTGACTCTTTCCCCTATTGCCGATTGCCATGCATCTATGTACTGTATCCTATAACGAATTTTTTTATTAATATACGATTTTTAAACATTTTTAATATAAACAACACAAAAAATAAAAAATTTCAAAACTGACCCACCTTCGTCCTTGGTATGGACGAAATTCAAATTTTGTTTGTGTTATGGACGAAATTCAAATTTCGTCCGTGCAAATGCAGCGCAGGTATGTTTTCTTGAGTTTTGAATCTCAGTTTTGAAATACATAGAGACATAATCGCTACAAATTGTTATATAATTAATTGTAGTGCTAGTTTTGTTGAGACTAAGAAATGAGTTTTCAATATATTTCGGGTATTTAATTGAGAGATATTGATTTTCGAAGTTAGTATCACGATCACATAAACTGAACATTTGTGATCCACTACTACAAAAAGCATTTTTACATGCGCCTCAAATTTTCAAACACAGGCGGTCCTTAAAAATATGCGACTGTGATGACGAATGATATAATAACCGTCTGTGATGACAGAACAACACAGACAGATTTTAAAGAACAACCGTCTGGGTAAATACATGATCTTCACAGGCGGTTCTTAATTAAGAACAGTTTGTAATGCAATGAACTTCACAGGCAGATTTTAAGAAACAACCGTCTGGGTAAATACATGATCTTTATATACGGTTCTTAATTAAGAACCGCCTGTAATGTAATGAACTTCACAGACGGATTTTAAAAAACAACCGTCTGGGTAAATACATGATCTTCGTTGACGGTTCTTAATTAATAACCGTCTGTAATGCAATGAACTTCATAGACGAATTTTAAAAAACAACCGTCTGAGTAAATACATGATCTTCGTTGACGGTTCTTAATTAATAACCGCCTGTAATGCAATGAACTTCATAGACGGTTCTTGGTTAACAACGGTCTGAGAAGATCATGTAGGGAAAATTGTATCAGGAAAAAACACAGATGAGCGGATACTAGTACGGTAATGCATTGTAGGAAATGCTCGATCACCAGTGAGGCTGGCTTAATTGTGATAATACACCATTAGAGGCTTTACAATTGTTCAAAGATAATTTCTTTATACACTGAACAAAAATCATGCTACATTCATTGTAGATCGACGATGAAGCTCCCATCGATCAATCTAAATTGTACCGTCCTGCTTGCTCCCGAACACGTCTCTTATATTCCGCTGGATCCTGAAAATATTGACATTATTTAAATTAACAAATGTCGAAGGAGGAATGAATAACCTACATTGGTCACTAAGTCAAAGTGTCATCTAACCTTGATAAGTAGATTATAGCAATCATTTTCAACATCAGGCACATTTGCTGATGCAGCAAACGCTGAACTTCAAGTAGTATAGTTTTGATCGTAAAAGCACTGCACCACCCCTACGAAATATAATTTAAGCAATATAAGAAACCAGTTCAAATAAGTTCAACCGTCTGTTATAAGTAATAATTACATGAACAAAATAGGTCTATCTTACAGTCTCTTGATCAAGAATCCCGATGTAGAGTGCTCCCGAACGATGGACATTTGGGTGGAAGAACCCAATTGGAAAGGTGCATCTTGGAGGCACCAAGGGATAGTCCTCAGAGAAGAAGATTGTCAGGGGGTAGTAACCATCTTCCCATTCAGTTTGCAAAAGAAATTTATTAATAGGAGGACGATGGTTAAACTCATATTGTGCTTGTTCTTCATGACTTACCCCTTCTTTACCGGGTACGATGCACTGCCACTTCAATAAATCTCCCGATTCAGGCTTCGCAGAGAAACCCTACGCGGAGAAATTGAAAATACAAAAAACAAACAAGACGGAAAAACAAACTACAGTTAAGTTCATCAGTCCATTACAGATACATATGTATATACAACCATGTGACTGGTGTGCCATATGTACATACATGGGGATGGTTCTTGCGCCACGCCAAGCGCTCCTCCTTCAATCGGCTACACGCCCGAGACATCATTATCTGAAAGACCAAACTTCCAAACTTCCAAATCATTGAGTCCAAACGCATATGTGTACACAAATGCAAAAGGACACAATCCATATACCAACATTGTTCTAAGTTGATTTCAGAAGATACAAATATATACAATATATATAATCTCGCATTGCTATATACATTTTTTCCAGCATTGACATCTTCTCGCATATAGGGTTTCAAATTCTTTTTAATGCTTCTCTCTACGCGCTTGATGTTTTCTGGTTCGGTGAAAAGGTACATCTCTTCATAGTGATTATATTCCTCTTCATTATCTCCCACATTGTCAACCCCAACAATATTTTGCTTTCCAGAAACAACTACGTGCAACTTCTCAGTTTCTGGATCTTGAACATAAAAAACTTGTGCAACATTATCGGCGAGAACCCACAGGTCATCTTTGTAACCCACTTTATTCAAGTCTACCAGTGTCAGCCCGTAATTGTCCACTTTCAAACCATCAGGATGTTTGACCCATTGTCACTTAAATACGGGCATTACCATTCTTTCGCCATAATCGAGTTCCCATATTTCCTCTATGAACCCGAAGTATGTGGTCTTCTGCCCTTGTGAATCATAAGCCTCAATACGAACACCATTATTTTGTGCAACACTCTTACCGTCTTTTTCTTTAGTGTAAAATGTGTAACCATTGATGTCATATGCTTGCCATGATGTTACCAAAGCAGATGGGCCACAAGCTAACTTCTTCATTGTTGCCTCTTCTATAGTGTTTCCGTATGATATATTTTTGTCCATTAACCATTCAGTGAAACATCTTCTGTGCTCTTTCATGATCCAGTCCTCTTTGCGGTCTTGGTTTTTATAACGAAGCTCAATTTGGTGTTCCTCGATGTACGGCTCAGCTATTGCGAGCTGTTGTAGTACACCAAAATGTGCACGGTGTACATTCTTGTAATCTTGAACAATAAAAGTTTTCTTACCCACTTTGCCTCTCCCACGTAGTCTACCCTCATGTACCGGTATAGGCACACCTATCGATTTTCCATCTTTGATGTAATCAGCGCAACCCTCAATCACTTCTTCAGTGGTGTATCCTTCCATAAATGAACCCTCTGGGTGAGCACGGTTCCGCACATAACCTTTTAATACTCCTAAATATCTCTCCAACGAAAACATATGATGTAAATATAGTGACCCCAATACTTTTATCTGATCAACAAGATGTATGATTAGGTGTACTTGCATATCAAAAAAGGATGGTGGGAAACACATCTCAAGCTTGCACATTGTCTCGATGATGTATGTTTTCAGATAGTCTAAATCTTCACGTGCTATCACCTTTTGCGATACTGCATTGAAGAAGTAACACAAACGTGTGATGACAACTTTTATATGCTCAGGTTTCATTACTCTTATTGCAATGGCAAGGAAAACTGTCATCATCATGTGACAGTCGTGAGAATTATAACCGAATAAAGACAAGTCTTTCATCGAGACTAGTTTGCGGATATTGGATGAGAAACTTGTGGGCACTTTGATCCCACGCAAGCATTCGCAAATTGCTTTTTTCTCTTCTAGCGTCAAGTTGTAGCTGGCTGGGGGAAGGTAATGCTTCCCGTTCGCCTTTTCTACTGGATGAAGCTCTGGTCTCAAATCAAGATTTACTAGGTCCATACGTGAATTTAATCCATCCTTTGTTTACCTCGGCATGTCCAGCAAGGTCCCAATGATGCTGTCAAATACATTCTTTGTAACGTGCATCAAATCAATACTATGGCAAAATTCCAGATTCTTCCAATACGGATTATACTTGAAAAAAATTGATTGTTTCTTGAAAGCCATGTCAGTTGTATCATCCGAAGATGTACTTTTCTTTCTCTTAATTCCTTTACTCTTTTTTCCCTTACCGAAAGCAATATGAATGTTCTTGACCATTTCAAACACAAGTTTTCCACTGTAAGGTTTCAGTGCAGTATCTTTTTCGATTTTTTTATCAAATTGTTCTTTCTTCTTCCTATACTTGTGTGTATCTGTCAAGAACCGTCGATGTCTCATGTACACCGTCTTTCTGGATGAAGTGAGGTATAGAAATCCAGTTCTATCCACGCACCTAACGCAACCTTTCTTCCCTTTCATTTGTCCCGATAATGTAAACAGTCCGGGATAATCATGCACGGTAACGAGTATCATTGCTCTTAGCGTGAAATACTCCCGCTTGTACTCATCCCATGTACGTACGCCTTCATTCCACAATTTCGCCATATCTTCCGTTAAAGGTTCCAAGAACACATCAATTTCGATGCCGGGTTGTTTCGGACCTTGGATAAGAACAGATAATAAGATATATTTCCTTTTGTGACACAACCACGTCGGTAGGTTGTACATAGTTAAGACCACGGGCCATGTGCTGTGTATGCTCCTTTTTTCACCAAACGGATTCATTCCATCTGTACCCAAGGCAAACCTCACATTTCTGATTTCCTTCGCAAATTCTGGATATTGAATATCAAATTTTTTCCACTGCGTTGCATCACCAGGGTGTCGTATATGTTTTTCATTCTTCTTGCGTTGCTCGGAATGCCAATGCATAAGTTCAGCCTCCCTAGGGTTTGAGAACAAACGCTTCAAGCGATCAATTACCGGAAGGTACCACATCACCAATGCAGGAATTTTTCTCTTATTCTTCCCGTCTGCATCGCCAGAAGTATCGTCATCGTCACCTTTAGGACCAATAATAAACTTCTTATTCTTCTGAGTCTTTTTCATGTTGGTAACATACTGGTGATTGTAGTCCTTCTTGTATCTACTGACACCACAAATGGGGCATCTAGTTGCGAGCTCATGCTCTTTGCGATACAGAATACAATTGTTCACACAAGCGTGTATTTTTGTCACACCTAGTGCCATCGGGCAAGGAAGTTTCATCGCTTTATAAGTGCTTCTAGGCAGTTTATTTGGATTTGGAAGAATTTCTGCCAGAAGATTCAAAAGATCAGAGAAACTACAATCGGACCATCCGTGCGTAGCTTTCAACTTTAGTAGTTCTAAGACTGCACGCAATGTAGTAAACTCTTTATCACAACCGTTTGATTCATCATATAAAAGCTCTGTCGCCGCATTCTGCAATGTCTCCATTTTACTTAATCCTTTGCTTGCTCCCATAGAAGTCAGTACATGTGGTTCAATGTGACGCAACATCTCCTCACAATCGAACTCATCATCATCATCACCAGCTTGATTGTCACTACCATCATCGATATGAACATTATCATCATCTGAGCCTCTCTCATCATCTTTATCCACATCATGTGTATCTAACTCACCATGCTCTGTCCATATTGTGTAGTTATTTTTGAAACCTCTTTTCACCAAATGAGACTGGATTACTATAGTATCCGTCCAAGCAATCTTATTTTCGCAGTCGATACATGGACATAATATGTCATCTATCTTTTGCAACTTCGCATGTCTCTTGGATGCTTCAATAAAATTTGCAACATTACGAATGTACATAGGATCTGGTCTTGGCATGTTATACATCCACGCTCGACGGTCCATGCTTCAATAATAGAATTTTTGTCAGATTTACAAAATTTGGCCACAAATATTCTCTAAAGTTCTTCTATAAAATGAATTTACAGAGACATAACAAGTATGATTAGGGTGACTAATGTAGGAGACGGGCGACGTCTTGAAGCGGACGGAGTCAAAGGGGGAAATAGGCCCAGCAGCATGGGCTAGGTCTGGGTGGGATCCGGTCCGTTATATCGGGAAACAGGCCCAGATGCATCTTATATATATTACAATAGCATCTGTTAATTAAACATCATATTCATGTCACATAATAGGTACAAAAAAGGAAACAATCCATATAGTCCATACATCAATATACCAGAACACAATCCATATACAGTCCTTACACATGCAAAAGGACAGAATCCATATACCAGAACACACAAAACTAACAGCTTATCAGCTAATAAAAATATACAAAGAAAAAGTAAGGAAACTACATTTACCTTGCAGAGGCGTCAGCACGGTGGGGAGGCGTCAGGACGGTGGGCCGGCTGGGTGGAGAAGTGGCGGTGCGGGGTTGAGCGGCGGCGCGGCAGTATGG
The DNA here is from genome assembly GCA_036927565.1 of Tuctoria greenei. Lineage (NCBI taxonomy): Eukaryota > Viridiplantae > Streptophyta > Magnoliopsida > Poales > Poaceae > Tuctoria > Tuctoria greenei. The sequence continues at coordinate 16,265,712 of JAYESD010000006.1, forward strand.
GCTGGGCGGCGGAGCGGCGGCGCGGTGCAGGGGAAATTCAACAGCCTTGCGGCGTCGATATAAATTCTTCAGGGTTGCGTTTTGACTACGGTGAGAGGTCCTTATATAGACGTCGGTTTTTCACAGGCGGTTTTTAACTTTATCGTAGGCGGGTTTTACTTACCAACCGCCTGAGAAGATGTTTATTAATTAAGAAGTAAATATCTTCACAGACTGTTGTTACTTAATAACCGCCTAAGAAGATTTTTATCCCAGACGGGTATTACTTAACAACCGACTGAGATAATGCCAACTGAACTTGTATAGCTGACGTTGTAATGTTTTGGTAAATATCAAATTAATTTCTACTCACATATTATTCACATTTATCTCATAAAAAAAAGATCCTTCACTCAAAATAGTTGGTACGAACATATTTGTATAAATGTATGAATTTTTTTAATTTTTTTAAAAGCACTCCAACATGTCAAACTTCAAATTATCCACCAGTATTCATTGACACTTGATTGAAATATGTACAAAACACAAGAAAAATGTACAAGAACACTTGATTGAAATCCTAAAACTACACTACGGCCCCGCCTCCTCCATCCTCTTCGCCAGCTTCTCAAACCAAGCCAAGCGGTCCTCCTCCGACTCATCGTCGTCGTCGTCGTAGTCGTCACCATGGTGGTGGTCGCTGTCGTCGTCGTCGCCGTCGTCAGAGGACGACTCGTCGTTGCCGTCGTCGGAGGACGGCTCGCCGTCATCATCGTCATCATCGTCGTCGTCGTCGAAGTCATCCTCCTCCTCCTCCTCCTCCTCCTCCTCCGGCGACGATGCAGCAGCAGAGAGGGTCGGCTGCTCCGGCTGAGCCGATTGCTCCGGCTGTACCGGTGGCTCCGGCTGCACCGGCGGTGGATTGCGCTGGTCGTCATTCACCCTCTCGGGGGAGCTGCAGCGTATCCGCTTGCAGGGTGGCTGCCTCTGCGGGCTAGGTGGCAGAAGGTTGGCCATGGCTGTGGTGGTTAGTCGGTGCCGGGCTAGGAGAGGTGGAACGATGGAAGAAGAAGAAAGGAGTGGAAAAGTTCTGTGCTTGTACATAACCGACGACGCGCCTTATATATGGTCTGTGCGGAGTAGACGAGGGAGCGGTTCGTTTCCCGCGAATTGAACTCTTTGCAGACCTCGTGCGGCACACAATTAAACCACTGTGGAAGACGATCTTCAGAGATCCTTCCGTCGCACGCGTCCCTGCACCACGGCTTCTCAACTTCTCCGCAGACCTCGTGCGGCGCGTCAGTTAATTAACACTTCTCAGGCCGTTAATTAACATATTGTAGTTTCAAAAATGTTTATCTCGGACGGGTATTACTACAAACCGCCTGAGAAAAATAGCATTTTTTCAAAAATGTTTATCTCAGGCGGTTATTACTTAACAACCGCCTGCGATAATGCCCGATACTGTTCTTCAGTTTCCTTATCCCTTGCTTCTTTTTTATTTAGATTTCAATATAAATACTCAAACATGTTTACATTCTGCAAATTGTGTTCAAATTCGATGATTCTTTCTTCTACATTTGTATAAAATTAACATCTACCAACTGAACAAAATATTTTGTTCATTGCGCATTGAACTCTTTGCAGACCTCGTGTAGCTCACAATTAAACCACTGTGGAAGACGATCTTCAGAGATCCTTCCGTCGCACGCGTCCGTGCACCACGGCTTCTCAACTTCTCCGCAGACCTCGTGCGGCGCGTCAGTTAATTAACACTTCTCATGCCGTTAATTAACATATTGTAGTTTCAAAAATATTTATCTCAGACGGGTATTACTTACAAACCGCCTGAGAAAAATAGCATTTGTTGTTACTTAACATCTTCTCAGGCTGTTAATTAACATCTTTTAGTTTCAAAAATGTTTATCTCAGGCGGTTATTACTTAACAACCGCCTGCGATAATGCCCGATACTGTTCTTCAGAGTCCTTATCCCATGCTTCTTTTTTTTTATTTAGATTCCAATATAAATACTCAAACATGTTTACATTCTGCAAATTGTGTTCAAATTCGATGATTCTTTCTTCTACATTTGTATAAAATTAACATCTACCAACTGAACAAAATATTTTGTTCATTGCGCATTGAACTCTTTGCAGACCTCGTGCAGCGCACAATTAAACCACTGTGGAAGACGATCTTTAGAGATCCTTCCGTCGCACGCGTCCGTGCACCACGACTTCTCAACTTCTCTGGAGACCTCAAGCGGCGCGTCAGTTAATTAACATCTTCTCAGGCGGTTGGTTCTTACCAACCGTCTGAGAATATATTTATCTCGGGGACGGGTGTTACTTACCAACCGCCTGAGATAAGCCCATGGAGTTCCCCTTGCCGCACGATATTGCGGTCCTGATCGCGGGGTGGGTCGCCGCAACCTCCACCCAGCCCATGGACGACCTCTCCAGTCTGCGCGCCACCTGCAAGGCCATGCACGCGGCGTGCCGTGATCCCACTGTGGGTAGGCGCGTGGCGCTGGAGCGGGAGAGCAGCTGGGAGTGGTTCCAACGGCACGGGAACGGGAGCTACGACGCCCTCATGGAGCGCCTGGCCAACGTGGGCAACCCTCATGCGTGCTACGTCACCGGGTTCGACCTCGTCTTCAACTACGGCCGCGCGCAGGCGCAGCGGGGCACCCAGTTCCTTGCCCGGGCGGCCGCGAACAGCCACAAGGTGGCGGCCTACGTCCTCGCCATGCTCCGCTACGACGCCGACTGTGGGGACCGCGACGCCCTCGAGTATATCCAGCAGGTCGAAGGCGAGGCCCATGTCGGCGACAACACGGTCGGGTCCGTTGCGATGAAGAGGACCAACAAGGAGTGTTGCCGGTGTCGGAATCAAGCCATGCAGAGGCTCGACGTTTTCGTGAGCTGGAGGTTACTGCGTAGGCCTCCTCCCGGACCGCCGTTGGTGGCGCTGCCCGACATTGACGATGGTGTTTGCCGCTGCCCAACAGGAGGGAACCAGGGGCCTGCCCGCTGCGGCAGGCGAGGGTGGTCCGAGACCGTCTTCTGTACTGAGAACTGTAGGATTGAGCGCGAGTATGACCTGTTCTCCCATAACGTGTTGTACTCTATGGGTTATATTAGTTAAGAAGTAAATATCTTCATAGACGGTTGGTATTTAATAACCGTCAAAGAAGATATTTATCTCAGTCGGTTATTACTTAACAACCATCTAAGATAATACCCTATACTGTTCTTCAGTTTCCTTATCCCTTGCTTCTTTTTTATTTAGATTCCAATATAAATACTCAAACATGTTTAGATTCTGCAAAGTGTGTCCAAATTCGATGATTCTTTCTTCTACATTTGTATAAAATTAACATCTACCACCTGAACCAAATATTTTTAAAACTTGTATAGCTGACATTGTAATGTTTTGGTAAATATCAAATTAATTTCTACTCACATATTATTCACATTTGTGTATCTCATAAAAAAATTTCCTTCACTCAATATTGTTGGTATGAACATATTTGTATAATTTATACATGTATGAATTTTTTTAATTTTTTTAAAAGCATTCCAACATGTCAAACTTCAAATTGTCCACCATTCTAACTAAATGCTCATATACATATGAGGCATTCATCAAATTATGAACACACATTGATTCAAAAAAACTTAAAAAAATATGAAAAAATTTCGCAGAGGTTGGTATGATGAGTAAAAATGTCCACTGAAAAAATAAATGAAAAAAGCATTATATTCATCAAGATAGAAAAATGAAAAATAGCATTTGTTGTATGTTTTTTATGTTCTGACCAATTTCAAAGGATTTATGAAGTGAAATTTAATGGTAACCTTTACTTATCAATAATATTACAAGAAAAGTGGATTTTTGCCTTTTAAAGGACCACATTTAATTAAGAATATTAATTAAGTAGAAGTAAATATTTTCACAGGCGGTTGGTACTCACCAACCGCCTGAAAATATATTTATCTCAGGTGGGTATTGCTTAACAACCGCCTGAGATAATGCCCGATACTGTTCTTCAGTTTCCTTTTTTATTTAGATTCCAATATAAATACTCAAACATGTTTAGATTCTGCAAATTGTGTCCAAATTCGATGATTCTTTCTTCTACATTTGTATAAAATTAACATCTACCACCTGAACCAAATATTTTTAAAACTTGTATAGCTGACATTGTAATGTTTTGGTAAATATCAAATTAATTTCTACTCACATATTATTCACATTTGTGTATCTCATAAAAAAAGTTCCTTCACTCAATATTGTTGGTATGAACATATTTGTATAATTTATACATGTATGAATTTTTTTAATTTTTTTAAAAGCATTCCAACATGTCAAACTTCAAATTGTCCACCATTCTAACTAAATGCTCATATACATATGAGGCATTCATCAAATTATGAACACACATTGATTCAAAAAAACTTAAAAAAATATGAAAAAATTCGTAGAGGTTGGTATGATGAGTAAAAATGTCCAATGAAAAAATAAATAAAAAAAGCATTATATTCATCAAGATAGAAAAATGAAAAATAGCATTTGTTGTATGTTTTTTATGTTCTGACCAATTTCAAAGGATTTATGAAGTGAAATTTAATGGTAACCTTTACTTATCAATAATATTACAAGAAAAGTGGATTTTTGCCTTTTAAAGGACCACATTTAATCAAGAATATTAATTAAGAAGAAGTAAATATCTTCACTGACTGTTGGTACTTACCAACCGCCTGAAAATATATTTATCTCAGGTGGGTATCGCTTAACAACCGCCTGAGATAACCTTCTTCTCAGATGTGAAATTCTAATTAACGATGAACACACTACACATTCATTCATTCACACAGTTGAAGAACACACAAGATGCACAATATTTACACAAGAACACACAAGATACACAAGTAATATTCAATCACATAGATGAACAAAGATAGATTTCATTCATTAACAATATTTACAAAATAGAAGCAACTAAAAACAACAAAAAGAAAAACTAATTAAATCCTACTCCTACTCCTCTTCCTTCTCCTCCTCCTCGTCCTCCGGCGGCGACTCCGGCACCGGTGCAACAGGAGACAGGGCCGGCTGCACCGGTTGCACCGGCTGCACCGGCGGTGCAACCCCGAGGTTGCTAGCCGTCGCCTCCACCAGCGTTCTACGGCCCTCGGGGACAAGAACCTAGGCCATCGTCGCGAACAGAATGTCGAGACAATCAGCCACCTCTGTGAGGGCGTAGAGGTAGTGGCCCATGGTACCCATTCCAGTATACTCTGGAAGGGTACCCAACCCCAAGGCACTCATGGCGCGAGACGTATTGTTGTACGCCTCTCGCGCCATGAGGAGGCGCTGCTCGGTGTTGATCTTCTCGCGGGAGCTGCAACATAGTTTCTTGCAAGGTGGCTCCCTCGGAGGGCTTGGCGGCGGAAGGTCGGCCATAGTGGTGTTGGGTCGTCAGAGCGGAGGAAACAAGAGGATTCAAAGTGAGCGATGCGCCTGTGAGCGATATCGCGTCTTTAAGGCCGCACGGAGTGGAAGATGGAGCAGTTGGTGAAAAGAAAGGTCGCGCCTCGGGGAAAAGAAAGGTCGCGCACGGTTGGTGAGGGGTCTTTATGTAGGCGTTCATCAAATTATAATGAACACATATTAATTCAGAAGAAGTAAATATCTTCACAGGCCCATGTTTATCTCAGGCGGGTGTTACTAACCAACCGTCTGAGATAATTGTATCTTCTCAGGCGGTTGGTAAGTAAAATCTGACTGAGGTAACAATCTTCTTAGGCGGTCGGTACTTAAAATCCGCCTGAGAAAATGAAAGTCTATATATACCCCTCGGCAGCATTGGAAAAACCTAACCCAGGCGAAACACTTAGACGCCGTTAGGCTGCCAAAATTTCGTTTGCCGCCAAGTGTTCGCCCTCGTCACTTCCAGGTACGCCGCCGAGCTTCGCCGTCGCCGAGCTTCGCCGTCGCCGCCGAGCTTCGCCGTCGCCGCCGAGCTTCGCCCTCCTCACTTCTAGGTTCGCCGAGCGAAGCCATTGCCGTCGCCTCCGAGCTTCAAGGTAAACCCTAAACCCTTCAACCTTCCATCCTCCTTCGCTGTGCCGCCTCCCTCCCCGCCCTTGCTGCCGCCTTGCATATCCTTGGTTAGGGTTCGGGAATTAGAAAATGGTAGGCATCCTTGGTTAGGGTTCGGTGGAATTCGAAAAACTGTCAAGTTCGGTGGCATCTTTGGTTAGGGTTCAGTGGGGCAAGATTTATGTGGATGGTTATATCACGATAAATTGGTCGTTGGTTTTGTGTGTCTGAAACTGTGAAATCAGTAGCATTTCATCTTCTGGTAGTTTGCAGAGATAAAACTGTCAAGTTCGAATGAATAGGAGTTACTCCCTTCGTCGTGGATGGTTATATCACGATAAATTGGTAGTTGGTTCTGTGTGTCTGAAACTGTTCTGACACATTAGTGGTAAACATGATTCTAGACTCTAGTAACAACAGTATATTCCCTATTTCTGTCATCGGCCTTGCATATGCCACATAATTCTCTATTAGGGGCAAGATTTAGCTATATTTGGTTAAGTTGACCAAATTTGGCTAATTTTGGCTAAGTTACATTAGATATAGTTATACTTGACTAATTTTGACTAAGTTATGCTATATTTCGCTATATTTGGCTACTTTTGCTTAGAGTTAGCTATGCTAGACTAAGTTTGGCTAAGTTTGCTTTTATTTCTCTAAGTTTCATTTGAGCAATTGTAGATAAACTGTGCTACCAAATATGTCTGCACTTGTGGCTCCATCAGCTTCATTTGAGCAATTGTACCTAATCTGAGCTACCAAAGTTATGCTATATTTAGCTCTAAAGCCAAACAAGTTGCTGACCAACTCATTTGTGATGCCAGGAGCATCCTCACGCCCATATCTAGGTACCACTAGGTGTGGCGACGGAGTCTGAGCATATGAAGACCTATATAACTTCAAAAATGTGTTTTGGCTAAATTTACTTAATTGAGCCAAAATTCAGAAAATTTGTTTTAAATATGACCAAATTTAGCTAACTGAAGCATAATCAAGCATGTTTGACTATGCTGGGCAAGATTTAGCTATATTTGGTTAAGTTGAGCAAATTTGACTAATTTTGGCTAAGTTACATTAGATATAGCTATACTTGACTAATTTTGACTAAGTTATGCCTTGGGTTGTCGGTGTAAAGTGAGCTTGCTAGTTGTTGCTGCTGCTATCAGTCTCTTCTAGGCACTGCATCTGCACAAGTACGCATCAGCATGTTGTTTTTCATTCAGTAGGTAGAAGAATCAGTGAAAGGGAATAAGAGAAAACTTGAGAGCGGGGACGATAATGCCCTCTAAGCTAGGTAGGAGCTGTGCGGGGATTTGCTTTTTGTCCCTTGCTTGATCAGTTATAGGTCCGGAGCTAGGCGTCGCTTAGTAAACCTCAAGAACGTGGTCGCCACTCTGAACGAAGCTAGCCTATTTAGAATAAAAAGATAAAATTGCCATTGGTGAGCAACTTTAACATGCTTGTCACCCTCGCAATGTATAGGAACCTTTTGGTCAGTCGCCTTAAACCCTAGAATGCCTTATCAAATCCTAGAATGCTTCCATTTTTTTCTTCATGCAACACTTCATGTAGAGTTAATATGCCATTTATTAGATTTTTTGTCTTATTAGATCTAGCATGGAAAGCCCTAAGAAGACTGGTCCTGATAGTAACAACAAAGAAGACAATATGGAGTTTACTGACTTCAGCAGTTTAGGCTCCTATCACAGTCCTTCGGATCCTTTTCCGAATATAAAAATTAAAAAGACTTCAGTGGATCTAGACCCGGAATATGATCCTGCCGACGAGGTATGGATCACGAATCTTAACTTCAGCAGTTCAAGTTAATGTTGGTTGTCAAGTATACGAAGTCTTATAATTTTTTTCTACCTAGATTAATCTCGAAGACAATGAGGTGATATCGGCTCCTAAAACCGCAGAAGGTTCTCCAATGGATGAATCCTCAGCTTCACTCAAGCGGAAACGAGGGCAACGAGGTCCCAATAAGGGTGCATTGGACCGCATTATGTACATAACAAGGGTCGGTCCAGGTGGGCTTCCCCAAGAACCACTGGATTCAGTTACCAAGTACCGTAATGCATGCGGTTTTCTTGTTAGGGAGGTTGTGCCGATCACAATCGAGAATTGGAGGAAATTACCTGAGCATACCAAGAATGAGTTGTGGGAAAAGATAAAGAAACAATTCAAGTTCCCGAAAGGCACAGAAGAAGCTGTAAAGAAAGCAACAATGGTCTCTTGCGGCAAGAAGTTTCGATGCTGGAAGAGTGAAATGAATGCTTATGTTAAGGCCAATAAGGTCCCTAGCCCGAGGAAGATGGGAAAAATCACACAAGCTCAGTGGCAAGAGTTTGTTCGTCAAAAGAGCACACCTGATGCTAAAGCTCTAAGTGCAACTAGGTCAGAGCTTGCAAAGAAGAACAAATACCATCATCGCTTGGGGTCTGCCGGATATGGCCCCAAAGTCCAGAAATGGAATAAGATATTAGACGAAATTATCAGTAAGGGCATTCCTCACCCATTAGAAGGGTGGATGAGCGAACTCAACGCTGGGTCTTTGGTCGGTCAGGTTTGACCAGCGAGGGCAAACTTGAAAAGCCCGACTCTCTGAATGAAGTAGAGGATAAAATGAAAGAAGTAATTGAAAAGCAACAGAAGGGTCTCTTCAAGCCGAAGAGGGAGAATGACCAACTTACCGCTATCTTAGGAAACCCTGAACACAGCGGACGGGTTCGAGCGGTCTCTTCTCAAATGTCTTGGCTAGATGGTTTCCCTAAAGATAAAGACACATATAGAAGACGTGAGAAGTTTAAGAAAACACTTGATGAAACGATTGCTCAAAAGGTCAAAGAAAATATGCAAGAAATAATGGAACAACTTAGACAATCAGGACAATTAGTGGCACCAAGTACAATGATGGTTCCGGTGCAAAAGGAGCAATTTGTATCTCCAACTGCCTACCCTAGCAGCGTTGGTTCCGTGCCAGGCTCAGGGTCAACCCATAAGTTCCCTGTCGATGATATTGCTAACGACAAATCTTGTCGTCTTCTTGTCCCGATAGGCAGAGCAGGGAACAAAACCAAACAGGTTGCCACTGCTATGGCAAAGCCTGATCGTGACTTCAACGAGAATCCACTTTCGTTGTATTATTCTGTGGTGCAAGTTCTTCAGATCATTGATAATGATTATGAAGATTATGAAATAGACCACGTCACACCTGAGGGGATCGCGACTCTGGGGCAGGCTGTCAACCAATTAATCCTTTGGCACCGACGCGATATCGCGTTGGACGATGAGCCAATTTCTAGCCCCGTCGCATCTCCAAATACTGCAACCCCATCTTCTAAGGCGAAAGTGCATGAAGATCCACTCCCAGTCCGGGAAGATCCACTCCCCCTATGTCTGAGCAAGGATGATATCCAAGAGCAACAAGTTGGACAACTACTTCAAGCAGTACCAGAGCAAGTTGTTGCTAGTATAGAGCAACTAGTTGAGCAACAACTTGAAGTAGTACTAGAGCCAGCTGCTGGGAGTAAAGAGCAATCAGTTGAACAACAGGTTCAACAACAAGCCAGTGTCCAACTTCCGACGACTACTCCTCGATCATCAGTGCCTGTCAAAGTTAGCTCATACGAAAATAAGAAACCTTCATCAGAAGTGTCAAAGTATTTGGAAGCTATGAAGGAAAATATTAGAAAATCGAGTGCATCTCGTTCTTCTCATGAGCCAGCATTAGAAGATATCGAGGAGTGGGAAGAAGACGGTGTCATGTATAATCGGCAGACGGCTTTAGTTAAACCAGGAGTTCCAATATACAAGCTTGAGGATGTTCCTCCTAAATTTGAGAATGGGAAGCCGTTCATGACATCCGTACAACTTAGCAAACAACCCGTCGCGCTCAGAAGAATGCATGAGTGGTACATCACTGCCAGCACAAAATTTGGTCTTGAGTGCGTCACATTTTGTAATCCAAAAGAAGCATTCTGGAGCACTGGAGTAGATAAATGAGTCATTTTATTTGAAGAGCTGCTTTCCCTTTTCCATCGGGGCTTGCTCGATATCAACCTGCTGCTCGTCTGGTGCTTGTAAGTGCTCTAATATTTTGTATTTGCTTTTCTTACTACACGCATACGCATTTCATGAGATTACAACAATTCTGGACTTCTTCAATAGGATGCAATACATGGATAATGAAAAGTTGGCGCGCAAGACAGGTATCCTTGACCCTACTAGGATTGCAAAGTCGCTATTCGACGTCCAGGCGAATCGAGAATCAAGCCAGTACAAACACATGAAAAAAAAAAGATTTTGAAAGAGCAATTGCAAAACTTAAGAAGGATAGAAAGACAGAAGTTGCAGCTTACATAGGACATGCGATGTTTAACTTTGTCAGAGACGGCAAGGACCTCGTACAGGCTCCGTACCACTTCGAGTAAGTTTGACACATGATATTGAAATAGCAATTATTGGTAATTGTTAACACGTGTGTTTGTATGTTTGCAGTAATCACTACATAATGATCTTCATCAAGCCAACGCAGGGAATGGCAACAGTCTTGGACTCGGCCGATTACCCACCAGATCGTTACAAAGATTTCCTTTCCATTTGAAAAAGTACGTTTATTCAATAATTTTAATTTACGCACATTTAGAATGTGTTGACAAGTTTTATATGACATTTCTTGTATTACAGCGCTTGGCAGTTTTACGCGGAGCTTGGCGGTCAGAGACCTCGTAATACGAATGCATTGGACATTAAAACGTATTATGCTTGTCCGAAGCAGCCTGCTGGGAGTGTCTTATGCGGGTATTATGTATGCGAGCATCTTCGGACCGCCGCCGTATATAGAGTTAATCGTGAGGATGTAAGTTATCCTTAATGTCGATACCTTATTTTCTTACTTTTGTGTTTCATTTTCATTGTAACTAGCATAGTTTAATGCTTATATTCTCTGCTGTTCAATATTACCAGAAAAATTATTTTCATATTTTGATTCCAACTTCAAAATTCAATTGCTCATAGTACAACTGCTCCAAAAATACCAACTAAATTCCTGTATACTCTCACTTTGATCTATACTTTGAGATTGTTCAAACCAACACATTCTAAACCTTGTTATGTGTTATATTGCAGCATAAGAAGAATCTGAACGAAGAATGGCTGGTTTGTAGAAGTATTCCTGATGGAGGAGCCGACAGGATTGCTTCTGAACTCTGTCAGTTCATACGTCGCGAAATTTTGCACAAGAAAGGGAAGTTCTTTGATAAGAATGGTGCAGCAGCTGATGTGCCAGAACTTTGCGACTATGCCAATTTAAGCTGTTTTTAGTGAAAACTTGTAAACTTTGAGATGAATTGTATCTGTAACTCGTACATATATATATTGTTTTAGTGAAATTGACTTCTGTGATGATAATATTGTTGACTTTTGTTCTGTGATGATATTGTTGTTTTTTGTTCTGTGATTATATTGAATTGACCTAGAAATTAGAAATAACAGCAGTAGTACTGCATAGGTTATACCTTATCACAGGCGGTTATTAACCAACGGCTAGGCATGGCTGTGAAAAACAATTATCACAGGCGGCTAGATACAAGTAAAGAAACATCTGTGATAACCAAATTTTCACAGGCGGTGACTGTTATGGTAGAAACCGGCTGCGTTAAAGTGTCTTCACAGACGGCTGATATAGGTAAACTCCGTCTGTGATAACACCATTATCATTGACGGTTAGTTATGCTTCAATAACCGTCTGTGAAGAAATATTATCATTGACGGTTAGTTATGCTTCAATACCCGTCTGTGAAGACACATTATCATAGACGGTTAGTTATGCTTCAAAATCCGTCTGTGAAAATACATTATCATAGACGGTTAGTTAAGCTTCAAAACCCGCCTGTGAAGACACATTATCATTGACGGTTGGTTAGTTATGCTTCAATACCCGCCTGTGAAGACTTATTATCATAGACGGTTAGTTATGCTTCAATAACCGTCTGTGATAAGACGTTTATCACAGGCGGTTATATATGCTGCACGACCCGTCTGTGATAAAGTATTTTCATAGACGGCTAGCCTAAGTAAAGAATCGCCTATGATAATATGTCTTTACAGGCGGCTAGCCTAAGTGAAGAACCGCCTATGATAATGTGTCTTCACAGGAAGTTTCACTTCTCCGCCTGTAAAATTGCGGATTATCACAGACTCTTCGTTTTAGGCGGTTTTAAAAGCCGTCTGTGATAATAGGTTTGGAGCCGCCTGTGATGAGGCTTATTGTAGCAGTGATCGTATTACACAATTCAATATTCAATAACTTTTGATTCCGAATACTACAACAATATGTTGCTCACTGCATAAATAGCTTCACAATCTATTCCACATTTTGTATTATGAAAAATTTTGCAAATTCTTACTCTAAAGCTTTATAAAATAAGGTTCAAAACTCAATAAAACATATCTGTGGCAGCTTAAAATGAATTTCGTCTTTGGCATGGACGAAATTTGAATTTCTCCATGGCATGGACGAAATTTGAATTTTGCCAATTCCAAGGACGAAGGTGGGTCAGTTTTGAATTTTTTTAATTTGTGTGTTGTTATATTAAAAACGTTTTAAAATCATATATTAATAAAAAAATCATCCTATAACAGAGTTCAGGTCTTTTGCGACTGCAGAGTCTGCGACATTAGCAGGATGGCCATAATTTTTCAGGGTGCAATAAAAATTTCAGAAAAAACATCAGTCTTGTGGTTTCCACGTCGTTTGGAATTGAGTGTTCAAATCATCCGGATATTATGAAGTAACCGTGCATGAATCAGTTCCACATCATTCACTTCCTTGCGGTCAGTTTTCGAAGTGAGGTGCTGCCGACGCCCGTAACATCAAAACGTATTCTCTGGATACGGTAATGCACCAAGCGATGGTGCTTACCTACCTGGATTTGCACCAGATCAGCCATTCCGGAGAGATTAGCGGTGGGGACTGAAGCAGCAGAGTCAAGTCGGAAGTTGTTGCGCACCGATGGAAACTAACTACCGCATCTACTAGTTCACGGACAGTGATGGCATCTCGTACTGGCTACGTGGTGCAATCTGCATACGGTGTGCACAGACACTCTGGTGCATACCGGATGCATAAATTTTTTTTCCCCGTAACATGCCGACGCCGTTAAACAATTCCAGCCCAACTTGGGGATCTTTGGGTTCTGGGCCCTCCCGTAGTACTTCTCTCCAAAGCTCGAACCTTCAAGAGTAGGAAACAGTCTACATGACCTCTGAAGGTATGACTTAGGGACTACTTAACCTCAACTTCAAAACCGGATATTTAATCCCCTAATCTATCCAAAATCAGTTAATTAATCCTCTAAAGTGGTTTTGAGGAGTGCCACATCAGCTGCTGAAGTGGCGTATCTTGCATGTGTACCCCTAGTGATGTTTCAGATAAGACTATGGTCAACCGTTTAAAATTGGGTATCCAACTATTGCTTCCAATTTGAGATGCACAGCAAGCAATGTGTGTTTTAATTTATTCGTCACAACAAAGAACATGACTCTTCCTCTTGACCGATCAGGTGGAGCACTGGAATTAGCGCGTCCTTCAGTTCCCGCCATCTGATACTCCTACGAAGATATCCTCCATATCCTCTGCACAAATACGGAACCACGACCTCTCAGGTCGGCAACGCCTCAGAGTCAGACGTTCATCAATCATCACTATCCCCGTCCTCAGTGCGCGCCGCTCTCAGCCTACGTGTCGAACAAACAGGAGGATCAGCCGGCGTTAGCGGAAAAGCAAACCTCTACAAGATATTACAAGAAGAAGATTACCTCGAGGGCGTGGTGAGCGGCGTGGTCGTGGCGGTCGTGCAGCTTCACCCCGTGCTCCGCAGCTGCTGCCTGACGAACCTGTTGTAGATGAAGGAGGCACCCCTGAACTGCGGCAGCACCAGCCACGCCACTGACAGCAGCTCCACCTCGTACCACAGTGGGATCCTGCTCCTGCAAGGAGCACGCCAACGCAATTATTAATCCAGTTGCGCCACCATTTCTTTCTGAACGCAATGAACGCTACGCGAGTGTCCTCTCTTCTGCGTCGCTCTATCATCGACCATCAAATAAGCTTGAGGAACAGAGGAGAGCGATTGATTGATGGTTACCACATCACAGATTCCTGAACCGCTCAACACATGCAAGATACGCCACATCAGCAGCTGATGTGGCAAAACCACTCTTCAAAACCTTCTTAGGAGATTAATTAACTGGTTTTGTAAAGATTAGGGGTTAAATATCTGGTTTTAAAGTTGAGGGGTTAAGTAGTCTCTAGGTCATATTTTGGAGGGTTATGTACATTTTTTCCTCAAGAGTAACGTGGTGCGTCACATCCCCTTGCCTCGCCACATCCTCTCGCCCAATGTTCTCACCTTGCAACCGTAGGCCGGCGTTGCTTTCCCCCCTTCTCAATCTCCCACTCGTTTCTGGCATTTTGTTTCTGAGGAGCCTTGGGAGCCCAGCCCTCCGGTGTGTCAACAAGGTCGGTTGTGTGGTGATGTGTGTGCTCCGCTTTGCTCGCGCTGACTCGCCGCCGTCCGGTAAAGAATGCACATGGCACTTGATGATTGCGCTGACTCACCGTCGTCCGGTAAGAATGTGCAGGGCTCTTGATGAGAACGCAGTAAGGCCCGTGACCCTCGCGTCGCTACTCTGAGAGTGACTCTAGGAAACCCTAGCCGCTGCCACCACTGCCGCAACCACCAAGCTTCACCGCACCGCACCGCCATCAGAGCAGCACCCACCCACACGTTTGGAGGGACGGCGGTGGCAGCGGGGCCTTTGCAAGAGGCAGAAAAGGAGACAAGGCGAGGGCAAAGGGCTGGACGTGCATCGATCTGAAATCGAAGAGGCTCGATCCAAGCCGGCAAAATCGACAAGAGCGAACGATGGCGTGTTGGAGGTCGAGGCGGCGCCGGATGCACGCTGGCGCGCCGGCCGTGCGAACAACATGAGGGTGGTACGACTTCTTGCTAGCTACCGAGGAGTGCAAGCCGGTGCTGCGCGGTGATGTAATCAGGCCGGCTGGCAGTAGATCTAGAGGGCGGAGCCCCGGATCTGGCGCGTGGGGGCGGATCAACTGTGCTAGCGGGCTCGACTTTTTGTTGGCGACCGAGGTGCGTGGGAGCATACACAGGCCATGATGACGATGAGTGTGGCTGTGCATGCATTGTGGGTCCTTAGGCCGAGCCTTGGGGGCATGCAACTCGTACAGCGAAATCTCGTCCCCAACGGTGAGACGACGACAACAACTCTGGGGCGGCTGCGTCTGGACCTGGCGGCTTGGTTTGCCGGGTGAGTCGGCCGCTCTGTGAAGTGGTGATGTTGCTGTGCAACGTGAGCTTGGCTGCATGCCTGCATGGAGCCTACGCCACGA
Organism: Tuctoria greenei; assembly: GCA_036927565.1. Taxonomy (NCBI): domain Eukaryota; kingdom Viridiplantae; phylum Streptophyta; class Magnoliopsida; order Poales; family Poaceae; genus Tuctoria; species Tuctoria greenei. Next base: position 16,281,219 of record JAYESD010000006.1, read on the forward strand.
GCTCGACGACGAGATTATTTGGTGCGACGCTCCTCTCGCGAGCGTGGCGACCAGGCGAAGGTGAAGAGTTGTCGCTTGATCCACGACTGATGGGTTGTGTCAGTACCCTGCGTACCGGGTACCTCTGGATACCACAAGAAAAGTCGAGGAGTTCCTACGTCTAAGTGGCTGACGTTTGAAGGAAAGACGCGTCCCGTATCGGACCTACTCTATACCTTAGGGTAGATCCGATATCGACACATGTCCAAGAGAGCCATACCTTAGGGTAGATCCGGTATTGGCACATGTCCAAGAGAGCTGGACCCACCTCTCTCATTTGGGTAGCTTTGGTGCTACGACGTGTCCCGCAGGGCCGGACCTGCCTTACTCCTCAGGGAAGCTCCACCACGGCCACGCGGATACTAGCCCCAGAGCTATCCCTCCAGTAGACGGAAGCTCCAGACCTACCACATGTCATGCTCCGGAGCTATGTCAGCAACGGGAAGACTACGGGATCTCCAACGGCACATACATTCAAGGGCTATCAATTAGCCGTTACAAGACCTGGTTAACACACCATTAATGTTATATTAATGACGCATGATCGGAAGGATATCAAGACCGGTAACGCTGCCATTATGGCATGTTATTACCCTGTTAACCATCTTTAACACTGTAGATTGTGTATAAGTGGTTTATTACAACCGGGGCCACTTTTCGGGTCAGACAAGAACTGTAACAGTCAGTCCTTAGCATATAAAAGGGTTGCGCTGCACGGTAGAAGCGGATCCAATTTCAACTGATCACACACGCTCACAAGCTCAGACAATCAACACACACCCTGTGGAATAGGGTATTACGCTCAGGCGGCCCGAACCACGTAAACCTCTCGTGTCACCATCTTGTGCTTGATTTTGCTTCGCACCCCAACCGAATACAAACCTCTGCAGACTACTACTTAGTAGTACCGGGGGAAGTGTATTAGTGCACACTACGACATTTGGCGCGCTAGGTAGGGGCGCATTAGCTCTTCAAGATTTTAAGATGGTGAATTCCACAGCCCCTTCATCCAACGGCTTGGTTGAGCAGCCTGCTGGAGGAAATCCCACCAACATGCAGCAGCCATCCAACACTGTTGTCCTGGCAGGTGTTGATCCACCACCACCACCTCCACCATCTCAACAGGATGGTGTGTTCGCGTCGATCTCTTCATCGACAAACAACCCTGAGAACACACTGAATGCAGCGCAACCTCTACTCCAGCGTCCACCAAAGCACTGGAACAGTGGCGTGCTGATGTGGAGCATTTGGTTGTAGCTGCAGCCAATGCCATCAGCAACCAAGGTCCGCTCCATGCTGGGCAGGCACCTTCAAGGAACAAGAACTTGTCTGGTATACTTGGTCCTCAAGCGTCTCAGCATAGGAGATGTGCGCCCTCGTAGCAAGTGACATCACTACCCTCTGAGGCTCGTTGAACTCATACAACATAGAGGCTTTCGACGTAAGACCTCCGGTCAGAGCTCGACCGCTACTACATGAGGTAGGACGGTTGTGTCCACATTGAGCACGCTCGTGAGAGACAAATTGCTCGTGAAAATCCTTCTCCCCTGGGAGTGGGGGGGAGGATGTTCAGCTCTAGCCATGCATCTTTGCATGGCCGATTCGCCGCCCAAGTTCTGACCTCATCCGCCAGAGAAATACGTCCAGACAGTCAACCCCATCGAGTTTCTTCAGATTTACTCCACTGCCATCCTCGCAGCTGGAGGCAATGAGGCTATGATGGACTACTACTTCCCCGTGGCTCTAACTGGGACTGCAAGATCTTGATTCATGAGTCTACCTCCTGACTCCATTTACAGTTAGGACGAACTCTGTCGACAATTCATCGCCAACTTCGGGAGCTCCTACACCTGATCTGGCACTGAGCTGGACTTATTTGTCATAAAACAGAAGGCGGGAGAGTCGCTGCGATCATTTATCCAGTGGTTTTCTCAGGTACGGAACACCATTCCTTCAATCTCAAATGTTTCTGTCGTCGTTGCATTCCGACAGGGGGTTCGAGATAAGAAGATGCTCGCGAAGCTGACAACTAAAAATGTCAGCAACGTCACGAAGCTCTTCAGCCTAGCTACAAATGTGCTAGGGCAGCAGATGGCCGATAGATGCTCTCCAAACCTGTTGCGAAGGCTAGTAAATCTTCTTCCAAGGTTAAGGCTACTGCCTCTGATAGTGGAAAGAAGAAGAAGAAGAAGAAGAAGAAGAAGAAGAAGTCTAACGGCAAGAAGAAGTTGCTGGCTGGTACACCTACTACCACCGCAGCTGCAGCTACTGGTGGTCGGGGGCCACACTTCGACAAATGAACTCATCTATCATCCGAAGACGATGACACTGAAAAGATGTGGTGTCCGATTCACAAATCGACAACCCACAATCTTGAAGACTGTCGCGAGGTCAAAAAGGCTTGTTGAATGTAGCAACAAACATCAATAAGAACCTCCATTCTGCCAACGAGAAGGAAAGCAAAAAGTCGGAGAAGCTCTGTCTCATCAGGAGCTAGGCTTCTAAGATGCCAAGAAGTTGTTAAAGGCAGTCTACAACACTATTGACGACGACTCCAACACCTCTGACAATGAACGTCGGAAGACTCTCCATATGATATATGGGGGGTCCTGGGACATCATGTACCACCCTCGTTTTAATGCATCATGTCCTACATACATTCATATACATGTTTAATATCAATCCACATAAAGAGGAATGAGTTTAAAATTGATTTGGAACAAAACCACACTTAAAATACTGGAAATTGCGGACTAGTCCGATTTTGGTGCGGACTAGTCCGATTTCTCTCTAACCTCGATCGGACTTGTCCGTTTTTGCTGTGGATTAGTCCATTTTTGCCTATGGACACTTTCGGACTTGTCCGGTCTTATGCGGACTAGTCTAGTGTTCCAAGAATCTTTGAAAATTTGCTAAGTCCCTAGACTTGTCCGAACTAGTCCAGTGTTCCAGCGGACTTGTCTGTTTTCCTCTCTAACTAAAGTCGGACTTGTCCGATTTTTGGCCAGAGTTGTCCAATTTCTCTGGACAACTTCGGACTAATCCGGTCCTTTTCGAACTTGTCCGATATTTTGCGACTCCGAATTAATCCTTTGTTTTACGACTTGTTTCTTGGGTTCCACGTTAAGTGGGCCTAGGGACGTCGTGCCTAACTCTTTTAGAGCCCATGTGGGACTCTAAACCAGCCTCTACTCATCTCAAACTCAAAATCCATCTAACCCTAGCCTCCACCTCTATATAAACAACCCCACCCCTTGGCTTGACATCTATTTGCCACTTTTCCACCCCACCCAAACCCTAGTTCATGGAGAGCCGCCGTCTAGGAGGGAGGAGGAGATCCCAAGCAAGAAGAAGAGGAGGAGGAAACAAAAGAGGATCAAGATCTCCATCAAACTTGAGTTCTTCATCACCAAATCATCTCCAAGTTCTTCATCAACCCTAGATCGTCAAGATCCAAGTGTTGCCTCCAATATTCTTGATTCATTGGAGCTCTAGACACCTGGTATACCTTCTATTCTCTTCTCCTTACGTAAATTCAACCCCAAATCTCCAAATCCACGACGATCCAGAAAACCCTAGTTCGTTAGTTTTGCACAGTGCAAATTTGTCTGGTCCCTAGCGGACTAGTCCGATTTTTCCTGGTTAATTTCTGCTGAATTGGTTCTAAAATTTGATCTAATCACATCAAAACCTGTATAAACTTGTTAAAAGCTATTAGAACTAGTTAGTGATCATTAAAAACAACTCATTAACAAGTTCCACCTTGCATTTGCATTAATCATGCATGTCATGCCATATTAAGTAATATTTGTGCACTCTTTGATTGTGCTTCTTGTCTTGTATGTTTGTTGTGCGGATTAGACGGATTTGCGCTAGAAAGTGCCGCAGAGGATCTACAACACCAAGAGTTTGAAGGCTTTGACCCGAACAAATCCCAAGAGCAAGGCAAGTGTCCTTGAAGCATATTGATCCGGATTCTAAAATAAATGTTTTGCATGCTTGTGTAAATTTGATGGGAACCCTATGATAGGAAGTTTATTAGATTTGTTGACCACCCTTGTCACCTGGAATTTATGGTAGAGAGTCGGGAAGGGCTTTTTACCTTTTTGCTTCGCTTAATTAATTGGGATGGGAGAACAACTATACCACTTAACTTAATTATGCATTTATGAGATGTGATTAACATGAACTGGTTAAATATGATGTGGTAATGGGTGATCTAAGCAAGTCTGGTATGTGGATGGGTTGGATCTTATGGTGGTCGCTTACTTTAGATCTAATTACTGGTTCATGCGAGAATAAGCCAGGACTACAGTGCCACCAAGAGGCCAAGTATGGGTGCGGTGTAGCTGATGAATTAGGGCTTTACTAGTGTTGTTTGGACCAATAAGGATGCTCGGGGAAGGAGTAGTCAGATTGGGTTTGTTGATGATTGGTGGGACTACCCTGGGATAATGGCTCAAGAGGGGGCCCTTGGTTGAAGATGTGCTCAGTTGGACGCATCGCCACCGGTGAAACCTCAGTGGGGTCTAAATAGGCTAGTAATCCCTTTGTAAAGGCTATTTTTTGATCTCTTGGCCATACACCAAATGAAGTGTAATTGGCATAAGGGAGATTTCTTTAGTCGCCAACGGGTGATGAAATCACAAACACGTGGGTAAAGTGGTACAAACTCTACAGAGTCTAATAAAACTATCATGATAGCCGTGGTCCCGGTTATGAGCACTCGGACAACTTCCATGATTAGAGGGAACTTGGTATTGGGATGGTTTTTGGGATGGTTATGGTTATTAATATGGTTATGGCTGGTTATGAATCAATTTCTGGTAATGGATATGATTATTGGCAATGGTGAAATATGGAATTATGGATGATGGACATGGAATATGGACTGGTACTATGATTTTAATTATGGTTTATGATGGGTCTATTCACATACATGTAATATATTACCTTTCAAATGTTTTAATGTACTTTTCAGCACTTAGCCATTATTTATTCGTCATTTGAATCAGCCACATGTCATACTTTCCACACTTGCTGAGTACGACATGTACTCACTCTTGCAATCCCGGCCCCCCTCCCCCCCCCCCCCCCCCCAATAGTTGCAGGTCAGGATTGGGAGTTTAATGAAGATAATGCGGAGTTCTAGGCCATGTCTGCCGTCAGCTTGCCTGTGGAGTGTTGGAGCTTCGCTATATCCTATGCTTAGTTTGCTTAGCTGTTTAGTTTGTTTAGTTTGCTTAATTAGTTATTTTTGCTGCATTAGTTGAACTTGTCATTAATATTCATTAGAGCTTGTATTCGAGGATGTTATTAATTGTGTAATAAAATCTATCAATTAATCTTGTTATGTGGTAATTGTCTGTTTATCATTTGTGAATCACTTGTGTATGTGTGTAAAACATCCTGGGCACACATATACTACACTTGGTTCATTTTCGAAACTGGGTGTCACACATCAGCTTCTGGTGCATCCTGAAGACTATGCGTCGAGAGATGGCTGTTGCAACCCCTACTGCTAAGGCGGAGCCTCATCGGAAGTGGATGGACACTGCCATCACCTTCGATGCTTCGGACTGCCCGAAGAACATGACCGAAGCTGGTCAGTTACCCTCGATGGTATCTCCAACTATCAATAACATCCAGCTCTACCATGTCTTGATCGATGGAGGTGCGGCGCTCAACCTCCTCAGCTTCGTAGCTTTTGTGAAGCTCCAGCTCAACATCTCAAACCTCTGACCTTCACGTCATTTCTCCAAAGTAGGTCCTGGAGCCATCACTCCCGTTGGATCGGTTACTCTTCCTGTGACCCTTGGGACCCGGGACAATTATAGGTCTAAGAAGTTGGTGTTCGATGTGGCACACATCAGCCTTACCTTCGACACCATCCTAGGCACGCCAGCCCTGTATAGGTTCATGGGCGTAGCTCATTACAGCTACCTGGTGTAGAAGATGCCAACTCCGACAGGCGTCCTCTGGATCCGAGGGGATCGCGCTGCTGGAGTAATTGCACTGGAAGAACTTCATGCACTTGCAACAACGCAAGAAGAAGAGTCCGACAAGGAGCAAGCTGCTCAACCTCCGATCCCACATTAGCGTGGCTCATCTTCTGCACCTCGTGTGCAACCAAGCAGCGACACCAACGTTCCTGTCAAAGTCGTCCAAATTAATTCTGATGCCAACTGGACCACCCGTATATCGGGAGGCCTATGTGACAAATAGGAACTCACGCTTATCACTTTCCTACGGGCAAAGGAAAATGTCGACATGTTTGCATGGCAACTGTCACAGATGTTTGGGATCCCAAGGGAGGTGATCGAGCACCGTCTGAAGATCTACCCCGACGCATGACTCATAAAATAGAAGCCCCAGAAGCAATCTATTGAGCAACAAAACTTCATCAGACAAGAAGTCAAGAAGCTGCTTGACGCTGGATTCATCAGGGAGGTCCATCATCCATGGTGGCTGACAAACCCAGTTGTCTTACCAAAGGCCGGCGGGAAGCTTTGGATGTGCATCGACTACACCACCTTAAATAAGGCATGCCCAAAAGACTCATTTCCACTACCTAGAATAGATCAGATAGTGGATTCTACCTTTGGGTGTGAGTTACTATGTTTCTTAGACGCCTATTCTGGTTATCACCAAATTCAATTGTCGAAGGACGATGAAGAGCATATTGCCTTTATTACAATAGATGTGTTGTACTATTACACTGCCATGCCTTTTGGTCTAAAAATGTTGCCTCAACTTTTGTGCGAGCCATGCAAAAAACCTTTGGGGAGATTGTAGGGATCGAATGCCCAAGAGGGGGGGGGGGGTGAATTGGGCTACTTCAAATTTTAAGTCAATTTAAAGCTTAAGTAAAATCTAATTCTCTAAGCAAGCCAATAGTGCAATTAAGAGAATTAAGTGCGGAAATGAGAATTGCGTAATCGTAAAGGGAGTAGGGAGGAGGAATGCAAACGCTCGAAGACACGGGGACACGTCGATTTTTCCCGTGGTTCGGTGAGATCACTAGGATCCACCTACGTCCACGTTGTGGCACCCACTTAAGGGTATCGCCACTCCCAAGTCACCGAGACGAGGGAATCCACTAACTTCCTCCGTTCGCCATTCTTGGCAAGGTGGAGCTCAAGCCTTGTACAACTTCGATCCTCCGGGCTTCCACAATGGTCTCGGCAAGCTCCGGAGCGATCTCTTCACTCTCCTTTTGATACAGGGTGAGTGCAATCACCAAGAATGCACTTTCTCACGGCTCTCCCTACTCTAGAGTCTCCACTCACCCAGAGAGGACGCACACAAGCTTAACTCTAAGAGGAACTAGCCTATATCTTGAGGTGTGAAAGGGTTACAAGAGTGTGAAAATGAGTATTCTAAGTCTTGGACACTTGGGGAATGTGTAGTGGTGCTCTTGTTGTTCAGCCTCTGCGAAATGACTGGTGGGAGGGGGTTAAATACTCAGCCCAACCGAATTAGCCGTTGGAAAAGTGGGCTGATTACTTTTTCTGTGTACATCGGATGATCCGATGACCCCCTTTTATGAGCATCGGTCTAATTTGATTGGCTGACGTCATTCTGTCAGAAATGACCGTTATTAGACCGATGCTTCACCTTCTTCATCACCGGAGGATCCGATGAATAGATCTTCAGTCTGGTTGAGCTGATAATTTGCTTCTGTTGTAATCGACCGATGTGCATCTGCCTTCAACATCGGATGATCCGGTGTTCAGTCCTTCAGAACACTTCAGAAAATTTGCTTACTGTTGTATTCATCCGATGTTCACTTGATCCACATCGGATGATCCGGTGTGTTCTTCATTCTGAGGTCTTCTTCTTCTGTTGAGTCCAAATCGACCGATGCAGTCATTCTTCAGATCACCGAATGATCCGGTGTGTACAATTTGTTTCCTTCGAGTTGAGTTGGACTGATCTTTTGGATTTTGGACTTGTGACCTCTTGAACACTTGTTTGTATGGCTCTTCTGATGGATATGAAGCTTCTTGTGTTGCCAATTTTGATAAGGTTGCGTCGTTGTACGAGTTCCTCATTTGTTTCCGATTAACCCCTTAGGTTAGTTCGTTGAGGGGTCTCCTTTTGCATCCAATGAGCAGTAGATGACATTTATGAGTGATTGATCGACGTTTGATTCATTGTACATGAAACCTCGCATCCACAAACTCATTAGTAGTAAATAACGGTTGTCATTAATCACCGAAACCGTACCTCGTGGGGGCCTAGATGCTTTCAATCTCCCCCTTTTTGGTGATTGATGACAACACAACGAGTAGAGCATAAAAGTAATGGAATTTGAAACGCAAACGCAATGCTCATAAAGAAATGTAATTGGAACAACATGCAACACAAGGAGCTTGAAGGCTCAAACAGTGATCAAATATAAATCATAAGAGTGAAGTAGCATACTGAATTACAAATAGTAGCAAATGATAACAAACAAGTCTCAAAAAGAAGCAAATAACAAGACTGAAAGCAAATAGATAACTAGCACTCCCCCTAAGCCCAAGACACTCCCCCTAACTCTAACTCTTCTCCCCCTTTGGCATCAAGACACCAAAAAGGGAAGAGGAGTACCTAGGACTCCGGAGCGCTCGGGGCGACGGTGAAGCGGTCGACGTCGGCGGTGCTGTCGTCGGAGCTGCTCGAGGTGGAGGTCGCAGGTGCTGGCGCTGGAGCGGGAGGAGCTGGAGCTGCTGACGCTGCTGGGGCTGCTGGCGCCGCTGGGGGATCTGCTGGGGCTGCTGGCGCCGGTGGAGAAGGTACTGCCGGTAGAGGTGAGAACTGGAACGGCACTGACGAGGCTAGAAGAGGTGACATGCTGAAACTCGGTACAGGCGACGCCGGTGCTGGAGCTGCAGTGGGTGCCAGTGGAGAAGCTGCTGGAGCCTGACCAAGACCCGGCTGCTGGGGCGGAAGGGCTATCCCGGTCTGCTGGTAGAGGTTGGTGATCAACCCCAGGATGCCCATCATAGCCTGCTGAGTCTGCTGCTGCTGGTCCAGGGTCCTCTGGTGCATCTGATCCACCAAGCTCGTGAACCGGTCCGTGTCCTCGCGCCTCTGGCGAGCCATCTCTAGCTGCATCTCTGTCTGCTGCCTCTGAAGCTCTGCGAGCCGCGCAGCCTGCTCTGCCCTGGCCTGCTCGGCTGCAAGCCGGTCCTGCCGCTGCTGCTCGACCATCTGCTGGAGCAGTGTGGTGAGCTCGGACGGCTGGGACACCTGAGCCTCTGACACTGGTGGAGGCGTCGGTGGTGCAGCAGTGGAAACTCCCGCCTCCGCGTCGTGCTGCCTCGGAGAAGGAGGCGGAGGAGGGAAGTACTCCTCAACACTGTCGCTGGTGTCACTGTCTGACCACACGTGCTCAAGTCCACCTCCCTGAGCCTCAGCCTGAGCGAGCGCCTCATCCTCCTGAGCTAACTCGGTCCAGTCCTCCTCAGAGAGACGAGCTCTGACCTGACGCTCGACTGGACGGCCAAGGCGGCGATCTCCAGGAGTAGGCACTCGGTAGTGGCCGAACCGAGTGGCGTGGAGCTCTGTCAGGGGAGCAGTGGCTGGCGAGTCCTCAGGTGCTAGCAGGAACAGCAGACGGCAAATCCAATGCCCGTAGACCAACTGCCTCAACATCCCGACTCCGTCAGTGATCACGTCCTCCATCTCGCAGATCAAGATGTCCACGATATCAAATTCCATCCCGTTCATCACATAGAACAGGATGGTCTGCTGGAGGCTCGTAAAGCCCTCTAGGTAGCCGGACCTCGGTAGAAGGGTACGCCTGAGGATGTGGTGAACTGTCCGAGCGGCTGGAGTGAGGAGAGCTGGCACCCTCGGCTGGTCTGGCGTGAACGGAGCGGTGAACAGACCTCTGATCTCCTCAAACGGTGGTGACACTCCCCCTGTCAGCGGCCTCCTCGGCGGGTCGGCTCCACCGTAGACCACCTCGTGTAGGCAAGTGAGGTGCGTGTCCACTCCAAGTAGCTGTGCCAGTCGCTCTCGAGACACGGTGTGCTGCTGCCCCAGAAACATGAAGTGGATCGAGCGCCGACCCTCTGAGATATAGAGAGTGGCGTAGAAGACTCGAACCCACTCCTCCACGTAAGCGCTCCTCTGGCGTGAGAGCAGGTCCACAAGGCCTCTGTACCTCTCGAAGAACGGCCTGATCCCGTGGCCAACTGCTGTGGCAAGCTGATTCCAGTCGATGTAGGTGTGCTGGAACAGCTTATGGCCCCGACGCCTGTACGTCTCGTACAGGGACGCCTGTGTCAGGGTCCAAAAGCGAGGATCAACCCTAGTGTCCCTGGGCTGCGGGAACCACTCCTCTGGCAATACTGTCCATCTGAGCTTCTTCAGTTGTTTTGCCTTGAGCTTGCGATAATCTGTAAGCCTGACATCCTCAGCAACTCTGGCAGCGGTATCCATCTCGTAGATGGCCCTCTGGGCCTCTCTATCCTCTGCGCGGTCGGCAGCAGTGGGACGCTGACTCGCAGTGGGGGTCTGACCTCCCCCTCGGGTCCTGACGGTGCGCCGGCGAACCAGTGGCGTCACCTCAGTCTCCTCCTCGTCCTCAGAGTCGTCGGGCGGCACGAGCTGCACTGTGGGCCGCTGCTGCCTCTGCCGAGACTCGCGGATCCGCAAGGAACCGCGACGGCCGCGCTCACGCTCCTCTGCGGCGCGAGCGGCCAACTCTGCCCGGCGAGCTTCCTTCGAGAGCTTCTGTTTCTTCGCTGCGGGCTCCTCGATGGCCTTGCCTTTGTCCTTGCGATCACGGCCCATCTTGATGCAAAAGAGAGGGCTAGGGTTAGCGAAAAGATGATCGATGAGAAACAATGACGGATGTCGCACGGCACGGAACAAACCTCAGCGACAAAAAGGATCACACGATCGTCGAACCGCGACGCAGCGATCGGGACGATGTCGCGTGGTTGTGGGAACCCTAACGACGAAAATCGTCGAAAGAAAGGAGGGCTTCCGGCGGTGAGGTGGAGAGACGACAATGGTGGCGATGTGGAGAGGTGACGGCGACGGTGGTGCCCTGAAGAGGCGGCGGCGGCGGCGTGGTCTGAGGTGGCGGCGCAGGAGGCGCGGCGGCGGCGCAAGGTGGTGGCAGCGCGGGAGACGCGGCGGCGGCGCGAAGGCGAGGCGCGGCGGCGGCGCGAAGGGGCGGCGGCGCGAAGGCGCGGCGGCGCGGGAGGCGTGACGCGGCGGCGGCGCGAAGGCGAGGCGCGACGGCGGCTCGAAGGGGCGGCGGCGCGAAGGCGAGGCGGCGCGGGAGGCGAGACGCGGCGGCGGCGCGAAGGCGAGGCGCGGCGGCGGCTCGGCTTGTGGTGGCGGCGCGGAGAGGTGGCGGCGTGGAGTGAAAGTGCCCGTACAACTTCTAAATAGGAACCCGATGACCTAACGGTTACGCGAACACCGGATCGACCGATGCGCATAAGGGGGGGTCATCGGTCGAGTTCAACAGAGAGTTGGTCCAAAAACTCTCTTTGCACACCGGATGATCCGACGTTGCTACGTCGATCATCGGTCGAATTCTGCAGGGTAACAGAGGATTGAACATCGGATGCTCCGATGTTTCCTGAAATGAACTCATCGGTCGATTTCTTGGTTCTGACTGATCTGCTCGTTGAACTGAAGCACCAATTGATCCGATGTAGCTGCTGACCCTAGCATCGGATAATCCGATGACTACAGAAAAACTAAGAATGCCCATATATGTCCTTTGACCAAACACGCAATCAAAGAGAAACACATGTCTTAGGACTTTTTGGGCAACCCCTTACCCCTCAAGAAGCTAATATGCCAATAGCTTGGCTAGACCTTAATGCAAATGGAACACCGAGAAAAAATAGAGGAAAAAATATCCAAATAAAATGTAAGGCCCATGCTTTGAGAGGTAGAGTATGAAAACTTCTATCTCATTAAAGCATGTTCCTTTAGAATTTTGCTCTTTCCACATCATATGAGTTGAGATATTGCATTTCAAACAAGTCTCCTTCTCATGATGTGGGTTCCCCTTTGTGACAATTCTACCGTATGCAATGCCAAACAAATTATAGTGCAAGAGATTAAATGAGTGCAAGTTTATATGGCAGGGATCATGCAAGGCATAAAATAAATCTATCTTGCCAAGTTTAAACCTTCCAAAGGCTTCCTCAGGGAAAAACTATTTCTAGCTCACCCCTATCCTTTGGGAGTTAGGCAAGACCTATATGACATGCAACCTTACATGAACATGGCAATTTACATGACGTTAGATGCATCTAGCACATTTAACTCACTTCTAAGCCTAGAAAAAGTTTTCTCATCAAGTGGTTTGGTGAAGATATCCGCCAATTGTTCTTCGGACCTAACACCTTGCAAAGAGATTTCTCCCTTAGCCTCATGGTCCCGCAAGAAGTGATGGCGAATATCAATGTGCTTAGTGCGGGAGTGTTGAACGGGGTTTCTAGCTATCTTAACCGCACTTTCATTGTCACAAAGGAGAGGCACACAACCAAACTTAATTCCAAAGTCCAAGAGGGTTTGCTTCATATATAGGATTTGGGCACAACATGCACCGGCCGCTATATACTCCGCCTCCGCGGTGGACAAAGCCACGGAATTTTGCTTCTTGCTCGACCAAGAAACTAGGGAACGCCCAAGTAAGTGGCAACCCCCGGAGGTACTCTTGCGGTCTACACGGCATCCGGCAAAGTCCGAATCCGAGTAACCTAAGAGATGAAAACTAGCGTTCTTGGGGTACCACAAACCTACACTTGGGGTATGCTTGAGATACCGAAGTATCCTAAAGACCGCCTTCTTGTGCGATTCTTTAGGTGCCGCTTGAAAGCGAGCACACAAGCACACACTAAACATAATATCGGGCCTAGATGCGGTAAGATATAGCAATGAACCAATCATGGAACGGTAATGAGATTGATCAATAGATTTACCGTCCATGTCCGCGTCGAGATGACAATTTGTCGCCATTGGAGTGCTTCTTGAGCTACAATCTCCCATCTCAAATTTCTTCAAGAGGTCCTTAGTGTACTTCTCTTGATGGATGAAGGTCCCCTCTTGAAGTTGCTTGATTTGAAATCCTAGGAAGAAGTTGAGCTCTCCAATCATTGACATCTCGAATTCCCTAGACATCATTTTGCCAAACTCATGGCTAAGAGCTTTGTTAGTTGAGCCAAAAATAATATCATCGACATAAATTTGACAAGGAAATAAGTCTCCGTCGATGTCCTTGGTGAAGAGTGTAGTGTCCACCCTCCCAATCTTGAAACCTTGCATGACGTGGAAGTCCCTTAAGCACTCGTACCATGCCCTTGGAGCTTGCTTGAGTCCATAGAGTGCTTTGTTTAGCCTATAGACATGGTTAGGGTTTCTTGGGTCCTCAAACCCGGGAGGTTGCTCAACAAACACAAGTTCATTAATATAGCCATTGAGAAATGCACTCTTAACATCCATTTGATAAAGCATGATATTATGATGAGAAGCAAAAGCAAGGAGTATGCGGATAGCTTCTAACCGTGCTACCGGGGCGAATGTCTCCCCAAAATCCAAACCTTCAACTTGAGCAAATCCCTTCGCCACAAGCCTAGCTTTGTTGCGAACCACCACGCCATTCTCATCTTGCTTGTTGCGGTAGACCCACTTCGTTCCAATCACATTCTTGTCCTTGGGTCGCTCCTCCAACACCCAAACTTCATTGCGGGTGAAGTTGTTGAGTTCCTCTTGCATAGCCATCACCCAATTGGAGTCTTGGAGAGCTTCCTCAATGCTTTTGGGTTCTACACACGACACAAAAGAGTAGTGCTCACAAAAAGATGCAACATGACGTGAACGAGTACTTACTCCCCGTGAAGGACTTCCAATGATTTGATCCATTGGATGTGCCTTGGAGATGCGCCCATGTCTCATCAACGGTTGTGAGTCACTTGGTGGTGGTGAAGCATCTTGCTCGTCTTGTGGTTGGACTTCATCTTGGACTTCATCTTCTTCTTGGTGTTGTGTGGCTTGTTGGTCTTGCATAGGCAATGGATCATCTTTGTCTTCTTCTTCATCCACTTGAGGCGCCATGGAGGTGTTGATGTTCGGACTTGAAGCTCCCCCTTGATCATGGCTCTCCTCAACTTCGGGCTTGATGTCTCCTATGGTCATGTTCTTCATAGCTTCTCGTAGAGGCTCATCATCTATATCATCATGACCAAAACTCTCCTCTTGGGAGCCATTAGTCTCATCAAACTCAACGTCACAACTTTCTTCAACTAACCCGGAGGTTTGGTTGAATACTCGATATGCCTTTGAGTTTGACGCATAACCAAGGAAAATACCAACATCGCACCTTCTTTCAAACTTACCAAGTCTTTTCTTGCGGTAGATATAGCACTTGCATCCGAAGACCCGGAAGTAGGAGATGTTGGGCTTTCTCCCAATGAGGAGCTCGTAGGGAGTCTTTTGGAGAAGTCGATGAAGGTAGACTCTATTTGCGGCATGGCATGCCGTGTTGATCGCTTCCGCCCAAAACTTCTCCGACGTCCCATAGTCATCAAGCATGGCTCTCGCGAGGGTGATTAGTGTCTTGTTCTTTCTCTCAACAACACCGTTTTGTTGAGGGGTGTATGTAGCCGAAAATTCGTGCTTGACTCCTTCACGGTCACACCACTCCCCAATATTGTAGTTCTTGAACTCGGTGCCGTTGTCACTCGGGACCTTGATGATGGGAAGTTGGAATTCCCGTTGAGCTCGTTTTGCAAAGGTCTTGAAGACTTCCGGGGTTTCACCCTTGTCACCTAAAAACAGAGTCCAAGCATAGCGAGAGTAATCATCAACAATAACGAGACAATAGAGATTACCGCCAAGGCTTTGGTAGGTGGACGGTCCGAAGAGGTCCATGTGAAGTAGTTCGAGCGGCTTGGAGGTAGACACCATTGTCTTCATCGGATGGTGCGAAGCCACTTGCTTCCCGGCTTGACATGCGCTACATAGCTTGTTCTTTTCAAACGTCACGTCCTTTACGCCGGTCACCATCCCTAGCTTGAAGGACTTCTTGAGCTTGCTCATTCCTATGTGAGCAATCCTCCGATGCCATAGCCACCCCAAACTTGTCTTGGTGAAAAGACAAGTGGTTAGGCTTGCGCTCTTGTTGGAGAAGTCCACCAAATATAGATGACCATGCCTAAAGCCCTTGAATATTAGTTCTTTGCTAGCTACACTAGACACCACAACACCATCTTTGTCAAATGTGCACGTTAGTCCAAGATCACAAAGTTGAGCAATAGAGAGCAAATTAAAGCTAAGAGACTTAACGTAAAGCACATTCGAAATGGACAAGTCATTAGAAATTGCAATTTTACCTAAACCAATTACCTTCCCCTTTGAGTTATCACCAAAGGTGACTTGTTCATGATTGCCGGGGTCTTCTATGGAGGTGAACATACCATCATTGCCGGTCATGTGTTGAGTGCACCCACTATCGAGTACCCAATGTTTTCCTCCGGCTTTGTAGTTCACCTACACACATGAAGTTAGTTTTTGAGTTTAGGAACCCAAGCCAACTTAGGTCCTTGTATGTGTGATACAAGTGATTTTGGGACCCAAAGTTGCTTGGGGAGCTTCCCCTTCATGCCCTTGATGTTTTTGCCAATGAACTTCGCCTTCACCTTTCCACCTACTTTGCTCAATAGATAGTGACAATCATTGAAAGTAGATGAATAGTTAGGAGGTAATTTTGGAGAAGGACGAGTGGGAAGAGGGCACTCCCTAGTGTGATGTCCGGTGACCTCACAATGTTGGCAATAGGATCCCACTTCCTTGATGAAGCTTGTCCTAAGCTCCGGTGAGGGCACCTTCCATTTGTTGGGCGTAGGGAAGGTCCCAAGTCCCCTCTTGTTGAAGCCTTTAGCTTGTTGGAAGAGGATCTCCTTGTGCTTGTCCTCTCCCTTGGAAAGTCTAGCCACACTAGTGCGGAGACTTTCGATCTCGTCCATTAGCTCCTTCTCCCTATTAGCTTTCAATGGCAAAGACTTATGCAAATTGTTAGTGGCATGTGAACTAGCGGGTGTTTTGCCATCAAGAGTTTCTTTCTTCAAGTTATTCAATTTTAGTTCCATTGCTTCATAGGAAAGACTAAGTGTCTCATGCTCTTGAACTAACTCGTTATGCTTAGCCAATAGTGCCGAGTTAGCTAAGTCAAGCTCATGGAACTCAAGCTTGATTTGAGCCTTCTCCTCCTCGATTTGCTTGACATGTGACTTGAGCGTTTCATGCTCATTAAGTATGGTGACATACTTGTCTTGCAAATCGAGGTTGGCACCCTCTAGCTTAGCGCGAGTTAGCTCAAGTGCCTTAACCTTAGCCTTTTCCCTTTTGATAATGGCATGATATTCATTAATCATAGATGCTAGTTCATCGGGAGAAAGTTCATCATCACTTGAGTCATCACATACCTTTGTGTTACCTTTCGCCATGAGGCACATAGGCGGTGGAGGAAGGGGTGAGTCATCCTTGTTGACGATAGCGAGGCTTGCCAAGTTTTCTTCCTCATCTTCACTATCATCACTTGTTTCTTCATCGGTGACCCACTCATTTGCTTCGCACATGAAGACCTTTTGAGGTCTCCTTCTCTTCTTTGGAAAGAGCTTGGTCTTCTTGCCTTTGTCAAGTTTCTTCTTTCCAAAGGTGCGCTTGGGCTTTGCATCTTCATCATCGTCACTCTCTTCTAGCTTGCGATGCTTGCCCTTGTCCTTCCTCTTGTCCGGTCTTGGACAATCATATGATATGTGGCCTTGATTGCCACAATTGTAGCACGTCTTGTTTTCATCTTTCCTTGGCAAGAAGGCTTTCTTCTTGGGATCAAACGAGTATCCCTTCTTGGCAATCTTTGAGTTGAGACGTGAAAACTTCCTCATCATCAATGCAAGCTCATCATCATCATCATCTTCACTTGTAGCTTGTTCTTCCTCACTTGAGCTAGGCTCAACCACTTTCTTCTTCTTGGTATGTGTCTTCTTGGTTGAGGCCTTGAGAGCAATGGTCTTTGATGATGATGACTCCTCCATCATTCCAAGCACACTCATCTCATGAGCATGTATCTCTCCAATGAGCTCCGAAACCTCAATGTTGTCAAGTGACTCCTTTTGGAGCATTGAGTTGATGATGTTGTACTTGGGCTTGGGAAGTAGCATGAGGATCTTGCGGTTGATGAGTCCCTTGCCAAGAGAAGCAATGTCAAGAGCATTAATTTCCTCAATGAGTACATTTAAGCGAGAAAACATTTGATTAACATTCTCATGAGGAAGCATTTTAAAATCATCATACTTGGATTTAAGCAAGTGATATTTGAGCTCTTTGACACGAGAGGAACCCTCATGGATCTCAATCAAGCAAGCCCAAATTTCACAAGCTTTTTCCTTACTAGCAATTCTAGCAAATACATCTTGACTAATGCACTCATAAATAGCATTCCTAGCCTTAGCATCCCATTTTAGTTGATCACCAATATATTTATGGTTGCCAAACCCCGCATGGGTCGCTTCCCACACTTCGGGAGAAATTGCCTCAAGGTAAGCGCGCATGCGTGCTTTCCAATAAGCAAAATTCTTGCCCTCGAAGGTAGGAACCGAACCTCCATTCTTGGCCATTTTTGCTCTCTAGCGGTGAAGCTAGAATGATCCAATGAGCAACCTTGCTCTGATACCAATTGTAGGGATCGAATGCCCAAGAGGGGGGGGGGGGTGAATTGGGCTACTTCAAATTTTAAGTCAATTTAAAGCTTAAGTAAAATCTAATTCTCTAAGCAAGCCAATAGTGCAATTAAGAGAATTAAGTGCGGAAATGAGAATTGCGTAATCGTAAAGGGAGTAGGGAGGAGGAATGCAAACGCTCGAAGACACGGGGACACGTCGATTTTTCCCGTGGTTCGGTGAGATCACTAGGATCCACCTACGTCCACGTTGTGGCACCCACTTAAGGGTATCGCCACTCCCAAGTCACCGAGACGAGGGAATCCACTAACTTCCTCCGTTCGCCATTCTTGGCAAGGTGGAGCTCAAGCCTTGTACAACTTCGATCCTCCGGGCTTCCACAATGGTCTCGGCAAGCTCCGGAGCGATCTCTTCACTCTCCTTTTGATACAGGGTGAGTGCAATCACCAAGAATGCACTTTCTCACGGCTCTCCCTACTCTAGAGTCTCCACTCACCCAGAGAGGACGCACACAAGCTTAACTCTAAGAGGAACTAGCCTATATCTTGAGGTGTGAAAGGGTTACAAGAGTGTGAAAATGAGTATTCTAAGTCTTGGACACTTGGGGAATGTGTAGTGGTGCTCTTGTTGTTCAGCCTCTGCGAAATGACTGGTGGGAGGGGGTTAAATACTCAGCCCAACCGAATTAGCCGTTGGAAAAGTGGGCTGATTACTTTTTCTGTGTACATCGGATGATCCGATGACCCCCTTTTATGAGCATCGGTCTAATTTGATTGGCTGACGTCATTCTGTCAGAAATGACCGTTATTAGACCGATGCTTCACCTTCTTCATCACCGGAGGATCCGATGAATAGATCTTCAGTCTGGTTGAGCTGATAATTTGCTTCTGTTGTAATCGACCGATGTGCATCTGCCTTCAACATCGGATGATCCGGTGTTCAGTCCTTCAGAACACTTCAGAAAATTTGCTTACTGTTGTATTCATCCGATGTTCACTTGATCCACATCGGATGATCTGGTGTGTTCTTCATTCTGAGGTCTTCTTCTTCTGTTGAGTCCAAATCGACCGATGCAGTCATTCTTCAGATCACCGGATGATCCGGTGTGTACAATTTGTTTCCTTCGAGTTGAGTTGGACTGATCTTTTGGATTTTGGACTTGTGACCTCTTGAACACTTGTTTGTATGGCTCTTCTGATGGATATGAAGCTTCTTGTGTTGCCAATTTTGATAAGGTTGCGTCGTTGTACGAGTTCCTCATTTGTTTCCGATTAACCCCTTAGGTTAGTTCGTTGAGGGGTCTCCTTTTGCATCCAATGAGCAGTAGATGACATTTATGAGTGATTGATCGACGTTTGATTCATTGTACATGAAACCTCGCATCCACAAACTCATTAGTAGTAAATAACGGTTGTCATTAATCACCGAAACCGTACCTCGTGGGGGCCTAGATGCTTTCAGAGATGATTAGGGACCTGGTGGAAGTCTATGTCGATGACATCATCATCAAGGTGAAGAACCAGGATTCACTCCTGGACAATCTCCAAGCTGTCTTCGATAAGTTGCGCTTGACGCGCACAAAGCTCAACCCAGACAAGTTTGTCTTCGGGGTTAGCTCCGGGAAGTTCCTTGGTTTCTTAGTAACCCATCGAGGAATTTAGGTGAATTCGGCAAAAATAAAAGCCATTGAAGACATGCGGCCTCCAACCCGTGTCAAGAAAGTCCAAAAGCTAACTGGTGTCTAGCTTCGCTCAGCTGATTCATTTCAAGGCTGGCAGAGCGGGCACTACCCTTCCTCAAGTTGTTGAGGAAGTCCAGACCATTCCATTGGTATGAAGAAGCAGAGAAGGAGTTCCAGGAGATCAAGCAACTTCTCATGACACTATCAATCATGGTAGCTCCGGAGCCTGGTGAGTGTTGATGGCTGTTATATACCAATTTCACCCGTCAATATAACTCAATTATGTGAAGGAAGTATAATTTCTTGAACACATCACCTTTCTATTTAACCTATTTCCACTTGTCTTTGGATAAAGTAGTGCATGCATACATTATATGCAGAATTGAAGTGAAACAAGGGGATGGATCCTATAAAATATCATTCCAGCCAATCAGCGATGCCACAGGGCACCACATGGATCAAATGACCCACAAACAGAAGTATCCGAGGCCATCCAACGGTGTAGCACCCATATCAGTCAATGGGGCCCACTTGGAAGTCACCCCGAGAAAGCACACTAGAATGGTCAACATTTCTGTTCGGCCGACTAGGGGGTTCGACCGAACCCTTCCTGGTGCCAAACACGCTCAGCTTCCACATGTCGTCTCCTTTTGGTGCCCTGATCACAGTGAAGACTGATTCACACGCTTTTGGTGGCGGGAACCGACCCTTCTCCAAGCTATAAATAGGACCCCTCACCCCTCACTTCAACACACACCACTTGAGTATTCATCCATTGTATCCACTACTCTCCATAGGTTTAGAGGAGTATAGGCTGTAGAGAGGAGAGTCTCTAGTCCATAGTCCAAGTAGGAGAGGAGTAGAAGGAGTCTCTTCCCAATTTCCAATTGGGAAAGGTATGGTTCTTATATTCCCATTTGTATTTGTGATTTTATTCTTAATAAAGATGTTATCTTTAGTCTTCCATTGTTCATATACTTGGATGAAGTGTTTCTTGTTTGATTGTGGATTCCATGTATGTGGTAGGAGTAGTATTTATGATTATGCTATACCATTCTCAATATATCATCATAAACACTATAAACCTCCACTATAGTCTAATTAGCTATGACATTATTATGTTAACATGAATCACTTATGCTATAAATTAACATTGGTTCAATGATGATTTAGTTCATTGCCTTAGGATGGCTTGTGCCTAGGCTCTTAAGGTAATTACTTAATATGCTAGCATGATGCTAGGATAGAGAGTAATGTTGAATGTCTCGTAGACCCACAGATTGAAGAGGTAGGCAGTATGTTGTGACAGCCCTATCTGTCCTTTGTAGTCCTCCACGTTCGGCTATGCCACAGGCTCTTGATGGGAGTCATCCTAGTATTGCTAGGGTAAACCCGTGCCTGATGTGTTAATCCACTTAGCATGAGAATTCATAATTGACATGATCATTAGTAACTAACTTAGGCTATGTATATGTACATTAGAAGCATAGTAGGAGTCTCTACCTAACCCTTGGTCTAGTCCCACTTTACCACATTTATCACCTTAGGATAGAATACTCTTGTGTGTTTCACACTACTCCAATTATCATTCATCCATCCTTGCTAGAACCTTGCCTAGATCAACCTAGCCTCTCCATTTGATGATTGCTTTACTTCCATCCAGCCTTCCTTTCGGAGAATATAAATGACACCATTTGTGAATACTCTTAGAGGAGAAATGCTACATCCGTGCGCTTGCGGATTTACATGTGTAATCTAAAATCTATTAATAAGCATTTCTAGCACCCCTGCTAGGGATGACTTGTTAGTAGTGAATAGCAAATATCAACAAGTATTTTAGGCGCCGTTGTCGGGGAAGGCAACCGAAGTATTGCATGATTGAGTGAATATGATAGGACCCTGGTAGGTTTTAGTAGGATGAACCTTCTTTGTTTTTGCATTTTACGTGAAAACGGAATAGTGTATGTCTAGTTTCCGCTCGCTGAAAAACTTTGTTGAAGATCTCGAATCTCTTCTGAGAAATCGACCTCGTGTTGTTACTCCTCAGAAGCTTCAAGCAGCAAAGCAAGCCAGCACAACTGCACCAACAACCAAAACACCAATGGCCCAGAAGACCCTTCGTGAGTTTTTAGCTCGCTCTACTAACAATGTGCCTGTTGGGTCCACTGTTAATACAGGAGATGTGAACTTCGAAATCAAGACTGGTGTTATCACTATGGTGCAAGCCAACCCATTTTGTGGGAAGGCTAATGAGGATGCTAGTGCTCACCTGCAACAGTTCCTTGAGATCTGCAGCACTTTTAAGATAAAGGACGTGTCTCTCGATGTTTTCCGTCTTAGGATGTTTCCGTTCTCTCTTCTTGGGAGAGCGAAACAGTGGTTCTATGTGAACCGAAGTGCTGTAGACACTTGGGATAAGTGTTCTACGACATTCCTCGCCAAGTTTTTCGCGTTGGGCAAGACCAATGCCCTACATGGAAGAATTTCCAGTTTCCAGCAAGATGCCAAAGAATCTATTCCCGAGGCTTGGGAAAGACTTCAGGAGTACATCCTAGCCTATCCCCACCATGGGATGGATTATTGGCTAATTATCTAAGACTTCTACAATGGGCCGATCCCTACCGCCCGTGACCATGTTGATGATGCTGCTGGAGGTGTCTTCTTCTCATTGATGGTGCCCAAAGACAAAGATTTGATTGAGAAGATGGTGTCAAACATGGGTTGGAGCAATGAGCGTCTTCATACCTACTAGCGAGGCATGCACACCTTGAAGGAGGTGGACATGATCGCTGCCAAATTGGACCTCCTTATGAAGAAGATTGATGGACAAGGCAATGGTGAGGTATGTGACAATACCTATGCCTTAGACTCTCACATCACCTGTAAAGTCTGTGGCAACACAGGCCATTTGGGCAATGACTGCCCATAAACCCGTGAGGATGCCTTATACGTAGCCAACAATGGAAATCAACCCAACTTGAGAGAACTTGCCATTGGACAGCTAAAGATCAATGAATCCCTACCCAATAAGCCGTCGACCAATGACAAGATCCTAGAGAGCATTAATGCCAAGATTGAAGGACTATCCTCAGCCTTCAAGAATCAATTGAGTTTCAACAAGATGTTGGATACTCAGTTGGCTCAACTGGGAGCTGTTGCCCCCCCTGTGGAAAATGCCAAAATACTAGGACAGCCCTAACCCCGTGTGGAAAATGTCAACATGATTTCTCTACAAGGAGGCAACTGACTGAAGGACCCTGGATGTCCTACAATCTCATGCTCAATTGCGGCTCACCACTTTGACAAGGCCCTTTATGACATTTGAGCAAGTGTGAGTGTGATGCCCAAGGTGGTTTTCGACCAGCTGAACTTCATGGAACTTACTCCAACACTAATGCAGCTCCAACTGGCTGATTCTTCGGTCTGTTATCCGGCGGGTATCGCTGAAGATGTTCCGGTAAAAATCCAGAACTGCTTCATACCCGTAGATTTCGCGGTGCTCGACATGGAGGTCGAGAAGGATACACCACTCATTCTTGGGCGACCATTCCTAAGCACCGCGAAGGCTCGCATAGATGTGGGAGCTGGAGAAATCCACTTCCATATCAATGGCAAGGAGGAGAAGTTTAACTTTCGCCCAAAGTTAGAGCAATGCTCCATGATCCGTATCAAGTATGAGCCGAATGTTAAAAACATTCAAGAGATCGAAATCACACCTCCAAAGGTGGACCCACTCATTGCATTCATGAGAAATTTGATTTATGCGGAAAACCCGTCTTATCGTCCACGCCGACATCCCAAGAAGACGGAGAAGTCTGGACCTCCTCAAAGGCCCAACTCTACCAAGCTTCCAAAGAAGGAATGGCGGAAGAAGCAAGACAAGCCATTCGAGCCCATCCCTCCAGGCCCGGATGTCAATAAATGAAGAAGGAAGAATGTCCATTTCATCAAACGGTGGTGAGACCTAGCCAATAGGTTAAATGGGTAGTTATCCTTTTCTTTGTTTTTCTTTTCTCTTTATTTGATTTTCCCCATTTAGTTTGATCTTCCCCACTGCATATTTGGTTTTTCTTAGCAAGTTGAGAATCTTATATTCTCAACTACCATTTTTATTTTCTTTATTTTCACAAAAATAAAATTGTTGGCTTTTGAAAATAGAGTTTTTATTTGAAAAACAATTTTTCTAAGCTGCAAAAGTGGTAATTCATCAACGTGCTAATCCCATAGCCGTTCGGGAGCCACCTACCAAAAGGGAGAACAAGGGGGCCCACCTATTAGGTCGCCCGACCCCCCTGTTCGCCCGACATGGGGAAAGGGTCATTTTGGCTCTCTCTCCTCCGACGGCAACATTTGGTTCCCTAGTGACCGTTGGGGGTTGTACACTTGTGACACCCGGTTCCGATAATTAACCAAGTGAATATGTGTGCCCAGGATATTCAACACACATACACGAGTGCATTCACAAAAGGATATACAGAAATTACCACAGAACAAGATTAATTAAGTATTTTTATTACAAAATTCAGAATATCCTCGAATACAAGTTCTAATGAATATAAATGACAAGTTTTAACTAATGTAGCAGAAATAAACTAAATAAAGAAAACTAAGCAAATAGGGTAGCGTGGCTCCAAGCAACACCACAGGCAAAGCTGACGGCAAACACGGCCTAGAACTCCGCATTATCACCGTTATACTGCCAATCCTGACCTGCAACTGTTGGTGGGGGAATTGCAAGAGTGAGTACATGTCGTACTCAGCAAGTGTGGAAAGTATGACATGTAGCTGATACAAATAACGAATATAATAAAGGCTAAGTGCTGAAAAGTACATAAAAACATTTGAAAAGCAATATATTATATGTATGTGAGGTAAACCCATCATAAACCCTGTAATTACCATAATACCAATCCATATTCAATATCCATCATCCATATTCCAGATTATTACCATCATAATCATCCATGTCCAATATCATAATTCAATTCACAACCATAACCAGTACCAAACCATCCCAATACCAAAATCCCTCTAATCATGTAGGTCATCCAGGTGCTCTTAACCGGGAGCACGGCTATCATGATAGTTTTAATACTCTGCAGAGTTTGTACCACTTTGCCCACGTGTTTGTGATTTCATCACCCGTCGGCGACTAAAGAAAACCTCCATTATGCCAAAACACTACCATAGGTGTATAGCCAAGAGATCACAAAATAGCCTTTACAAAGGGACTACTAGCATGTACGGACCCACTGAGGTTTCACCGGTGGCGATGTCTCCAACTAAGCACATATTCAACCAAGGGCCCTCTCTTGTGCCATTCGGATCCCAGGGAGTCCCGCCAACCATATCCAAACCCAATTCGACTCCCCTTCCCCGGTGCCCCAAAATGATCCATGCAATACTAGCAATACCCTAATTAATCGGCTACACCGCACCCATATTTGGCCTCGTGGCAGCACTATTGTCCTGGCTTATTCTCACATGAACTAGTCCTTAGATCTAAGGCAAGCAAAACCACCATAACATCCAACCCAATCCACATACCATGCTTGCTTAGATCACCCATTACCATATCATATTAACCAGTTCATATTAACCATAATCTCATTAATGCATAATCAAATGATATAGTTGTTTTTCCATCTCAATTAATTAAGCAAAGCAAAAGGGTAAAAAGCCCTTCCCGACTCTCTACCATAAATTCCAGGTGACAAGGGTGGTTAAGCAAAGCTAGTAAACTCCTACCATAGGGATTCCCATCAAATTGACACAAGCATGCAGTTTTGCAAACAAAAAATTTATTTTAAAATAGGATCAATATGTTCAAATACACTTCCATTGCTCTTGGGCTTGATTAGGATCAAGGACTTCAAACTTTTGGTGTTGGAGACCCTCCGCAGCACTCTCTAGCGCAAATCTGTCTAAACTGCGCATAAACATACAAGACAAGAAATCACAATCAATAAGTGCACATATATTACTCAATATGTCATGACATGCATGATTAATGCAAATGCGCTGTAAAACTAGTTAACAAGTTGTTAATGATGTTTACTAACTAGTTATAATAGCTTTTAACAAGTTTGGACAGGTTTGGAATTGATCAAATTCAATTTAGAATTAATTCAATAGGAAATAGTCAGCAAAATCGGACTAGTCCGCTGCAGGGCTGGACTAGTCTGCCCTTCGCAGGAACAGCGAACTAGGGTTTTCTAGATTGATGTGGATTTGGAGAAAAGGGGTTCACGTGAGAAATAGGAAGTAGAAGGTATACCAGGTATCAGAACTCCAATGAATCAAGGATTTTGGAGGCAACACTTGGATGCTGATGATCTAGGGTTGATGGTGAAGAGAGCCTAATGGTGAATTGTTGATGAAAAATGAAAACTTGATGGAGATCTTGGCCTCTTGATTCTCTTTCATTTGCTCCTCTTCTTCTTCTTGCTCAGGATCTCCTTCTCCCTCCTTGATGGCGACTACCCACGAACTAGGGTTTGTGGTCTTTCCATTGAGGAAAAAGGATGTAAAGTCAAGGGGTGGAGTTGTTTATATAGAGGTGGAGGCTAGGGTTTCAATGAATTCGAGTTCGGGGTGGGTGGATGCCGGTGTGGGGCCCACATGGGCTCCAAAAAGAGTTAGACACGACATCCTTAGGCCCACTTAAGGTAAGACCCAAAAACAAATCGTGGGACAGAAGATCAACTCGGAATCGCGATTTACCGGACAAGTCCGCACTAGGTAGGACTAGTTTGAAGATTGACAGAGGCGAAAACGGACAAGTCCGGACTATATCGGACAAGTCAGAACTTGGTCATAGGAAAATCAGACAAGTCTGGCCAAAACCGGACAAGTCCGATTTTAGTCAGAGGGAAAACGGACAAGTTCGCTGGAATACCGGACAAGTCCAGAGACTTAGCAAAATTTCCAAGGAATTGGAATACCGGACTAGTCCGCAATGGACTGGGCAAGTCCGAAAGTGTACAGAGGGAAAAACTGGAATAGTCCGCATGAAAACGGACCTATCCGATGGAGGTCAGAGAGAAATCGGACTAGTCCGCACCAAAAACGGACTAGTCCGCACATCCCAGAATTCTTAAGTGCGGTTTTACTCTAAATTTATTTTAAAATTGTTCCTTTTTATGTGGATTAATGTTAAACATGTATATGAACTTATGCAATACATAATGCATGAAAATGAGTGTGTTACAACACTATAAATGGTGGTCGTGAGGAGCTCTTCCCCTCACACTTCACCTCATTTCATACCTCCCCAAAGTCACTCTTGCTCACATTGTTTTCTTGCTCTTCATTGAAGTACTTTTGATCAATTTCCAACTCAAAAGGATTTGCTTTCATTTGCATTTGAATTTTCTCTCAAGTTCTTCAAGGGAAAATTTGTTGGGGTTTTGCTTTTGCTAACATCACCTCTTTCGAGTTTTTGCCTTGTTGTGTTCTTGTTTGTCGTGGCTGTAACACCCTCATTTTCATGCATCATGCCCTACATGCACTCATATACATGTTTAACATTAACCCATAACAAGAGGAACAAGTTTAAAATTGATTTGGAGCAAAACCGCACTTAAAAATGTAGGAAAATGCGGACTAGTCCGGTTTTGCTGAGGACTAGTCTGATTTCTCTCTGTCTAAAAACGGACTTGTCCGTTTTTGCTGCGGATTAGTCCGATATTTGCCTCTGGACAACTTCGGACTTGTCCGATTTTGTGCGGACTAGTCCGGTATTCCATGAATCCTTGACAATTTGCTAAGTCCCTGGACTTTTCCGGACTAGTCCGGTGTTCCAGCGGACTTGTCCGTTTGCCTTTCTGACTAAGATCGGACTTGTCCGATTTTTGACCAGACTTGTCCGATTTCCCCTCTGGACGACTTCGGACTAGTCCTGTCCTGTCCGGACTTGTCCGATAATTCGTGACTCCGAGATTGACCTTTTGTTTTACGACTTGTTTCTTGGGTTTCACGTCAAGTGGGCCTAGGGGCGTCGTGCCCAAATCTTTTAGAGCCCATGTGGGACTCTAAACCGACCTCTACTCATCCTAAACTCGAAATCCATCTAACCCTAGCCTCCGCCCCTATATAAACAACCCCACCCCTTGGTTTGACATCTATTTGCCACTTTTCCACCCACCCAAACCCTAGTTCGTGGGGAGCCACCATCAAGGAGGGAGGAGAAGATCCCAAGCAAGAGGAAGAAGAGGAGGAAACGAAGGAGGATCAAGATCTCCACCAAGTTTCATTCTTCACCACCAATTCATCTCCAAGTTCATCACCAACCCTAGATCATCAAGATCCAAGTGTTACCTCCAAGTTTCTTGGTTCATTGGAGTTCTAAACACCTGGTATACCTCCTATTCTCTTTTCCTTATGTGAATTCAACCCCTAATCTCCAAATTCACGTTGATCTAGAAAACCCTAATCTGCTGATCTCGTCAAGTGCGGACTTGTCCGGTCCCTAGCGGACTAGTCCGATCTTTCTGGTTAAATTGTGTTGAATTAATTCTAAAATTTGATCTAATCGAATCCAAACCTGTATAAACTTGTTAAAATCTATCAGAGCTAGTTAGTGATCATTAAAAGCAATCAATTAACAAGTTCTACCTTGCATTTGAATTAATCATGCATGTCATGTCATATTGAGTAATATTTGTGCACTCTTTGATTGTGTTTCTTGTCTTGTATATTTATTGGGTGGATTAGACGGATTTGCGCTAGAGAGTGCCACGGAGGATCTACAGCATCAAGAGTTTGAAGGCTTTGACCCTAATCAACAGCAAGAGCAAGGCAAGTGTCCTTGAAGCATATTGATCCTGTTTTTAAAATAAATGTTTTGTTTGCAAAACTGCATGCTGTGTCAATTTGATGGGAATCCTATGGTAGGAAGTTTACTAGTTTTGATTGACCACCCTTGTCTCCTGGAATTTATGGTAGAGAGTCGGGAAAGGCTTTTTACTTTTTGCTTCGCTTAATTAATTGGGACGGCAAACAACACTACACATTTAATTATGCATCAATGATATTCTGGTTAATGTGAACTGGTCAATACGATGGGTGATCTAAGCAAGCCTGGTATGTCGATGGTTTGGATGTTATGGTGGTTTGCTTGCTTTAGATCTAAGGACCGGTTCATGCGAGAATAAGCCAGGACTACAGTGCCACCACGAGGCCAAGTATGGGTGCGGCGTAGCTGATTAATTAGGGCTTTGCTAGTGCTGTTTGGACCATTGTGGATGCTCGGGGAAGGGGTAGTCGAATTGGGTTTGTTGATAATTGGTGGGACTACCCTGGGATCCGAATGGCTCAAGAGGGGGCCCTTGGTTGAAGATGTGCTATGCGGGAGACATCGCCACCGGTGAAACCTCAGTGGGGTCTAAATAGGCTAGTAATCCCTTTGTAAAGGCTATTTTGTGATCTCTTGGCCACACACCAACGGAAGTGTGTAATATGACTGACGGGTCATGGGCATAAGGGAGATTCTTAGTCGCCGAAAGGTGATGAAATCATGAACACGTGGGTAAAGAGGTACAAACTCTGCAGAGTAAATTAAAACTATCATGATAGCCGTGCTCCCGGTTATGAGCACCTGGACAACTTCCATGATTAGAAGGAAATTGGAATTTGGGATGGTTATGGTTTGGTAATGGTATGGATGGTTATGGATTAATCTCTGGTATTGAATATGGTTATTGTCAATGGAGAAATCTGGACTTATTGATGATGGTAATGAATTCAGTTTGGTATTATGGTATTGCTCGTGATTATGTTGGGATTACTTCACATACTTATACTATATTGCTTTTCAAATGTTTTACTGTACTTTTCAGCACTTTACTATTATTATTGTCGACATTTGAATAAGCCACATGTCATACTTTCCACACTTGCTGAGTACGACATGTACTCACTCTTGCAATCCCCTCCAACAGTTGCAGGTCAGGATTGGGAGTTTAATGGTGATAATGCGGAGTTCTAGGCCGTGTCTACCGTTAGCTTTGTGTGTGGTGTTGATTGGAGCTGCACATATATACCCTATCGCTTATGCTTAGTTGCTTAGTTTGCTTAATTAGTTTATTTCCGCTGCATTAGTTGAACTTGTCATTAATATTCATTAGAGCTTGTATTCGAGGATAATCTAGTTTGTGTAATAAAATTTGGTTAACTAATCTTGTCTTGTGGTAATTTTCTGTATACTCTTTTGTGATTGCACTCGTGTATGTGTGATGAACATCCTGGGCACACATATGCGTTAGCTTGGTTCAGTTTTCGGAACCGGGCGTCACAGATTGGTATCAGAGCCACAGGTTGACCATAGGATGCAGCCTAGATAGAATGGACACTTTAGAGCACATAGGAGCACTCAGGAATCGATGTGTTCTTGCTTGGTGTGCTGTTTGCTATATATAATGGTTGCTTGTATGCTTAATAGAGGATTTTGGGATGCCTTAGCATTGCCATGTCCACCTAGGCTAGTGTAGCTAGTTGTTTAGTTTCATATCCCTTGATGCATATAGTTGGGGCGTTTTCTAATTCTTACCTACTGCTTTTCTTCAGATGGTGAGGACTCGCAACTAGAGGGATGGCAATGACGAAGAGGAGAACAATGGAGTGCCTCAGAACAACAATGGGCAAGGATCTACTCAGGGGGCTATCAACATCGAGCAGCTATTGGCCATGCAAAACCAGCTCATGCAGACCATGATACAGACTATGGGACAGCTGCAGGCTGGCAATATCAACAATCAGCCCCACATGCCTCCACCGCCACCCCCACCTCCTCATAACCGATTGGGAGAGTTTATGAGGACTAGGCCGCCAACCTTTGCTCAAGCCGCAGACCCTATGGATGCGGATGATTGGCTCAAGTCCGTGGAGAAGAAGCTAGCCATTGTCCAATGCAGTGACTGGGAGAAGGTGCTATTTGCTTCTCATCAACTCGTTGGAGCAGCTGCAGATTGGTGGGATTCTTATTGCAATGCTCATGAGAACCAAGAGAGAATTACCTGGGCGGAATTCAAGGAGAGTTTCCGTTCTCATTATGTGCCGGAAGGTGTTATGATCTTGAAGAGGCAAGAATTTGAGAACTTGAGACAAGGAAAATCAAGCGTGAGTGAATATCTCAATAAGTTCACTCAACTCTCAAGATATGCGCCTGAGGATGTTAGCCGGGACAGCCGGAAGCAATACTTGTTCATGAGGGGATTGAACAATACGATCCAAGTGCAATTGCTCAACTGTGATTATGTCAATTTTCAGAAGCTTGTGGACAAAGCAATTGTGGTTGAGAACAAGATCCGTGAGATGGAGCAAGAAATCAAGAGGAAGGCGCCATATCAAGGACAGCAACAAGGAAGTAATGTGTGCCCTCGCTTTGCGCCGCCCAATGCACCTCATTACAGCTCTTCTATTCCTGCTCAGCGCCCTGGTTATGCACCGCGCCCAACTCAGTTTGTGCAGCAGCGCCCTGTCATGCAAGCACCTAGGCCTCCGATGCCTTATGCACCTCGTGCTGATTTTCCTGGAGCCAATGTTCAAAACCAAGCTCGTCCCAATAATTCTGGTGGAATTAAGAAGTGTTATACTTGTGGAGAAGCTGGACACTTTGCGAATCAATGTCCTAAGTCAGTCCTTGGTCAAGGAAACAATGCGCCCAGGCAAAACCCAAGACCTAATGGAGGACAGCCACAAGGAAGCCGTGGACAGCAGAATTTTGCTCGTGGCAACGTGAACCATGTCTCTACGGAGGATGCTCAACAAGCGGATGACGTGGTCATTGGTATGTTTCTCGCCAACTCCAACCCCGCGACTACGTTATTTGATTCTGGAGCATCGCATTCATTCATTGCATCGAAGTATGTTGCTAAGTATAGTTTGCCTATCTCTCATATGAAGTTTACTCTGTTGGTTAAGTCTCCTGGAGGAGAGATGAGGACAAATATAGTATGTCCAAAAGTAATCCTTAGAATAAGGGGGTAGACTTCTCCGCCAACCTCATTGTTTTAGATTCTCAAGGTTTGGACATTATACTTGGTATGGACTGGTTAAGGAAGCACAATGGAGTTATTGAGTGTGCCACGAAGACGGTGAAGTTGACCAATGAGGAAGGGATCACCGTAGAATTTGAAGCATCTCAAACCGCACCGAAGCAATTGGAATTGAATCATATGGACGGTGCCGCAATTGAGGAGATTCCGGTTGTATGTGAATTTTTGGATGTGTTTCCGGATGAGTTGCCAGGTATGCCACCCGATCGAGACATTGAGTTTGTTATTGATTTAATACCTGGAACTGCACCTATAGCTAAGAGGCCGTATAGGATGCCTCCTATGGAATTAGCGGAGCTCAAGAAACAAATTCAAGAGCAATTAGAGAAGGGTTTTATTCGCCCTAGCTCTTCACCTTGGGGAGCGCCCGTTCTATTTGTGGACAAGAAGGACGGATCCCAAAGGATGTGCGTGGATTACCGAGCTCTCAACGAGGTAACAATCAAGAACAAGTACACCTTGCCACGCATAGAAGAATTGTTTGATCAGATGAAGGGTGCTTGTGTCTTCTCTAAGATTGACTTGAGGTCAGGATACTTTCAAATGAAGATTAGACCATCGGACATACCCAAGACAGCTTTTAGGACACGATACGGATCCTATGAGTACACCGTGATGTCTTTTGGATTGACAAATGCACCTGCCTACTTTATGTACCTCATGAATAAAGTCTTCATGGAGTACTTGGACAAGTTCGTTGTGGTGTTTATTGATGATATTATGATCTACTCGAAGGATGAGAAGGAACATGAGGAACACTTGAGGCTTACGCTGCAGAAATTGAGTGAGCATCAATTGTATGCCAAGTTCAACAAGTGTCAGTTTTGGTTGAAAGAGGTGCCATTTTTGGGTCATATCATCTCAGGAGGAGGAGTATCGGTTGACCCTGGTAAAGTGAGGGATGTGTTGAAGTGGGAACCGCCGCAAAATGTCAAGGAAATAAGGAGTTTTCTTGTGATGGCTGGATATTACCGTAGATTCATCAAGGATTTTTCCAAGATAGCCAAGCCTATGACGGAGTTGCTAATGAAGGGAAAGGCATTCCAATGGACTCAAGCTTGTCAAGAGAGTTTTGAGGAGTTGAAGAAGAGGTTGACAACAGCCCCGGTTTTGGTATTGCCGGATGTAAGCAAGAGTTTTGCTATTTATTGCGATGCATCAAGACAAGGGCTTGGATGTGTATTGATGCAAGAAGGTCAAGTGGTCACCTATGCGTCGAGACAATTGAAGAAACATGAGCAGAATTACCCCATGCATGATCTTGAACTAGCAGCCGTGGTACATGTATTGAAGATTTGGAGACACTATATTCTTGGACATAGGTGTGAAATTTACACGGATCATAAGAGTTTGAAGTATATTTTCACACAAACGGATCTGAACTTGAGGCAATGAAGATGGTTGGAGCTCATCAAAGATTATGATTTGGGGATCAACTATCATCCGGGAAAAGCCAATGTAGTGGCCGATGCTTTGAGTAGAAAGGGAGTAAGCCATCAATTTACAGTTCGAGAGTTACCATCCGAGTTATGTAAGGAGTTTGAACGGTTGAACCTCGGGTTTGTAAACGAGATGGAGATGATGGAGTTAAACCCAACCTTGGAGCAAGAAATTCGAGAGGCCCAAACCGCAGATGAAGAGATCAAAGAAATCAAGGAAAGAACCGAAGAAGGGAGAGAATTCAGATTTGACAAGGATGAACATGGTACCTTATGGCTTGGAAAGAGGATCGTTGTGCCTAATGTAAAGTATATTCGGGAGACAATATTAAAGGAGGCACATGACTCGCCTTACTCGATTCACCCCGGATGTACGAAGATGTACAAGGACTTGAAGGCTTGCTATTGGTGGGATAATATGAAAAAGGACATAGCTGAATACGTAGCACTGTGTGATGTGTGCCAACGAGTCAATGCGGAACATCAAAGGCCAGCTGGATTATTGCAACCGTTGAAGATTTTGGAATGGAAGTGGGAAGAAATTGGTATGGACTTCATAGTTGGGTTACCACGTACTCAGTCCGGGTATGACTCAATTTGGGTAATTGTGGATCGCTTAACCAAGTCAGCTCATTTTGTCCCTGTGAAGACCAAGTATACAGCTGCACAATTGGCTAAAATATACATGGAGCATATTGTGTGTCGACATGGAGTCCCTAAGAAGATAGTCTCGGATAGAGGTTCTCAATTTACCTCCAGATTTTGGCAAAAATTGCATGAAGCTTTGGGAACGAGGTTGAATTTTAGTTCAGCATATCATCCTCAAACGGATGGACAAACCGAGAGGACCAATCAGATTTTGGAGGACATGTTAAGAGCTTGTGCTTTAAAGCATGGGAAAAGTTGGGACAAAAGCTTGCCATATGCAAAATTTTCATACAACAATAGTTACTAAGCAAGCTTGAAAATGTCACCATATGAAGCGCTTTATGGGAGGAAGTGTAGGACACCTTTATTCTGGAATGAGGCAGGAGAAACTCAAGTATTTGGTTCGGGTGTGTTGCAAGAAGCCGAAAAGCAAGTCCAAATAATTCGTGAAAACTTGAGGGCTGCCCAATCAAGGCAAAAAGGCTATGCGGACAATAGGAGAAGGAAATTAGCCTTTGAAATAGGAGATTTTGTTTACCTCAAGGTGTCATCAATGAGAGGTCATAAGAGGTTTAACATAAGGGGTAAGCTCGCACCTCGTTATATTGGACCATTCAAGATTTTGGACAAAAGAGGAGAAGTAGCATATAAGTTGGAGATGCCAGCTCATCTTTCAGACGTACATGATGTGTTTCATGTTTCCCAACTCAAGAAGTGTCTCAGGGTACCGGAAGATCAAGTGCCAATGGAAGAATTGGAACTAGAGGAAGATTTGACGTATGCCGAGCAACCGGTCAAAATCTTGGAAACCAAGGAGAGAGTCACAAGGAACAAGGTGATTCGATGGTGTAAAGTCCAATGGAAGCACCATACCGAAAAAGAAGCAACTTGGGAGATAGAAGATGATCTCAAGAAGGAATTTCCCTATCTCTTCTCTTCCACGTCGAATCTCGAGGGCGAGATTCATTTTAAGGGGGGTAGGTTTGTAACACCCTCATTTTCATGCATCATGCCCTACATGCACTCATATACATGTTTAACATTAACCCATAACAAGAGGAACAAGTTTAAAATTGATTTGGAGCAAAACCGCACTTAAAAATGTAGGAAAGTGCGGACTAGTCCGGTTTTGCTGAGGACTAGTCCGATTTCTCTCTGTCTAAAAATGGACTTGTCCGTTTTTGCTGCGGATTAGTCCGATATTTGCCTCTGGACAACTTCGGACTTGTCCGATTTTGTGCGGACTAGTCCGGTATTCCATGAATCCTTGAAAATTTGCTAAGTCCCTGGACTTTTCCGGACTAGTCCGGTGTTCCAGCGGACTTGTCTGTTTTCCTTTCTGACTAAGATCGGACTTGTCCGATTTTTGGCCAGACTTGTCCGATTTCCCCTCTGGACGACTTCGGACTAGTCCTGTCCTGTCCTGACTTGTCCGATATTTTGTGACTCCGAGATTGACCGTTTGTTTTACGACTTGTTTCTTGG
Organism: Tuctoria greenei; assembly: GCA_036927565.1. Lineage (NCBI taxonomy): Eukaryota > Viridiplantae > Streptophyta > Magnoliopsida > Poales > Poaceae > Tuctoria > Tuctoria greenei. The sequence goes on from JAYESD010000006.1 coordinate 16,316,272, forward strand.
GTTTCACATCAAGTGGGCCTAGGGACGTTGTGCCCACTCTTTTAGAGCCCATGTGGGACTCTAAACCGACCTCTACTCATCCTAAACTCGAAATCCATCTAACCCTAGCCTCCACCCCTATATAAACAACCCCACCCCTTGGTTTGACATCTATTTGCCACTTTTCCACCCACCCAAACCCTAGTTCGCGGGGAGCCACCATCAAGGAGGGAGGAGAAGATCCCAAGCAAGAGGAAGAAGAGGAGGAAACGAAGGAGGATCAAGATCTCCACCAAGTTTCGTTCTTCACCACCAATTCATCTCCAAGTTCATCACCAACCCTAGATCATCAAGATCCAAGTGTTACCTCCAAGTTTCTTGGTTCATTGGAGTTCTAAACACCTGGTATACCTCCTATTCTCTTTTACTTACGTGAATTCAACCCCTAATCTCCAAATTCATGTCGATCTAGAAAACCCTAATCCGCTGATCTCGTCAAGTGCGGACTTGTCCGGTCCCTAGCGGACTAGTCCGATCTTTCTGGTTAAATTGTGTTGAATTAATTCTAAAATTTGATCTAATCGAATTCAAACCTGTATAAACTTGTTAAAATCTATCAGAGCTAGTTAGTGATCATTAAAAGCAATCAATTAACAAGTTCTACCTTGCATTTGCATTAATCATGCATGTCATGTCATATTGAGTAATATTTGTGCACTCTTTGATTGTGTTTCTTGTCTTGTATGTTTATTGTGTGGATTAGACGGATTTGCGCTAGAGAGTGCCACGGAGGATCTACAGCGTCAAGAGTTTGAAGGCTTTGACCCTAATCAACAGCAAGAGCAAGGCAAGTGTCCTTGAAGCATATTGATCCTGTTTTTAAAATAAATGTTTTGTTTGCAAAGCTGCATGCTGTGTCAATTTGATGGGAATCCTATGGTAGGAAGTTTACTAGTTTTGATTGACCACCCTTGTCACCTGGAATTTATGGTAGAGAGTCGGGAAAGGCTTTTTACTTTTTGCTTCGCTTAATTAATTGGGACGGCAAACAACACTACACATTTAATTATGCATCAATGATATTCTGGTTAATGTGAACTGGTCAATACGATGGGTGATCTAAGCAAGCCTGGTATGTGGATGGGTTGGATGTTATGGTGGTTTGCTTGCTTTAGATCTAAGGACCGGTTCATGCGAGAATAAGCCAGGACTACAGTGCCACCACAAGGCCAAGTATGGGTGCGGCGTAGCTGATTAATTAGGGCTTTGCTAGTGCTGTTTGGACCATTGTGATGCTCGGGGAAGGGGTAGTCGAATTGGGTTTGTTGATAATTGGTGGGACTACCCTGGGATCCGAATGGCTCAAGAGGGGGCCCTTGGTTGAAGATGTGCTCTGCGGGAGACATCGCCACCGGTGAAACCTCAGTGGGGTCTAAATAGGCTAGTAATCCCTTTGTAAAGGCTATTTTGTGATCTCTTGGCCACACACCAACGGAAGTGTGTAATATGACTGACGGGTCATGGGCATAAGGGAGATTCTTAGTCGCCGAAAGGTGATGAAATCACGAACACGTGGGTAAAGAGGTACAAACTCTGCAGAGTAAATTAAAACTATCATGATAGCCGTGCTCCCGGTTATGAGCACCTGGACAACTTCCATGATTAGAAGGAAATTGGAATTTGGGATGGTTATGGTTTGGTAATGGTATGGATGGTTATGGATTAATCTCTGGTATTGAATATGGTTATTGGCAATGGAGAAATCTGGACTTATTGATGATGGTAATGAATTCAGTTTGGTATTATGGTATTGCTCGTGATTATGTTGGGATTACTTCACATACTTATACTATATTGCTTTTCAAATGTTTTACTGTACTTTTCAGCACTTTACCATTATTATTGTCGACATTTAAATAAGCCACATGTCATACTTTCCACACTTGCTGAGTACGACATGTACTCACTCTTGCAATCCCCCCCAACAATTGCAGGTCAGGATTGAGAGTTTAATGGTGATAATGCGGAGTTCTAGGCCGTGTCTACCGTCAGCTTTGCCTGTGGTGTTTATTGGAGCTGCGCATATATACCCTATCGCTTATGCTTAGTTGCTTAGTTTGCTTAATTAGTTTATTTCCGCTGCATTAGTTGAACTTGTTATTAATATTCATTAGAGCTTGTATTCGAGGATAATCTGGTTTGTGTAATAAAATTTGGTTAACTAATATTGTCTTGTGGTAATTTTCTGTATACTCTTTTGTGATTGCACTCGTGTATGTGTGATGAACATCCTGGGCACACATATGCGTTAGCTTGGTTCAGTTTTCGGAACCGGGCGTCACAGTGGCCATGAAAGGGATGAAGAGGTTGTTTGTAAAGAGGAAGGAGGTTGCAAGCTCAAGCCATGGTGGACACTCAAGTGCACGTCTGTGACACCCGGTTCTGAATATGAACCAAGTGCAGTATATGTGTGCCCAGAATGTTTGACACACATACACAAGTGATTCACAAATGATAAACAGATAATTACCATAGCTCAAATTATTAAATAAGCACTTTTGTTACATTATTCAAACAATCCTCAAATTTCAACTCTAATGATCATTAACGATAATACTATTGCAGAGGAAATAATCTAACTGAGCAAACTAAGCAAAATAAGCATAAGGGTAGCGGGGCTCCGAGCAACACCACAGACAGAGCTGATGGCAGCACACAGCCTAGAACTCCTCATTAACGTCATGTTACTCCCAATCCTGACACGCAACTGTTGGTGGGGAAATTGCAAGGGTGAGTACATGTCGTACTCAACAAGTGTGGAAAGTATGACGTGTAGCCTAATCAAGGCATGATAATAAACAATGGCTAATTGCTAAAAAGTACATTTAAAACATGTAAAAAGCATTATACTATGTCTATGTGAAGTAATCACACCATATCCCACATGATTAACATAATACATAACCATAATCAATTATCCATTCATATGCCAGATTATTACCATCATCATCATCCATGTTCATTTATCTTATGTCGATTCATAACTATAACCATAACGATAACCAACCATCCCAAATCCCAAGTTTCCTCTGATCATGGAAGCTGTCCAGGTGCTCATAACCGGGAGCACGACTATCATGATAGTTTTTAACACTCTGCAGAGCTGGTACCACTTTACGCACAAGTTCATGATTTCATCAGTTGTCGGCGACTAAAGAAGCCTCCCTTATTCTAATTACACTTCCTTAGGTGTATGGCCAAGAGATCACAAAATAGCCTTTACAAAGGGATTACCAGCATATTCAGACCCACTGAGGTTCCACTGGTGGTGATGTCTCCAACTGAGCACATCCTAAACCAAGGCCCCCCTCTTGTGCCGTCCAGATCCCAGGGCAGTCCCGCCAACATTTGCAAACCCAACCGACTCCCATTCCCCCCCGTCCAAATGATCGAATCAATGCTGGTAATATTCCTAATTAATTGGCTAAGCCGCACCCATACTTGGCCTTGTGGTGTTGTCCTGGCTTATTCTCGCATGAACCGATCCTTAGATCCAAGGCAAGCATACTGCTATAACATCCAACCCAATCCACAAACCATGCTTGCTTAGATCTCCCAAGTTCCATGTTACCAACTAACCATATTCATCAATTCTCATCATCCATTAATTTATAATTAAGTCATTTGGTTGTTTTCCCATCCCACTTAATTAAAGCAAAGCAAAACGGTAAAAAGCCCTTCCCGACTCTCTACAATGTATCCCAAGCGACAAGGACAGTCAAACAAGACTAGTAAACTCCTATCTTGGGTTTCCCATCAATTTGACGCAAGCATGCAATTTTGCAAACAAAACATTTAAAAACAGGATCAATATGATCAAGGACACTTGCCTTGCTCCTAAGCTTGGTTAGGGTCAAAGAATTCAAAGTTCTGGTACTGGAGGTCCTTGACATCACCCTCTAGTGCAACACCCTCTATTCTGAGCGACAAACATGTAAAACACACAATTCAATCAAATAATGCTCATATAGTACTCAATATGACATGACATGCATGATTTATGTAATTACGAGGCTAAACTTGTTAATGAGTTGCTATTAATGTTTACTAACTAGTTCTAATAGTTTTTAACAAGTTTGGACATGTTTGGAATTGATTCGAGTCAATTTGGAATTAATTCAACACCAAACAGATTTAGAGGTCAGACAAGTCCGCTAGGGGCCAGACTAGTTCACCTACGCAGAACCAACGAGTTAGAGTTTTCTTAATATATGAGAATTTGGAGAATTAGGGTTGAATTCACGTGGGAAAGAGAAAGTAGATGGTATATCACATGTTTAGAACTCCAAAGAACAAGAGTTTGGAGGCAACACTTAGATATTGACGATTGAGGGTTGATGATGAATAGTTGAGGGTGAATTGGCGACGAGGAACACAAAGTTGATGAAGATCTTGATTGATTGATCCTTCTTTGTGATCTCCTTCTCCTCCTTGCTGTTTGATCTCCCTTTGGTGGTGACTCCCATGAACTAGGGTTTGTGGTGCTTTCTACTGTGGCAAAGAGATGCAAAGTTGGGGTGTTGGGTTGTTTATATAGGGGTGGAGGTGTAGGGTTGGATGGATTTCGAGTTTGGGGGTGTGTGGAGGCTGGGTTGGGGTCCCACAAGGGCTCCAAAGAGGTTAGACACAACGTTCTTGGGTCCAATTAAGGTAAATACCCAATAACAAGTCGTGGAAGAAAGGATTGAATCAGAGTCGCAAACACCGGACAAGTCCGCACAAGACCGGACTAGTCCGATGGCTAGTCAGAGAGAAATGGACAAGTCCGGACAAAATCGGACAAGTCCGATATTAGTCAGAGGGAAAACGGACCAGTCCAGCGGAAATCGGACAAGTCCAGGGACTTAGCAAAATTTTCAAAGGATGGGATTATCGGACTAGTCCGCAATGGACTGGACAAGTCCGAAAATGGAACAGAGACTTTTTGGATTAGTCTGCAGCAAAACAGACAAGTCTAGAGTCTCAACAGAGGGGTAACCGGACTAGTCCGGGGTACAAACTGGACAAGTCCGCACTACCCAGGAAAAACTATAGAGAGTTAAACCAGACTAGTCCAGGGTCCTTGTCCGAACAAGTCCACTCTTACAACAAGTTTTAATTGGCTCTATGATTATAATTCATTTTATACTTATTTCCTTTTGTGTTGCTTGATGTTAAACATGTACAAGAATGTACGCAATGCATGATGAATGAAAATGAGGGTGTTACAATGCTCCTCTTCTGTTGCTACTCCCAATTCACGGAGGAGGAGTGTAGGAGAGGACACTCCCATGGGTGAGAGGAGCAACCCTCATCAACTTCTTCACGATGACGACCTCAACATCCAAAGTGAAGCTGAAGATCATGCACGCAAGCTCCTCCAAGATCGTGAGTTTTCTCATACAAAAGCTTATGATTCGGATTTGATCTCCAAAACAGGTATGGATTCCAAATTCTTTTCCATTTGGCGTGCATTAGGATGGCAAAACTTTGCTCACATAGAGGAGAAGGGTTCACGCCTTCTCTCCATACAATTCCTTTGCACACTCAAAATAGGATTTGATGGCATTACTTTTAGATTATTTCATAAAGAATATGATATCCTATGGAAAGAATTAAGTGAAATCCTAGGCTTCCATAAACATTGATTGCTAGATTTAGACACTTTGCCTACGTTTAACAAACAAAGTTTTTAGCAATTTTTAACTGGTGGGGTCAGATGTAGTGCACCTAGGAATAGCCACTTGCACAACCCTACTTTGCGCTTCATGCATAGATGGCTGGCTATGACTATGTTCCCTGGGGGAAATGTAAGGGTAGTGCGTGATGATGAGATGAAAATTTTATTTGCCATGATTAAAAGATAAACGTTGCTCCAGTTATTGCCATGATGACACAATGGTTAGATTATATTCCAAGGGTAGGGCCAATTGAATGTACTTCATTGATTAGCCGTATTGCTACTAGGGTAGGAGCACTAGAATATTCTTCATTTGAGTATATTGAAAATGAAAGAGAATTAATTTATGAATATTATTTAGTGCAAGGACATACCCTTAAGCATGATCAAGATGGCTCTTTGATATTTTTTTATCCTGACTTTGTCAATGAAATTTGTTTACCTAACCTGGATTATCATTTGTAAAAATGCCGAAAGCTAACCATTGACCTCATTCCCATCGAGGAAGCCTGAAGAAGTAATGTCTCTGGCAGGATAACTAGAAGTCATACAAGAAGAGCGGCTATGCCGTCGACAACCTCCACGGTCCATGAGTACGAAGAGGAAGAGAACCCAACGGGTGATGCACCTGGATGGACTCAACCTCCATCGTATGAGACTGAAGGTCCGTCTTGGCATTGATGGCCAGGTGCCACATGGGAGCCACCCCTATCCACTTCAAGCTCTAGCAGCTTGCCTCCATCGTCCATGAGAAGATGTCGTTCCTCTTTGGCTAGAAGTCATTATGACTATAGCCAAGGAATGATGGACCTCACTAGACGTATGGATGAGCTTGATGTGAGAATGGGTGACATCTACAAAACTCTCCAAGGGCATGTCCATGGTACCCAAGACTTCTAACAACACATGGACGCTCAATTCATCAACCTCAACTCCACGCTACAACAACAACAAGCCGATCTCGCATCATACTTCCGTCATCAAGGGTTCAACCCTCTACACGGAGTGAGTGAAGAACAAGCTTGGGGAAGGTTCCCCACCTGAGGTAAATTGTGTCAACCCCTTTGCATATTTATTTTCCGTTCGACCATCATTCACCCTGCATATAAAAAATGTAGGATAGATTTGTTTTTTTTTTAATAAAATAAATGATGTGCAGTAAGAATGGTTTGGAATTCACATAGATGAAATGATGAATAGTTGCTCTGTTTTAATTTTCCTAAGTCCCTAGTTTACAACTTACTACTCTCCAAAATATTGCTCTCATTGGCTAAGAATGATTTTTTCCTTGATTTGAAAATTGTGGGTAGCAAAAGCTTAATCTATTCTAAGTTGTTGTGAGATATGATATAGTGATAGGGATGCTATTCCTAGTTTGAATGTGAAACTTAGATTTCCGGAGAAATTCTAAAAAGATTTGAGTTACTCTCATTTGATTGGAAATACCTACCAAAGCCATATGATACATTACATTGATAAACCTTATGCATATGCTATTTGTCCTCACATTGATCTTTTTCAAACTAGTATAGTCCTATGTGAGATTTCATTCATTACTTTTGAATTCAAGAATTCACTTGCACATGATATACTTCTACACTAGAAGTAAGCAAAACTCCACCATACCACCATTCCACAATAAAAAGAGAAACTCAATATCATTCATGCTTAGTACTCTCTCCAGAATTTCTTGCATAAAAAGGGAGTAGAAGACATGGTTACAAGAAAAAGAAAAAGAAAAAGCATGCTCACATCATAAGGATGAGAAAAAAAAGTAGCCATGTTTCATCCCTGCAAAATAAGAGAGTCCACTCAAAAAGGAGTCATCTCAATATCCACATCCACTCCATTCAATCACACATGCACAAGTCTTGAATCAAATTATTTTGAATTGATTTCTCTTAAATCTTAGTCTTTTGACTTAGTATATGTGTTGCATATATGCCTACTGTATTCCCTACCAAGCTCCACATACAAGCCTTATGTAGAGGTAGGATGAATTTAGGAAAAATTCCTTGGTGAGGATATATTTCCACTACACACAAAGGAGAGACTTGAGAGAATCAAATTGAGATACTTAAAATCCAAATTGAACTCTTTGGAATTTGAGTGGAACTTGATTTCTAGGGTATGTGTGCTCCATTTGTTGTTCTATATTTCAACCACCCATGAATAGGAGATGGCATAGGCACCATAATGACTTAAGATGGGTGATGTACCGTGCCAATTTTTGCAATACTAGGTAGAGTATTTTGTTGTGCACATAGTACTTTTGAAAAGTAGAACATTGTAGCAACTCCTGATCATCAACCTAAAGTCTTGACTTTGCTCGGACAAGCAAAGGATAAGCTTGGGGGAGTTTGTTGATGGCTGTTATATACCAATTTCACCCGTCAATATAACTCAATTATGTGAAGAAAGTATCATTTCTTGCACACATCACCTTTCTATTTAACCTATTTTCACTTGTCTTTGAAGAAAGTAGTGCATGCAGACATTCTATGCAGAATTGAAGTGGAACAAGGGGATGTGTCGAAGCGTACGAATGACACTTCCCCCAGTACTACTAAATTGTAGCCCACGGAGGTTCTTGTATTGGTTAGGGCGCGCGGAGATCTTGGACAAGATGATGAGACGAAGGATTTACGTGGTTCAGGCCGCCTGCGCGTAATACCCTACTCCACGGGGTGTGTGTTGTTGTATTAAAGATTCGTTGGTGCTAGCATGCGTATGAGCTTGCTTGTTCTATGTCGTGCATCACATCCCTTTTATATATCAAGGGATGGCTGTTACATGAGTTGGCTAGCCCGACATGTGGCCCAGGTGGTTATTATTTCCTAATACTGTGACGCCCGGTTCCGAAAATGAACCAAGCTAACGCATATGTGTGCCCAGGATGTTCAACACACATACACGAGTGATTCACAAATGATAAACAGATAATTACCACAGCTCAAATTATTAAATAAGTACTCTTATTACATAATTCATTATATCCTCGAATACAAGCTCTAATGAATATTAATGACAAGTTCAACTAATGCAGCGGAAATAAACTAATTAAGCAATTAAGCAAACTAAGCAAAAGGGATAGCGCAGCTCCATGCAACACCACAGGCAAAGCTGACGGTAGACACAGCCTAGATCTCCTCATTATCACCATTAAACTCACAATTCTGACCTGCAACTGTTGGGGGGGATTGCAAGAGTGAGTACATGTCGTACTCAGCAAGTGTGGAAAGTATGACATGTGGCTGATTCAAATGACGACAATAATAATGGCTAAGTGCTGAAAAGTACAGTAAAACATTTGAAAAGCAATGTATCATATTTATGTGAAGTAAACCCATCATAAACCATAAATAATACCATAATACCAGTCCATAATTCACCATTACCAATAATCATAATCAACGTCATAAACCATAATTCCATCCCATAACCATAACCATAATCATAATATCAACCATGACCATTACCAAACCATAACCATTCCAAATCCCAATTTCCCTCTAATCATGGAAGTTGTCCAGGTGCTCATAACCGGGAGCATGGCTATCATGATAGTTTTAATACTCTGCAGAGTTTGTACCTCTTTACCCACGTGTTTGTGATTTCATCACCCGTCAGCGACTAAAGAACCTCCCTTATGCCAATTACACTTCCTTTGGTGTATGGCCAAGAGATCACAAAATAGCCTTTACAAAGGGATTACTAGCCTATTCAGACCCCACTGAGGTTTCACCGATGGCGATGCCTCCAACTGAGCACATCTTCAACCAAGGGCCCCCTCTTGAGCCATTCGGATCCCAGGGTAGTCCCACCAATCATCAACAAACCCAATCCGACTACCCCTTCCCTGAGCATCCACAATGGTCCAAACAGCACTAGCAAAGCCCTAATTAATCAGCTACGCCGCACCCATAACTTGGCCTCGTGGTGGCACTGTAGTCCTGGCTTATTCTCGCATGAACCGGTCCTTAGATCTAAAGCAAGCAAACCACCATAACATCCAACCCATCCACATACCAGGCTTGCTTAGATCACCCATCACCATACCGTATCGACCAGTTCACATTAACAAGAATATCATTAATACATAATTAAATTTGTAGTGTTGTTTTTCCATCCCAATTAATTAAGCGAAGCAAAAAGGTAAATACCCTTCCCGACTCTCTACCATAAATTCCAAGCGACAAGGGTGGTTTAGCAAATCTAGTAAACTTCCTACCATAGGATTCCCATCAAATTGACACAACATGCAGTTTTGCAAACAAAACATTTATTTTAAAACAGGATCAATATGCTTCAAGGACACTTGCCTTGCTCCGGTGGATGGGGTTGCTCAAGCGCTTTGAAGTCTTGGTTCTGAAAATCCTCGCACACGATCTCTTGAGCACTTCCCTCTACTCACGATCACATACAAGAAACATATACAAATCAACACGATGCACACACATTAATCAACATGCGATGATATGCATGCATGCAAAGTTTAATTATTAATTAACTACAGTTGTTTATTAATTAGATGCAACTAGTTCATACGTGTTTATATGAGTTTACGGGAATTTTAACGGGAATTAATGTTGCTGAAATTAAAAAGATGACACAACCACGATCAAATTACACCTATTAGGTTCACTATGATCGCTAAAATTCGCATCGGGAACATGGCCTACCGTAGATGTGATGGCTTCGATAAACGCGGGATGGGGACAATGCGTAGATGAAGTGGATGGCGCAGCAGTCCCTCGGCGGCACAACGACGGTGACGATCTCCGGCGGATGGTGGCGCCCTCCTCTTTTTCCTTCTCTTCTTCCCCTCTTTTTTCTTCCTTTTCTTCCCCTTCTTTTCCTGGCGGCGCAGCTCCCTGGCGCTGGGAATTACGATGTCTCGGTGGCTTTTATAGGCGCCAGGGCTAGGGCGTACGCGTGCGGGAGTCTGGCGCGTGGCGCACACGGGAATCGCGCTGGGCGCGAGCGGATTTCGGCAGGGAGGCGGGAGCGGTTGGTGGAATTCGGCGGGGTGGGGCCGAGGCGCGGTACGGGGCTTCGGCGGGCGGCTGGCGTGGGAGCCAGCGGGAGCGGGCGAGCGGGCGTGCGGGGCCCAGCGGCATCGCAGGCGGGCGCGTGGGCGCGGGGGAGCCGGGGCGTGCGTCGGGCGGGAGCGGCGGGGTGGGCCAGGCGGCAGGGCGCAGCGTGGGAGGCGGGGTCGGGCACGTGAGGCCGGGAGCAGCGCGCGGGACCCAGGGCGTGTGAGCGCCGCGTGGCTGCGGGTCGGGTGGGAGCGCGCACTGCGCGCTGCAGGCGGCAGGCGGCGTCGGCAGGGTGGGGCCCAGGCGGCGCGGTGTGTGGGCGCCGGTCGGCGCGTGCGGCATCGTGGAGGGGGGGGGGCGATCGAGGCGGGTGCCCAGGCGGCGGTGGGGTCCAGTGCGGGGCCAGCGCAGGCGACGGGTGGCTCCGCGCGGGAGTCCGAGGCGGCGGTTGGCTGGGCCTGGTTCGGCCTGGCCGGCTGCCCCTCGTTTCCTTTTTTTCTTTCTTTTTTTATTTTATTATTCTTATAATATATTTTATTATTATATTTTATTATTTATGTTTTATTATTTTTTATTTATCTTATTTATTTTATTTATTTATTATTTTATATATATACATATTTATAATTTATTTATATACATTTCTTTTTATATATTATTATTATTTTAGATTTATTCCCTAATACATGTTTTAGGATATAATTATTATTTTCTTTTTCTTCTTTTGCTACATACATTTGTATATATATGCTCCATCTTTTATGTTTTGTTTTTTTTCTTTTATCCTACTAATGTTTAATACATGATCATGTATGCATGCAGGATGCGAAAATTTAGGGTGTTACAAATCTACCCCCCTTAAAGTGAATCTCGCCCTCGAGATTCGATAGCGTGGAGAAAAGGTGAGGGAATTCTGCCTTCAAGTCTTCTTCATGTTCCCATGTAGCTTCGGTCTCCATATGGTTTTTCCATTGCACTTGACACCAACGAATTCTCTTATTCCTTGTGAATCCAAAACAATGAGGTTGGCGGAGAAGTCTACCCCCCTTATTCTAAGGCTTACTTTTGGACATACTATATTTGTCCTCATCTCTCCTCCAGGAGACTTAACCAATAGAGTAAACTTCATATGAGAGATAGGCAAACTATACTTGGCAACATACTTCGATGCAATGAATGAATGCGATGCTCCAGAATCAAATAACATATCAATGACCACGTCATCCGCTTGTTGAGCATCCTCCGTAGAGACATGGTTCACGTTACCACGAGCAAAATTCTGCTGTCCACGGCTTCCTTGTGGCTGTCCTCCATTAGTTCTTGGGTTTGCCTCGGCGCATTGCTTCTTTGACCAAGGCCTGACTTAGGACATTGATTCGCAAAGTGTCCAGCTTCTCCACAAGTATAGCACCTCTTAACTCCACCGGAATTATTGGGACGAGCTTGGTTTTGAGCATTGGTTCCAGGAAAATCAGCACGAGGCGCATAAGGCATTGCTTGCATAACAGGGCGCTGCTGCACAAACTGAGTTGGGTGTGGTGCATAACCAGGGTGCTGAGCAGGAATAGAGGAGCTGTAATGAGGCGCATTGGGTGGTGCAAGGCGAGGGCGCACATTACTTCCTTGTTGTTGTCCTTGATATGGCGCCTTCCTCTTGATTTCTTGCTCCATCTCACTGATCTTGTTCTCAACCACAATTGCTTTTTCCACCAGCTTCTGGAAATTTGCATAGTCACAATTGAGCAATTTCACTTGGATCTCATTGTTCAAACCCCTCATGAACAAGTATTGCTTCCGGCTGTCCCGACTAACATCCTCCGGCGCGTACCTTGAGAGTTGAGTGAATTTATTGAGATATTCACTCACGCTTGATCTTCCTTGCCTTAAATTCTCGAATTCTTGTCTCTTCATGATCATAACACCTTCCGGCACATAATGAGAATGGAAGTTCTCCTTGAATTCCGCCCAGGGGATCCTCTCTTGATTCTCATGAGCATTGCATAGTGAATCCCACCAATCGGCGGCTGCTCCAACGAGTTGATGAGAAGCAAATAGGACCTTCTCCCGGTCACTGCATTGGACAATAGCAAGTTTCTTCTCCACGGACTTGAGCCAATCATCAGCATCCATAGGGTATGCGGCTTGAGCAAAGGTTGGCGGCCTAGTCCTCATAAACTCTCCCAATCGGTTATGAGGAGGCGGGGGTGGTGGTGGAGGCATGTGTGGCTGATTGTTGATATTGCCAGCCTGCAGCTGTCCCATGGTCTGTATCATGGTCTGCATGAGCTGGTTCTGCATAGCCAGTAGTTGCTCGATATTGATGGCTCCATGAGCATGTTCTTGTCCGTTGTTGTTCTGAGGTACTCCATTGTTCTCCTCCTCATCATTGGCATCCCTCTGGTTGCGAGTCCTCACCATCTAGAGAAAAGCAATAGGTAAGAATTTAGAAACGTCCCCAACTATATGCATCAAGGGATATGAAGCTAACCAACTAGCTATACTAGCCTAGGTGGACATGGCAATGCTAAAGCATCCCAAAATCCTCTATTAAGCACACAAGCAAACAATATATATATCAAACAACACACCAACAATATCAAATCGATTCCTGAGTGCTCCTATGTGCTCTAAAGTGTCCAATCTATCTAGGCTGCGTCCTACGGTCAACTTGTGGCTCTGATACCAATCTGTGACGCCCGGTTCCGAAAATGAACCAAGCTAACGCATATGTGTGCCTAGGATGTTCAACACACATACACGAGTGATTCACAAATGATAAACAGATAATTACCACAGCTCAAATTATTAAATAAGTACTCTTATTACATAATTCATTATATCCTCGAATACAAGCTCTAATGAATATTAATGACAAGTTCAACTAATGCAGCAGAAATAAACTAATTAAGAAATTAAGCAAACTAAGCAAAAGGGATAGCACAGCTCCATGCAACACCATAGGCAAAGCTGACGGTAGACACGGCCTAGATCTCCGCATTATCACCATTAAACTCACAATTCTGACCTGCAACTATTGGGGGGGATTGCAAGAGTGAGTACATGTCGTACTCAGCAAGTGTGGAAAGTATGACATGTGGCTGATTCAAATGACGACAATAATAATGGCTAAGTGCTGAAAAGTACAGTAAAACATTTGAAAAGCAATGTATCATATTTATGTGAAGTAAACCCATCATAAACCATAAATAATACCATAATACCAGTCCATAATTCACCATTACCAATAACCATAATCAACGTCATAAACCATAATTCCATCCCATAACCATAACCATAATCATAATATCAACCATGACCATTACCAAACCATAACCATTCCAAATCCCAATTTCCCTCTAATCATGGAAGTTGTCCAGGTGCTCATAACCGGGAGTACGGCTATCATGATAGTTTTAATACTCTGCAGAGTTTGTACCTCTTTACCCACGTGTTTGTGATTTCATCACCCGTCGGCGACTAAAGAACCTCCCTTATGCCAATTACACTTCCTTTGGTGTATGGCCAAGAGATCATAAAATAGCCTTTACAAAGGGATTACTAGCCTATTCAGACCCCACTGAGGTTTCACCGGTGGCGATGCCTCCAACTGAGCACATCTTCAACCAAGGGCCCCCTCTTGAGCCATTCGGATCCCAGGGTAGTCCCACCAATCATCAACAAACCCAATCCGACTACCCCTTCCCCGAGCATCCACAATAGTCCAAACAGCACTAGCAAAGCCCTAATTAATCAGCTACGCCGCACCCATAACTTGGCCTCGTGGTGGCACTGTAGTCCTGGCTTATTCTTGCATGAACCGGTCCTTAGATCTAAAGCAAGCAAACCACCATAACATCCAACCCATCCACATACCAGGCTTGCTTAGATCACCCATCACCGTACCGTATCGACCAGTTCACATTAACCAGAATATCATTAATACATAATTAAATTTGTAGTGTTGTTTTTCTATCCCAATTAATTAAGCGAAGAAAAAAGGTAAAAACCCTTCCCGACTCTCTACCATAAATTCCAGGCGACAAGGGTGGTTTAGCAAATCTAGTAAACTTCCTACCATAGGATTCCCATCAAATTGACACAGCATGCAGTTTTGCAAACAAAACATTTATTTTAAAACAGGATCAATATGCTTCAAGGACACTTGCCTTGCTCCAGCAGATGGGGTTGCTCAAGTGCTTTGAAGTCTTGGTTCTGAAAATCCTCGCACACGATCTCTTGAGCACTTCCCTCTACTCACGATCACACATACAAGAAACATATACAAATCAACACGATGCACACACATTAATCAACATGCGATGATATGCATGCATGCAAAGTTTATTTATTAATTAACTACAGTTGTTTATTAATTAGATGCAACTAGTTCATACGTGTTCATATGAGTTTACGGGAATTTTAACGGGAATTAATGCTGCTGAAATTAAAAAGATGACACAACCACGATCAAATTACGCCTATTAGGTTCACTATGATCGCTAAAATTCGCATCGGGAACATGGCCTACCGTAGATGCGATGGCTTCGATAAACGCGGGATGGGGACAATGCGTAGACGAAGTGGATGGCGTAGCAGTCCCTCGGCGGCACGACGACGGTGACGATCTCCGGCGGACGGTGGCGCCCTCCTCTTTTTCCTTCTCTTCTTCCTCTCTTTTTTCTTCCTTTTCTTCCCCTTCTTTTCCTGGCGGCGCAACTCTCTGGCGCTGGGAATTACGATTTCTCGATGGCTTTTATAGGCGCCAGGGCTAGGGCGTACGCGTGCGGGAGTCTGGCGCGTGGCGCACGCGGGAATCGCGCTGGGCGCGAGCGGATTTCGGCAGGGAGGCGGGAGCGGTCGGTGGAATTCGGCGGGGTGGGGCCGAGGCGCGGTACGGGGCTTCGGCGGGCGGCTGGCGTGGGAGCCAGCGGGAGCGAGCGAGCGGGCGTGCGGGGCCCAGCGGCATCGCAGGCGGGCGCGTGGGCGCGGGGGAGTCGGGGCGTGCGTCGGGCGGGAGCGGCGGAGTGGGCCAGGCGGCGGGGCGCAGCGTGGGAGGCGGGGTCGGGCGCGTGAGGCCGGGAGCAGCGCGCGGGACCCAGGGCGCGTGAGCACCGCGTGGCTGCGGGCCGTGTGGGAGCGCGCGCTGCGCGCTGCAGGCGGCAGGCGGCGTCGGCAGGGTGGGGCCCAGGCGGCGGGGTGTGTGGGCGCCGGTCGGCGCGTGCGGCATCGTGGGGGGGGGCGATCGAGGCGGGTGCCCAGGCAGCGGTGGGGTCCAGCGCGGGGCCAGCGCAGGCGACGGGTGGCTCCGCGCGGGAGTCCGAGGCGGCGGTTGGCTGGGCCTGGTTCGGCCTGGCCGGCTGCCCCTCGTTTCCTTTTTTTATTTTTTTTATTTTATTATTCTTATAATATATTTTATTATTATATTTTATTATTTATGTTTTATTATTTTTTATTTATCTTATTTATTTTATTTATTTATTATTTTATATATATACATATTTATAATTTATTTATATACATTTCTTTTTATATAATAATATTATTTTAGATTTATTCCCTAATACATGTTTTAGGATATAATTATTATTTTCTTTTTCTTCTTTTGCTACATACATTTGTATATATATGCTCCATCTTTTATGTTTTGTTATTTTTCTTTTATCCTTCTAATGTTTAATGCATGATCATGTATGCATGCAGGATGCGAAAATTTAGGGTGTTACAAATACACACTTAAGTGTGTTTAAGCACCCTAATAGTGTGATAATGCACCTTAATGGTGGCGTTATCAGTATTAAGGGTCTTCTGATTGTGCGCTATTAATATTGTATTAATGGTACATAATTGAGCCTTGTAACTGTAGCAATCATTGCTCTTTGAATGTTCGTGCCGTTGGAGATCCGTTTGTATCCCCACTGGTGTCGTGCGTCCGAAAGCTCAACACGTGGCAGATCTAGAGCTTCCCCTCGCAGGGAGGTAGGTCCGGAGCCGCTACACACATGGTGGCACTAGAGCTTCCCTCTACTGGGGGTTTGGTCCGGGGTCACTGTACACATGTCAAGCATAAAGCTCTCCTATGTAGGGAGTTTAGCTCCAGTCTTATTTACACGTGGTAGTCCCGGAGCTATCCATATGAAGGAGGAAGGTCCAGTGTCGGGTGACATGTGGGGCCTACGGAGGTCTTCAATTTTGACAGGTGGAACTCCCTTGCACTTCTTGCGGTATCATGGGGTACCCGGTACGCAGGGTACCAACAGTGGCCCCTCGACCCACCTCTGGGAGAAACCCTTTAGGTTAAGTTATTCTACCGGAGGTCGGGCCATCCTGGATTCCTCTGATGCGACTTCAAAGGTCTTCTGATGTACCATTGGGGCGATGGTCCAGGGTTGAACCCTCACCGCGTGGCTAGTTTTGAATGCGGCAGATGAGATCTTTGAGTGCAGATCTCACGCAATTGAAGGTCGCCAGTTCCCGATATGAAAACCATATCGGTTCCATGCGCCTTGTTAGGTAGTCACCCTCGGGCTTCCCGCCGCCCATCATGACAACAGTTCTCCTAGGGTAATAACCTCAACTCTTTCATCGAAGTGGCCCCTGGCTCATTTGTCATTGACGGGGTAGATTCTTGGTAATGTGGCCTTGCTCTCGTTGCGGTTTCCATCCAAGCATCACGGAGGCTTACTTAAGAAGGAAAGTCCGCACGGTTTGAGGACTCTTTACACTTTCGATCAAACTCGCGCTCAAAGCCTCCCAACCTTTGCCTAGCTTTCTCTTCTTTCGCTCCACTTTGCCGCGATGGAGTTAGGTCTTCCCAAAAGCCACATCCAGAGAAAGGATAATCTGATGAAGGTCCGGACCTTCATGGGGTGGTCTAGCGACTCCTTCAACCACATGGTTCGGGTCGGCAAGCTCCCTTTCAACAAGGAGCGCGATGACGAGATGGTGTACTTCTCAGCGTACGCCATGGTGGGGCTGATCCCACCTTTTCCAAGTTTCATCTTGATGCTGCTGGACTTCTACGGCCTCCAACTGCATCATCTCGGCCCCCACTCCCTCCTGCTGGTGGTGACTTTCGTCCACTTCTGCGAGATGTGGGTGGGTGTGCCTCCTGGCATCGAGTTGTTCCAGACCTTCTTCACGGTCCATACCACCGGCAAGGGAACTGAACTGTTCGGCTTCTACTACTTTGAGAAGTGCAAGAACTGCCTCTTCAAATACTTGAAGTTGTTCCCCTCTAACAAATGGGATGACTGCAAGAAGGATTGGTTCGTCATTGCAGTGGAGAAGCACGATAGGTTGGAGGTGCCCCAGGGACTCCCCAACGTCGACACCGATGCCTAGAACGATGTCCCAAAGCTGTCTGATGCATTCAAGCCTGTCCTGGCCAGAATCCAAGAATGTGTGGAGGGTGCATTGACCCCCCAGGTGGTCTTCGAAAATTTCTTGGTGAACAGGTGGGCTCCGCTGAGGAGAAGGGAGAATCTTGCATGGGCCTTCAATAGTGTGATGGATGACGACCAGATTGAAACCGGTTTGAAATCCAATTTGGATGACAAATATTTGAAGCTTCATCTCAAGAAATTTCAGCATGGGTCCATCACCGATGATTCCTTGACTCCACCGGCTGCTTTCCTGCCTCTGAACATGACTCCAGAGTTCAACAGGGAGCTCTGAAGGAAGATGCCAGCGCTGGATGACCTCGGTGAAGTGGAGAGGCGCAGGAGCTCCAGGGTGGTAATACCCAGAGCTTCCGAGGGGGTGATCACCCCTACTCCGAGCCAGAGGGTTGATGACATCGACAAGGGCAAGGGAAAGGAGCCAGCTGAATCTTCCAACCAGAAGAAGAGGCTGATGCACGCTGATGGGAGCTCTGTCAGGTCTGCTCCATCTACAACTGCCCCTTCTCCACGACGAGGGAGATCTTCGGTGGCGACACCTCCTCCGATGCAGACGTCCTCAAAGAGCGCTAGCTCCAGACAACTGACTCCGGACCCAGTGCCAGCTATGGGTTCTAGGTCTGGTAGTCCTTCTCAGCCAAGGAAGGCCTCAGCTGGGGCAACATCGACGACTGCAACAAGCTCCAGGCAACTTTCCAAAGCTTCCGTTGTGCCAACAGCGACAGGCTCCAGCTCCGAGCGCCCAGTGAAGAAGTTCCGCGCCAATTGAAGCGGTAGCTTTCCAAGGTAATCTTTGATTTTTCACCTTGATTTGCCATTCTTATTTTTGTCATATTTTAAATCTTCCGATCTTTCGACTGCAGGGCATCAAAGATGGGGGCTGATGCTCCGGCCTCTGTCACAGCGGCCAAAACAGTGCGAGCGGAAGCTTCAGCTCTGACCCCCGCACCTCCTTAAGTGATGGTTGTGCTCACAATAGCTCTGGCGCCAGCTGTCATGGATCTAGATCCCGAGTCAACGCCTGAGACTCCCATGGTATCACCGGACCACGGGGGAGACATACATAAAAACGCTCCAGTAGCGGCAGCACCAATGACTGAAGTTTTGGCTCAAGACATGGAAATGGTGGAAGCTCCGGCATCGGAGCCGGAGGTAACCGAGGCTCCGGTCGCTGTGCCAGAGGCTGTTGCTGAGCCGGCAGGTGAACCGGTGGTGCCAGAAGCTCCAACCCTTGAGCCGGAAGTCATTGATGCCCCGACAACTGATCGGTGATGCTTAAAGTTCTGGGCCTTGAGCCGAAAGTTTTTGAAGCTCCAGCAGCCAAGCCGGAGATGGTTGAAGCTCCGTCAGCTGAGCCGGAGGTGGATGATGTATCGATGCCTGAGCCGGTGGTAGAAATGGCTTCGGGTGAAGCTTCAACGACCACCCCAAAGGTAAAAGCTCCGGAGGTATCCATGCCCGAGCCGAAACACCATGAAGAAATAGCGGCAGGCTCTCCACCTGTGGAATCAGCAATTGAAGACTCTACGGCGGGACCTTCGGCATCAGCCCCGGAGGTAGGAGTGCACGCAGTGGGATCTTTCTCAGCAGCTGCCGAGGAGCTCCTGGAGGGCAGCCCCAGTGCCGTAGAAGCTCAGGGAACCATGCTTGTGGTGTGGGACCCTATTTTTTTCTTGAAGACTCCCGGGAGCCAGTGAAGATGACCCCGACAGGTCCAGAGCCTATTCCTTTAGCGTTGTCTATTGAAAATGCTTGCTCGAGCTTCCGACAGGTCTAGCTCGCCTTTGACCACGATAGTAAGGTCCTCGAAGAAGAGCGCCACACCTTGAGGCGTTGGCACAACAGGCTTCACTTCGAGACCAAGCTGACACAGACGAGGCTTGCAAACCAAAAAGAGTGGGTCGAGAAGGAAAAGGTCGGGTTAGAATATTGGGGCAAGTTGCCGAAGGAGAAGGAGACCGCTATCAGGGCCCTCGATGCCAATTCTCGGGAGATTCTCGAACAAGCCAAAGAAAGGAATGACGCTGCTGGCGAACGTCAAGATAGCCTCAATGAGTTAAACGAGATTCTCCTGAAGCGCCGAGCGGACCTTGATGTGAGGGAAGAGAAACTCTTGGAAAAGCAGGAGGATGTTTTGAAAAGAGAGGAGGAGCTCGGTCAGAAGTTGGCTTTGGCAGAGCAAAATTTGGCAGATCGCACTAAAAAGTTTGATCTGTGGAGTAAGGAGGAGGGGGAGAAGTACTGGAAACTGGGGCAGGAGCTCTCAAAAAGAGAAGCTGATGTTGCCGCCAGTGAAGGGAAAGTAAGGGGCAGGGAGAAGGACCTGGTCGAACGGCGGAACCGCATCCACCTCCAGGAGATGAAGCTAGCCGACCGCGAAAAGCAAGTTGCAGAACATGCCAAAGTGGTCGAGCGCCTCAGTCGGGAAGGTTTGGAGCTTGCGGCCGCTCGGAGGTCACTAGAGTAGTTGCAGAGTTTGAGGGAGACCGAGTCCATACAGGTATGGGACTTCTTGGGGCGAGCCAATGACGCGTTGATGCTGCTAGGCTTCAGTCCAGTGCGTCCGGACAATCCAAAGTTGGAGCTGGACCGAGCGCTGGTGGCTCTCAACTCTGCTGGCGGCAAACTCGACGCAATTGGGTGACGTCATCAAGGACCAGCTTGAGATAGAGGGGAAATCTTTGGCTAAGAACGTCGCAGAATATGTGCCGACGTGTTACAAGAGCTGAGATTCCCAATTCCCTCTGGATCGGGTGCTCGAAGGTCCCGTTGCTCAAGAGGAGGACGCCGACAAGGCCAGCGTTCAAAAAGTTGCCCAGAAAGTCACCTCATACTTCCGTAGAACCTAGACCTTACTCCGCTTGTAACTTCTCCAATTTTGTAATCTCCAATCCCCAGATGAATGAAATCCAAACATTTTGAATGATTGAATTCCATTTTGTCTTCAATACTTGTCCTTCATTTTGTTTGCCCCCTGGTTGATGTACATAATTTATCTGCGAACATGTACCAAAAGGATTTGACTATGTGTTGAAGACTTGAGCGCTTCAAACTTGTAGCCTTTAGGTCCGAAGTTTCTATCTTCGACTTCTGCAAGGTGCTTTTATTTCGTCAGCGGTGGGCCGCCTGGGAGTTGTCGGAGCTAGATGGGTCTGACGGCGCCCACTATCTACGCGCATGGACGTCAACAGCGGGCCCCCTGGGGTTGTCGGAGATGGATAGGTCCGACTGTACCCACTGTCAACGTGTAGGAACGTCAATAGTGGGCCCCCTGGGGTTGTTGGAGCTAGATAGGTCTGACGACATTCACTCTCAACGTGTGAAACGTCGACGACGGGCCCCCTCGGGATGATTTTTCCACCATCTTCACTTCGATCGTCTTGGGTTCTTGACATCAACGGCAGGACCCCCTGGGGTTGTTGGAGCTTGTTAGCTTCGACGACATCCACTATCAACGCATGAAACGTCGACGAAGGGCCCCCTTGGGGAATGTCGGAGCTTAGTAGCTCCGGCATTGTCCACCATTGGCATGAATTTTCCATCTTTCATGCACACTAAAGTCAAGAAAAATAGTACAATTCGTCTCCTCATCTATAACTTGTTTGCGTCTTACTATTCTTATTTGAACCTTAAATCCATAAGAATTTAATATACAAACAAGCGCACTGAATTAATTTCTTCAGATTTGAATGTCTTCTCGACCTTCCTTACTGAGGCCTACCGGGATGTAGGTAGAGTGGCGTACTTAGGGTGCAGGACCAAACTAAGTCGATAGCTCACTCTGGACCTATGTTGACTTGGCGTTCAAGCGAATAGACCGTCCAACAATATTAAAATCCAGAGAAATCAACAATGCAACTTGCATAACATATGAATTACTTGGACTAAAAGCCAACAAGAATTGCATCATTATAGACAAGAAGGAAAAGAAAGATAATTCGAAAGAATGAGCCTGTACAAAATAAATGCACATGGAGTCTGTTTTCACACAACTATTTCTTTCATTATAGGTCCGGATTACAGGGGAGACAAGAACACACTTAGGGTTCGGAACCAGACTAAATGTGATATACCTCTTGTTCTAACCCATGTAAGATAGCTACACTTTTAGTGCTGGGACTGTATCAAGTGTTGCTTGAACTTACCAGACACTTCCAGAGGGGTCCGGATGTTCTCCCGGAGGACCTACCTGACTCTGTATGTTGACTCTATAAGATACATTGTATGTAATTACAGACTCACATCCGTGAAACTAAGCATAGAACTTACAGAGGTACTCGATGTTCCAAGGATTGGGAAGCGGGGTCCCATCCCCAGTTGCCAAGCGAACGCATCTGGGACAGGATACTTTGATCACTCGGAAAGGACCTTCCCAGATGGTGGAAAGTTTGTTCATCCCTTCACAAGTTAGTATTCTCTGCAACACCAGATCACCTTCCTCGAGCTATCGGTTACGCACATGCCTCTGATGATAGCGCCGGAGCGCTTGGCGATAACTTGCATTTCAAACAGCTGCTTGGCACCTTCCCTCGTTGATGAGGTCAAGGTCTTCACGTCAGAGCTGGTCCTGCGTGGCTTCGTCGAAGGTCCAGACCCGGAGCGACCCCAAGGTGATCTATGAAGGAAGGACTGCTTCAGCTCCGTACACTAGGAAAAAGTTTGTCTCTCCAGTTGACCAGTTAGGTGTAGTACTGCTTGCCCACAGTGCAGATAGAAGCACCTCAATCCAGTTGGCTCCATGTTTTTTCAGGCGCTCATATGTGCGTGTCTTGAGTCCTTTTAAGATTTTTGCATTTGCTCTCTCAGCTTGGCCATTGCTTGCCAGGTGAGCTACTGATGCGTAGTTGACTTGAATGTCGAGGTCTTTGCAATATCTTGAAATGTTGCACTTGTGAATTGGGTTCCGTTGTCAGTGATGACTCTATTCAGAACTCCAAATCTGCAGACTATGGACTTCAACAACTTGATTGCTGATTGCTTGTTGATAGTCACAACTGGAGTAGCTTCCAGCCACTTGGTGAACTTGTCGATGGCGACATACAGAAACCTATAACCTCTGACGGCTTTTGGGAAAGGTCCCAAAATGTCCATGCCCCACATAGAGAATGGCCATTTAGGAGGAATCATTTGCAGTGATTGAGCAGGTGTGTGAATTTGTTTTGTGTGGAATTGACATGCTTCACACTTTTTCACCAACGTGCGGGAAGACACGTGGTTCCCACACTCGCCTCCATGGATCTCTGCGAGGATCTCTCGGCCTTCTACCCTTACAATGCATCACATTAGGACGCCATTGGCACCACGCTGATAGAGATCCCCTTCTACCAGCGTGTATCTTTTAGCCAATCTGACGATCCAGTCAGTGGATACACTGTCTTCAGGAAAGATGTTTTATTTCAAGTAGCTTTAGATCTCCAAGATCCATGCATTGGAGCTAACTTGAGCTTCTGAGTCTTGCGTGCTAGGTTGCTCGGAGCTTCCTGAAGCACCTACGACCCTAGGTGGATGTCATGGTAACAGGGCCACCGGGACTGCCAGCTTCGAGGTGCTGGTCTCGCCCCTTCGCATAGTTCGGCAGACTGAGCTTATGGTCTTGACAACCTCCAGATGAAGATTCCGTCGGGAGCCAGAGCTCTGGTTGAGGCCTTTGTCGAGAGTTCGTCAGCTTCAGCGTTATTAAGACGCTGAACATGGTGGAGATCTAGGACTTCGAAGTCCGTCTGGAGCCTCTGGACTTCAAGGAGATATGCAGCTAGTTGGGGGTTGTTGCAGTAGCATTCACCTCTGACTTGCTTTATGATTAGCTGCGAATCACCCTTCACCAACAACTGTTTGACACCATAGGATAGTGCCACCTTGAGCCTGTAGATGAGAGCTTCATATTCTGCCATGTTGTTGGTTGTCTTGAAGTCAAGGTGAACCATGTATTTGATATTCTCCTCGGTCGGAGCAAGCTGGCGGATTCCAGATCCGACCCCCTGCCTCTGCACGGAGCCGTCGAAGTAGAGAGTCCAGTGAGGTTCCGTGAAGATCAAGGCCTTCGGTTCCAGCTTCTGCTCACTGGAACCCCCGGGTTTGATGGAGAAGGATTCCACTCCGCCACGAAGTCAGCCAAAGCCTGACTCTTGATTGCTTGTAGTGGCACGAATTCAAGATTGAACTCGGCCAGCTCCGCTGTCCACTTTGCGATGTTCCCAACAGAATTATGGTTAAGCAATATAGCATGCAGTGGATAAGAAGTTACCACTGATATCTTGTGGGCTTGGAAATAATGACGAAGCTTCCTTGATGCAATAAGAACTGCGTAAAGTAGCTTATGCACCTCGATGTATCTGGTCTTGGCATCATGGAGTACTTCACTGATGAAGTACATTGGGTGTTGGATAGTCCGGACCCTCTCGGAGGGGCCCGGAGCTTCCTCTCCATCGACCTGGACCCTCCTGGAGGGGTCCATCCCTTCTTGTTGAGCTTCCCGGACCCTCCTAGAGGGGCCCGAAACTTCTTCTTGTTCAACCCGGACCCTCCCTGAAGGGTCCGAATCTTCTTGAACAGCCGTGAGAACTCACTCAGATGAGAGAGGTTGATCTTCTAGCACTTCGCCTTGAAGATCCGTGCCTGGGGGCTGGGACCCAGACTCGCCTTCAGGTAGCTCCAGACCCTCCCGGAGGGGTCTGGGCTCCTGAACTAGAGGTGGTTCCGGTCTTTCTGCAACCGGAACCATGCTTACAACTTCTTTAGTTGCAGAAATATAAAGTAGTAGAGGCTCACCAGGGTTCGGAGCTACCTAGATTGGTAGGGTTGTGAGGAGCTGCTTAAGCTCTTGGAACACCTTTTCTGCTTCTTTGGACCAATGGAATGGCCCGGACTTCCTCAACAGGTTGACGACGGGAAGTTCCTGCTCCATCAATCTCGAGATGAATCGGCTGAGCGCCGCTAGACATCCAGTTAACTTCTGGACGTCCTTGATGCAGGCTGGGGGTCGCATATCTTCTATAGCCTTGATCTTCGCCGGGTTCGCTTGAATTCCTCAGTGAGTCAACAAGAAACCAAGGAGCTTCTCGGAGCTAACCCCGAAGACACATTTCACTGGGTTTAGCTTGGTGCGCGTGATGCGCAACTTGTCAAAGACGGCTTGCAAGTTGTCAAGGAGTGACTCCTTGTTTTTGATCTTCACAACGATGTCGTCGATGTACACCTCCGCCAAGTCCCTAATGAGTTCTCCAAAAGTTTTGTGCATAGCTCACACAAAAGTTGAAGCAGCATTTATGAGACCAAAGGGCATGGCAGTATAACAATACAATCCATCTACTGTTATGAAGGCAGTATGCTCTTCATCTTCCCTAGACATTTGGATTTAATGATATCCATAGTATGCATCTAGAAAACACAATAGCTCACACCAGAAGGTGGAGTCCACTATCTTATCTATCCTAGGTAGTGGAAATGGATCTTTTGGACATGCCTTATTTAAGGTGGTGTAGTCGATACACATCCAAAGCTTCTCACCGGCCTTGAGTACAACGACTGGGTTTGCCAGCCATTTTGGATGATGAACCTCCCGGATGAAACCTGCTTCGAGTAGCTTCTTGATCTCCTTTCGGATGAAATTTTGTCGCTCGACTGATTGCTTCTGGGCTTCTGGTGTACAGGCCGTGCGTTGGGATAAATCTTCAGATTGTGCTCAATCACCTCCCTAGGGATCCCAAGCATTCGTGACGGTTGCCAAGCAAACACGTCAACATTCGTCTGGAGGAAAGTGATGAGCGCGAGTTCCTATTTGTTGTTCAAACCTCCCGATATACGTGTGCTCTGAGCGGCATCGGAACCAATTTGGACGACTTTGATAGGTATGTCATTATCGCCGCTTGGCTGCACACGTGGTGCAGAAGTTGAGCCTTAGTGACGAGCGCTCAGAGGTTGAGTAGCTTGCTCTTTACCGGATGCATCCTTCTGCACTGTTGCAAGCGCATGGAGTTCTTCCAGTGCGGTGATTCCTACGGTACGATCTCTGCGGATGAGGAGAAAGTAGGAGGGTGTTGGCATCTTTAACACCAGGTAGCTATAGTGAGCTGCAGCCATGAACCTATACAAGGCAGGCCTGCCCAGGATGGCGTTGAAGGGTAAGTTGATCTGTGAACGTCAAAGACCAGCTTCTCGGTCCTGTATTTTTTCCCGAGTTCCAAAAGTCACCAGGAGTGTGATAGATCTGAGAAGACTAATGGCCCCCGAACCTACCCCAAAGAAAGTTCATGAGGGATGTAGGTCCGAGGGTTAGAGCTGGAGCTTGAAGAAGGCTTCATAGCTCAGGAGGTTTAGCCCTACACCTCCGTCCACCAAAACATGGTAGAGTTGGATGTTGTTGATGGTAGGAGATACCATCAGTGGCAATTGGCCAGCTCCGATCATGTTACGGGGGCAGTCTGTAGCATCGAAGGTGATGTGAGTGTCTATCTGTTTCTGATGAGGTTCCGCCCTCGCGGTAGGAGCTGCAGCAGCCATGTCCTGCCGCATTGTCTTGAGGACGCGGTGAGAAGTGATGTCCCAAGAACCACCATAAATGGTGTTCAGGGTCTTTGGACGCTCATTGTCAGAGATGTCAGAGTCGTCATCTACCGTGTTGTACACAACCTTCAGGACCTTCTTGGGATCCTGAAAGCCTAGCTCTGTTTCAGCCGGAGCTTTGTGAACTTTTTGCTTTCCTTCCCGCTGACAGAATGGAGCTTCTTCTCAGCGCTTGTTGTAGCGCTCGACAAGGTTCTGGACCTCTTGGTAGTCCTCTAGACTGTGCTTGTCCGTCTTGTGAATCGGACACCACATTTTGGAGCTGTTGTCGTCTTCTAACGATGGTCGAGGTCGTTTTTCAGCACGTGGCCCCCGACCACCTCGAGCTGCAGCAGCTGCAGCAGCAGGTGTGCCAGCCGACAGCTTTTTCTTGCTGTTGGTATTCTTCTTCTTTCCACTACCGGAGGTAGTGGCTTTAGCCTTGGAGGGCTTCTTGTTGGCCTCCGGAGCTGGTTTGGAGTGCATCTCTCGGCCCTCTGCAGCTCTGGCACATTTGTCAGTCAGGCTGAAGAGTTCTGTGACGCCGGTGACTTCTTTTGTCACCAGTTTCTCCAGCATCTTCTTGTCCCGGACGCCCTGTCTGAATGCGACAATAATAGAAGCGTTCGATATAGAGGGGATGGTATTGCGTACCTGATAGAATCGTTGGATAAAGTATCGTAACGACTCTCCCGATTTTTGCTGAACAGCAAAAAGGTCTAGTTCAGTGCTGGGTCGGGTGTTGGAGCTCGCGAAGTTGGCGGTGAACTGTTGGTAGAGCTCCGCCCAACTATTGATGGAGTCAGGAGGGAGACTCATGAACCAGGACCTGTCGGTCCCCGTCAAAGTCACAGTGAAATAATTGGCCATCACAGCCTCATTGCCCCCCGTTGCAAGTATAGTGGTGGAGTAAATTTGGAGGAATTCGGTGGGGTTGACAGTTCCGTCGAATTTCTCCGACAGATGTGGCCGAAACTTCTGGGGCCACTGGACCATGCATAGATGCATGGCTAGGGCAGAACAGCCTCCTCCTACTCCCAAAGGAGCAGGGTTGTCCCGAGCTTCTCGCCTCTCGCGAGCATGCTCGATCTGGACGCGGTCGTCCTGCTGTCCATAATGGTGGTCGAGTTCTGAACGCAGATCATGCATTGAGAGCCTCGACTCAGTGTGGGTGCACGTGCCCCGGAGGGCAGTGAAGTCACCTGTTGGGACACAACATGTCTCATGTGCTGTGAAGCTTGCAAACCAAGTCTTTCTGACAAGATCCAACACTGTGAATGTGCCTGCCCTGAAGGAGCAGGGCCTTGGTTGCTGATGCCATCGACTGCAGCTACAAATAGATGTTCAACATCAGCCCTCCATTGCTCCATAGCACCCTGAGGTGCTCTTGGAGGTGGTATATGTTGGAATAGAGTACGCGCAACAACAAGCGCGTGCTCAGGATTATTGTTCGTCGACGCCGTGATCGACGCGAGTACTCCATCTTGCTGTCCAGCATTGTTTGCCAGAACAGTTGGTGGTGGTGGTGGCATGACGCCCGCAGGAAGAATGGCGGCTGCTGGCTGTTGAATGTTGGAGGGATTCCCTCCAGCAGGTTGCTCAGCGTTGTTGCCGTTAGGCGATCCTACGACAGAGTTCACCATCTTGAGATCTCAGGCGTTCCCTACCTGGCACACCAAATGTCGAAGCGTACGAATGACACTCCCCCCGGTACTACAAAATTGTAGCCTGCGAAGGTTCTTGTATCGGTTAGGTCGCGTGGAGATCTTGGACAAGATGATCACACAAAGGATTTACGTGGTTCCGGCCACCTGAGCGTAATACCCTACTCCACGGGGTGTGTGTTGTTGTATTAAAGATTCGCTGGTGCTAGCGTGCATATGAGCTTGCTTGTTCTGTGTCGTGCAGCACATCCCTTTTATAGATCAAGGGATGGCTGTTACATGAGTTGCCTAGCCCGACATGTGGCCCCGGTAGTTATTATTGCCTAATACACAATTAAGTGTGTTTAAGCACCCTAATAGTATGATAATGCACCTTAATGGTGGCATTATCAGTATTAAGGGTCTTCTGATTGTGCGCCATTAATATTGTATTAATGGCACATAATCAGGCCTTGTAACTGTAGCAATCATTGTCTTTTGAATGTTCATGCCGTTGGAGATCCGTCAATATCCCCGCTGGTGTCGTAGGTCTGGAGGCTCAACACGTGGTAGATCCAGAGCTTCCCCTCGCAGGGAGGTAGGTCCGGAGCCGCTACACACATGGTGGCACTGGAGCTTCCCTCTACTGGGGGTTAGGTCTGAGGTCACTGTACAGTGTCAAGCATAGAGCTCTCCTATGCAGGGAGTTTAGCTCCAGTCTTATTTACACGTGGTAGTGCTGGAGCTACCCATATGACACTAGTACAACAAGCCTCATCACAGGCGGCTCCAAACCTGTTATCACAAACGGCTTTTAAAACCGCCTGAAATGAAGAGCCTGTGATAATCCGCAATTTCACAGGCGGAGAAGTGATACCGCCTATGAAGACACATTATCATAGGCGGTTCTTTACTTAGGCTAGCTGCCTGTGAAGATATTTTATCACAGACGGGTCGTGTAGCATATATAACCGCCTATGATAAATGTCTTATCACAGGCGGGTATTGAAGCATAACTAACCGCCTATGATAATGTGTCTTCACAGGCGGGTATTGAAGCATAACTAACCGCCTATGATAATGGTGTTATCACAGGCGGACGTTTACCTACATCAGCCGTCTGTGAAGACCTTTTAACGTAGCCGGTTTCTACCATAACAGTCACCGCCTGTGAAAATTAGGTTATCATAGATGGTTCTTTACTTGTATCTAGCCGCCTGTGATAATTGTTTTTCACAGTCATGCCTAGCCGTTGGTTAATAACCGCCTGTGATAAGGTATAACCTATGCAGTACTACTGCTGTTATTTCTAATTTCCAGGTCAATTCAATATAATCATAGAACAAAAAACAACAATATCATCACACAACAAAAGTCAACAATATTATCATCACAGAAGTCAATTTCACTAAAACAATATACATATGTACAAGTTACAGATACAATTCATCTCAAAGTTTACAAGTTTTCACTAAAAACTATTTCTATTGGCATAGTCGCAAAGTTCTGGCACATCAGCTGCTGCACAATTCTCATCAAAGAACTTCCCTTTTTTGTGAAAAATTTCACGAGAATAAACCGACAGAGTTCAGCAGCAATCCTGCCAGCTCCTCCACTAGGAATACTTCTACAAACCAACCATTCTTCGTTCAGATTCTTCGTGTGCTGCAATATAACACATAACAAGGTTCAGAATGTATTGGTTTGAACAATCTCAAAGTATAGATCAAAGTGAGAGTATACAGGAATTTATTTGATATTTTTGGAGCAGTTGTACTATGAGCAATTGAATTTTGAAGTTGGAATCAAAATATGAAAATAATGTTTCTGGTAATATTGAACAGCAGAGAATATAAGCATTAAACTATACTAGTTACAATGAAAATGAAACACAAAAGTAAGAAAATAAGGTATCGACATTAAGGATAACTTACATCCTCACGATTCACTCTATATACGCCGGCGGTCCGAAGATGCTCGCATACATAATACCCACATAAGACACTCCCAGCAGGCTGCTTCGAACAAGCATAATATGTTTTAATGTTCAATGCATTCGTATTAGGAGGTCTCTGACCGCCAAGCTGTTTCACGTAAAACCGCCAAGCGCTGTAATACAAGAAATGTCATATAAAACTTGTCAAAACATTCTAAATGTGTGTAAATTAAAATTATTGAATAAACGTACAGTTTCAAAATGGAAAGGAAATCTTTGTAACGATCTGGTGAGAAATCGGCCGAGTCCAAGACTGTTGCCATTCCCTGTGTTGGCTTGATGAAGATCATTATGTAGTGATTATTGCAAACATACAAACACACGTGTTAACAATTACCAATAATTGCTATTTCAATGTCATGTGTCGAACTTACTCGAAGTGGTACGGAGCCTTTACAAAGTCCTTGCCGTCTCTGACAAAGTTAAACATCGCATGTCCTATGTAAGCTGCAACTTCTGTCTTTCTATCATTCTTAAGTTTTGCAATTGTTTTTTCAAAATCTTTTTTGTTCATGTGTTTGTACTGTCCTGAGTCTCGATTCGCCTGGACGTCGAATAGCGACTTTGCAATCCTAGTAGGGTCAAGCATACCTGTCTTGCACTCCAACTTTTCATTATCCATGTATTGCATCCTATTGAAGAAGTCCAAAATTGTTATAATCTCATGAAATGCGTATGCGTGTAGTAAGAAAAGCAAATACAAAATATTAGAGCACTTACAAGCACCAGACGAGCAGTAGGTTGATTTCGAGCATGCCCCGATGGAAAAGGGAATGCAACTCTTCAATTAAAATGACTCTTTTATCTACTCCAGTGCTCCAGAATGCTGCTTTTGGAATACGAAATGTGACGCAATTAAGACCATATTTTAAGTTGGCAGTGATGTACCACTCATGCATTCTTCTGAGCTGGACAGGTTGTTTGCTAAGTTGTACGGATGTCATGAACGGCTTTCCATTTGCAAATTTAGGAGGAACATCCTCAAGCTTGTATATTGGAACTCCTGGTTTAACTAAAGCCGTCCGCCGATTATACATGACATCGTCTTCTTCCCACTTCTCGATATCTTCTAATGCTGGCTCATGAGAAGAACGAGATGCACTCGATTTTCTAATATTTTCCTTCATAGCTTCCAAATACTTTGACACTTCTGATGAAGGTTTATTAATTTTGTATGAGCTAACTTTGATAGGCACTGATGATTGAGGAGTAGTTGTCGGAAGTTGGACACTGGCTTGTTGTTGAACCTGTTGTTCAACTAATTGCTCTTTACTCCCAGCAGTTGGCTCTAGTACTACTTCAAGCTGTTGCTCAACTGGTTGCTCTTTACTAGCAACAACTTGCTCTGGTACTGCTTGAAGCTGTTGTCCAACTTGTTGCTCTTGGATATCATCCTTGCTGAGACATAGGGGGAGTGGATATTCTCGGACTGGGAGTGGATCTTCATGCACTTTCGCCTTAGAAGATGGGGTTGCAGTATTTGGAGATGCGACGGGGCTAGAAATTGGCTCATCGTCCAACACGATATCGCGTCGGTGCTAAAGGATTAATTGGTTGATAGCCTGCCCCAGAGTGGCGATCCCCTCAGTTGTGACGTGGTCTATTTCATAATCTTCATAATCATTATCAATGATCTGAAGAACTTGCACCACAACATAATACAACGGAAGTGGATTCCCGTTGAAGTCACGATCAGGCTTTGCCATAGCAGTGGCAACCTGTTTGGTTTTGTTCCCTGCTCTGCCTATCGGGACAAGAAGACGACAAGATTTGTCGTTAGCAGTATCATCGATAGGGAACTTATGGGTTGACCCTGAGCCTGGCACGGAACCAACGCTGCTAGGATAGGCAGTTGGAGATACTAATTACTCCTTTTGCACCGGAACCATCACTGTACTCGGTGCCACTAATTGTCCTGATTGTCTAAGTTGTTCCATTATTTCTTGCATATTTTCTTTGACCTTTTGAGCAATCGTTTCATCAAGTGTTTTCTTAAACTTCTCACGTCTTCTATATGTGTCTTTATCTTTAGGGAAACCATCTAGCCAAGACATTTGAGAAGAGACCGCTCGAACCCGTCCGCTGTGTTCAGAGTTTCCTAAGATAGAGGTAAGTTGGTCATTCTCTCTCTTCGGCTTGAAGAGACCCTTCTGTTGCTTTTCAATTACTTCTTTCATTTTATCCTCTACTTCATTCAGAGAGTCGGGCTTTTCAAGTTTGCCCTCGCTGGTCAAACCTGACCGAGTAAAGACCCATCGTGGAGTTCGCTCATCGCACCCTTCTAATGGGTGAGGATTGCCCTTACTGGTAATTTCGTCTAATATCTTATTCCGTTTCTGGACTTTGGGGCTTATCCGGCAGACCCCAAGCGATGATGGTATTTGTTCTTTTTTGCAAGCTCTGACCTAGTTGCACTTAGAGATTTAGCATCAGGTGTGCTCTTTTTACGAACAAACTCTTGCCACTGAGCTTGTGTGATTTTTCCCATCTTCCTCGGGCTAGGGACCTTATCAGCCTTAACATAAGCATTCATTTCACTCTTCCAGCATCGAAACTTCTTGCCGCAAGAGACCAATATTGCTTTCTTTGCAGCTTCTTATGTGCCTTTCGGGAACTTGAATTGTTTCTTTATCTTTTCCCACAACTCATTCTTGGTCTGCTCGGGTAATTTCCTCCAATTCTCGGTTG
The DNA here is from genome assembly GCA_036927565.1 of Tuctoria greenei. NCBI lineage: Eukaryota > Viridiplantae > Streptophyta > Magnoliopsida > Poales > Poaceae > Tuctoria > Tuctoria greenei. Next base: position 16,349,274 of record JAYESD010000006.1, read on the forward strand.
TGATCGGCACAACCTCCCTAACAAGAAAACCGCATGCATTACGATACTTGGTAAGTGAATCCAGTGGTTCTTGGCGAAGCCCACCTTGACCGACCCTTGTTATGTACATGATGCGGTCCAATGGACCCTTATTGGGACCTCGTTGCCCTCGTTTCCGCTTGAGTGATGCTGAGGATTCATCCATTGGAGAACCTTCTGCGGTTTTAGGAGCCGATGTCACCTCATTGTCTTCGCGATTAATCTAGGTAGAAAAAAAATTATAAGACTTCGTATACTTGACAACCAACATTAACTTGAACTGCTGAAGTTAAGATTCGTGATCCATACCTCGTCGGCAGGATCATATTCCGAGTCTAGATCCACCGAAGTCTTTTTAATTTTTATATTCGAAAAAGGATCCGATGGACTGTGATAGGAGCCTGAACTGCTGGAGTCAGTAAACTCCATATTGTCTTCTTTGTTGTTACTACCAGGACCAGTCTTCTTAGGGCTTTCCATGCTAGATCTAAAGACAAAAAATCTAATAAATGGCATATTAACTCTACATGAAGTGTTGCATGAAGAAAAAGATGGAAGCATTCTACGATTTGATAAGGCATTCTAGGGTTTAAGGCGACTGACCAAAAAGTTCCTATACATTGCGAGGGTGACAAGCATGCTAAAGTTGATCACCAGCAATGGCAATTTTATCTTTTTATTCTAAATAGGCTAGCTTCATTCAGAGTGGCGACCACGTTCTTGAGGTTTACTAGGCGGCGCCTAGCAACGGACCTATAACTGATCAAGCAAGGGACAAAAAGCAAATCCTCCAGCCATTTTCTAGTATTAAGAATCACAAAGTGTGGCACTTTGATTTGGATGGTGAGGTGAGGCGAGGTGAGGTAGCTGCAGGCGAGAAGAGACACTCTTTTTAAGCGATCATCTCTACAACCGTGGGATTTGCACGGTAAAAAAAAAAGATAAAAGACCCACATTCTCAAACAAATCAGGAATCCGGAAACATTCGCCAAAATCTAATCCCGGTGTGCCCGGCCGCACCAAATGGGCTCATCATGGCAGCAGGTTCAGCCATCATGAAAGGCATTACGTACCGCACATATGATGGCACGAAGGATTTCTGGTCTGGTTAATTGTCCTGGCTGTTTAGAAAACAGGGCAGGGAAGTCGGCGCCTCCTATAGTGATAAACTTGGTGAGTTCTAGAGGTTCACGAGGTTTAGGTGACTTGATCAAGTCTGGGCATATGAAACCTTTGGTGGAATATTTCTGATAGGATGGGATTAACCAGGTCGAGGGGTTGGGGGCTTATTTTTGAAATCCCCCTTCATGTGACTCCAAATCCTATATGGATTGTAACTCAATTTGTACTATGACTAGGATTGGTTCCTAAACTGAATCTGACTCCTAACTCTATTCAGAGTAGGACTCTACTAATATCATTAAGGACAAATCTGCTTTATCTAGAACAATCATATACCCCTAGACTGGTGTTTCCGCAACTTTGTCCAAAGTCCAAGTTCGACTCCTCTACTGGGTGCACCACATACCCAGATCATCCAACAAAAATGAAGTCCCAATATATCTAGTTTGATACAAATGGTGCTAACAAATCATAAATGGGTACATAATCTTTTTTCCTGTGAAATGCCTTAATATTAAGCTGAGTTCAATAATGGGATACATAATTGTTTTAACGCATGCAATCCTTCTGTAATTCTTCACATCATCATGATTGAATAAGCTATTCAACAAACAAACTCATAGTCATATAACAGCTACACTATCAGCAAGAATTATTCAACATAGTAATATATCATTCTCCAAAGGATAAGATACATATATGTTTATTGTACGTGTTGATGTATTTCAATTTGACCATTGTACTAAAAAATGCAAATCGTAGCCACTAATTTCGTTCAATTGTGCAAATATGGCCATTATCATCACAATCCTACGTATTTGAGTGACACATCATATGTTTGGCATCCAGGACCGCTAGAAGATGGACACACCTACTTCCAATAGAGTTCTCATTGCAGGTACCCCCTCAACCTAACTCATTTTGTGTATCGAGTGTGAGTCACCATGAATATTCCAGTTCATTACGTATTCGAATTCCGGTCAGGTGAGGACATTGGGTTGCTGGAACTACTGCTGCGTAGAATTGATGGAAGTACACCGACAACCCAAGGATGCCTACCCACCGGACCCTAACTAAAGATGCCACCGAACTTGACAGTTTTTCGAATTCCACCGAACCCTAACCAAGGATGCCTACCATTTTGCAATTCTCGAACCCTAACCAAGGATATGCAAGGCGGCCGCGAGGGCGGGCAGGGAGGCGGCACGGTGAAGGAGGATGGAAGGTCGAAGTGTTTAGGGTTTACCTTGAAGCTCGGCGGCGATGGCAATGGCTTCGCTCGGCGTAGCTGGAAGTGACGAGGGCGAAGCTCGGCGGCGACGGCGAAGCTCGACGGCGTACCTGGAAGTGACGAGGGCAAACACTTGGCGGCAAACGAAATTTTGGCAGCCTAATGGCGTCTAAGTGTTTCGCCCGGGTTAGGTTTTTCCAACGCTGCCGAGGGGTATATATAGACTCCCATTTTCTCAGGCGGATTTTAAGTACCGACCGCCTGAGAAGATTGTTACCTCAGGCGGGTTTTACTTACCAACCGCCTGAGAAGATACAATTATCTCAGACGGTTGGTTAGTAACACCCGTCTGAGATAAACATCTTCTTAGACGGTTATTAATTACCAACCGTCTGTGAAGATATTTACTTCTTCTTAATTAATATGTGTTCATAATTTGATGAACGCCTACATAAAGACCCCTCACCAACCGCTTGTGAGATTCTTAATTAATATGTGTCGACGATTGTGCGCAACCTTTCTTTTCCCTGAGGCGCGACCTTTCAATGCGCGGTAAACCAACTGCTCCATCTTCCACTCCGCGCGGCCTTAAAGACGCGCTATCATCCGTTAGTTCTCCACAAGCGCATCGCTCACTTTGAATCCTTTTGTTTTCTTCGTCTTCCTCCGCTCTGACGACCCAACACCACTATGGCCGACCTTTCGCCTACAAGCCCTCCGAGGAAGCCACCTTGCAAGAAACTATGTTGCAGCTCCCCCGAGAAGATCAACACCGAGCAGCGCCTCCTCATGGCGCGAGAGGTGTACAACAACACGTCTCGCGCCATGAGTGCCTTGGGGCTGGGTACCCTTCCAGAGTATCCTGGAATGGGTACCATAGGCCACTACCTCTACGCCCTCACGGGGGTGGCTGATCATCTCGACATTCTGTTTGTGATGATGGCCCAGGTTCTTGGCCCCGAGGGCCATAGAACGCTGGTGGAGGTGACGGCTAGCAACCTCGGGGTTGCACCGCCGGTGCAGCCGGTGCAGCCGACACTGTCTCCTGTTGCACCGGTGCCGGAGTCACCGCCGGAGGACGAGGAGGAGGAGGAGGAGGAAGAGGAGTAGGAGTAGGATTTAATTATTTTTTCTCTTTGCTGTTTTTAGTGGCTTCTCTTTTGTAAATATTGTTAATGAATGAAATCTATCTTTGTTCATCTATGTGATTGAATATTACTTGTGTATCTTGTGTGTTCTTGTTTGTTCTTGTGTAAATATTGTGCATCTTGTGTGTTCTTTTGTGAGATGTGTGATTGAATATTGTTAATGAATGAGTATCTTGTGTGTTCTTCAACTGTGTGAATGAATGAATGTGTAGTGTGTTCATCGTTAATTAAAACACGTCTGAGAAGAAGATTATCTCAGACGGTTGGTAAGTAATACCTGCCTGAGATAAACATCTTCTCAGGCGGTTGGTAAGTACCAACCGCCTGTGAAGATATTTACTTCTTCTTAATTAATATTCTTGATTAAATGTGGTCCTTTAAAAAGGCAAAAATCCACTTTCTTGTAATATTATTGATAATTAAAGGTTACCATTAAATTTCACTTCATAAATCCTTTGAAATTGGTCAGAACATAAAAAACATACAACAAATGCTATTTTTCATTTTTCTATCTTGATGAATATAATGCTTTTTTCATTCATTTTTTCAGTGGACATTTTTACTCATCATACCAACCTCTATGAATTTTTTCAGATTTTTTTAAATTTTTTTGAATCAATGTGTGTTCATAATTTGATGAATGCCTCATATGTATATGAGCATTTAGTTAGAATCGTGGATAATTTGAAGTTTGACATGTTGGAATGCTTTTAAAAAAATTAAAAAAATTCATACATGTATAAATTATACAAATATGTTCATACCAACAATTTTGAGTGAAGGAACTTTTTTTATGAGATACACAAATGTGAATAATATGTGAGTAGAAATTAATTTCATATTTACCAAAACATTACAATGTCAGCTATACAAGTTTTAAAAATATTTTGTTCAGGTGGTAGATGTTAATTTTATACAAATGTAGAAGAAAGAATCATCGAATTTGGACACAATTTGCAGAATCTAAATATGTTTGAGTATTTATATTGGAATCTAAATAAAAAAGAAGCAAGGGATAAGGAAACTGAAGAACAGTATCGGGCATTAACTCAGACGGTTGGTAAGTAATACCCGCCTGAGATAAACATCTTCTCAGACGGTTGGTAAGTACTAACCGTCTGTGAAGATATTTACTTCTTCTTAATTAATATTCTTGATTAAATGTGGTCCTTTAAAAAGGCAAAAATCCACTTTCTTGTAATATTATTGATAAGTAAAGGTTACCATTAAATTGCACTTCAGAAATCCTTTGAAATTGGTCAGAACATAAAAAACATACAACAAATGCTATTTTTCATTTTCTATATTGATTAATATAATGCTTTTTTCATTTTGTTTTTTCAGTGGACATTTTTACTCATCATACCAACCTCTATGAATTTTTTCAGATCTTTTTTAAATTTTTTTTGAATTAATGTGTGTTCATAATTTGATGAATGCCTCATATGTATATGAGCATTTAGTTAGAATGGTGGATAATTTGAAGTTTGACATGTTGGAATGCTTTTAAAAAAATCATATATGTATAAATTATACAAATATGTTCATACCAACAATTTTGAGCGAAGGAAATTTTTTTATGAGATACACAAATGTGAATAATATGTGAGTAGAAATTAATTTGATATTTACCAAAACATTACAATGTCAGCTATACAAGTTTTAAAAATATTTTGTTCAGGTGGTAGATGTTAATTTTATACAAATGCAGAAGAAAGAATCATCGAATTTGGACACAATTTGCAGAATCTAAACATGTTTGAGTATTTATATTGGAATCTAAATAAAAAAGAAGCAAGGGATAAGGAAACTGAAGAATAGTATCGGACATTATCTCAGACGGTTGGTAAGTAATACCCACCTGAGATAAACATCTTCTCAGACAGTTGGTAAGTACTAACCGTCTGTGAAGATATTTACTTCTTCTTAATTAATATTCTTGATTAAATGTGGTCCTTTAAAATGGCAAAAATTCACTTTCTTGTAATATTATTGATAATTAAAGGTTACCATTAAATTTCACTTCATAAATCCTTTGAAATTGGTCAGAACATAAAAAACATACAACAAATGCTATTTTTCATTTTTCTATCTTGATGAATATAATGCTTTTTTTCATTTATTTTTTCAGTTGACATTTTTACTCATCATACCAACCTCTGTGAATTTTTTTCAGATTTTTTTTAAATTTTTTTGAATCAACGTGTGTTCATAATTTGATGAATGCCTCATATGTATATGAGCATTTAGTTAGAATGGTGGATAATTTGAAGTTTGACATGTTGGAATGCTTTTAAAAAAACTAAAAAATTCATACATGTATAAATTATACAAATATGTTCATACCAACAATTTTGAGTGAAGGAACTTTTTTTTATGAGATACACAAATGTGAATAATATGTGAGTAGAAATTAATTTGATATTTACCAAAACATTACAATGTCAGCTATACAAGTTTTAAAAATATTTTGTTCAGGTGGTAGATGTTAATTTTATACAAATGTAGAAGAAAGAATCATCGAATTTGGACACAATTTGCAGAATCTAAACATGTTTAAGTATTTATATTGGAATCTAAATAAAAAAGAAGCAAGGGATAAGGAAACTGAAGAACAGTATCGGGCATTATCTCAGACGGTTGGTAAGTAATACCCGCCTGAGATAAACATTTTTGAAACTACAAGATGTTAATTAACGGACTGAGAAGATGTTAATTAACTGAAGCGCCGCACGAGGTCTGTGGAGAAGTTAAGAAGCCGTGGTGCAGGGACGCGTGGGCGAAGTTCCACATGGATACCAGAGAGACGGAAGGATCTCTGAAGATCGTCTTCCACAGTGGTTTAATTGTGCGCCGCACGAGGTCTGCAAAGAGCTCAATGCGCGGGAAACGAACCGCTCCGCAAAGACCATATATAAGGCGCGTCGTCAGTTATGTACAAGCACAAAACTTTTGTACTTCTTTCTTCTTCTTCCATTGTTCCACCTCCTAGCCCGGTGCCGACGAACCACCACAACCATGGCCAACCTTCCGCCTCCTAGCCCGCCGAGGCAGCCATCCTGCAAGCGGATATGCTGCAGCTCCCCCGAGGGGGTGAATGACGACCAGCGCGTTCCACTGCCGGTGCAGCCGGAGCCACCGGTACAGCCGGAGCAATCGGCTCAGCCGGAACAGCCGACCCACTCTCCTGCTGCATCGTCGCTGGAGGAGGAGGAGGAGGAAGAAGAAGACGACGACGATGATGACGACGACGATGACGACGGCGACCACCACCATGGTGATGATGACGACGACGACGAGTCAGAGGAGGACCGCTTGGCGTGGTTTGAGAAGTTGGCGGAGAGGGCGGAGGAGGCAGGGCCGTAGTGTAGTTTTAAGAGTTCTTGTACATATTTCTTTTGTAGTTTTAGGAGTTCTTGTACATGTTTGGCTTCAGTTCTATTCTTGTACATATTTCTTGTGTTGTGTAATGTATATGTGTTCATTCGTGTCAATGAATACTGGTGTGTTAGAATTTCTGGATTTCAATCAAGTGAATGTGCTCTAAATGCTCATATGTATATGAGCATTTAGTTAGAATGGTGGATAATTTGAAGTTTGACATGTTGGAATGCTTTTAAAAAAAATTAAAAAAAATTCATACATGTATAAATTATACAAATATGTTCATACCAACAATTTTGAGTGAAGGAACTTTTTTTTATGAGATACACAAATGTGAATAATATGTGAGTAGAAATTAATTTGATATTTACCAATACATTACAATGTCAGCTATACAAGTTTAAAAATATTTTGTTCAGTTAGCATTATCTCAGGCGGTTGGTAAGTAATACCCGCCTGAGATAAACATCTTCTGAGGCGGTTATTAAGTACCAACAGCCTGTGAAGATATTTACTTCTTAATTAATATTCTTGATTAAATATCTTTTCAGGCGGTTGGTAAGTAAAACCCGCCTGAGATAAAGTTAAAAACCGCCTGTGAAAAACCGACGTCTATATAAGGACCCCTCACCGCAGTCAAAACGCAACCCTGGAGAATTTATATCGACGCCGCAAGGCTGTTGAATTTCCCCTACGTCGCGCCGCCGCTCGGCCGCCCAGCCCATACTGCCGCACCGCCGCTCAACCCCGCACCGCCACTTCTCCACCCAGCCGGCCCACCGTGCTGACGCCTCCCCACCGTACTGACGCCTCTGCAAGGTAAATGTAGTTTCCTTACTTTTTCTTTATATATTTTCATTAGCTGATAAGCTATTAGTTTTGTGTGTTCTGGTATATGGATTCTGTCCTTTTGCATGTATAAGCACTGTATGGATTGTGTTCTGGTATATTGATGTATGGACTATATGGATTGTTTCTTTTTTGTGTGTTCTGCTAGTTTGGTCTTTTATATATTGATGTATGGACTATATTGTAATAAGCTTATTGTAGTTTGTACCTATTATGTGACATGAATATGATGTTTAATTAACAGATGCTATTGTAATATATATAAGATGTTATTGTTTAATTAACAGATGCAAGGTAAATGTAGTTTCCTTACTTTTTCTTTGTATATTTTCATTAGCTGATAAGCTGTTAGTTTTGTGTGTTCTGGTATTTGTATTCTGTCCTTTTGCATGTGTAAGCACTGTATGGATTGTGTTCTGGTATATTGATGTATGGACTATATGGATTGTCCTTTTGCATATATTTCGAAGGAGTGATTAGGGTTAGCTTTCTAGAGAGATGGTTTTATAACTCACCCATTTAGTTACCATCGTTGGATGGGATCCGGCGTCAAGATATAACGGACCGGATCCCACCCAGACCTAGCCCATGCTGCTGGGCTTGTTTCCCCCTTTGACTCCGTCTGCCTCAAAACGTTGCCCGTCTCCTACATTAGTCGCCCTAATCATACTTGTTATGTCTCTGTAAATTCAATTTATAAAAGACCTTTAGAGAATATTTGTGGCCAAATTTTGTAAATCTGACAAAAATTCTATTATTGAAGCATGGACCATCGAGCGTGGATGTATAACATTCCAAGACCCGATCCTATGTACATTCATAATGTTGCAAATTTTATTGTAGCATCCAAGAGACATGCGAAGTTGCAAAAGATAGATGACATATTATGTCCATGTATCGACTGCGAAAATAAGATTGCTTGGACGGATACTATAGTAATCCAATCTCATTTGGTGAAAAGAGGTTTCAAAAATAACTACACAATATGGACAGAGCATGGTGAGTTAGATACACATGATGTGGATAAAGATTATGAGAGAGGCTCAGATGATGATAATGTTCATATCGATGATGGTAGTGACAATCAAGCTGGTGATGATGATGATGAGTTCATTGTGAGGAGATGTTACGTCACATTGAAACATATGTACTGACTTCTATGGGAGCAAGCAAAGGTTTAAGTAAAATGGAGACACTGCAGAATGCGGCAATAGAGCTTTTATATGATGAATCAAACGATTGTGATAAAGAGTTTACTACATTGCATGCAGTCTTAGAACTACTAAAGTTGAAAGCTACGCACGGATGGTCCGATTGTAGTTTCTCTAATCTTTGAATCTTCTGGCAGAAATTCTTCCAAATCCAAATAAACTACCTAGAAGGACTTATAAAGCGAAGAAACTTCTTTGCCCGATGGCACTAGGTGTGACAAAAATACACCCTTGTGTGAAACATTGTATTCTGTATCGCAAAGAGCATGAGATCGCAACTAGATGCCCCATTTGTGGTGTCAGTAGATATAAGAAGGACTACAATCACCAGTATGTTACCAACATGAAAAAGACTCAGAAGAATAAGAAGTTTATTATTGGTCCTGAAGGTGACGATGACGATACTTCTGGCGATGCAGACGGGAAGAATAAGAGAAAAATTCCTGCCTTGGTGATGTGGTACCTTCCGGTAATTGATCGCTTGAAGCATTTTTTCTCAAACCCTAGGGAGGCTAAACTTATGCGTTGGCATTCCGAGCAACGCATGAAGAATGAAAAACATATATGACACCCTGGTGATGCAACGCAGTGGAAAAATTTTGATATTCAGTATCCAGAATTTGCGAAGGAAATCAGAAATGTGAGGTTTGCCTTGGGTACAAATGGAATGAATCCGTTTGGTGAAAAAAGGAGCATACACAGCACATGGCCCGTGGTCTTAACGATGTACAACCTACCAACGTGATTGTGTCACAAAAGGAAATATATCTTATTATCTGTTCTTATCCAAGGTCCGAAACAACCCGACATCGAAATTGATGTGTTCTTGGAACCTTTAATGGAAGATATGGAAAAATTGTGGAATGAAGGGGTACGTACATGGGATGAGTACAAGCGGGAGTATTTCACGCTAAGAGCAATGATATTTGTTACCGTGCATGATTATCCCGGACTGTTTACATTATCGGGACAAATGAAAGGGAAGAAAGGTTGCGTTAGGTGCGTGGATAGAACTGGATTTCTATACCTCACTTCATCCAGAAAGACGGTGTACATGAGACATCGACGGTTCTTGACAGATACACACAAGTATTGGAAGATGAAAGAACAATTTGATAACAAAATCGAAAAAGATACTGCACCGAAACCTTACAGTGGAAAACTTGTGTTTGAAATGGTCAAGAACATTCATATTGCTTTCGGTAAGGGAAAAATAGTAAAGGAATTAAGAGAAAGAAAAGTACATCTTCGGATGATACAACTGACATGGCTTTCAAGAAACAATCAATTTTTTTCAAGTATCTTTCGTATTGGAAGAATCTGGAATTTCGCCATAGTATTGATTTGATGCATGTTACAAAGAATATATTTGATAGCATTATTGGGACCTTGCTGGACATGCCGAGGAAAACAAAGGATGGATTAAATTCACGTATGGACCTAGTAAATCTTGATTTGAGACCAGAGCTTCATCCAGTAGAAAAGGCGAACGGGAAGCATTACCTTCCCCCAGCCAGCTACAACTTGACGCTAGAAGAGAAAAAAGCAATTTGCGAATGCTTGCGTGGGATCAAAGTGCCCACGAGTTTCTCATCCAATATCCGCAAACTAGTCTCGATGAAAGACTTGTCTTTATTCGGTTATAATTCTCACGACTGTCACATGATGATGACAGTTTTCCTTGCCATTGCAATAAGAGTAATCAAACATGAGCATATAAAAGTTGTCATCACACGTTTGCGTTACTTCTTTAATGCAGTATCGCAAAAGGTGATAGCACGTGAAGATTTAGACTATCTGAAAACATACATCGTCGAGACAATGTGCAAGCTTGAGATGTGTTTCCCACCATCCTTTTTTGATATGCAAGTACACCTAATCATACATCTTGTTGATCAGATAAAAGTATTGGGGCTACTATATTTACATCATATGTTTTCGTTGGAGAGATATTTAGGAGTATTAAAAGGTTATGTGCGGAACCGTGCTCACCCAGAGGGTTCAATTATGGAAGGATACACCACTAAAGAAGTGATTGAGGGTTGCGCTGATTACATCAAAGATGGAAAATTGATAGGTGTGCCTATACCGGTACATGAGGGTAGACTACGTGGGAGAGGCAAAGTGGGTAAGAAAACTTTTATTGTTCAAGATTACAAGAATGTACACCGTGCACATTTTGGTGTACTACAACAGCTCGCAATAGCTGAGCCGTACATCGAGGAACACCAAATTAAGCTTCGTGATAAAAACCAAGACCGCACAGAGGACTGGATCATGAAAGAGCACAGAAGATGTTTCACTGAATGGTTAATGGACAAAAATATATCATACGGAAATACTATAGAAGAGGCAACAATGAAGAAGTTAGCTTCTGGCCCATCTGCTTTGGTAACATCATGTCAAGCATATGACATCAATGGTTACACATTTTACACTAAAGAAAAAGACAGCAAGAGTGTTGCACAAAATAGTGGTGTTCATATTGAGGCTTATGATTCACAAGGGCAGAAGACCACATACTTCAGGTTTATAGAGGAAATATGGGAACTTGATTATGGCGAAAGAATGGTAATGCCCGTATTTAAGTGCCAATGGGTCAAACATCCTGATGGTTTGAAAGTGGACAATTACGGGTTGACACTGGTAGACTTGAATAAAGTGGGTTACAAAGATGACCTGTGGGTTCTCGCCGATAATGTTGCACAAGTTTTTTATGTTCAAGATCCAGAAACTGAGAAGTTGCACGTAGTTGTTTCTGGAAAGCAAAATATTATTGGGGTTGAGAATGTGGGAGATAATGAAGAGGAATATAATCAGTATGAACAGATGTACCTTTTCACCGAACCAGAAAACATCAAGCACGTAGAGAGACGCATTAAAAAGAATTTGAAACCCTATATGCGAGAAGATGTCAATGCTGGAAAAAATGTATATAGCAATGCGAGATGATATATATTGTATATATTTGTATCTTCTGAAATCAACTTAGAACAATGTTGGTATATGGATTGTGTCCTTTTGCATTTGTGTACATATGCGTTTGGACTCAATAATTTGGAAGTTTGGTCTTCCAGATAATGATGTCTCGGGCGTGTAGCCGATTGAAGGAGGAGCGCTTGGCGTGGCGCAAGAACCATCCCCATGTATGTACATATGGCACACTGGTCGCATGGTTGTATATACATATGTATCTGTAATGGACTGATGAACTTAACTGTAGTTTGTTTTTCCGTCTTGTTTGTTTTTGGTATTTTCAATTTCTCTGCGTAGGGTTTCTCTGCGAAGCCTGAATCGTGAGATTTATTGAAGTGGCAGTGCATCGTCCCCGGTAAAGAAGGGGTAAGTCATGAAGAACAGGCACAATATGAGTTTAACCATCGTCCTCCTATTAATAAATTTCTTTTGCAGACTGAATGGGAAGATGGTTACTACCCCCTGACAATCTCCTTCTCTGAGGACTATCCCTTGGTGCCTCCAAGATGCGCCTTTCCAATTGGGTTCTTCCACCTAAATGTCCATCGTTCAGGAGCACTCTGCATCGGGATTCTTGATCAAGAGACTGTAAGATAGACCTATTTTGTTCATGTAATTATTACTTATAATTGTTGTCGAACTTATTTGAACTGGTTTCTTATATTGCTTAAATTATATTTCGTAGGGGTGGTGCAGTGCTTTTACAATCAAAACTATACTACTTGAAGTTCAGCGTTTGCTGCATCACCCAAATGTGCCTGATGTTGAAAATGATTGCTATAATCTACTTATCAAGGTTAGATGACACTTTGACTTAGTGACCAATGTAGGTTATTCATTCCTCCTTCGACATTTGTTAATTTAAATAATGTCAATATTTTCAGGATCCAGCGGAATATAAGAGACGTGTTCGGGAGCAAGCAGGACGGTACAATTTAGATTGATCGATGGGAGCTTCATCGTCGATCTACAATGAATGTAGCATGATTTTTGTTCAGTGTGTAAAGAAATTATCTTTGAACAATTGTAAAGCCTCTAATGATGTATTATCACAATTAAGCCAGCCTCACTGGTGATCGAGCATTTCCTATAGTGCATTACTGTACTAGTATCCGCTCATCTGTGTTTTTTTCCTGATACAATTTTCCCTGCAACGACTACATACGGTTGTGATAATTGCAACGACTACATCCCTGTAATTCCAATGAAAACCGCTTGTGATAATTGAACAACTACATACGGTTCTTAAACAATGATCGCCACTGAAAATGCATGATCTTCTCAGGCCGTTATTAATTAAGAACCGTCTGTGAAGTTCATTACATTACAGACGGTTATTAATTAAGAACCGCCTATGAAGATCATGTATTTACCCAGGCGGTTGTTTCTTAAAATCCGTCTGTGAAGTTCATTGCATTACGGGCGGTTCTTAATTAAGAACTGCCTGTGAAGATCATGTATTTACCCAGACGGTTGTTCTTTAAAATCCGCCTGTGTTGTTCTTTCATCACAGGTGGTTATTATATCATTCGTCATCACAGTCGCATATTTTTAAGGACCGCCTGTGTTTGAAAATTTGAGGCGCCTGTAAAAATGCTTTTTGTAGTAGTGTGAAGGAGGCGGGTCCAGTGCCGAGTGACACGTGGGGCCTATGGAGGTCTTCAACTTTGACAGGTGGAACTCCCTTGCACTTTTTGCGGTATCATGGGGTACCCGGTACGTAGGGTACCGACAGGATGGATCCTATAAAATATCATTCCGGCCAATTATGCGACGCCACATGGCACCACATGGATCAAATGGTCAAAAAACAGAAGTATCCAAGGCCATCTAACGGTGCAACACCCATATCAGTCAATGGGACCCACTTGGAAGTCACCCCGAGGAAGCACACCAGAAATGGTCAACATTTCTATTCGACCGACTAGGGCGTTCGGCTGAACCCTTCCTAGCGCCAAACTCGGTCAACTTCTACGTGTTGACTCCTGGTGGTGCCCTGGTCACGATGAAGACTGATTCGCGTGCTTTTAGTGGCAGGAACCGAACTTTCTCCAAGCTATAAATAGGTCCTCTCACCCCTCACTTCAACACACACCACTTTAGTATTCATCCATTGTATCCACTACTCTCCATAGGTTTAGAGGAGTATAGGCTGTAGAGAGGAGAGTCTCTAGTCCATAGTCCAAGTAGGAGAGGAGTAGAAGGAGTCTCTTCCCAATTTCCAATTAGGAAAGGTATGGTTCTTATATTCTATTTGTACTTGTGACTTTATTCTTAATAAAGATGTTATCTTTAGTCTTCCATTGTTCATATACTTGGTTAAAGCGTTTCTTGTTTGATTTTGGATTCCATGTATGTGATAGGAATAGTATTTATGGTTATGCTATACCATTCTAAATATATCATCATAAACACTATAAACCTGTGACACCCGGTTCCAAAAATGAACCAAGTGAACGCATATGTGTGCCTAGGATGTTCAACACACATACACGAGTGCATTCACAAAAGAGTATATAGAAAATTACCATAGAACAAGATTAATTAACCAAATTTTATTACACAATTCATAATATCCTTGAATACAAGCTCTAATGAATATTAATGACAAGTTCAACTATTGTAGCGGAAATAAACTAAATAAGCAAACTAAACAGCTAGGCAGCATAAGCAATAGGGCATAGCGCAGCTCCATGCAACACCACAGGCAAGCTGATGGTAGACACGGCCTAGATCTCCACATTATCACCATTAAACTCCCAATCCTGACCAGAAACTGTTGGGGGGGGATTGCAAGGGTGAGTACATGTCATACTCAACAAGTGTGGAAAGTATGACATGTAGCTGATTCAAATGACGAATATAATAATGGTTGAGTGCTGAAAAGTACATTAAAACATTTGAAAAGCAATATATTACATATATGTGAAGTAAACCCATCATGATCATAAGTAATATCATAATACCAGTCTGAATACACTACCATCATAAAAAATTCCAGATTTCACCGTTTGCCAATAACCATATTCAATACCAGAAATTAATCCATAACCAGCCATAACCATTACCAAACCATAATCATCCCAAATACTATCCCAATACCGAGTTTCCTCTAATCATGTGAGGGTCCAGATTGCTCATAACCGGGAGCACGACTATCATGATAGTTTTAGACACACTCTACAGAGGTTGTACCACTTTACCCACGTGTTTGTGATTTCATCATCTTTCGATGACTAAAGAGTCTCAATTATGCCGTCTCACACTTCCTTAGGTGTGTGGCCAAGAGATCACAAAATATCCTTTACAAAGGGATTACTAGCCTATTTAGACCCCACTGAGGTTTCACCGGTGGCTATGTCTCCAACTGAGCACATCTTCAACCAAGGGCCCCCTCTTGAGCCATTCGGATCCCAGGGTAGTCCCACCAATCATCAACAAACCCATTCCGACTACCCCTTCCCCGAACATCCTTAATGGTCCAAAAAGCATTGGCAAAGCCCAAATTAATCAGCTACGCCGTACCCATACTTGGCCTCGTGGTGGCACTGTAAATCCTGGATGGTCGCTCCACGAACCGGTCCTTAGATCTAAAGCAAGCAGAACCACCATAACATCCAACCCATCCACATACCAGGCTTGCTTAGATCACTCATTACCATATCATATTTAACCAGTTCATGTCTGTAAGGACCGAATGCACAAGAGGGGGGTGGGGGGGGTGAATTGGGCTTTCTTCGAAAAATTCTAAGCAAAGAAACTTAATTTCTAGAACCCAATTCCCAACGCGACTATCTATGCATTCTAGTAGATGGAAACTTTGCGGAATATAAAATGCATAAAAGTAAGGAAAGGGAGAAGGATGCAAACTCCCGAGACAAGGATTTATCCCGTGGTTCGGCAAGATCGTGAAGATCTTCCTACATCCACGTTGTGGCACCCACCAAAGGGTTTTGCCACACCCAAGTCACCGAGACGAGGGGTCTTCACTATTCCTCTCCGTTCGCCTCCTTGGCAAGGTGGAGCTCAAGCCTTGTACAACTTCGACCCTCCGGGCTTCCACAAACGCCTTGGAAAGCTCCGGAAGTCTTCTCACAGTTACAACACCAAGGGCACTCCCTTGAGGCTCTCACACTATCCTAGAGAGTCCACTCACCCAGAATGGTGGCACACAAGCTCTCTCTCTAGCTAGTTCTAGCCTAAACCTTGGTGTAGAGATGATCGAAATGGTGTGGAAGTGATTGCTCTTGGCCTTGAACACTTGTGGATGTGTTGATAGCTTCTGGTGATCAAGACTTGACGAAATGACAGGGTTAGGGGAGCATTTATAGCCAGCCTCCCCGAAATAGCCGTTGGAAAAGTAGGCTGACATAACTTTACTGTGAACATCGGATGATCCGATGTCTCCCCTTTAGTTATAATCAGTCTAATTACTTTGGCTGACGTCATTGTGTCAGATATGACCGTTGTTAGACCGATGTTGCTCTTGTCTTCTCATTGGATGGTCCGGTGGCTCTTCCTCCAGAATTTGCTTAATCTTGATGTTTACTGGAGTGATTGACCGATGTGTGTAAGTCTGTACATCGGATGATCCGGTGCTACACTTGGTCCAATGGTATTGCAAACTGTACTGATGGACCGATGTCACTGAGCCATTCACATCGGATGATCCGGTGAGTACATTGTTCTGAGGTCTTCTTCTTCAGTTGAACCAACTCGACCGATGTGTACATTTCTGAAATCATCGGTTGATCTGGTGAGTTGATTTTGTTTGCTTCGAGTTGTTTTGAGAGAATCTTTTGTGTCTTGCTCAGATGACCTCTTAGACATTTGTTTCATAAGCCTCTCTGATGATCTTCAAGCATTGTATGTTGTCAACTTATGGTTGAGTGACTTAGACATGAGAGCTTTCACTTCTTGTCTTTATCTCATTGATTTGATCTCAAAAGTTGATTGTATATAGGTCTCCAATGACATATTCATTTCATTTTATTGAGTGATTATGGGGACCTTGCATTCACAAATTCATTAGTAAAGTTCAATGGTTGTCATTAATCACCGAAACCGTACTTCATGGGGGGGCCTAGTTGCTTTCAATCTCCCCCTTTTTGGTGATTGATGACAACACAATAATCAAAGCGCAATAGTAATGAATTTGATAGAATGAAACTTAAAGGAATATGCAATGAATACAGGATGTCACACTTGAAGCTTAAGCAACAATTAATAACTCAAGTGTGAATAATAAGTGATCATAAACATAGATAAACACCAAATGAGCCCAATCTATTAATAACTTATGGAAATAAGTTCATTAGAGCTCAAAAGTAGCAAATGAGTAGCAAACACACCAAATGTAGCCAACACACTGAATTACAAGAAAGATAAACGATAAATGATAAATGAGACTCCCCCTGACACTAAGACCCTCCCCCTAACTCCTCTAACTCTTCTCCCCCTTTGGCATCAAGACACCAAAAAGGGATCCGAGCACCTAAGGACCCTGAGTACTGGGCGCGATGACGAACTGGTCACCGTCGCTGTTGTCGGAGCTGCTGGCTGGAGTAGCAGTGGAGGGGGCTGCCGGAGCCGTAGGAGCCACCGTCGGTGCCTGCTGTGGAGGAGCTGCTGGAGCAGGGGCACTGACAACGGAGGCCGGCGACTGCTGTAACAAGGTCGTGGCCGGCAACGGGGAGTGGATCGGAGCACCAGGAGCCAGAAGTGGAGACATACTGAAGGAGGGAATCGGCGTAGAAGGTACTGGGGCCACTGGAGCAGCAGCTGGAGCCAGGACCGGAGGTGGTGGAGCGACTCCTGGTAGCTGCGACAGGAGGGCAATCCCGGTCTGGGTGTAGAGGTTGGTGATCAACCCCAGGATGCCCATCATCGCCTGCTGCGTCTGCTTCTGCTGGTCGAGAGTGCGCTGGTGCATCTGGTCTATAAGCCCCGTCAGCCTGTCAGTGTCTTCATGCCTCTCACGGGCGATCTGACGCTGCATCTCCTGCTGTTGCTGCTGGAGCTCAAGTAGACGGGCAGCCTGCTTCGCTCGGGCCTGCGCGGCTGCCAGCCTGTCCAGACGCTGCTGCTCAACCATCTGCTAGAGGAGCGACGTCAGCTCTGACAGCTGCGTGACCTGCGCCTCAGTGACGGGAGGTGGAGTAGGTGGTGGCACTGTAGAGCCTCCAGCCTCCGCGTTGTGCTGCCTGGGTGAGGGCGGAGGAGGGAAGTACTCCTTGACACTGTCGTCGGTGTCGCTCTCTGACCAGATATGCTGCAAGTCCTCCCCCTGTGCCTCAGCCTCGGCAAGCCTCTCATCCTCCTTCTCTAAGTCAGACCAGTCCTCCTCAGACAGCCAGGCCCTGACCTGACACTCGACTGGACGGCCAAGGCGGCGATCTCCAGGAGCTGGGGCACGGTAGTGACCGAACCATGTCACACTCTCGTCAGTGAGACGGTCGTGCACGGCGGACCCCTCAGGAACCATCATAGTGAGCAGGTAGCTGATCCAGTGTCCATATACGAGCTGCCTCATCATGCCCACTCCATCTGTGATCACATCCTCCATCTCGCATATGAGGATGTCCACGATGTCGAACTCCATCCCGTTCATGACGTAGAACAGGAGAGTCTGCTGTAAGCTGGTGAACCCCTCCAAGTAGCAAGACCTCGGTAGGAGCGTGCGACGCAAGGCGAGGTGCACTGTGCGCGTAACAGGAGTCAACAAGGCTGGTACTCTCGGCTGGTTAGGAGAGAAGGTGGGATCGAACAAAGAACGAATCTCCTCCAGCGGTGGTGCCACTCCTCCAGTGAGTGGCCTCCTCGGTGGGTCTGCCTGACCGTAGACCCTCTCATGCACACAGGTGTCGTGCAAGTCCACACCCAGCAGCTGTCCCAGCGTCTGCCTCGTCAAGTGGTAGTGCTGACCCATAAACATGAAGTCAATTTACCTTCTGCCCTCAGAGACATAGAGAGTGGCGTAGAAAACGCAGACCCAATCTTCCACATAGGCACTCCGCTCATATGCCATCAGCTGCACCAAACCTCGATACCTCTCAATATAAGGACGGATCTGCGTCTCTGCTGCCAAAGCTAGCTGTCCCCAATCTTGATAGTTGTGTTGAAACAGCTTGTGACCTCGATGCCTGTAGGTCTCATAGAGTGATGCATGGGTGACAGTCCAGAAGCGACTATCCACCAGAGCCTCTCTGGGCTGCGGGTACCACTCCTCAAGCAGTACATTCCATCTGAGCTTGCGAAGCTGCTTGGCCTTCATCTTTCGGTAGTCGATCAACCGGACTCCTTCAGCGACATGGACAGTGGTGTCCATCTTGTAGATCGCTCGCTGGGCCTCCCTGTCCTCACGACGGTCGGCTGCCGTCGGTCTCGGACGAGGTGCTGACGCGGTGTGACCCCCATGGGTCCGGGCTGAGCGCCGGCGGACGAGAGGCTCAACCGGCTCTTCCTCGGCCTCGGAGTCGTCAATCACCGGAGGCTGCCTCGGACGAGCCTCACAGATCCTTAGGGATCCCCCTCGGCCACGCTCACGCTCCTCGGCGGCGCGAGCGGCCATCAAGGCCTTCTTCTTTTCCTTTGACAACTTTTGCTTCTTCGCGGCCGGCTCCGCGATAGCCTTCCCCTTGTTCTTCTTGTCGCGAGCCATTGCCATCGCTCGATTGAATGGAGTCGACGACGGTTACGTGGAGATCAACGGGTCGGGAAACCCTAGCGACGGGGTGGTGACCGTAGAGGGAGGAGATGGCGGCGTCGCTTGGGTGGAGGCATGGCGGTGGCTGGGTGAAGCGGCGGCGGCGGCGCCGGCTGCGGTGGAGCGGTGGCGATGGCTTGGTGGAGGCGAGCAGTGGCGGCGCTGTGGTGGAGGTTAGTGGTGGCGGCGCTGGTGAATGGCGGCGCGGTGGAGTGAGCGGCACGCGGATGGAGGCGACAGCGCGACGGGCGGCGGCGGCCGGTGGACGGCGGCGGCCGGTGGGCGGCGACGGCGTCCGGCGGCGGTGGAGGTGGCGCAAGGTGAGCAAGGCGGCGGCGGAGGCAAATGAGATCGGGGAGAGAGAAGAGAGAACGGCGTACGGCCGGTTTAAATAGTGGGTCCCAAACCCTAGCCGTATTTTTAACACCGGATGGACCGATGATGATCATGAGAGGCATCGGTCGAATGCTACAGTAAGGATATTCGAAAAGGTACTATTGTCACCGGATGGACCGACGTTGAGGGTTTTAATCATCGGTCGAATGGCACAGTAAGGGTATTCAAAAGAGGAATGTTGACACCGGATGGTCCAACGATGGATGAGGTAGCACCGGTGGAATTTGGCACAGTTCCAGAAGAGTGAACACTGGATCGACTGATGTTTTCCAGAATGAACGCGTCGGTCGATTAGGGATTCTGACTGAACTGGCCCTTGGAGATTGAACACCAATTGATCCGATGAGGGATTGACCTAGGCATCGGATAATCCGATGACTACAGAACAATAACATCCCATATATGTCCTTTGACCAAACAAACAAGCAACGAAAAACTCATGTCTTAGGACTTTTTGGGCAACCCCTTACCCCTCAAAGATACTAATATGCCAATAACTTGGCTAGACCTTAAGGCAAAAGGAACATCGAGAAAAATATAGGAGGAAATCATCCAAATAAAATGTAAGGCCCATGCTTTGTGAGGTAGAGTATGAAGACTTCTATCTCTTTAGAGCATGTTCCTCTAGGCATTAACGCACCTAACATTTTGTTCTTTCCACCTTATATGAGTTGAGATATTGCATTTCAAACAAGTCTCTTTCTCATGAGGTGGGTTCCCCTTTGTGACAATCTATCGTATGCAATGCCAAGCAAAATATAGTGCAAGAAATTTAAATATGAGTGCAAGTCCATATGGCAGGCATCATGCAAGACATAAAATAAATCTATCTTGCCAAGTTTGAACCTTTCAAAGGCTTCTTCAGGGAGAGATACTCTCCAAGCCTTGGGAAAACCCAAAAGAACCATCATCCCAAGCTAACCCTAGCTCACCCCTATCCTTTGAGAGTTGGCAAGACCTATATGATATGCATTCTTACATGATCATGGCAACTTACATGACGTTTGATGCATCTAGCACATTTAATTCACTTCTTAGCCTAGAAAAAGTTTTCTCATCAAGTGGTTTAGTGAAGATATCCGCCAATTGTTCTTCGGACCTAACACCTCTCAAAGAGATGTCTCCCTTAGCTTCATGGTCCCTTAAGAAATGATGGCGAATATCATTGTGCTTAGTGCGGGAGTGTTGAACGAGGTTTTTAGCTATCTTAACCGCACTTTCATTGTCACAAAGGAGAGGCACACAACCAAATTTAATACCAAAGTCCAAAAGGGTTTGCTTCATATAATGAATTTGGGCACAACATGCACCGGCCGCAATGTATTCCTCTTCCGCCGTGGACAAGGCGACAGAATTTTGCTTCTTGCTTGACCAAGATACTAGGGAACGCCCAAGCAAGTGGCACCCACCGGAGGTACTCTTGCGATCCACGCGGCATCCGGCAATGTCCGAATCCGAGTATCCCACAAGATGGAATTTTGCACCTTTAGGGTACCACAAGCCCACACTAGGGGTATGCTTAAGATACCTAAGTATCCTAAAGACCGCCTTCCTATGCGATTCTTTAGGTGCCGCTTGAAAGCGAGCACACAAGCATACACTAAACATGATATCGGGCCTAGATGCGGTAAGGTAAAGCAATGAACCAATCATAGAACGGTAGTTAGATTGATCAATAGGTTTACCATCCTTATCCGTGTCGAGATGACAATTGGTTGCCATTGGAGTGCTTCTTGAGCTACAATCTCCCATCTCAAATTTCTTCAAGAGGTCCTTGGTGTACTTCTCTTGATAGACGAAGGTCCCCTCTTGAAGTTGCTTGATTTGAAATCCAAGGAAGAAGTTGAGCTCTCCAATCATTGACATCTCGAATTCCCTAGACATCATTTTGCCAAACTCATGGCTAAAAGATTCGTTAGTTGAACCAAAAATAATATCATCAACATAAATTTGACAAATGAACAAATCTCCGTTGATGTCCTTGGTGAAGAGTGTAGTGTCCACCCTCCCGATCTTGAATCCTTGCATGATGAGGAAGTCCCGTAGTCGTTCGTACCGCACCCTAGGTGCTTGCTTGAGCCCGTAGAGCGCCTTGTGCAACCTATACACATGATTAGGATTCCTCGGATCTTCAAACCCGGGAGGTTGTTCAACATAAACAAGCTCGTTAATGTAGCCATTAAGAAAGGCACTTTTCACATCCATTTGATAAAGTCTAATACTATGATGTGATGCAAAGGAAAGAAGTATACGGATGGCTTCTAGCCGGGCGATCGGGGCAAATGTCTCCCCAAAATCTAGTCCTTCAACTTGTGAGAACCCTTTGGCCACAAGTCTTGCCTTGTTGCGGACCACAACTCCATTCTCGTCTTGTTTGTTGCGGTACACCCACTTTGTTCCGATGACGTTCTTGTCCTTGGGTCGCTCCTCCAACACCCAAACTTCATTGCGGATGAAGTTGTTGAGTTCTTCTTGCATGGCCATCACCCAATTTGGGTCTTGGAGTGCTTCCTCAATATGAGTGGGTTCTACACACGAAACAAACGAGTAGTGCTCACAAAACGAAGCAACGTGGCGAGAACGTGTACTTACACCCCTTGACGGACTTCCAATGATTTGGTCCATTGGGTGCGCCTTGGAGATGCGTCCATGCCTCATAAGCGGTTGTGAAGCACTTGGCGAAGGTGATGCGTGTTGCTCCTCTTGTGGTTAGACTTGATCATGGACTTCTTCTTCCTCTTGATTTTGTTGTGCTTGTGAGTCTTGAGTCGGCAATGGATCATCCTTTTCTTCTTCGTCAACTTAAGGCGCCATAGAGGTGTTGTTGTTGGAACTTGAAGCTCCCCCTTGATCATGGCTCTCCTCAACTTCCGGCTTGATGTCTCCAATGGTCATGTTCTTCATGGTTTCTCGTAGAGGCTCATCATCTATTTCATCATGACCAAAACTCTCCTCTTGGGAGCCATTAGATTCATCAAACTCAACATCACAACTTTCCTCAAAAAAACCGGAGGTTTGGTTGAATACTCGATATGCTTTTGAGTTTGATGCATAACCAAGAAATATACCAACATCACATCTTCTTTCAAACTTACCGAGCCTTTTCTTGCAGTAGATGTAGCACTTGCATCCAAAGCCTCGAAAGTAGGAGATGTTGGGCTTTCTCCCAATGAGAAGCTCGTATGGGGTCTTTTGAAGTAGTCGATGGAGATAGACCCTATTTGCGGCATGGCACGCCGTGTTGATTGCTTCGGCCCAAAACTTCTCCGACGTGCCGTAGTCATCAAGCATTGCTCTTGCAAGAGTGATGAGTGTCTTGTTCTTCCTTTCAACGACACCATTTTTTTGAGGGGTGTATGTGGCCGAAAACTCATGTTTTACTCCTTCACGTTCACACCACTCCCCAATGTTGTAGTTCTTGAATTCGGTGTCGTTGTCACTCTGGACCTTGATGATGGGAAGTTGAAATTCCCTTTGAGCGCGGTTGGCAAAGGTCTTGAACACTTCCAGAGTTTCACTCTTGTCACCTAGAAATAAAGTCCAAGCATAGCGAGAATAGTCATCAACAATAACGAGACAATAGAGGTTACCGCCAAGGCTTTGATATGTGGACGGTCCGAAGAGGTCCATGTGGAGTAGTTCAAGTGGCTTGGAAGTTGACACCATTGTCTTCATTGGGTGGTGTGAAGCAACTTGCTTCCCGGCTTGACAAGCGCTACAAAGCTTGTTCTTCTCAAATGTGACATCCTTCACGCCGGTCACCATCCCAAGCTTGAATGACTTCTTGAGTTTGCTCATTCCAATGTGCGCTATGCGTCGGTTCCATAGCCATACCAAGCTTGTCTTATTGAAAAGACAAGTGGTCAAGCTAGCATTCTTGTTGGCGAAGTCCACTAAGTAGAGATGTACATGCCGAAATCCTTTGAAGACTATGTCTTGGCTATTTTCACTACTCACAACAACATCATTTTTGCTAAATGTGCACGTTAGTCCAAGATCACATAGTTGTGCAATAGAAAGTTAATTGAAACTAAGTGACTTAACATACAAAACATTAGAAATAGACAAGTCATTTGAAATAGCAATTTTACCTAACCCAATTACCTTTCCCTTAGAGTTATCACCAAAGGTGACTTGTTCATGATTGTCGGGGTTTTCTATGGTGGTGAACATACCATCATTGCCGGTCATATGTTGAGTGCACCCGCTATCGAGTACCCAATGCTTTCCTCCGGCTTTGTAGTTCACCTACACACATGAATTCAATTTTTGACTTTAGGCACCCAAGCCAACTTAGGTCCTTGTATGTGTGATACAAGTGTTTTTGGGACCCAAAGTTGCTTGGGGAGCTTCCCCTTCAGGCCCTTCATGTCTTTGCCAATGAATCTAGCCTTCACCTTGCCACCTACTTTACTTAAGAGATAATAATGATCATTGAAAGTAGATTTATAGTTAGTAGGCAATTTAGGAGAAGGTTGGTTAGGAAGAGGACACTCCCTTGTGTGGTGACCGGTGACCTCACAATGTTGGCAATAAGAACCAACTTCCTTGATGAAGCTTGTTCTTAGCTCCGGTGAGGGCACCTTTCCTTTGTTAGGCACCAGGAAGGATCCAAGTCCTCTCTTGTTGAAGGCCTTTGCTTGTTGGAAGAGAATTTCCTTGTGCTTGACTTCTCCTTTTGAAAGTCTAGCCACACTAGTGCGGAGACTCTCAATTTCTTCCAACAAGTCCTTCTCCCTAGCATTAGCTTTCAAAGGCAAAGACTTGTGCAAAGCATTAGTGGCATGAGAAATAATGGATATCTTATCATTAAGAGTTTGCTTCTTCATATTTTTCAACTCTTGATCAAGCATGTCATGAGCGAGGTTAAGTGTTTGATGTTCTTGTATTAACTTGTTGTGCTCTTCCAAGAGTGTTTGGTGTGCCAAGTCAAGTTCATGATTATCTATCTTGATTTTATCCTTTTCTTCCTCAATTTTCTTGACATGGGATTTGAGCGTGTCATGCTCTTTGAGTATGCTTTCATACTTGTCAAGCAAATCAAGGTTAGCACTCTCAAGTCTAGCACGAGTTTCTTTCAAGCACTTTAACCTTACTCTTTTCCCTCTTAATGATAGCATGATATTCATTTATCAAGGAAGTTAAATCATCGGGGGAAAGCTCATCATCGCTAGAGTCATCACATACCTTGGTGTTACCTTTCGCCATGAGGCACATGGGCGGTGGATGAAGAGGTGCATCATAATTGTTGGCGACGGCGAGGCCGGCCAAGCTTTCTTCTCCCTCTTCACTCTCTTCATCACTTGTTTTTTCGTCGGTGACCCATTCATTTGCCTCACACATGAACACCTTTTGCGGGCCATTTCTCTTCTTTGGGAAGAGTCTTGCCTTCTTGCCCTTGTCATGTTTCTTCTTCCCAAAGGCTCTTGGTTTTGGTTTGGCCTCTTCTTCATCATCATCACTCTCTTCAAGCTTGCGATGCTTGCTTTGTAGTGCTCTCTTCTTTTGTCCGGTTTTGGACAATCATAGGAGATGTGGCCTTGATCACCACAATTGTAGCAAGTCTTGCGATCATCTCTCCTTGGTAGAAACGTTTTCTTCTTGGGATCAAAGGTGTACCCCTTCTTGGTAATCTTGGAGTTCAAGCGTGAGAACTTTCTCATCATTAATGCAAGCTCATCATCATCATCTTCACTTGATGCTTGTTCTTCTTCACTTGAGCTAGGCTCAACCACCTTCTTCTTCTTGAGGCTTGTTTTCTTGGTGGAGGCCTTTAGAGCAATTGTCTTTGAAGATGATTGCTCCATCATCCCAAGTACACTCATCTCATGAGCGTGTATTTCTCCAATGAGCTCCGAAACTTCAATGTGGTCTAGTGACTCTTTTTGGAGCATGGAGTTGATGATGTTGTACTTTGGATTGGGAAGGAGCATGAGGATCTTGCGGTTGATGAGTCCCTTGCCAAGAGAAGCAATGTCAAGAGCATTGATTTCTTCAATAAGCAAATTCAAGCGAGAGAACATTTCATTGACATTTTCATAAGGAAGCATTTTAAATTCATCATATTTGGCTTTAAGCATGTGATATTTTAATTCCTTGACACGAGAAGAGCCCTCATGAATTTCTATTAAGCAAGCCCAAATTTCACAAGCTTTTTCCTTGCTAGCAATCCTAGAAAACACATCTTGACTAATACATTCATAGATTGCATTCCTAGCTTTAGCATCCCATTTAAGTTGATCACCAACATAATTATGTTCTCCAAACCCCGCGTGGGTCGCTTCCCATACTTCGGGGGCAATAGCCTCAAGGTAAGCGCGCATGCGTGCTTTCCAATAGGCAAAGTTCTTGCCCTCGAAGATAGGAACCGAACCCCCAACCTTGGCCATTTTAGCTCTCTAGCGGTGAAGCTAGAATGATCCTATGAGTAACCTTGCTCTGATACCAATTGTAAGGACCGAATGCCCAAGAGGGGGGGGGTGAATTGGGCTTTCTTCAAAAAATTCTAAGCAAAGAAACTTAATTTCTAGAGCCCAATTCCCAACGCGACTATCTATGCATTCTAGTAGATAGAAACTTTGCGGAATATAAAATGCATAAAAGTAAGGAAAGGGAGAAGGATGCAAACTCCCGAGACAAGGATTTATCCCGTGGTCCGGCAAGATCGTGAAGATCTTCCTACATCCATGTTGTGGCACCCACCAAAGGGTTTTGCCACACCCAAGTCACCGATACGAGGGGTCTTCACTATTCCTCTCCGTTCGCCTCCTTGGCAAGGTGGAGCTCAAGCCTTGTACAACTTCGACCTTTCGGGCTTCCACAAACGCCTTGGCAAGCTCCGGAGGTCTTCTTACGGTTACAACACCAAGGGCACTCCCTTGAGGCTCTCACACTATCTTAGAGAGTCCACTTACCCAGAATGGTGGCACACAAGCTCTATCTCTAGCTAGTTCTAGCCTAAACCTTGGTGTAGAGATGATCGAAATGGTGTGGAAGTGATTGCTCTTGGCCTTGAACACTTGTGGATGTGTTGATAGCTTCTGGTGATCAAGACTTGACGAAATGACAGGGTTAGGGGGCATTTATAGCCAGCCTCCCCGAAATAGCCGTTGGAAAAGTAGGCTGACAGAACTTTACTGTGAACATCGGATGACCTCCTTTAGTTATCATCGGTCTAATTACTTTGGCTGACGTCATTGTGTCAGATATGACCGTTGTTAGACCGATGTTGCTCCTGTCTTCTCATCGGATGGTCCGGTGGCTCTTCCTCTAGAATTTGCTTAATCTTGATGCTTACTGGAGTGATTGACCGATGTGTGTAAGTCTGTACATCGGATGATCTGGTGCTACACTTGGTCCAATGGTGTTGCAAACTGTACTGATGGACCGATGTGTGACACCCGGTTCCAAATATGAACCAAGCGTAACGCATATGTGTGCCCAGGAAGTTCATCACACATATACGGTTGCATCACAAACGATATACAGAATTTAACCACGTCTTAACTATTAAATAAGTACTTTATTATAATAATCCAATAGTTCACGAATGATAAAACTCTAAATAATGCAGCAGAAAATAAACTAAGCAGCACGACTCCAATCCACAGGCAACTGACGGCGGTACGCAACCTAGTACTCCGCGTGATCCTCAGGGTACTCCCAATTGTCTCCAGTAGCTGTTGGGGGGGGGGATTGCAAGGGTGAGTACATGTCGTACTCAGCAATTGTGGAAAGTATGACATGTGGCTTATTCAAATGACGAATGTAATAATGGCTAAGTGCTGAAAAGTACAGTAAAACATTTTGAAAAGCATTATACTATGTCTATGTGAAACAATCCCATCATAACCATCATATTAACAAAATATAAACCATATCCAATTATTGCCAACATCATCATTATCCATGTCCAGTTACCATAACTCAAATTCATGTCCATGACCATAATCCATAAACCATCCATAACCATTACCAACCCATAACCATAAACCAACCATAACCATAACCATATCCCAATTTCCCTCTAATCATGTAGGTCATCCAGGCGCTCATAACCGGGAGCACGACTATCATGATAGTTTTAACACTCTGCAGAGGTTGTACCACTTTACCCACATGTTCGTGATTTCATCACCTTTCGGTGACTAAGAAGCCTCCATTATGCCATCTCACACTTCCGTAGGTGTGTGGCCAAGAGATCACAAAATAGCCTTTCAAAAGGGACTAGTATGTATGGGCCCACTAAGGTTTCACCGGCAGGCTTGAATCTCCATTCTCCCACCCACGGGCCCCCTCGTGTGCCATGCGGATCCCAGGGCAGTCCTCCTCGACTCCCATTCTCTGCGCCTTCCAATGGTCCATATACAGCGCTCCTAATTATCCAGCTACGCTGCACCCATACTTGGCCTTGTGGAGGCACTGTAGTCCTGACATATTCTCGCATGAACCGGTCCTTAGATCTAAGGCAAGCAAACCACCATAACATCCAACCCATCCACATACCAGGCTTGCTTAGATAACCCATCGTATTGACTAGTTCACATTAACCAGAATACCATTGATGCATAATTAAATGTGTAGTGTTGTTTGTCATCCCAATTAATTAAGCGAAGCAAAAAGGTAAAAACCCTTCCCAACTCTCTACCATATATTCCAGGTGACAAGGGTGATTAAACAAAGCTAGTAAACTCCTACGTATGGGTTTCCCATCATATTGACACAAGCATGCAAGTTCGCAAACAAAACATTTAATAAAATAGGATCAATATGCTTCAAGTACACTTGCCTTGCTCCGGCGGATAGGGTTGCTCAAGCGCTTCGAAGTCTTGGTTCTGAAAATCCTCGTACACAACTTCTTGAGCACTTCCCTCTACTCGCAATCACACATACAAGAAAACATATACAATCAACATGATGCACACGCATTAATCAACATGCGATGATATGCATGCATGCAAAGATCAATTATTAATTAACTACGGTTGTCTATTAATTAGATGCAACTAGTTCATACGTGTTTATATGAGTTTATGGGAGTTTTAGCGAGGATTAATGTTGCTGAAAATAAAATTATGGTGCAACTAAAATCAATTTACGTCTATTAGATCTAATACGTCGCTAAAATTTGCATCGGGAACGAATCGTACCGTAGATGTGACGGCTTGACGATCGCAGAACGAAGGCAACGCGTAGACGAAGTAGACGGTGCAAGGTCCTCCGGCGGCACGACGACGGCGACAACGATCTCCGGCGGATGACAGCACCCTCCTCTTTTTCTTCCTCTTCCTCCTCTTTTTTTCTTCCTTTTCTTCCCTGTGGTGCAGCCTCTGGTCTCCTTTTTCTTTGTACCGGTGGCTAGGGTTCCTGGGATCGAGAAAACACGAAGCCTTCGTGGCTGTATTTAAAGGCGGCAGCCAGGCACGCGATCGACCGATGGGACAAAGTCCCGATCGGCCACAGAACGCGCGTGGCTCACGGCTGACTCGGCCAGGACGCGGGCCAGTGGGGCGCGCCGGGTGGCTTGGGCGCGCGGGAGGCGCGGGGCTGGCGTGGTGCGGGGCGCTGGGGCGCGTTGACCACAGCGGTCGAAGGCGCGGGAGCGGCGCACGCTGGGTGGGGCGCGGGGCGCGTGCGGGGGATGGGGCCCAGCGGGCGGCGGGGTGGGCGCTGCGCTGCGCTGCGGTAGGGCGGCGGGGCTTAGGGCCCGGGGCGCGGGATGGCGTGGGCGCTGGCGCGTGGGCGAGGTCGCACGGCGCGCGGGTGCGCGCTGCTGGCTAGGCCGCTCAGCCTGGCCAGCGGCGGTTGTTTTTTTCTTTTCTTTTTATATATATATATACTTCCTTTTTTTATTTATATTATTTATTTATTTATTTATATTTTCTTTTTTTGTTATTCTTTTTTTATTATTATTATTACATATTTTATTATTTATACTATTTATATATATATATTTTCTTTTTCTTTACATATACAAATATTATCATTAAATATATATTATTATATTTTATTTTTATACTTATTCCCTAATACATGTTTTACGCTATTATTTTCTTTTTTCCTCTTTTTGATACACCATATATGTATGTTTTATCTTTTATCCTACTAATGTTTAATGCATGATCATGTATGCAATGCATGATGCGAAAATTGAGGGTGTTACAAACCTACCCCCCTTAAAGTGAATCTCGCCCTCGAGATTCGACAGCGTGGAGAAAAGATGCGGGAATTCTGCCTTCAGGTCTTATTCACGTTCCCATGTAGCTTCGGTTTCCGTATGGTGTTTCCATTGCACTTTGCACCAACGGATCCTCTTATTCCTTGTGACCCTTTCCTTCATGTCCAAAATTTTGATAGGTTGCTCGACATAGGATAAATCCTCCTGAAGTTCTAACTCGTCCATCGGCACTTGTTCTTCCGGTACCCTGAGACACTTCTTGAGTTGAGAGACGTGAAACACGTCGTGTACATCGGAGAGATACGTCGGCAGCTCAAGTTGATATGCCACTTCTCCTTGTTTGTCCAAAATCTTGAACGGTCTGATGTAACGTGGTGCCAGTTTTCCTTTGACGTTAAACCATTGCTGACCTCTGATAGGTGACACTTTGAGGTATACAAAATCTCCAACTTCAAAAGTTAGACTCCTTCGCTTATTATCAGCATAACCTTTCTCTCGAGACTGGGCAGCCTTTAAGTTTTCCCGTATTATTTGGACTTGCCTTTCAGCATCTTGTAACACGTCGGGACCAAACACTTGATTCTCTCCGGTTTCATTCCAAAACAAGGGAGTCCTACACTTCCTTCCGTACAATGCTTCGTAGGGTGACATTTTCAGACTTGCTTGGTAGCTATTGTTGTACGAGAATTCAGCGTACGGCAAACTTTTATCCCAACTTTTCCCATGCTTTAATGCACAAGCTCTTAACATGTCTTCCAAAATTTGATTGGTCCTCTCGGTTTGTCCATCCGTTTGAGGGTGATATGCTGAGCTGAAATTTAACCTTGTTCCCATTGCTTCATGCAATTTCTGCCAAAATCTGGAGGTAAACTGAGAACCTCTATCCAAGACTATCTTCTTCGGTACTCCGTGTCGACACACAATATGTTCCATCTACAATTCTGCTAGCTTCGCGGTGGTATATGTGGTCTTGACAGGGATGAAGTGATCTGATTTTGTCAATCGATCCACAATAACCCATATTGAATCATAGCCAGACTGAGTTCACGGTAATCCAACTATAAAGTCCATACCAATCTCTTCCCACTTCCACTCCGGGATCTTCAATGGTTGTAACAATCCGGCTGGCCTTTGATGTTCAGCTTTAACTCGTCGGCACATATCACAAAGTGCTACATATTTGGCTATGTCCTTTTTCATGCTGGCCCATCAATAGCATGCCTTTAAGTCCTTGTAAATCTTTGTACAGCCGGGATGAATTGAGTAAGATGAGTCATGTGCCTTCTTTTATCTCCCGAATATGTTTTACATTAGGCACAACGATTCTCTTTCCAAGCCATAAGGTACCATGTTCATCTTCATCAAATCTGAATTCTCTCCCTTCTTCGATTCTTTCCTTGATTTCCTTGATCTCCTCATCCGCGGTTTGTGCATCTCGAATTTCTTGCTCCAAGGTCGGATTTAACTCCATCATCTCCATCTCATTTACAAACCCGAGGTTCAGCCGTTCAAACTCTTTACATAACTCGGACGGTAACTCTCGAGCTGTGAGTTGATTACTTACTCCTTTCCGACTCAAGGCATCGGCCACTACGTTGGCTTTTCCTGGATGATAGTTGATCCCCACATCATAATCCTTGATGAGCTCCAACCATCTTCGTTGCCTCAAATTCAGATCTGTCTGTGTGAAAATATACTTAAGACTCTTGTGATCCGTATAAATTTCACACCTATGTCCAAGAATATAGTGTCTCCAAATCTTCAATGCATGTACCACGGCTGCAAGTTCTAAATCATGTGTTGGGTAATTCTGCTCATGTTTCTTCAATTGTCTTGACGCATAGGCGACCACTTGACCTTCTTGCATAAGCATGCATCCGAGTCCTTGTCTTGATGCGTCACAATATATATCAAAACTCTTGCTCACGTCCGGTAATACTAACACCGACGCGGTTGTCAACCTTTTCTTTAACTCCTCAAAGCTATCCTGACAAGCTTGAGTCCATCGGAATGCCTTCCCTTTCATGAGTAATTCGGTCATAGGTTTGGCTATTTTGGAGAAATCCTTGATGAATCGACGGTAATATCCAGCCATTCCAAGGAAACTCCGAATTTCCTTGACATTTTGTGGCGGTTCCCACTTAAGCACATCTCTCACCTTCCCTGGGTCAACTGATACTCCTCCTCCGGAAATAATATGGCCTAAGAAAGAAACTTCTCGTAACCAGAATTGACATTTACTAAACTTGGCATACAATTGGTGTTCCCGTAGCTTCTGCAATGTAAGCTTCAAGTGTTCTTCATGTTCTTCCTCGCTTCTCGAGTATATCATAATGTCATCGATGAACACTACAACAAACTTATCCAGATATTCCATGAAGACCTTATTCATGAGGTACATAAAGTACGCAGGCGCGTTCGTCAATCCAAATGACATGACGGTGTACTCATAAGATCCATATCGTGTCCGTAATGTTGTCTTGGGTATATCCGATGGTCTAATCTTCATTTGGAAGTATCCTGACCGCAAGTCGATCTTGGAGAAGATACAGACACCCTTCATCTGGTCGAACAAATCCTCTATACGGGGCAGTGAGTACTTGTTCTTAATTGTCACTTCATTGAGAGACCTATAGTCCACACACATCCTTTGGGTTCCATCCTTCTTATCTACGAAGAGCACTGGGGCTCCCCATGGGGATGAGCTTGGGCGTATAAAACCCTTCTCTAGCTGCTCTAATTTGCTTCTTGAGATCTGCTAATTACTTAGGAGGCATCCTATACGGCCTCTTAGCTATAGGTGCAGTTCCGGGTATCAACTCAATGGCGAATTCTATGTCACGATCAGGTGGCATACCTGGCAACTCATCTGGAAACACATCCGGGTACTCGCGAACGATCGGAATGCTTTCCAATGTCACTTCTTCCACGTGATTCAGCATCGCTTTCTCTCTTGCAGGTTGGGCTGCCTCAACTTCGATGCGTGTACCATGTTCACTTGTCAACTGCACAATCCTCTCGGCACATTTAATGACTCCATTATACTTGCTTAGCCAGTCCATTCCAAGTATTATGTCTATTCCTTGGGAGTCCAAGACTATGAGGTTTGCGAGAAAGTCTACCCCCCTTATTTTAATGCTTACTTTCAGACATACTATATTTGTCCTCATCTCTCTGCCAGGAGAACTTACTAGCATAGTTTGCTTCATATGAGATATAGGCAAATTGTACTTGGCAACATACTTTGACGAGATGAATTAATGAGATGCTCCCGAATCAAATAAAACAGTCGCGGGGTTGGAGTTGGCAAGAAACATACCAATCACGACGTCATCAGCTTGCTGGGCTTCCTCAGTAGAGACATGATTCACATTGCCACGAGCAAAATTCTGCTGTCCACGGTTGCCTTGTGGTGCTCCTCCATTTGGTCGCGGGTGATTTGGCCTTGGTGCATTGTTCATAGGTCCATAGTTTCTCCTGGGGCATTGACTTGCAAAGTGCCCGGGTTCCCCACACACATAGCATGTCTTACAGCCCGTAGCATTAGGGAAGTTTGGGCGCAGCTGGTATTGAGCATTTGCCGCCATGTTAGGACGCGGCGCAGGTGGCACAGGATAGCGAGGCGCTTGCATGGCGGGGCGTTGCTGCGGTGGGTGATTTGGGCGGGGCGGATAAGCAGCACGGTATGCAGGAGCAGATGGGTCGTAGTGTGGTGCAGTAGGTGGTGCGTAGCGGGGGCGAACATTGCTTCCTTGCTGCGGTCCATGATGTGGCATCTTCCTCTTGTTGTCCTTCTCCATCTCACGAATCTTGTTCTCAACCACAATAGCCTTGTCAACCAGCTTTTGGAAGTTCGGATAATCAGTATTGAGCAACTGGACTTGAATTTCATTGTTGAGACCCCTCATAAACAGATACTGCTTCCTACTATCAGTGTTGATGTCTTCTGGAGCATTTCTTGATAATTGAGTGAATTTGTTGAGATACTCACTCACGCTCATCCTTCCTTGTTTGAGATTTTCAAAGTCTTGTCTTCTCAGTATCATAACTCCTTCAGGTACATAGTGGGAACGGAAACTCTGCTTAAACTCAGCCCAAGTGATTGCCTCCTGCTCATCATGAGCGTTGCAAAGAGCTTCCCACCAGTCAGCGGCTGCTCCAACTAGTTGATGTGATGCAAAGAGAACCTTCTCCCTATCAGTGCACTCGACAATAGCAAGTTTCTTCTCAACGGACTTCAGCCAATCATCAGCCTCCATTGGGTCTGTGGCTTGTGCAAAGGTCGGCGGTCTGGTCCTCATGAACTCTCCCAAACGGTTGTGGTGTGGCTGGGGTGGTGGCGGTGGCGGTATATGAGGCTGATTGTTGATGTTATTGCCAGCCTGCAGCTGTCCCATAGTTTGTATCATGGTCTGCATGAGCTGGTTTTGCATAGCCAATAGCTGCTCAATGTTGATAGCTCCATGAGCAGGTCCTTGCCCATTATTGTTCTGAGGTACTCCATGGTTCTCCT
Organism: Tuctoria greenei; assembly: GCA_036927565.1. Taxonomy (NCBI): domain Eukaryota; kingdom Viridiplantae; phylum Streptophyta; class Magnoliopsida; order Poales; family Poaceae; genus Tuctoria; species Tuctoria greenei. The sequence goes on from JAYESD010000006.1 coordinate 16,384,004, forward strand.
CCTCGTCATTGACATCCCTCTGGTTGCGAGTCATCACCATCTGAAGAAGAGCAATAGGTAAGAATTTAGAAACGTCCCCAACTATATGCATCAAGGGATATGAAGCTAACCAACTAGCTATACTAGCCTAGGTGGACATGGCAATGCTAGAGCATCCCAAAATCATCTATTAAACACACAAGCAAACAATATATATATATATAGCAAACAGCAAGCCAACTAAATCAAATCGATTCCTGAGTGCTCCTATGTGCTGTAAAGTGTCCATTCTATCTAGGTTGCGTCCTACGGTCAACCTGTGGCTCTGATACCAATCTGTGACACCCGGTTCCGAATATGAACCAAGCGTAACGCATATGTGTGCCCAGGAAGTTCATCACACATATACGGTTGCATCACAAACGATATACATAATTTAACCACGTCTTAACTATTAAATAAGTACTTTATTACAATAATCCAATAGTTCACGAATGATAAAACTCTAAATAATGCAGCGGAAAATAAACTAAGCAGCACGACTCCAATCCACAGGCAATTGACGGCGGTACGCAACCTAGTACTCCGCGTGATCCCCAGGGTACTCCCAATTGTCTCCAGTAGCTGTTGGGGGGGATTGCAAGGGTGAGTACATGTCGTACTTAGCAAGTGTGGAAAGTATGACATGTGGCTTATTCAAATGACGAATGTAATAATGGCTAAGTGCTGAAAAGTACAGTAAAACATTTGAAAAGTATTATACTATGTCTATGTGAAACAATCCCATCATAACCATCATATTAACAAAATATAAACCATATCCAATTATTGCCAACATCATCATTATCCATGTCCAGTTACCATAACTCAAATTCATGTCCATGACCATAATCCATAAACCATCCATAACCATTACCAACCCATAACCATAAACCAACCATAACCATAACCATACCATATCCCAATTTCCCTCTAATCATGTAGGTCATCCAGGCGCTCATAACCGGGAGCACGGCTATCATGATAGTTTTAACACTCTGCAGAGGTTGTACCACTTTACCCACATATTCGTGATTTCATCACCTTTCGGTGACTAAGAAGCCTCTATTATGCCATCTCACACTTCCGTAGGTGTGTGGCCAAGAGATCACAAAATAGCCTTTCAAAAGGGACTACTAGTATGTACGGGCCCACTAAGGTTTCACCGGCAGGCTTGAATCTCCATTCTCCCACCCACGGACCCCCTCGTGTGCCATGCGGATCCCAGGGCAGTCCTCCTCGACTCCCATTATCCGCGCCTTCCAATGATCCATACAATACTAGCAGCGCTCCTAATTATTCAGCTACGCCACACCCATACTTGTCCTTGTGGTGGCACTGTAGTCCTGGCATATTCTCGCATGAACCGGTCCTTAGATCTAAGGCAAGCAAACCACCATAACATCCAACCCATCCACATACCAGGCTTGCTTAGATCACCCATCGTATTGACCAGTTCACATTAACTAGAATATCATTGATGCATAATTAAATGTGTAGTGTTGTTTATCGTCCCAATTAATTAAGCAAAGCAAAAAGATAAAAACCCTTCCCGACTCTCTACCATATATTCCAGGTGACAAGGGTGGTTAAACAAAGCTAGTAAACTCCTACGTATGGGTTTCCCATCATATTGACACAAGCATGCAAGTTCGCAAACAAAACATTTAATAAAACAGGATCAATATGCTTCAAGGACACTTGCCTTGCTCCGGCGGATAGGGTTTCTCAAGCGCTTCGAAGTCTTGGTTCTGAAAATCCTCGTACACAACTTCTTGAGCACTTCCCTCTACTCGCAATCACACATACAAGAAAACATATACAATCAACATGATGCACACACATTAATCAACATGCGATGATATGCATGCATGCAAAGATCAATTATTAATTAACTACGGTTGTCTATTAATTAGATGCAACTAGTTTATACGTGTTTATATGAGTTTATGGGGGTTTTAGCGAGGATTAATGTTGCTGAAAATAAAATTATGGTGCAACTAAAATCAATTTACGTCTATTAGATCTAATACGTTGCTAAAATTCGCATCGGGAACGAATCCTACCGTAGATGTGACGGCTTGACGATCGCAGAACGAAGGAACCGCGTAGACGAAGTAGACGGTGCAAGGTCCTCCGGCGGCACGACGACGGCGACGACGATCTCCAGCGGATGACAGCACCCTCCTCTTTTTCTTCCTCTTCCTCCTCTTTTTTTCTTCCTTTTCTTCCCTGTGGTGCAGCCTCTGGTCTCCTTTTTCTCTGTACTGGCGGCTAGGGTTCCTGGGATCGGGAAAACACGAAGCCTTCGTGGCTGTACTTAAAGGCGGCAGCCAGGCACGCGATCGACCGATGGGACAAAGTCCCGATCGGCCACAGAACACGCGTGGCTCACGGCCGACTCGGCCAGGACGCGGGCCAGCGGGGCGCGCCGGGTGGCTTGGGCGCGCGGGAGGCGCGGGGCTGGCGCGGTGCGGGGCGCGTGCGGGGGATGGGGCCCAGTGGGCGGCGGGGTGGGCGCTGCGCTGCGCTGCGGGAGGGCGGCGGGGCGTGGGGCTTGGGATGGCGTGGACGCAGCCGCGTGGGCGAGGTCGCACGGCGCACGGCTGCGCGCTGCTGGCTGGGCCGCTCGGCCTGGCCAGCGGCGGTTGTTTTTTTTTCTTTTCTTTTTATATATATATATATACTTCCTTTTTTTATTTATATTATATTATTTATTTATTTATTTATATTTTCTTTTCTTTATTCTTATTATTATTACATATTTTATTATTTATACTATTTTTATATATATATTTTCTTTTTCTTTACATATACAAATATTATCATTAAATATATATTATTATATTTTATTTTTATACTTATTCCCTAATATATGTTTTATGCTATTATTTTCTTTTTCCTCTTTTTGATACACCATATATGTATTTTTTATCTTTTATTATCTATCTTTTATCCTACTAATGTTTAATGCATGATCATGTATGCAATGCATGATGCAAAAATTGAGGGTGTTACACGATGTCACTGAGCCATTCACATCGGATGATCCGGTGAGTACATTGTTCTGAGGTCTTCTTCTTCAGTTGAACCAACTCGACCGATGTGTACATTTCTGAAATCATCGGTTGATCCGGTGAGTTGATTTTGTTTGTTTCGAGTTGTTTTGAGTGAATCTTTTGTGTCTTGCTCAGATGACCTCTTAGACATTTGTTTCATAAGCCTCTCTGATGATCTTCAAGCATTGTATGTTGTCAACTTATGGTTGAGTGACTTAGACATGAGAGCTTTCACTTCTTTTCTTTATCTCATTGATTTGATCTCAAAAGTTGATTGTATATAGGTCTCCAATGACATATTAATTTCATTATATTTAGTGATTATGGGGACCTTGCATTCACAAATTCATTAGTAAAGTTCAATGGTTGTCATTAATCACCGAAACCGTACTTCATGGGGGGGGGCCTAGATGCTTTCAATGTCAACCATAATCTCATTAATGCATAATTAAACTAAGTAGTGTAGTTGTTCTTCCATCCCAATTAATTAAGCAAAGCAAAAAGGTAAAAACCCATCCCGACTCTCTACCATAAATTCCAGGTGACATGGGTGGTTGGACAAAACTAGTAAACTTCCTATCATAGGATTCCTATCAAATTGACACAAGCATGCAGTTTGCAATCAAAACATTTATTTTAAAAACAGGATCAATATGCTTTAAGGACACTTGCCTTGCTCTTGCGATTGATTAGGGTCAAAGCCTTCAAACTCTTGGTGCTGTAGATCCTCCGCGGCACTCTCTAGCGCAAATCTGTCTAATCCGCACAATAAACATACAAGACAAGAAACACAATCAAAGAGTGCACAAATATTACTCAATATGACATGACATGCATGATTGATGTAAATGCAAGGTAGAACTTGTTAATAGATTGCTTTTAATGATCACTAACTAGTTCTAATAGATTTTAACAAGTTTATACAGGTTTGGATGTGATTAGATCTAATTTTAGAATTAATTCAATATAATTTCATCAGCGAAATCGGACTAGTCTGCAGAAGGCCAGACTAGTCCGCACTTCGCAGAACGAGCGAACTAGGGTTTTCTAGATCAACGTAAATTTGGAGATTAGGGGTCGAATTCACGTAAGGAAAAGGAAATAGAAGGTATATAGAACTCCAATGAATCAAGAAACTTGGAGGTAACACTTGGATCTTGATGATCTAGGGTTGGGGATGAACTTGGAGATGAATTGGTGATGAAGAACGAAAGCTTGGTGGAGATCTTTATCCTCTTTCGTTTCCTCCTCTTCTTCTTGATTGGGATCTCCTTCTCCCTCCTTGATGGCGTCTCTCCACGAACTAGGGTTTGGGTGGGGTGGAAAAGTGGCAAATAGATGTCAAGCCAAGGGGTGGGGTTGTTTATATAGAGGTGGATGCTAGGGTTAGATGGATTTCGAGTTTGAGATGAATAGAGGCCGGTTTAGAGTCCCACATGGCTCTAAAAGAGTTAGGCACGACGTCCCTAGGCCAACTTAACGTGAAACCCAAGAAACAAGTTGTAAAACAAAAGATCAACTCGGAGTCGCGAAATATCGGACAAGTTCGAAAAGGATCGGACTAGTCCAAAAATGTCCAGAGAGAAAATCGGACAAGTCTGGCCTAAAATCGGACAATTCCAACTTTAGTTAGAGAGGAAATTGGACAAGTCCGCTGGAACACCGGACTAGTCCAGACAAGTCCAGGGACTTAGCAAATTTGCAAGGATTCTTGGAATATCGGACTAGTCCGCATAAAATCAGACAAGTCCGAAAGTTTCCAGAGGCAAAATCGGACTAGTCCACAGCAAAATCGGACAAGTCCGTTTTTAGTCAGAGAGAAATCGGACTAGTCCTCACTAAAATCGGACTAGTCCGCACTTTTCAGCATTTTAAGTGCGGTTTTGTTCCAAATCAATTTTAAACTCGTTCCTCTTGATGTGGGTTAATGTTAAACATGTATATGAATGTGTGTAAGGCATGATGCATGAAAATGAGGGTGTTACAAACCTACCCCCCCTTAAAATGAATTTCACCCTCGAGATTCGACGCGGAAGAGAAGAGATAGGGAAATTGCTTCTTGAGATCATCCTCCAATTCCCACTTTGCTTCTTTTTCTATGTGGTTCTTCCATTGAACTTTACACCATCTAATAACATTGTTCCTTGTGACCCTCTCCTTGGTTTCCAAGATTTTGACCGGTTGTTCGACATAAGTTAAATCTGCCTCTAATTCCAATCCTTCCATTGTCACTTGTTCTTCCAGTACTCTCAAACACTTTTTGAGTTGGGAGACATGAAAGACATCATGTACGCCTGAAAGATGAGTTGGCATCTCCAACTTATATGCTACTTCTCCTCTTTTGTCCAAAATCTTGAATGGCCCAATGTATCGAGGTGCTAGCTTGCCTCATGTTAAACCTCTTATGGCCTCTCATTGGTGACACCTTGAGGTAAACAAAGTCTCCCACTTCAAATGCTAGTTTCCTTCTCCTATTGTCCGCATAGCCTTTTTGCCTTGATTGGGCAGCCCTCAAGTTTTCACGAATTATTTAGACTTGCTTTTCAGCTTCTTGCAATACATCCGGACCAAATACTTGAGTTTCTCCTGCCTCATTCCAGAATAAAGGTGTCCTACACTTCCTTCCATAAAGCGCTTCATATGGTGACATTTTCAAGCTTGCTTGGTAACTATTGTTGTATGAAAATTCTGCATATGGCAAGCTTTTGTCCCAACTTTTTTAATGCTTTAAAGCACAAGATCTTAACATGTCCTCCAAAATCTGATTTGTCCTCTCAGTTTGTCCATCCGTTTGAGGGTGATACGCTGAACTAAAATTCAACCTCATTCCCAAAGCTTCATGCAACTTTTGCCAAAACCTAGAAGTAAATTGAGAACCTCTATCCAAGACTATCTTCTTTGGAACTCCATGCAAACATACTATTCTTCCCATATACAGTTCCACCAATTTCTCTCCATTATAGGTGGTCTTGACGGGAATAAAGTGGGTTGACTTAGTTAGCCAATCCACAATTACCCAAATTGAGTCATAACCGGACTGAGTACGTGGTAAACCAACTATGAAGTCCATACCGATCTCTTCCCACTTCCATTCTGGAATCTTCAATGGTTGCAATAATCCAGTTGGCCTTTGATGTTCCGCCTTGACCCGTTGACACACATCACACAATGCTACATATTTAGCTATGTCCTTTTTCATGCTATCCCACCAATAACAAGTCTTCAAGTCTTTGTACATCTTTGTACAACCAGGATGAATTGAGTATGGTGAGTCATGTGCCTCTTTTAATATCGTCTCCCAAATATGCTTCACATTAGGCACGACAATCCTTTTTCCCAGCCATAAGGTACCATGTTCATCCTCAACGAATCTGAGTTCTCTCCCCTCTTGGGTCCTTTCCTTGATTTCCTGAATTTCCTCATCCTTGGTCCGTGCCTAACGAATTTCTTGCTCCAAGGTTGGGTTTAACTCCATCATCTCCATCTCATTTACAAATCCAAGGTTCAACCGTTCAAACTCCTTACATAACTCGGATGGTAACTCTCGAACTGTGAGTTGATGACTTACTCCTTTCCTACTAAATGCATCGGCCACAACATTAGCCTTCCCTGGATGATAATTGATTCCCAAGTCATAATCCTTGATGAACTCCAACCATCTACGTTGCCTCAAGTTCAGATCCGTTTGTGTGAAAATATACTTCAAACTCTTATGATCCGTATAAATTTCGCACCTATATCCAAGAATATAGTGTCTGCAAATCTTCAATGCATGTACCACGGCTACAAGTTCCAAATCGTGTGTAGGATAATTCTGTTCATGTTTCTTCAATTGTCTTGATGCATAGGCGACCACTTGACCTTCTTGCATGAGCACACATCCAAGTCCTTGTCTCGATGCATCACAATAAATATCGAAACTCTTTCTTACATCCAGCAATATCAAAATTGGGGCTGTTGTTAACCTCTTCTTCAACTCCTCAAAACTGTTTTGACAAACTTGAGTCCATTGGAAAGCCTTTCCCTTCATTAGCAATTCTGTCATTGGCTTGGCTATATTGGAAAAGTCCTTGATGAACCGACGGTAATCCCAAGAAAATTCCTTATTTCCTTTACATTTTGCAGTGGTTCCCACTTCAACACGTCTCTCACTTTTCTGGGGTCAACCGATACTCCTCCTCCTGAGATGATGTGACCCAAAAACGACACCTCTTTCAACCAAAACTGACACTTGTTGAACTTGGCATACAATTGACGCTCCCTCAATTTTTGCAACGTAAGCCTCAAGTGTTCCTCATGTTCCTTCTCATCCTTCGAGTAGATCATAATGTCATATATAAACGCCACAACAAACCTATCAAAGTACTCCATGAAGACCTTATTCATGAGGTACATAAAGTATGCAAGTGCATTTGTCAATCCAAAAGACATTACGGTGTACTCATAAGATCCATACTGTGTCCTAAAAGTTGTCTTCGGTATGTCCGACGGTCTAATCTTCATTTGGAAGTATCCCGACCTCAAATCAAATTAGAGAAGACACATGCACCCTTCATGTGGGGCTGATTATTGATGTTGCCAGCCTGCAATTGTCCCATAGTTTGTATTATGGTCTGCATGAGCTGGTTTTGCATAGCCAAAAGCTACTCAATGTTGATAGCTCCATGAGCAGGTCCTTGTCCATTGTTGTTCTGAGGTGCTCCATGGTTCTCCTCCTCATCATTAGCATCCCTCTGGTTGCGAGTCCTCACCATCTGGAGAAAAGCAAGAGATGAGAATTAGAAAACGTCCCCAACTATATGCATCAAGGGATATGAAACTAGACAACTAATGTAACACCCTCATTTTCATGCATCATGCCTTGCATACACTCATATACATGTTTAACATTAACCCACAACAAGAGGAACGAGTTTAAAATTGATTTGGAGCAAAACCGCACTTAAAATGCAAGAAAGTGCGGACTAGTCCGATTTTACCGAGGACTAGTCCGATTTCTCTCTGACTAAAAACAGACTTGTCCGTTTTTGCTGCGGACTAGTCCGATATTCCAAGAATCCTTGAAAAATGCTAAGTCCTTGGACTTTTCCGGACTAGTCCGATGTTCCAGCGGACTTGTCCAATTTCCTCTCTGTTTAAAGTCGGACTTGTCTGATTTTTTGCCAGACTTGTCCGATTTTCTCTCTGGACGACTTCGGACTAGTCCGGTCCTTTCCGGACTTGTCCGATATTTCGTGACTCCGAGTTGATCTTTTGTTTTACGACTTGTTTCTTGGGTTTCATATTAAGTGGCCTAGGGACGTCGTGCCTAACTCTTTTAGAGCCCATGACGGACTCTAAACCGGCCTCTACTCATCCCAAACTCGAAATCCATCTAACCCTAGCCTCCACCTCTATATAAACAACCCCACCCCTTGGCTTGACATCTATTTGCCACTTTTCCACCCCACCAAAACCCTAGTTCGTGGAGAGCCACCATCAAGGAGTGAGGAGAAGATCCCAAGCAAGAAGGAGAGGAGGAAATGAAAGAGGATCAAGATCTCCACCAAGTTTTCATCACCAATTCATCTCCAAGTTCATCACCAACCCTAGATCACCAAGATCCAAGTTCTACCTCCAAGTTTCTTGATTCATTGGAGTTCTAAACACCTGGTATACCTTCTATTCTCTTTTCCTTACGTGAATTTGACCCCTAATCTCCAAATTCACGTCAATCTAGAAAACCCTATTCTGCTGATCTCGTAAAGTGCGGACTTGTCCGGTCCCTAGCGGACTAGTCCGATTTTTGTTGTTCAATTGCATTAAATTAATTCTAAAATGAGATCTAATCACATACAAACTTGTATAAACTAGTTAAAATCTATTAGAACTAGTTAGTGATCATTAAAAGCAATAAATTAACAAGTTCTACCTTGCATTTGCATAAATCATGCATGTCATGTCATATTGAGTAATAATTGTGTACCATTTGATTGTGTTTCTTGTCTTGTATGTTTATTTTGTGGATTAGATGGATTTGCGCTAGAAAGTGCCGCGGAGGATCTACAGCACTAAGAGTTTGAAGGCTTTAACCCTAATCAACCGCAAGAGCAAGGCAAGTGTCCTTGAAGCATATTGATCCTGTTTTAAAATAAATGTTTTGTTTGCAAACTGCATGCTTGTGTCAATTTGATGGGAATCCTATGATAGGAAGTTTACTAGCTTTGTTTAACCACCCTTGTCACCTGGGATATATGCTAGGGAGTCAGGATGGGATTTTTACCTTTTTGCTTCGCTTAATTAATTGGGATGGGAAAACAACACTACACATTTAATTATGCATTATTGATATTCTAGTTAATGTGAACTGATCAATACGGTATGGTAATGGGTGATCTAAGCAAGCTTGGTATGTGGATGTGTTGGATGTTATGGTGGTTTGCTTGCTTTAGATCTAAGGACCGGTTCATGCGAGAATAAGTCAGGACTACAGTGCCACCACGAGGCCAAGTATGGGTGCGGTGTAGCTGATTAATTAGGGCTTTGCCAGTGCTATTTGGACCATTAAGGATGCTCGGGGAAGGGGTAGTCGGATTGGGTTTGTTGATGATTGGTGGGACTACCCTGGGATCCGAATGGCTCAAGAGGGGGCCCTTGGTTGAAAATGTGCTCTGTGGGAGACATCGCCACCGGTGAAACCTCAGTGGGGTCTAAATAGGCTAGTAATCCTTTTGTAAAGGCTATTTTGTGATCTCTTGGCCATACACCAAAGGAAGTGTAATGGGCATAAGGGAGATTCTTTAGTCGCCAACGGGTGATGAAATCACAAACACGTGGGTAAAGCGATACAAACTCTGCACAGTGTGTCTATTAAAACTATCATGATAGCCGTGCTCCCGATTATGAGCACCTGGACAACTTCCATGATTAGAGGGAACTCGGTATTGGGATGGTTATGGTTTGGTAATGGTTATGGTTGGTTACGGATTAGTTTCTGGTATTGAATATGGTTATTGGCAAATGGTGAAATCTGGAATTATTGATGAGGATGGTGAATTATGGACTGATATTATGATATTACTTATGATTATGATGGGTTTATTTCATATACATGTAATATATTGCTTTTCAAATGTTTTAATGTACTTTTCAGCACTTAACCATTATTATATTCGTCATTTGAATCAGCCACATGTCATACTTTCCACACTTGCTGAGTATGACATGTACTCACTCTTGCAATCCCCCCCCTCCAACAATTGCAGGTCTGGATTGGGAGTTTAATGGTGATAATGCGGAGTTCTAGGCCGTGTCTACCGTCAGCTTGCCTGTGGTGTTGATTGGAGCTGCGCTATACCCTATTGCTTATGCTGCCTAGCTGTTTAGTTTGCTTATTTAGTTTATTTCCGCTGCATTAGTTGAACTTGTCATTAATATTTGTTAGTGCCTGTATTCGAGGATAATATGGTTTGTGTAATAAATCTGGTTAATTAATCTTGTTCTATGGTAATTTTCTGTATACCCTTTTGTGAATGCACTCGTGTATGTGTGTTGAACATCCTGAGCACACATATACGTTAGCTTGGTTCATTTTTGGAACCAGGCGTCACAATTTGGTATCAGAGCCAGGTTGACCGTAGGATGCAGCCTAGATAGAATGGACACTTTAGAGCACATAGGAGCACTTAGGAAGTGATGTGTTTTTGCTTGGTGTGCTATTTGATATATATTGTTTGCTTGTGTGCTTAATAGAGGATTTTGGGATGCTTTAGCATTGCCATGTCCACATAGGCTAGTTAGTTGTTTAGTTTCAAATCCCTTGATGCATATAGTAGGGGACGTTTTCTAATTCTTACCTATTGCTTTTCTTCAGATGGTGAGGACTCGCAACCAGAGGGATGGCAATGATGAGGAGGAGAACAATGGAGTGTCTCAGACCAACAATGGGCAAGGACCTGCTCATGGAGCTATCAACATTGAGCAGCTATTGGCTATGCAAAACCAGCTCATGCAAACCATGATACAAACTATGGGACAGCTGCAGGCTGGCAATATCAACAATCAGCCCAACATGCCTCCACCGCCACCCCCGCCTCCTCATAACCGGTTGGGAGAGTTTATGAGGACTAGGCCGCCAACCTTTGCTCAAGCCGCTGACCCCATGGATGCGGATGATTGGCTCAAGTCCATGGAGAAGAAGTTAGCTATTGTCTTATGCAATGACTGGGAGAAGGTGCTATTTGCTTCTCATCAACTCGTTGGAGCAGCTGCGGATTAGTGGGATGCTTATTGCAATGCTCACGAGAATCAAGAGAGGATTACTTGGGCCGAAGTCAAGGAGAGTTCCCGTTCTCATTATGTGCCGGAAGGAGTTATGATTTTGAAAAGGAAAGAATTTGAGATCTTAAGGCAAGGAAAATCAAGCGTGAGTGAATATCTCAACAAATTCACTCAACTCTCAAGGTATGCGCCTGAGGATGTTAGTCGGGACAGCCGGAAACAATACTTGTTCATGAGGGGCTTGAACAATGAAATTCAAGTGCAATTGCTCAATTGTGACTATGCCAATTTTCAGAAGCTTGTGGACAAAGCAATTATGGTTGAGAACAAGATCCGTGAGATGGAGCAAGAAAATAAAAAGAAGGCGCCATATCAAGGACAGCAACAAGTAAGTAATGTGCGCCCTCGCCTTGCACCACCAAATGCACCATATTACAACTCTTCTATTCCTGCTCAACGCCCTGGTTATGCACCGCGCCCAACTCAGTTTGTGCAGCAACGCCCTGTCATGCAAGCACCTAGGCCTCCAATGCCTTTTGCACCTCGTGCTAACTATCCTGGTGCCAATACTCAAAACCAAGCTCATCCCAATAATTCTGGTGGAGTTAAGAAGTGTTATGCTTGTGGAGAAGCTGGACACTTTGCGCATCAATGTCCTAAGTCAGGCCTTGGTCAAGGAAGCAATGCACCGAGGTAAAACCCAAGACCCAATGGAGGACAACCACAAGGGAACTGTGGGCAGCAGAATTTTGCTCGTGGCAATGTGAACCATGTCTCTACGGAGGATGCTCAACAAGCAGATGACGTGGTCATTGGTTTGTTTCTCACCAACTCCAACCCCGCGACTATGTTATTTGATTTTGGAGCATCGCATTCATTCATTGCATCAAAGTATGTTGCCAAGTATAGTTTGCCTATCTCTCATATGAAGTTTACTCTATTGGTAAGTCTCCTGGAGGAGAGATGAGGACAAATATAGTATGTCCAAAAGTAAGCCTTAAAATAAGGGGGGTAGACTTCTCCGCCAACCTCATTGTTTTGGATTCTCAAGGATTGGACATTATACTTTGTATGGACTGGTTGAGGAAGCACAATGGAGTTTTTGAGTGTGCCACAAAGACGGTGAATTGACCAATGACGAAGGGATCACCGTAGAATTTGAAGCATCTCAAACCACACCGAAGCAATTGGAGCTGAATCATATGGACGGTGCCGCAATTGAGGAGATTCCGGTGGTGTGTGAATTTTTGGATGTTTTCCGGATGAGTTGCCAGGTATGCCACCTGATCGATACATTGAGTTTGTTATTTATTTAATACCTGGAACTGCACCTATAGCTAAGAGGCCATATAGGATGCCTCCTTTGGAATTAGCGGAGCTCAATAAACAAATTCAAGAGCAACTAGAGAAAGATTTTATTCGCCCTAGTTCTTCACCTTGGGAGCGCCCGTTCTATTTGTGGACAAGAAGGATGGAACCCAAAGGATGTGTGTGGATTACCGAGCTCTCAATGAGGTAACAATCAAGAACAAGTACACCTTGCCACACATAGAAGACTTGTTTGATCAGATGAAGGGTTCTTGTGTTTTCTCTAAGATTGATTTGAGGTCGGGATACTTTTAAATGAAGATTAGACCATCGGACATACCGAAGACAGCTTTTAGGACGCGGTATGGATCTTATGAGTACACCGTGATGTCTTTTGGATTGAAAAATGCACCTGCCTACTTTATGTACCTCATGAATAAAGTCTTCATGGAGTACTTGGACAAGTTCGTCGTGGTGTTCATTGATGATATTATGATCTACTCGAAGGATGAGAAGGAACATGAGGAACACTTGAGGCTTATGCTACAGAAATTGAGGGAGCATCAATTATATGCCAAGTTTAACAAGTGTCAGTTTTGGTTGGGAGAGGTGTTGTTTTTGGGTCATATCATCTCAGGAGGAGGAGTATCGGTTGACCCCACAAAAGTGAGAGACGTGTTGAAATGGGAACCGCCGCAAAATGTCAAGGAAATAAAGAGTTTCCTTGGGATGGCTGGATATTACCGTAGATTCATCAAGGACTTTTCAAAGATAGCCAAGCCAATGACGGAATTGCTAATGAAGGGAAAGGCTTTCCAATGGATTGAAGCTTGTCAAAATAGTTTTGAGGAGTTGAAGAATAGGTTGACAACAGCCGCAATTTTGGTACTGCCGGATGTGATCAAGAGTTTTGATATTTATTGCGACAAATCGAGACAAGGACTTGGATGTGTATTGATGCAAGAAGGTCAAGTGGTCGCCTATGCATCAAGACAATTGAAGAAACATGAGCAGAATTACCCCATGACCGATTTGGAACTCGCGGCCGTGGTACACACATTGAAGATTTGGAGGCACTATATTCTTGGACATAGGTGCGAAATTTATACGGATCATAAGAGTTTAAAGTATATTTTCACACTAACGGATCTAAACTTGAGACAACGGAGATGGTTGGATCTCATCAAAGATTATGATTTAGGGATCAACTATCATCCGGGAAAAGCCAATGTAGTGGCCGATGCTTTGAGTAGAAAGGGAGTAAGTCATCATCTCACAGTTCGAGAGTTACCATCAGAGTTATGTAAGGAGTTTGAAAGGTTGAACCTCGGATTTGTAAATGATATAGAGATGATAGAGTTAAACCCAACCTTGGAGAAAGAAATTTGAGAGGCACAAACCGCAGATGAGGAGATCAAGGAAATCAAGGAAAGGACCGAAGAAGGGAGAGAATTCAGATTTGATGAAGACGAACATGGTACCTTATGGCTTGGAAATAGAATCGTTGTGCCTAATGTGAAGCATATTCGGGAGACAATACTAAAGGAGGCACATGACTCGCCATACTCGATTCACCCGGGTTGCACGAAAATGTACAAAGACTTGAAGGCTTTCTATTGGTGGGATAGCATGAAAAAGGACATAGCCGAATATGGGGCATTGTGTGATGTGTGTCAACGAGTCAAGGCGGAACATCAAAGGCCAGCTGGATTATTGCAACCATTGAAGATCCCGGAATGGAAGTGAGAAGAAATCGGTATGGACTTCATAGTTTGGTTACCACATACTCAGTCTGGGTATGACTCAATTTGGGTAATTGTGGATCGCTTAACCAAGTCAGCTCATTTTGTCCCTGTGAAGACCAAATATACAGCTGCACGATTGGCCAAAATATACATGGAGCATATTGTGTGTCGACACGGAGTACCGAAGAAGATAGTCGTGGATAGAGGTTCTCAATTCACTTTTAGATTTTGCCAAAAACTGCATGAAGCTTTGGGAACGAGGTTGAATTTTAGTTCGGCATATCACCCTCAAACGGATGGACAAACCGAGAGGACCAATCAGATTTTGGAGGACATGTTAAGAGCTTGTGCTTTGAAGCATGGGAAAAGTTGGGACAAAAGCTTGTCATACGCAGAATTTTCATACAACAATAGTTATCAAGCAAGCTTGAAAATGTCACCGTATGATGCGCTTTATGAGATGAAGTGTGGGACACCTTTATTCTGGAATGAGGTAGGAGAAACTCAAGTATTTGGTCCGGATGTGTTGCAAGAAGCCAAAAAGCAAGTCCAAATAATTCGTGAAAACTTGATGTGCTCCGTGGGAGACATCGCCACCGGTGAAACCTCAGTGGGGTCTAAATAGGCTAGTAATCCCTTTGTAAAGGCTATTTTGTGATCTCTTGGCAATGCACCAAAGTAAGTGTAATTGGCATAAGGGAGGTTCTTTAGTCGCCGACGGGTGATGAAATCACAAACACATGGGTAAAGCGGTACAAACTCTGTAGAGTGTGTCTATTAAAACTATCATGATAGCCGTGCTCCCGGTTATGAGCACCTGGACAACTTTCATGATTAGAGGGAACTCGGTATTGGGATGGTTATGGTTTGGTAATGGTTATGGATTAATTTCTGGTATTGAATATGGTTATTGGCAAATGGTGAAATCTGGAATTATTGATGAGGATGGTGAATTATGGACTGGTATTATGATATTACTTATGATTATGATGGGTTTATTTCCATACATGTAATATATTGGTTTTCAAATGTTTTAATGTACTTTTCAGCACTTAACCATTATTATATTCGTCATTTGAATCAGCCACATATCATACTTTCCACACTTGCTGAGTACGACATGTACTCACTCTTGCAATTCTCCCACCCCCAACACCTGCAGGTCAGGATTGGGAGTTTAATGGTGATAATACGGAGTTCTAGGCCGTGTCTACCGTCAGCTTGCCTGTGGTGTTGATTGGAGCTGCGCTATACCCTATTGCTTATGCTGCCTAGCTGTTTAGTTTGCTTATTTAGTTTATTTCCGCTGCATTAGTTGAACTTGTTATTAATATTCGTTAGTGCCTGTATTCGAGGATAATATGGTTTGTGTAATAAATCTGGTTAATTAATCTTGTTCTGTGGTAATTTCTGTATACCCTTTTGTGAATGCACTCGTGTATGTGTGTTGAACATCCTGGGCACACATATGCGTTAGCTTGGTTCATTTTTGGAACCGGGCGTCACAACTAACTAGCCTACATGGACGTGGCAATGCTAAAGCATCCCAAAATCCTCTATTAAGCATGCAAGCAAGCAATATATAGCAAATAGCACACCAAACAAAACACATCGATTCTTGAGTGCTCCTATGTGCTCTAAAGTGTCCATTCTATCTAGGTTGCGTCCTACGGTCAACCTATGGCTCTGATACCAATTTGTGACACCCAGTTCCTCTAATCATGTGAGGGTCCAGGTTGCTCATAACCGGTAGCACGGCTATCATGATAGTTTGAGACACACTATGCAGAGGTTGTACCGCTTTACCCACATGTTTGTGATTTCATCACCTTTCAATGACTAGAGAGTCTCAATTATGCCTTCTCACACTTCCTTAGGTGTGTGGCCAAGAGATCACAAAATAGCCTTTACAAAGGGATTACTAGCCTATTTAGACCCCACTGAGGTTTCACCGATGGCGATGTCTCCAACTGAGCACATCTTCAACCAAGGGCCCCCTCTTGAGCCATTCGGATCCCAGGGTAGTCTCACCAATCATAAACAAACCCAATCCGACTACCCCTTCCCCGAACATCCTTAATGGTCCAAAAAGCACTGGTGTTGACGGCTCCTAAGATATACTAACAAATCATCCCCGGCAACGGTGCCAGAAATGCTTGTTGGTATTACTTACGCACCATTAACTAAACGTCTCCAACTGATGTGTCAGAAATACTTGTTTATGGTTCTACTGGATCACATAGTGAATTCCGCAAGCGCACGGAGGTATCATTATAGCATTTCCCCTTAAGAGTATCCCAAGGGTGTCATTTATTTGATCCCTAAGGAAGGCGGGGTAGAGATATAACAATCATCAAGTGGAAAGGGTAGAAAGGTCTAGGTAAGAATCTAGTAAGGATGGATAAAATAATAGTGGAGGTAGTGTGACACACACAAAAGCTTTCAAGTCTAAGCGGGGTAAGAGGATCCTAGAGGTTAGTTAAGGTTGAGAGTTATGGAGGTACTCCTACTATGCTCTATTGTACATATACATAATCTAAACTAATTATTCATAAGCTAGATCAATAGTGAATACTTATGCTATGTGGTTCAACACATCGGGCACGAGATTACCCCTAGCAATACTAGGGCGACTCCCGCCAAGAGTATGTGGCATAGTCAAACGTGGAGGATTACAAAGGACAGATAAGGCTGTGACCACCTGCTGCTTACCTCTTCAATCCGTCGGTCTACGAGACATCCAATGCTACTTAGCTATCCTAGCACCATGCTAGCATATTAAGTAATACCTTAAGAGCCTAGGCACAATCCATCCTAAGGCAATGAATTGAATCATCATTGAACCAATGTTGATACACCGCATAATTATCCATACTAACCTAGTTATGTTATAATTAACTAGACTATAGTGGGGGTCTATAGGTTCTATGATAATGAGATATGTTCATGATGAAATAGTCATAGAAGCTATACCTTCCACATACATGGACTCCACAATCAAACAAGAAACGCTTTGCTCAAGTATATGTATAAGTAGAGACTAAAGATACTATCTTTATTATGCATAAAGTCACAATACAAGAAAGAATACATGAGCCATACCTTTCCCAATGTAGGATTGGGAAGAGAGAGACTCCTTACTCCTTTCCCAATTTGGACTTGGGACTAGAGACTCTCCTCTCTACAACCTAACTCCTTTAAGACTATGGATGATAGTGTATACAATAGAGATGAAGCTCAATTGGTGTGTGTTGAAGTGAGGGGTAGGGAGTCCTATTTATACTAGTGTTGAGGTTGGTTCCTGCCACCAAAAGTTCGCGAATCAGTCACCATTGACTCCACGAAGCCGGGAGGAGCCAACACGTGGAGGCTGATCGAGTTTGGTGCAGAGACCAGGTCAGCCGACCCCCTGGTTCGGCCGACCTGGTCATTGCACCAATTCTCGTGTGCTTTCTCCAGGTGGTTGTCAGGTGGGTCTCATTGATTTATATGGGTGATACATCGTTGAATCTCCTCGGATACTTCTGTTTGTGGGCTATTTGATCCATGAGATGCCACATGTTGTCGCCTGATTGGCTGGGATGATATTTTATAGGATTGGTCCCTCTACATTTCCTCATTTCCTGCATAAAATGCTTCATACACATATTTCTCTAAGTCCAAGTGGAATTGGGTTAGATAGAAAGGTGATGTGTGCAAGAAATGACAAATCCTTCACATACTTGAGTTAAATTGACGGATGAAATTGGTATATAACAGCCGTCAACAAACTCCCCCAAGCTTATCCTTTGCTCGTCCTGAGCAAAGTCAAGACTTTAGGTTGATGATCAGGAGTTCCTACAATATCTTATTTTCAAAAGTATCTAATGCACAACAAGATACTCTACCTAGTATTGCAGAAATTGGCTATGATACTCTACCTTTCTTATGTTATCATGGGGCTTATACTTTTTCATATTCATAAGTAGTTGAAAGGTAGAATAGCAAATGGAGCAAACATAGCCTAGAAATCAAGTTCCACTTAAATCCCGGAGAATTCAATTTAGATATTAAGTACCTAAATTTGATTCTCTCAGTCACTCCTTTGTGGATAGTGGAAATATTTCCTCACCAAAGCATTGTGCCTCTACTATTCCTACTCATTGAATATGGCTTGTATGTGGAGCTTGGTAAGGAAAGTAAGTAGGCATATTTGCATCACATATATTGCTAAGTCAAAAGAGTAAGCCTTAGGAGAATTCAAATCAAAACTTTTTGATTCAAGACTAGAGCATGTGTGATGGAGTGGAAGTGGATGTGGATACTTGAGATAACTCCTTTTTAGTATGATCTCTCTTTCTTTTGCAGGGATGAAACATGGCTACTTTTTTTTTTTCTCATGCTTATGATGTAAGCATGCCTCTTTCTTCTTTTTTTTTTTCATTTTCTTTTTGTAGCCATGTCTTCTACTCCCTTTCTTTGCAATGAATTTTGAAGAGAGTGCTAAAAATGAATAACATGGAGTTTCTCTTTTTATTGTGGTATGGTGGATATGATAGACGTTTTGCTTACTTCTAGTGCAGAAGTATAGCATGTGCAAGTGAAGTCTTGCATTCAAAAAGAGTTGAATGATTTCTCACATAGGTCTATACTAGTTTGACTAGGCTCAATGTGAAAGCAAATAGCATATGCATAAGGTTTTGTCTATGTATGAACATCATATGGCTTTGGTAGGTATTTCCAATCAATTGAGGGAAACTTAAATCTGTTTAGAACTTCTCCGGAAATCTAAGTTTTACTTTCAAACTAGGACTAGCATCCCTATTACCAATTCTAGTCTTGCAACAACCTAGAATTAGATTAAGCTTTTGCTACCCACGACTTCCAAATTAAGGTAAAAGTACTTCAAACCAATGAAAGCAATATTCGGAGAGTAGCAAGTTGTAAACTAGAGACTTAGGAAAATGAAATAGAGCAACTATTCATCATTTCATCTATGTGAATTCTTAAATCATTCTCACCGCACATCTTTACTTGATGAAAGCAAATCTAACCTATATTTTTTTTAATGCAAGGTGGATGATGGATGGATGGAAAATAAATATGCAAGGGATGTGATACATGTTACCTCAAGTGGGGGTCCTCCCCCAAGCTTGTTCTTCAACTACCTCCATGATAAGGGTTGAACCCTTGATGATGGAAGTATGCTGCAAGATCGGCTTGTTGTTGTTGTAGTGCCGCGTTGAGGTCAGTGAATTGAGCATCCATGTGTTGTTGCCAATCCTGGGTACCTTGAACATGCTCTTGGAGTGTGATGTAGATGTCACCCGTTCTCACTTCAAGTTCTCCCATACGTCTAGTGAGGTCCGTCATTCCTTGGCTATAGTCATGATGACTTCTAGCCGAAAAGGAACGACGTCCTCTCATGGACGTTGGGGGCAAGCTGCTAGAGCTTGAAGAGGATAAGGGTTGATCCCTTTGCCATTCTTGCCAAGATGATCCCCCAGTCCCATACGTTAGAGGTTGAGTCCATCCGGAGAGATTATCGGTGGCATGCCTGTGGTTGCAGCCCTCACACGATTCCTTGTTACCCTACCAGAGACATTACTTCTTCTTGCTTCCTCAAGGGGAAGAAGATTAATGGTTAGCCTCCGACATTTGTACAAATGAAAATACAGGTTAGGTTACCGAATTTCATTGACAAAGCCGGGATAGAAAAATATCAAGGACCCATCTTGATCATGCTTAAGGGTATGTCCTTGCACTAAATAGTCTTCATCAATTAATTCTCTTTCAGTTTCAATGTGTGACACCCGGTTCTGAATATGAACCAAGCGTAACGCATATGTGTGCCCAGGAAGTTCATCACACATATACGGTTGCATCACAAACGATATACAGAATTTAACCATGTCTTAACTATTAAATAAGTACTTTATTACAATAATCCAATAGTTCACGAATGATAAAACTCTAAATAATGCAGCAGAAAATAAACTAAGCAGCACGACTCCAATCCACAGGCAATTGACGGCGGTACGCAACCTAGTACTCCGCGTGATCCTCAGGGTACTCCAATTGTCTCCAGTAGCTGTTGGGGGGGATTGCAAGGGTGAGTACATGTCGTACTCAGCAAGTGTGGAAAGTATAACATGTGGCTTATTCAAATGACGACAATAATAATGGCTAAGTGCTGAAAATTACAGTAAAACATTTGAAAAGCATTATACTATGTCTATGTGAAACAATCCCGTCATAACCATCATATTAACAAAATATAAACCATACCCAATTATTGCCAACATCATCATTATCCATGTCCAGTTACCATAACTCAAATTCATATCCATAACCATAATTCATAAACCATCCATAACCATTACCAACCCATATCCATAAACCAACCATCCCAAAATTCCAAATCCAACTCTAATCATGTAGGTCATCCAGGCGCTCATAACCGGGAGCACGGCTATCATGATAGTTTTAAACACTCTGCAGAGGTTGTACCACTTTACCCACATGTTCGTGATTTCATCACCTTTCGATGACTAAGAAACCTCCATTATGCCATCTCACACTTCCGTAGGTGTGTGGCCAAGAGATCACAAAATAGCCTTTCAAAAGGGACTACTAGTATGTACGGGCCCACTAAGGTTTCACCGGCAGGCTCGAATCTCCATTCTCCCACCCACGAGCCCCCTCGTGTGCCATGCGGATCCCAGGGCAGTCCTCCTTGACTCCCATTCCCTGCGCCATCCAATGGTCCATACAATACTAGCAGCGCTCCTAATTATTCAGCTACGCCGCACCCATACTTGGCCTTGTGGTGGCACTGTTGACCTGGCATATTCTCGCATGAACCGGTCCTTAGATCTAAAGCAAGCAAACCACCATGACATCCAACCCATCCACATACCAGGCTTGCTTAGATCACTCCTTTACCACATCAGATTTAACCAGCTCATGTTAACCATAATCTCGATAATGCATAATTAAATTAAGTGGTATAGTTATTTCCATCCCAATTAGTTAAGCGAAGCAAAAAGGTAAAAAGCCCTTCCCGACTCTCTACCATATATTCCAGGTGACAAGGGTGGTTAAACAAAGCTAGTAAACTTCCTATCATAGGATTCCCATCAGATTGACACAAGCATGCTATTTTGCAAACAAAACATTTATTTTAAAACAGGATCAATATGCTTCAAGGACACTTGCCCTGCTCCGACAGATGGGGTTGCTCAAGCGCTTCGAAGTCTTGGTTCTGGAAATCCTCGTATGCGGCCTCTTGAGCACGTTCCTCTACGCGTGATCATACATACAAGAAAATTCATACAATTCAATACGATGCACACAAAATAATCAACATGCAATGACATGCATGCATGCACAATTCAATAATTAATTAACTATGGTTGTTTATTAATTAGATACAACTAGTTCATACGTGTTCATATGAGTTTACGGGGGTTTTAGGGTGGATTAATGCTGCTGAAAATAAAAAGACGACGCAACTACGATCAATTTGCATCTATTAGATTCAATATGGTCGCTAAAATTCGCATCGGAAACATGGCCTACCGTAGATGCGATGGCTTCGATGATCGCGGGGTGGGGTCGATGCGTAGACGAAGTAGATGCGCAAGGTCCTCCGGCGGAACGACGACGGCGACGCGATGGCGACGACGGTCTCCGGCGAACGGTGGCGCTCTCCTCTTTTTCCTCCTCTTCTTCCCCTCCTTTTTCTTCTTTTTCTTCCCTGCGGCGCAGCCTTCTGGTCTTCTTCTTCTCTGTACCGGCGGCTTTTCTTCTCTGGAAGGCGGCGGCGGTTCTGGGATCGTGAAAAAAACCTACGGAGGCTTACGTATTTATAGCCGGCGGTCAATCCAGGGAACCGAGTCGGTTGCGGCCGGGAGACTCGCGGTCGGGCGAGCGATTCGCGCTGGAGGCGCGGGATTCGCGGGGTGGGACCGGGGACGGCGGCGCGGGAGTCGCACGGCGCGGGCGCGTTCGTGCGCCTCGGGGGCGTCGCGGGGTGGGCGAGGGCGCGGCGGGCGCGCTGCGCGCGGGAGGGCGAGGCTGGGGCGAGGTCGCGCTGCGTCGGGGCTGCGGTGCGGGTGGCGCGGGGCCCAGGGGCGCAGGAGCGGTCGCGCGGGAGGCGCGCTGCGCGCGTCGGTCGCGCGGGAGGCGGGATGCTGGGGCCCAGCGGGGGTCGCGCGGGAGGCCGTTGCTGGCTGGGCCGCTCGGCCTGGCCAGCGGGCGGTCATCTTGTTTTTTTCTTTTTCTTTTATTATTTTTATTATATATTTTATTATTTCTTTTATCTTATTCATTTTATTTATATATTATTTCATATATATACTTATTATTATATAATTTATTTATATATATTTCTTTTTTATATATTATTATTATTATTTTATATTTATTCCCTAATACATGTTTTAGGCTATAATTATTATTTTCTTTTTCTTCTTTTTGCTACACCATATATGTATGTTTTATCTTTTATTATCTTTCTTTTATCCTACTAATGTTTAATGCATGATCATGTATGCAATGCATTATGCGAAAATTTAGGGTGTTACACAATGTATTCAAATGAAGAGTATTTAAGTGCTCCTACCCTATCAACAATATGAGTAATCAATGAAATGCATTCAATTGGTCCTGATTTTGAAATGTAATCTAACCATTGTGTCATCATGGCTTTGACTGGAGCAACTTTTATCTTTTTAGTCATGGCAAACAAAATTTTCAATTCATCATCTCGCACAACCCTAACATCTCCCCTAGGGAACATAGTCATAGCCACCCATCTATGCATGAAGCGTAAGGTAGGGTTTTGGACGTGGCTATTCCTAGGAGCCCTACATGTGACCTCACTAGTTAGCTCATGCCAAAAACTTTGTTTGTTAAACTTAGGCAAATTGTCTAAATCTAGCAAACACCATTTATGGAAGCCTAGGATGCTACCTAATTCTTTCCATAGGATGTTGTATTCTTTTTGAAATAATCTAAAAGCAATACCATCAAATCCTATTCTTAGTGTGCAAAGGAATTGGATAGGGAGAGGGCATGAACCTTTCTCCTTTATGTGAGCAAAGTCATCAAATCCAATTGCATTCCAAATGGAAAAAAAATTTGGAGTCCATACCTATTTTGGAGATCAAATGTGGATCGTAAGCCTTGGTGTGGCGGAACTCACGATCTTGGAGAAGCCTGTGTGCTTGATCTTCAACTTCGCTTCGTATGTCGAGGTCGTTGTCATGAAGAAGTTGGTGTGGGTTGCTTCTCTCTTCCATGGAAGTGTCCTCAGACACACTTCTCCTCCTTGGGCTTGTACCCATGGAAGACAGGCGTGCAGTAGAACCTTCACCATAGCTTGAGCTTGCAGCCCCCTTCCTCTTTCTGAACAACCTCTTCATGTCCTTTTGAGTTCAACAAGCAAGAACAAAACAAGGCGAGAAAAAACCGAAAAGAAGCGATGTTTGGAAAACAAAACTCTCAACGAATTTTTCTCCTCTTGAAAGCTTGAGTGTAAAATGCAAATGCAAACAAAAGAAAATCTTTTTGGGTATGGATTTGAGCAAGAGTGTTGCAATGAAGAGCAAGAAAAATAAGGTGAGCTAGAGAGTGACTTGGGGAGGTGTAAAATGATGTGGTGTGTGAAGAGAGGTGCTCCTCACGACCACAATTTATAGGGTACAACTTCCAACGGTCACTTAGGGTTCAAAATGTAGCCGTTGGAGAAAGGGGAGCAAATTTGGCTCCACTCCCTGTTCGGCCGAACAGGGGGTTCGACCGACCTGATAGGTGGCCCCCCTGATTCCCCTTTTTGCAAATGGCTCCCCAACGACTATAAAGTTAGCACGTTGGTGAAATGCCATATGTGCATCTCAGAAAAAATTGTTTTTCAAATAAAAACATTTCCTCAAATCCAATAAAAAAAATTTCTTTTGAAAAGAAAGAAAGAAAGAAAAAAGATAGTTGAGAATATAAGATTCTCAACTTGCTAGGAAAAATCAAATATGCAATGGGAAAAATCCAAATGGGGTGGAAAAAGAAAGAAAGAAAGAAAAAATAAAGTGGGATAACTACCAATTTAACCTATTGGCGTATGTCTCACCACCGTCCGATGAGATGGACATTCCTCCGTCTTCATTTCACATCCGGGCCCGAAGGGATGGGTTTGGACGGCTTGTCTTACTTCTTCTGTCATTCATTCTTTGGCGGTTTGGTGGACTTGGGCCTTCGGGAAGGTCCAGATGATTTCGTCACCTTTGGATATAGGCGTGGTCGAAATGATGTATTCTCCTCGTAGATTAATCTTCTCATGAATGCAATGAGTGAGTCCACCTTTGGAGGGGTGACTTCGACCTCTCTAATGTGTTTATCATTCGGCCCATACTTGATTCGAATCATGGAGCATTGTTCTGGTCTAGGCCGAAATTTAAACTTTTCCTCGCCATTGATATGGAAGTGGATTTCTCCAGCTGCCACATCTATGTGAGCTTTTGCAGTGCTTAGGAATGGACGCCCAAGAATGAGAGGTGTATCTTTCTAAGTGTCCATGTCTAGCACCACAAAATCCACGGGTATAAAGCAGTTCCAGATCTTCACCGGGACGTCTTCAGCAATACCCGCTGGATAACGGACTCAAGAGTCAGCCAGTTGTAGGATCGAAGAGAACGTGAAAAGCTACTAGAGGGGGTGAATGGTAGATTTAAAAATCTTATGCAGCAGAAACAATTAAATCCCAACCCCTTCAGCAGAAAACGATCTTTTAGAGAAATCATGTGTGAGATCAATCTAACGTGTTTCACCGTGACAAAAGTGATATATATCATAGAGAATCAATTAATGAAGACAACACAAGAAGAATCACTCAAATCCGTCGAGATAAACTCAAGTTATGATCGAAAGATCGAACAAAGGTCAATCTGTCCTACCCGAGAAAAATAGTTCTGGAACGCTGCAAAGAAACTCATGTAGACCAGAAACCACAAATCCAATGACCGTGAAATTTTAACAGATGATAGATAATCAAGTTTTGAATACAACTCAAAAAGAATCACGTCAATTGGATCTGTAAAACCCGAGTTATGATAAAACCACCAATGAAAGGTAGTGCTATCTGGAAACTCGACGAGTAAAACTTGTCTGGAACAAGTCAGACGAACAAGGCACAAAAGTTCCTTCAAACTACGAATTTTATTCAATAGAACACAATAGGAACAGCCCCAAGTTGTGCACCATGAGCTCTGGCCTCCCTAGTTTATATAACCAGCCCTTAGGCCAACCCAATCTCAACTAGGACTCTATCCTACTCCGATCACGAATCGAAACTTTCCATAACTGCTTAGGACTCTTATATACGCAGATAGAATCAATCTTAAGACTTCCAAACACATTAGAAACATATCCCACATTACTAAAACAACTCAAATTCGTGACCCACACGAAATCCTATCATAACCAACTCGATTCTTTCCATACCGAGCCATAACCGACTCCGCCGCAGCCAAAGTCATCAACAGATACGATCCAATCCTTCCAACCAGATCTTACCTTCCATAAACCATCTTCGAAACCATGTTGCACGGTCATGCACCGCATGCATACGTGCAAACACCTTCCTTAGACATCCAGCAACCTTCATATGCACTGCTCTTGATTCAATCATCCTGCGCGACCTCTTGACCCTCTCAACCACAATTCCATCTGAATTTGGTTGTTGGAACCTCATCTCCTACCTGAGACTAGTGCAAAGGATCCTGTCACCTGCCATGACTTGAACTCAAGCAACACCTGCACATGAACAAACAACCAATTCGTACGAGCCCAAGTCCGCGACTTGACTCAAGTCAGTTCTGAACACAACATCTTACGTGAGCAACTCACATAAGCATGTTGCAAAGCATATCAAAACGATATCAGCCATATCAACCAAAGCGCACAAAAACTTAGTAAAAGAATACTAAACAACATTTCCAAGAATATAAAGTAAGTTCGAAACATTGCAAGATAAAAGCAGGAACATTGCGATCAAGCTCCGAACCTATCCAAAACTAACCGGAGCTTGAGCTAGAGTTTACCAAAGCTAGTAAAACCTAGCACAGGAGCTTACCAAAGCTAGTACAACCTAGCGTCGGAGCTTACCAAAGCTAGTCGGACCTAGTGTCGGAGCTAACCAAAACTAGTCGGAGCTAGTCATCCCAAAAGTCAGAGCTAGAAAAACATGTCGGAGCTAACCAATATAAGTCGGACCTAGCAAAACATATCGAAGCTTAACAAAGACATGCCGGATCTATCAAAAACATGCCGGTGCTAAAGACAAAGCTCACCGGAGCTACCCAAAAACATGTCGGAGCTAACCAATATAAGTCGGACCTATTGTCGGACCTTGTAAAAGCTCGGAGCTAGAGTCGGACCTTGCTAAAAAGATGTTATGGCAGCATTAAAAACTTTTATTGTCAAAGCCAATGTATTCAACACACATAAGTCTCACAATCTCCCCCTTGATGAATGCATTGACAACACCATTTAAAATCCGAACATTGGCATGAAATGTTTTGAGAACAATTTTCCCCCTTTTTGAAAATCAAATGAGATAGAAATAAATTTCTCCCCCTATACATATTCCCCCCTTGCATAATTCAACATATTATCTCTCCCCCTTTGACAATGTATTTAGCAAGGTTCAAAAGAGAAATTTTGATTGTTATGAGCATATTATAACATATACATATAAAACAAAGCTCATCCAGGTCATACTATCAAGTAACTTACACTATCACAACAATGAGATACATAAAGTAGTGTAAGTCATGCTAGAGATCAAGTGTAATTTTCAATTTTAGCAAGTCATGATCTCACAAACTTAACTATTTCAAAACCTGAAAGCATGACACTTGTTGCTACATTTTATTATTTTTTTCAAGGCATAAATTTAGATCATATGATATTTGCAAGAGATTATATGCGCATCTGCCTTATTCTAACCAACCAAGCCAATCCTATGTCATTTGACAATCAGAAGCTTAAGAACATGGTTTTAGTCATACACAACTTCTTCCAAATTCATACCTAAGTGCAATGATAAGCCATCTCAAAAGAAGAAGTGTGATGCATGCATATTCTCTTGATCTTTTCTCAACTTATATTTGTTCACAAAAAAACTCAACATGTGAGTTGATTGCTTGATTAATTCTTTATGATTAAAAGCACTTGTGAGCATGCAACAAGTTCAAAAGAGCAAGAAAGTTCGACCATGACCAGATTTAGTGTAAGTTATTCCAATTACTAGACATGGAAAAAACTACAAAATGTATAACACGAGTAATGTAGTAAGAACTTTAAACATGTAAAAGGAATCACAAAGTCATATATGTATGAAGTATTATGCTCATATTATTTTAATTTCAGATTCACACATAGACTTCTCAAATTTGAAAACTCCCCCTCAATTTAAGCCATGAGGATGCATAAACCCTATTTCACAATGAATGTAACAAAAACGAGTGAAATCCAAAGGTTTTGTAAAAATGTCAGCCAATTGTTGTTCGGTATCTACATGGTGAAGCACAATGTTTCCTTTTTCAACATTATCACGGAGAAAGTGATACCTAATATCAATGTGCTTAGTTCTAGAATGTTGCACAGGGTTTTTAGCAATGCAAATGGCACTAGTGTTATCAGTGGAACACTATCTAGATCAACCCCATAGTCCTTAAGTGTTTGAACAATCCAAAGAATTTGTGAGCAAGCACTAGCAGTAGCTACATATTCAGATTCAGCTGTGGATTGTGCAACTGAATTTTGTTTTCTAGAGGACCAAACAACAAGTGAATTACCAAGAAAATGACAAGCACCGGAAGTACTTTTCCTATCAATCCTAAAACCTCCAAAATCAGCATCAGAAAAAGCTTTCAAAGTAACAGTTGAGGAAGAAGGAAGAAAAATGCCAAATTCTTGAGTTCCATGTAAGTATCTGAGAATCCTTTTGATGGCTTGACGATGTGAAGCACATGGGGAGGTCTGAAACCGTGCACAAAGACATACGCTGAATTGTATGTCCGATCTTGATGCCGTGAGGTACAAAAGTTATCCTATCATGCTTCTATATTCTTTTTGATCCACGGGTTCACCATCTTCATCAAGTTCAAGTGTTTTTGCTGTTCCCATTGGTGTCCGAAGAGGCCTGCTTTTGTCCATGTTGAAGCGCCTTAGGAGGTCTTTTGTATACTTCGTTTGATGCACAAAGGTACCCTCCTTGGTTTGCTTGATTTGCAGCCCCAAAAAGTATGTGAGTTCTCTCATCATACTCATCTCAAATTCTGAACTCATCATAGCTGAAAACTTGGACACAAGATCATGAGAAGCACAACCAAAGATAATATCATCCACATACACTTGAACGAATAATGAGTCATTGCCATGCTTAAGCACAGAAATAGTTTTATCAACCTTGCCCATGGTAAACCCCTTTTCAAGTAAGAATGTTTTTAACCTATCATACCATGCTCTAGGGGCTTGTTTCAGACCGTACAAGGCTTTGGACAGTTTGTAAACATGATTAGGAAAATCTGAATTTTCAAAACCTGGTGGTTGTTTGACATAAACCTCCTCATCTATGTAGCCATTAAGAAAAGCACTTTTAACATCCATTTGGTATAGATTAAAACCTTTAGATGCAGAAAAAGCTAACAAAATTCTTATGGCTTCTAATCTAGCAACATGAGCAAAAGTTTCATCAAAATCTAGACCTTCAACTTGAGTGAAACCTTGAGCGACAAACCTAGCCTTATTCCTAACCACAACCCCATCCTCACTTTGTTTATTTTTAAACACCCATTTAGTTCCAATTAAAGTGTGACCTTGAGGAGGAGGTACAAGTTTCCAAACATTATTTCTTTCAAAATTTTCTAACTCTTCTTGCATGGCAATAATCCAAGATTCATTAGTGAGTGCGTGTGATATATCTTTGGTTTCAAAAGAAGCAATAAAAGCAGAATGAGCATGATAGTTTGGATCGCAAAACCTGGACCGTGTAACTCGTTTGTGCAAGCTTCCAATAATCTGTTGCGGGGGATGATCTTTGTAAAACCGTAGAGGAACAAATGTCTCACAAGCTTCTTCTTCTTCATGTTCATCACAAATTGATGAGCTTGTGACTTGAGGACGATTTGAATCAGCATTGATGGTTGTCGGTGCTGGTTGAGAATTAACATCCAGAGCTCAACCAAAGTCTTTAGCTGCTGAATTTTCGGGCAGTAGCTCCAATTCTTCCTCATCTTCAACGAAAATGCTCTCCCCCTGCAGATATGGATCTGGACCTGCAATGTTTGAGCTAGTACCTGGGCTAAATTCATCAAAAGACACTTCAAAAGTCTCCACAATTTTTTAGTGTCAATTAAAAGCACACGGTAGCCTCTAGTATGAGATGGATAACCAAGAAACATGCCATCAATGGCTCTAGGTTCAAATTTATCAAGATTACCATGTTTCTTAACAAAGCATTTGCAACCAAAGACCCGAAAGTGCGTAACACTAGGCCTATGTCTAAACCGGAGCTCATATGGTGTTTTACCTAGCTTAGCGCGCAAGAAAACACGATTTGAGACATAACAAGCAGTTGCAATTGCATCAGCCCAAAATTTCCTAGGAGTTTGATATTCATCAAGCATAGTCCTAGCCATCTCAACTAAGGTTCTGTTCTTTCTTTCTACAACACCGTTTTGTTGAGATACATATGGTGAAGAAAACTGATGATCTATTCTATTTTCAGCACAAAAGTGATCAAAAGATTGAGTTAGTCAAAAGGCATTTAGGAATCCAGTACTGAGTCACACAACATGTAGCAGAAAAAACACGCAAAAGATGAGGTAAAACAACAGGTTTATGAGTCAAAGTTTAAGGTTTTCTGTTCTTAACCCCTGATTTAAAAGTTGTTACGCGTTTAGTATGAAAACCAGTAGCTCCGGAGGTGAACGCAGAAGTTCTAAGGGAAAACGCTGAAGCTCCGGGTGCAAAAACTGAAGTTCCAGAAGGAACAACAGAAGGTCCGGGAACTCTCGAAGCTATCGGAACTATTGGAGCTGCCTTTGTAGATTTCTTACCAGAAGGTCCGAGAACTCTTGGATCTATCGGAACTACCGGAGTTGCCTTTGTAGACTTCTTACCAGAAGGTCCGGATGCTACCTTTGCAAATTTCTGACTCATTAAAGCAAGTTGCATGTTTCTAATTTTCTGTTTAGCAAGCATGGCAGATTTATCATGAAAGTTATGAGATCTAGCAGACATTTTATCCTTTTTAATTTGTTTAGCTAGTCTATAACAGAAATCTACGACATGACCATCTTTATCACAGTAAGTACAATGAAATTTAATTTTTTAATCATGTTTGGATGAGCATCTAACATTAGAAACAGAATTAGAAAGCACTTCTGCAGATTTAAAAACCACTTCTTTTTGTTTAGGAACTGTTTGAATCAAACCACTTCCTAATGACTTTACAATCTTAGGTGGATGTGCCTTAGCATGAGCATGAGAATCAAAACCTAAACCAGTTTTATCATTGCAAGACTTGGAAGAATTCAGCAGCAAGTTTAGGTTCTTATTCCCATTACAAAACCGATCTAATGTCCTATGCATGTTATCAAGTTTGCTGGACAAATCAAGGCAATTTTCACATGAAGTTTTTCCTTTTAATTTGCAATTGGAGCAATATTTAACTTCATGAGAACGTAAAGCATTATTCAATATTGAAATTTCATTCATAGCATCTTTTAGTTTCTTTTCGAAATCATCACAACTAGAACAATGCAAATCAATTGTAGAACAAGAAGCATCTTTTAAGTTTCTAATATCAAGTGCAGCAAGCTTTTTGTTCTTTTCAATTTCTAGTTCAAGTCTATCTAGAGTAGAGGAATGTGCAGTTCTTAATGTGGACAATTGTCCATAGATTAAATCACACGAGGGACAATAATCATCACTAGGAATCAAGGTTTTCAAACAGTTGATTTCAGATTCTAGTGATTCGATTTTAGTAGCATTATCCCTAATCTTTTTGTCCTTTTTCTTAACAATAATAGTTGCACGAGAAATTGCATCACACATTTCATTACAGGTAGAACATACCTCATCGTCGTCACTGTTGTGTTCTGCATCTTCCTGACTTGATCTTGATCTTGTTTTGCCCGCCATGAAGCATAAGTTGGCCAGATCGTCATCATCCTCATCACTTTCAAAGTCTACATCGCTTGAACCGAGCTCTTGAAGTGCAGTGATGAAGCTATTAATCATCTTGCGTCCTATTGTACCCTTCTTTTTCTTGTTGGGGTTTCCAGAGGTGGTCTTGACCTTGTTTTATTTTTCTTCACGAGTAGTAAGACCTGAAAGGTTAGGGCATTCTGTATGAAAGTGTCCTAACTTACCGCATTCAAGACAGCGTCGAGGTCCGGAGCTTCCTCTCCTTCTAGTTCTCACATTTTGCAATGCTTTTCAAAACCTAGTAGAGATTAGTGTTAACTTCTCTTCTGGAAATTCCTCGATCTGCTCTAGGGTTAGTGTGGACAACAAAGCAATAGTATTGCAAGATGATGATTGGCCGGAGCTAGGCATATCACGTTGTGAGACAAATGCAATAGACTTATTTGGCTTCTTACGTGATAAGATATCAATTTCATGAGTTTTGAGTTTAGAGTAAAGCACATCTAAAGTGAGTGTACTCATGACAGTAGATTCACGAATAGATGTAACTTTCATCTCCCAGATTGACATGTCTAATGCACTAATAAGTTGCCTAGCATTTTTAGCATCAGAAAAATTAACTTTGACACTACGCAAGTTACTGAGAATTTTGTTAAATCGAGCAAAGAGATCATCGATAGACTCACCGGGTTGCATCTCGAAGCGCATGTATTCTTTCTTGAACATGTCTCGCCTTACCTCCTTGATTGTGTTGGATCCTTCATGATAGTCACAAAGTGCTCTCCATACATCGTATGCCGATCGGAGATGTGCAACACGGTCGAAGTCGCTCTGAGTGAGTCCTTGGATGATCAAGTTTTGGGCTTTGTTGTTGTTGTCGATGTCCCGTAGGTTTGTAGCCGTAACTTGATCGTTAGGTGGCACTTCGTAAGGCTTGTACACCTTATTCCATATTGCGAAGCCTTGCGCCTGGCTGAAAGCCTTCATGCGTGCCTTCCAAACCTGAAAATCAATACCAGCAAACACACAAGGTTTGGCGGAGTATTTCTCCATGATGATTAGTTAAAAACACGTGAAAATCACAATGATTGGAGCACCGTGGCTCTGATACCAATTTTAGGATCGAAGAGCACGTGAAAAGCTACCAGAGGGGGGTGAATGGTAGATTTAAAATCTTACGCAGCGGAAACAATTAAATCCCAACCTCTTCGGCAGAAAACGATCTGTTAGAGAAATCGTGTGTGAGACTAATCTAAACGTGTTTCACTGTGACAAAAGTGATATATATCAGAGAGAATCAATTCGTGAAGACAACACAAGAAGAATCACTCAAATCCGTCGAGAGAAACTCAAGTTATGATCGAAAGATCGAACAAAGGTCAATCTGTCCTACCCGAGAAAATCAGTTTTGGAACGCTGCAAAGAAACTCGTGTAGACCAGAAACCACAAATCCAATGACCGTGAAATTTTGACAGATTATAGATAATCAAGTTGTGAATGCAACCCAAAAAGAATCACATAAATTGGATCTGTAAAACTCGAGTTATGATAAAACCACCGACAAAAGGTAGTGCTGTCCAGAAACTCGACGAGTAAAACTTGTCTGGAACAAGTCGGACGAACAAGGCACAAAAGTTCCTTCAAACTACGAATTTTATTCAATATAACACAAGAGGAACAGCCCCAAAGTCTTACACCACGAGCTCTGGCCTCCCTTGTTTATATAACCAGCCCTTAGGCCAACCCAATCTCAACTATGACTCTAATCCTACTCCGATCACGAATCGAAACTTTCCATAACTGCTTAGGACTCTTCTATACGCAGACAGAAGCAATATTAAGACTTCCAAACATATTAGGAACGTATCCCACATTCCTAAAACAACTCAAATTTGTGACTCACATGAAATCCTATCATAACCAACTCGATACTTTCCATACTGAGCCATAACCGACTCCGCCGCAGCCAAAGTCATCAACCGATACGATCCAATCCTTCCAACCAGATCTTCCCATCCATAGACCATCTTCGAAACCATGTTGCCACGTCATGCACCGCATGCATATGTGCAAACACCTTCCTTCGACGTCTAGTAACCTTTATATGCACTGCCCTTGATTCAATCATCCTGCGCGACCTCCTGACCCGCTCAACCACAATTCCTCCTGAATTTGGTTGTTGGAACCTCATCTCCTCCCTGAGACTAGTCCAAAGGATCCTATCACCAGCCATGACTTGAACTCAAGCAACACCTACACATAAACAAACAACCAATCCGTATGAGCCCAAGTCCGCGACTTGACTCAAGTCAGTTCCCAACACAACACCTTACGTGAGCAACTCACATAAACATGTTGCAAAGCATATCAAAACGATATCAGCCATATCAACCAAAACACACCAAAAACTTAGTAAAAGAATACTAAGGAACCTTTCCAAGAATATAAAGCAAGTTCGAAACATTGCAAGATAAAAGCAGGAACATTGCGATCAAGCTCCGAACCTAGCCAAAACTAACCGGAGCTTGAGCCGGAGCTTATCAAAGATAGTACAACCTAGCGTCAGAGCTTACCAAAGCTAGTACAACCTAGCGCTGGAGATTGCCAAAGCTAGTCGGACCTAGCGTTGGAGCTAACCAAAACTAGTCGGAGCTAGTCATCCCAAAAGTCAGAGCTAGAAAAACATGTCGGAGCTAACCAACATAAGTCGGACCTAGCAAAACATATCGAAGCTTAACAAAGACATGCCAGAGCTATCAAAGACATGCCGGAGCTAAAGACAAATCTCACCGGAGCTACCCAAAAACATGTTGGATCTAGACAAAGAAAGTCGGACCTATTGTCGGACCTTGCAAAAGCTCGGAGCTAGAGTTGGACCTTGCTAAAAAGATGTTATGGCAGCATTCAAAACTTTTATTGTCAAAGCCAATGTATTAAGCACACATAGGTCTCACATGCATTGGTGTTGGAGTAAGCTCTGTGAAGTTCAACTGGTCGAACACAACCTTGGGCATCACAATAACACTTGCTCCCAAATCACAAAGTGCCTTGTCAAAGTGGTGAGCCCCAATTGAGCATGAAATGGTAGGACATCCAGGGTCCTTTTTCTTTTCAGGAAGCCTATTGAGGATGGCTGCACTGCAGTCTTCCGTAAGCTTGACGACCTTAGTGGTGGGCAATGGCCGTTTGTTGTTCAATATGTCCTTGAGATAGCGAGCATAAGTGGTTACTTGCATCACATCAATCAAGGGCACATTGATGTGGATCTTTTGGATGATCTCAACAAAACGGTTGAATTGCTCATCCACTGTTGGCTTCCTTTGTCTATGAGGGAATGGAAATAAGTTGGTGTCTTCGAAGTGTTTGTCCATTCTCTCACCAAGTAATTCACTTGGGACATCCTCCTTCTCAGGCTCAGTTGTCCTCTTTTCTTGTGTGGGATATGGTGGGTCACGAGTGGTCTTTCCTCCTCTCGTAACCACTGCACTGACGTTCTCCACTAGGGCTTCTGGCTGGCCCAGAATTTTGTTGTTTTCTAATGGAGGGACAACTGCAACATGTTGTGCCAACTGAGTCTCCAACATCTTGTAGAAGCTTAGTTGATTCTTGAATGCTGAGGATAGTCCTTCAATCTTTTCATTGATATTCTCTAGGGTCTTGTCATTAGCTGACAGCTTCTTAGATAGGGCATCGTTGATCTTGAGCCGGCTAATGGCAAGTTCTCTCAAGTTGCGCTGATTTCCAGGGTTGCCATTGTTTTTGTACCCTCCTTGAGACAATGGGTGTTGTTGACTCCACCCTTGACCTCCTGGACAATAGCCATTGTTGTTGTTGAAATTTCCTTTGTTGGCGAGGTATAGGGCATCCTCACGAGTTTCTGGGCAATCATTACCCATATGACCCGTGTTGCCACAGACTTCACACGTGATGTGAGAGTCTAGGGCATAGGCATTGCCAGACACTTCACCACTGGCTTGTCCATCAAGTTTCTTCATTAGGAGGTCCAATTTTATAGCGATCATGTTCACCTCCTTCAAGGTGTGCATGCCTCGCTGTCGGGTATGGAGACGCTCATTGTTCCATCCCATGATGGACACCATCTTCTCAATAAGATCTTTAGCTTTTGGCACCATCAATGAGAAGAAGGCTCATCCAGCAGCAGCATCCAAATGGTCACGAGCTGATGGGATCAGCCCGTTATAGAAATTCTCTGAATAAGGAGCCAGTCATCCATCCCATGGTGGGGACAGGCTAGGATGTACTCCTGAAGCCTTTCCCATGCCTCAGGAATAGATTCCTTGGGCTCTTGCTGAAAGCTGGAAATCCTTCCACGTAGGACATTGGTTTTTCCCAATGGGAAGAATTTGGCGAGGAATGCCGTAGAACATTTCTCCCAAGTGTCTATAGCACTTCGGTTCGCGTAGAACCACTGTTTTGCTCTCCAAGGAGAGAGAACGGGAATAGTCTCAGACGGACCGCATCCGGAGACACGTCCTTGATCTTAAAAGTGCTACAAATCTCGAGGAATTGTTGCAAGTGAGCACTTGCATCCTCGTTAGCCTTCCCACAGAATGGGTTGGCTTGCACCATAGTGATAAGGTCAGTTTTGATCTCGAAGTTCACATCTCCCATGTTAACAGTGGGTCCAATAGGCACATTGTTAGAAGAAGGAGCTGAGAACTCACGAAGGGTCTTCTAAGCAATTGGCATTTGGATTATTGGTGCAGAAATGCTGGCTTGCTTTGCCGCTCGAATCTTCTGAGGAGTAACGACACGAGGTCGGTCTCTCAGAAGAGATTCGGGATCTTAAACAAAGTTTTCCGGCAGGCGAAAACCAGACATACACTACCCTGTTTTCACATTTAAAATAAATGTGAAAACAAAGATTGGTTATCCTACTAAAATCCTACCAGGGTTCTATCCTAGTCACTTAGTCATGTTATATATCTATTTGCCTTCCCCGGCAACGGCGCCAGAAATGCTTGTTGACGGCTCCTAAGATATATTAACAAATCATCCTTGGCAACGGTGCCAGAAATGCTTGTTGGTATTACTTACGCACCATTAACTAAACGTCTCAAACTGATGTGTCAGAAATGCTTGTTAATGGTTCTATTGGATCACAGAGTGAATTCCGCAAGCGCACGGAGGTATCATTGTATCATGTCCCCTTAAGAGTATTCCCAAGGGTGTCATTTATTTGATCCCAAAGGAAGGCGGGGTAGAGATATAGCAATCATCAAGTGGAAAGGATAGAAAGGTCTAGGAAGGAATCTAGTAAGGATGGATAAAATAATATTAGAGGTAGTGCGACACATACAAAAGCTTTCAAGTCTAAGGGGGATAAAAGGATCCTAAAGGTTAGTTAAGGTTGAGAGTTATGGAGGTACTCCTACTATGTTCTATTGTACATATACATAGTCTAAACTAATTATTCATAAGCTAGATCAATAGTGAATACTTATGCTATGTGGTTCAACACATCGGGCACGGGCTTACCCCTAGAAATACTAGGGCGACTCCCGCCAAGAGCCTGTGGCATAGCCGAACATCGAGGATTACAAAGGACATATAGGGCTGTCACCACCTACTGCCTACCTCTTCAATCCGTGGGTCTACGAGACATCCAATGCTACTTAGCTATCCTAGCACCATGCTAGCATATTAAGTAATTACCTTAAAAGCCTAGGCACAATCCATCCTAAGGCAATGAATTGAATCATCATTGAGCCAATGTTGATACACCGCATAATTATCCATACTAACCTAGTTATGTTATAATTAACTAGACTATAGTGGAGGTCTATAGGTTCTATGATAATGAGATATATTCATGATGAAATAGTCATAGAAGCTATACCTTCCACATACATGGACTCCACAATCAAACAAGAAACGCTTTGCCCATGTATATGTATAAGTAGAGACTAAAGATACTATCTTTTTTATGCATAAAGTCACAAATACAAGAAAGAATACATGAGCCATACCTTTCCCAATGTAGGATTGGGAAGAGAGAGACTCCTTACTCCTTTCCCAATTTGGACTTGGGACTAGAGACTCTCCTCTCTACAACCTAACTCCTCTAAGACTATGGATGATAGTGTATACAATAGAGATGAAGCTCAACTGGTGTGTGTTGAAGTGAGGGGTAGGGAGTCCTATTTATACTAGTGTTGAGGTCGGTTCCCGCCACCAAAAGCATGTGAATCAGTCACCATTGACTCTAGGAAGCCGGGAGGATCCACACGTGGAGGCTGGCCGAGTTTGGTGCAGAGACCAGGTCGGCCGACCCCCTGGTTCAGCCGACCTGGTCATTGCACCAATTCTCGTGTGCTTTCTCCAGGTGGCTGTCAGGTGGGTCCCATTGATGTATATGGGTGATACACCGTTGGATCTCCTCGGATACTTCTGTTTGTGGGCCATTTGATCCATGGGATGCCACATGTCGTCGCCTGATTGGTTGGGATGATATTTTATAGGATTGGTCCCTCTACATTTCCTCATTTCCTGCATAAAATGTTGCATACACATATTTCTCCAAGTCTAAGTGGAATTGGGTTAGATAGTGTAACATCTCGATTTTTCAAACTTTGGCAAATTAAAATTTGAATAGGAAGTTAGAATTTGATAATAGAAAGAAATTGTTTCTATAAAGAAAAAAAATAAAATATATGCATCTCATCTTGAATTATGCATTCATCCTCATGTATTGACAATTTATTACCAAAATAAATAAACTAAAAGAAATTTATTTACCCGAGTAAGTACATTAAAGTAAATTAAGTTAGCATAACGAATATGGAAGAAAAGAAATAAAAAGAAAAGAAAAGGAACTAAATCGTCTATGCACATGCATTCATATTTAGATATAAATTGATTAACTAGATCTATTAAAATCAAAATAGAAATTTTATACAATAGAAAGGTAATTGGCAAAGGAAATTACAGAAGAAGATGAATAATAATAATAATAATAAAAGATGGAGCATATATACAAAATATGTGTAGCAAAAGAAGAAAAAGAAAATAATAGTGTAAAACATGTATTAGGGAATGAATATAAAAAATATAATTATATATATAAATATATAAATAAATAAACAATATATATATAATAATATAAATAATAAAATATATGATAATAATAATAAATAAAAAATAATAATGAAAATAAATAAATAAATAAAACAATAAATAAGAATAAAAAAAGAAAAAAAAAAGAAACAACCAACAACCGCTGGCCAGGCGGCCGAGCCGGCCCAGCCCACCCCCGAACGCCCGTGCCCGACCACGGCCCCCGCGCCTTCCCCCGCGGCCGACCACGTCTGGCTCCTGCGCGCGCTCCCAGCGCCCCGATGCCCCGACCCCGCCCGACCGGCCGCGCGCCACGCAGCCGCTCCCGCGCCTGCCCCGCTGGTCGCGCCTCGCTCGCGTGCCGCACGCGTGGCCCACGCGCTGGAGCCAGCCCTGCTCCCGCGTCCCCGCCGCCTATAAAAGGATGTCGTAGGGTTTCGTCCCTTTTTCACGGTACAGGACACAACGCCGCCACGAGAGAAAAGGAGCCGGGCTCCGTAGTTCTCGACGCCAGAAGCCAAAAAAAAACCCTAGCAGCCAGACACGAAGACCTGAGGTGCCGCCAGGGAGAAATAGGAGAAAAAAAAGAGAAGAAGAAGAAAATGAGGAGGGTGCCGCCGTCCGCCGGAGATCGTTGCGTCACCGTCGTCGTGCCGCCAGAGGATCGCATCACCGTCCACTTCATCTACGTCACGCCTTCGTCCTCTTCGTCTACGTCAGGCCGCCGTCATCTTCATCAATGAAAATCTAAATCCCGGAGACACACTTCGCGCGGTCCATCCACGACCGTCCAGACTAGATGCACACACGGTAGGTATTACAGTCTAGATCTAGACAACTATTTTGGTTCTAATACTTGAATTAAATCACGTGTAGAATGTGTTTTATTTGAGCGGCCGTTAATTATCGCCAGATCGTCTCAAATCACTTGGAATGCACACGTTAGATTAAATCATACAAGATCAATATGATATTTCAGATTTGGAAAATTTATATTTTCAGTAATATTTAATCTGTTTTTCAGATTCAATAAATAAGATTAAAGCCTAGTTAATTCATAAAGCGTCAAATTAAATCCAGAATAATTTCTAAAAATTTGGAATTAATTATAGTAAGTATTTAGTAATATTTTCATCACATTTAATATTCCGAAATAATTATTTTGCCTCTGAATTAATTGTTATTAATTCCAGACTTGCTCAAATAAATAGGAAATCATTATCGAAAATTATTAAAAAGCCATAACAATTCATATAACATTAATACAAACATATTTTCTGCATGCATTCATATTTTGCATATTGATTAGTGTTTGCAATGCATTTATTATGTATGTTTGCTTGTGTATGTGGTTGATTGCAAATAGACCGGTACGCTCAAGTGGTTATGATCGAGAAGCGAGTATGCGTGGATCTTTGAGTGCAAGACTTTGAGTTGATTGACCATCGGAATTGCGGGATATAAAGGCAAGTGTCTTTGACCATATTGATCATGTTTTAAAATAAATGTTTTGTTTGCAAAACTGCACGCTGTGTCAATTTGATGGGAAATCCTATGGTAGGAAGTTTACTAGAATTGTTTAACCACCCTTGTCGCCTGGAATTATGGTAGAGAGTTGGGATGGGCTTTTTACCTTTTTACTTCGCTTAATTAATTGGGATGGGAAAACAACACTATACATTTAATTATGCACTAATGATATTATGGTCAATGTGAGTTGGTCAATATGATGTGGTAATGGATGATCTAAGCAAGTCTGGTATGTGGATGGGTTGGATGTCATAGTGGTTTGCTTGCCTTAGATCTAAGGACCGGTTCATGCGAGAATATGCCAGGACAACAGTGCCACCAAAAGGCCAAGTATGGGTGCGGCGTAGCTGAATAATTAGGAGCGCTGCTAGTATTGTATGGACCATTGGATGGTGCGGGGAATGGGAGTCGAGGAGGACTGCCCTGGGATCCGCATGGCACACGAGGGGGCCCGTGGGTGGGAGAATGGAGATTCAAGCCTGCCGGTGAAATCTTAGTGGGCCCGTACATACTAGTAGTACTTTTTGAAAGGTTATTTTGTGATCTCTTGGCCACACACCTACAGAAGTGTGAGACGGCATAATAGAGGTTCTTAGTCACTGAAAGGTGATGAAATCACGAACATGTGGGTAAAGTGGTACAACCTCTGTAGAGTGTTTAAAACTATCATGATAGCCGTGCTCCCGGTTAAGAGCACCTGGATGACCTACATGATTAGAGGATTTTGGTATTGGGATGGTTGGATTATCGTTATGGGTTGGTAATGGTTAAGGATGGTTTATGTCTTATGGTTATGGATATGAACTTGAGTTATGCTAACTGGACATGGATAATGATGATGTTGGCAATAATTGGATATAGTTTATATTATGTTAATATGATGGTTATGATGGGACTGTTTCATATAGACATAGTATAATACTTTTCAAACATTTTAATGTACTTTTCAGCACTTAGCCATTATTATATTCGCCATTTGTATTAGCTACATGTCATATTTTCCCACAGTTGTTGAGTACGACACGTACTCACCCTTGCAATCCACTCAACAGCTGCTAGAGATATTTTGGAGGTCAACATGGAGTACTAGGTTGCGTACCGCCGTCGACTGCCTGTGGAGTTGGAGTTGCCTACGCTAGTTTATTTTCCGCTGCAATAGAATCAAGGTATATTTGTTATTCGTGACATGGTTAAATTCTGATTTCCGTTTGTGATGCATTTGTGTATGTGTGATGAAC
Source organism: Tuctoria greenei (assembly GCA_036927565.1). Taxonomy (NCBI): domain Eukaryota; kingdom Viridiplantae; phylum Streptophyta; class Magnoliopsida; order Poales; family Poaceae; genus Tuctoria; species Tuctoria greenei. The sequence goes on from JAYESD010000006.1 coordinate 16,425,432, forward strand.
ATCCTGGGCACACATACACTGCACTTGGTTCGTTTTTCAGAACCGGGTGTCACAGATTGGTATCAGAGCCGTATCGACCGTAGGACGCAAGCCTAGGTAGAATGGACGCTGTAAATAACCATAGGAACTATTTTCTAAAAGCTATTTTCCAAATTGCATCGCTGCTGCATTTTCTCTCTGCCAATTCAACCAACTTGAGGTGCTATTTACTGCTGTGTTCTTAGTGAAATTTCAGCCATGTTTTAAAATGCTTGCTGCTGTGTTTTCTTATTCACCCTCAGCTTACTGCTGCACACCCTTGGTTTCTCCTCATCCTTGCCGCCGTATTTTAACACACTCGCCTCTAAATATTTTTTCTTATTTACACATGCATTGCTGCTGTTCCAAAATAATTTTTCTGCTTCGTTTTGCTGTCGCGCAATCTCTTTTATCCCTCCTTTTGCTGATGCAAATTTCTGAACTATTTTACCTGTCATCTCTATGATTCTCTGTTAAAGGTATAGGATTTATTTGTGAAAACCATTCTTTCAAAGTTTCACATTCTCCTTCTTATTTTGACTTATTTCTTTCTTTCCTTCTTTCATATCCAACACTTCTTTTCAAAAAAAAAAAAAATTATAGATGACCACCCTAGCACTTCTAAGCATCCAGAAGAAGTAGGAGTATTCGAAGAAGTATCGAAAGGAACACACCTCAGGGAGAAGACTTTGAAGACACATTTCATGTGGAGGCGCCTCGTATGGAGAGCAACCGACCTAGCATAATAGGAAGCCTACACCGCTTCGTAGTTACGATACGTGTCTCGTAATAAGAATCTAAGTCTACCCTTGTATAAGTTGTAATAAGCGTTTAGTCCGTTAGTGCGCTTGCTTATGTTTGGTGTGATGACTGTATGATTGCTTGCTTGTATGTTTGTGTGTTGGATGTGCATTGTGGAACACTTATATATATCCACATCCTCATCCAAGAATGCATTATTTAGGATCATATAACTTGATGCATGCATATAGGTTGGGATTCCATCTATCTCTCTTTTCTCGTTCAACCTCTACTTCAATGGAAGACGGACACAGCTAGAAGATTCACTACTCCGGAGGAAGCTACATGGGAGTATGAAGACGATATTAAGATAAAGTTTTTCCTTATCTCTTCTCTAATCCCCCTGAATCTCGAGGGCGAGATTCATGTTAAGGGGGGTAGAATTGAAAGGTGATGTGTGCAAGAAATGACAAATCCTTCACATACTTGAGTTAAATTGACGGATGAAATTGGTATATAACAGCCGTCAACAACTGGCAAAGCTCAAATTAATCAGCTACGCCGCACCCATACTTGGCCTCGTGGTGGCACTGTAAATCCTGGATGGTCGCTCCACGAACCGGTCCTTAGATCTAAAGCAAGCAAAACCACCAAAACATCCAACCCATCCACATACCAGGCTTGCTTAGATCACCCATTACCATATCATATTTAACCAGTTCATGTCAACCATAATCTCATTAATGCATAATTAAACTGAGTAGTGTAGTTGTTCTTCCATCGCAATTAATTAAGCAAAGCAAAAAGGTAAAAACCCATCCCGACTCTCTACCATAAATTCCAGGTGACAAGGGTGGTTGGACAAAACTAGTAAACTTCTTATCATAGGATTCCCATCAAATTGACACAAGCATGCAGTTTGCAAACAAAACATTTATTTTAAAAATAGGATCAATATGCTTCAAGGACACTTGCCTTGCTCTTGCGATTGATTAGGGTCAAAGACTTCAAACTCTTGGTGTTGTAGATCCTCCGCGGCACTCTCTAGCGCAAATCCGTCTAATCCGCATAATAAACATACAAGACAAGAAACACAATCAAAGAGTGCACAAATATTACTCAATATGACATGACATGCATGATTGATGCAATTGCCAGGTAGAACTTGTTAATAGATTGCTTTTAATGATCACTAACTAGTTCTAATAGATTTTTAACAAGTTTATACAGGTTTGGATGTGATTAGATCTAATTTTAGAATTAATTCAACAGAATTTAATCAGCAAAATCGGACTAGTCTGCAGAAGGTCGGACTAGTCCGCACTTCGCAGAACTAGCAAACTAGGGTTTTCTAGATCGATGTAAATTTGGAGATTAGGAGTCGAATTCACGTAAGGAAAAGGAAATACGAGGTATACTAGGTGTTTACAACTCCAATGAATCATTAAACTTGGAGGTAACACTTGGATCTTGATGATCTAGGGTTGGGGATGAACTTGGAGATGAATTGGTGATGAAGAAGAAAAGCTTGGTGGAGATATTGATCCTCTTTCGTTTCCTCCTCTTCTTGTTGCTTGGGATCTCCTTCTCCCTCCTTGATGGCGTCTCTCCATGAACTAGGGTTTGGGTGGGGTGGAAAAGTGGCAAATAGATGTCAAGCCAAGGGGTGGGGTTGTTTATATAGAGGTGGATGCTAGGGTTAGATGGATTTCGAGTTTGAGATGAATAGAGGCCGGTTTATAGTCCCACATGGACTCTAAAAGAGTTAGGCACGACGTCCCTAGGCCCACTTAACGTGAAACCCAAGAAACAAGTCGTAAAACAAAAGATCAACTCGGAGTCGTGAAATATCGGACAAGTCCGAAAAGGACCGGACTAGTCCAAAAATGTCCAGAGAGAAAATCGGACAAGTCTGACCTAAAATTGGAGAATTCAGACTTTAGTCAAAGAGGAAATCGGACAAGTCCGCTGTAACACCGGACTAGTACGGACAAGTCCAGGGACTTAGCAAATTTGCAAGGATTCTTGGAATATCAGACTAGTCCGCATAAAATCGGACAAGTCCGAAAGTTTCCAGAGGCAAAATTGGACTAGTCCGCAGCAAAATCGGACAAGTCCGTTTTTAGTTAGAGAGAAATCGTACTAGTCCTCACTAAAATCGGACTAGTCCGCACTTTTCAGCATTTTAAGTGCGGTTTTATTCCAAATCAATTTTAAGCTCGTTCCTCTTGATGTGGATTAATGTTAAACATGTATATGAATGTGTGTAGGGAATGATGCATGAAAATGAGGGTGTTACAAAACCTCCAGTATAGTCTAATTAGCTATGACATGATTATGTTAACATGAATCACTTATGCTATGAATTAACATTGGTTCAACGATGATTTAGTCATTGCCTTAGGATGGCTTGTTCCTAGGCTCTTAAGGTAATTACTTAATATGCTAGCATGGTGCTAGGATAGAGAGTAGCATTGAATGTGTCGTAGACTCACAGATTGAAGAGGTAGACAGTAGGTGGTGACAGCCCTATCTATCCTTTGTAATCCTCCAAGTTCAGCTATGCCACAAGCTTTTGGCGGGAGTTGTCCTAGTATTGCTAGGGGTAAACCCGTGCCCGATGTATTAATCCACTTAGCATGAGAATTCATAATTGACATGATCATTAGTAACTAACTTAGGCTATGTATATGTACATTAGAAGCATGGTAGGAGTCTCTACCTAACCCTTGGTCTAGTCCCTATTTACCCCATTTATCCCCTTAGGATAGAATGCTCTTGTGTGTGTCACAGTACTCTAATTATCATTTATTGGTAGGAGTCTCTACCTAACCCTTGGTCTAGAACCTTGCCTGGATCAACCTAGACTCTCCATTTGATGATTGCTTTACTTACATCTATCCTTTCTTTGGGAGAATAGAAATGACACCCTTTGGGAATACTCTTAGAGAGGAAATGCTACATCGATAGATTCTGTGCGCTTGCAGATTTACATGTGTAATCTAAAATCTATTAACAAGCATTTAAGGCACCCCTGCTGGGGATGAGTTGTTAGTAGTGTGTAGGAAATATCAACAATGAGCCTCTTTTGCTTTACATCGCTGCAACTACGGAGGTTGTCAGCATGGTTCTGGTTGCGGAGAGACCAAAAATACCTTCAATTCAGGAGCCTATACCACTTTGGGAGGGTCTGGAGCTACCTGAAGGAGAGTTTGGGTCCCAGCCCCCAGGCACGGATCCTAAAGTCAAGGTGCCTGTGGATCAACCTCCCTCATTCGAGGGAGTTTCTACTCAAGAAGAAGAAGAATAAGGTCTTGAACCCTAGGGGAGGGTCCGAGTTGATGAAGAAGAAGCTTCGGACCCCTTTGAGAGGGTCTGAATTCTCCAACGGTCGATGTACTTCATCACGAAGTACTTCACGATGCCAAGACTCGATATATTGAGGTACATAAGCTGCTGTATGCAGTGCTTATTGCCTTAAGGAAGCTTCATCACTACTTCCAAACCCACAAGATTTCAGTGGTAACTTCTTATCCACTGCGCGCTATCTTGAATAATCCGAATTCTACGAGAAATGTTGCCAAGTGGGCTGTGGAGTTGGCAGAATTCAACCTCGAATTCTTGCCTCGACATGCAGTTAAGAGTCAGGCACTGGCTGACTTTGTGGCGGAGTGGACGCCTTCTTCATGAACTCCAGGGGGCCCTGGTGAGCAGAAGCTGGAACCTAATGTCCCGGTCTTCATCAAGCCTCACTAGACTCTCTACTTTGATGGCTCCGTGCAAAAGCAGGGGGCCAGAGCTGGAGCACTTCTCCTTGCTCCGACCGGGGAGAAGGTCAAGGACATGGTGGGCCTCGACTTCATGGCAACCAACAACATGGCGGAATACGAACATGGCGGAATACGAAGCTCTAATCTTCGAACTCAAGGTGGCACTATCATATGGCGTCAGACAGCTTCTGGTGAAGGGTGATTCACATCTCATCATCAAGAAGGTCAAAGGTGAATGCAGTTGCAGCAACCCCCAACTTGTTGCTTATTTACTTGAAATCTAGAAGCTGGAGAAGGACTTCCATGTCCTCGACCTCCACCATGTCTAGCGTCTCAACAATGCTGAAGCCGACGATCTCTCGACAAAGGCTTCAACAAGGGCTCAAGAACCCGATGAGGTTTTAGTTAGGAGATTTTCATCATCTGGCACTCAGCCTGCCGAACTGAGTGAGGGGGAAAAGACCAGTATCCCGAAGCTGGCGGTCCCGGTGGCCTTGTTACCATGGCGTCCACCAAGGATCGTAGGCGCTACAGGAAGCTCCGAGCAACCAAGTGCACAAAATCCAGAAGCTCAAGTAAGCTCTGATGCATGGATCTCAGAGGTTCGGAGCTACTTGAAAGACAACAACCTTCCTGAAGACGGTGTATCCGCCGAGCAAATTGTCAGATTGGATAAAAGATACAAGTTGGTAGAAGAAGATATCTACCGATGTGGTGCCAATTTTATTCTAATGTGGTGCATTTCCTGGGAGGAAGGTCGCAAGCTCCTCGTAGAGATCCATGTAGGCGAGTGCGAGAACCACGCGTCTTATCGCACGTTGGTCAGTAAGGCCTTTCAACATGGCTTTTATTGGCCTACAACACTCCAGGACGCAGTTGAATTGGTCAAGAAGTGGGAAGCGTGCTAGTTTCACGCAAAGCAAATCCACACACCAGCTCAGTCACTGCAGATGATACCTCCCACATGGACATTTGGCGTGTGTGGGATGGACATTTTGGGACCTTTCCCAAAAGCCGTCGGAGGTTACCGACTCTTGTATGTCGCTATCGACAAGTTCATAAAGTGTCGGAAGCTACTCCAGTTGTGACTATTAACAAGCAGTTAACCATCAAGTTTTTGAAGTCCATTGTGTGCATATTTTGAGTTCCAAATAGAGTCATCACTGATAATAGAACCCAATTCACAAGTGCAACATTCCAAGAGTACTGCGAAGATCACGACATACAAGTCATCTACGCCTCATTAGCACATCCAACAAGTAATGGCCAAGACGAGAGAGCAAATGCAAAGATACTTAAGGGACTCAAGGAACGCACTTATGAGCGCTTAAAGAAGCATGGTGCCAACTGGATAGAGGAGCTCCCGTCTACTTTGTGGGCGAGCCGGACAACACCCAGTCGGGCTACAGAAGAGACACTTTTCTTCCTGGTGTACGGAGCTGAAGCAGTGCTTTCTCCGAAGATCACCATGGGTTCCCTCCGGGTCTGGACCTTTGACGAAGCCACGTGGGACCAGATCCAGCATGAATACCTAGACCTCGTTGATGAGGCAAAGTGCCAAGCAGCTATTCAGAACACGCGATACATACAGGCGCTCCAGTGCTATCATCAAAGGTTCATGCACAACAGCAGTTAGAAGAAGGCGATCTTGTATTGCGGTGAATACTGACTCAAGAAGGGATGAGCAAACCCTCCTCCAGCTGGGAAGGTCCTTTCCGGGTTATCAAAGTGCTCTAACAACCCCCAGGTGGCCCGCCGTCGATGTTCTATGCCTTGATAGTGGGCGTTGTCGAAGCTACCAAACTCCAACAACCCCCAGGGGGCCCGCTGTCGACGTTATACGCGTTGATAGTGGGTGCTGTAGAAGCTACCAAGCTCTAACAACCCCCAAGGGACCCGCCGTCGATGTTCTACGCATTGACAGTGGGCGCTGTCGAAGCTACCAAGCTCTGACAACCTCCAGGGAGCCCGCCGTCGATGTTCTACATGTTGACAGTGGGCGCCGTCGAAGCTACCAAGCTCCGACAACCCCTAGGGGGCCCACCATCCACGTTCTACGCATTGATAGTGGGCGCTGTCAAAACTACCAAGCTCCGACAACCCCCAGGGGGTCCGTTGTTGACGTTCTATGCATTGACAGTGGAAGTTGTCGAAGCTACCAAGCTCTAACAAGCCCTGAGGGCCCACTGTCGACGTTCTATGCATTGACAGTGAGCGCCATCGAAGCTACTAAGCTTCGACGCCTCCCAGGGGGCTTGTTGTCGATGTAACAAAGAGTCCTTGGAGCGTACAGAAGCAAATCTCATATCTCAGAGCTATCCTACTGGCTACGAGTTCAGAGCAAACAAGTTTTCAAGACATTGTCAAGTTCCTCATGGTAGATGTCCTCAACCAATTGAACACATCTACCAGGGGGCCAACAAGATAAAAGGGCAATTTATTGAAGACAACAATGGAATTCGAAAGGATTTCATTCATTCAAAACTGGAGATTTACAAGTTGAAGGTACAAAGAGGAAAGTCCTAGATATTGGTGTTCCTAACAAAGAACGAGGCAACTGTTTGGGCACCTTCTTGGACGCTGGCCTTGGTAGCTTCTTCCTCCTCAGCAATGGACCCTTCGACCATCGGAGCTAGAGACATCTTTGGGTCCCGGCTCTTGAAGCACGTTGGCACATACTCCATGACGTTCTTCACCTGTGACTTTCCTTCTGTCTCCAGTTGGCTGACGATTACATCTCCCATAGCATCCAACTTGTTGCCGATGGAGTTCAAAGCTACTGGAGCCTTGTCCATGTCTAGCTATGGGTCATCCGGACGATCCGGACTAAACCTCAAAGACACCAGAGCTTCATTAGCTCGCCTAAGGAAGTCTCAAACTTTCTGAGATTCAATTGATCTCAAGATCCAAAGCTTCTCCAGTGACCTCCTTGCAGTTGAAAGCTCTTCATAGCCCTCTTTTGAGAAGCGCTCGACCTCCTTAGCATGATGCTAAATTTGTTCAGCCAGCAGCTTCTCCTAGTCGGTGACTTATTTCTTTCGGAGGTGTACTCTGTTTCGCCTATCTGCAAGGGCTTTCTCTTTCGCCTTCACTTTGTCCTCCTGGGCAGAGACGTCACTTTCTCTTTTGCTGACCTCCTGACCTGCCCGCCACAATTGGTGCCTCTCTTGTTCGCACCTAGCTTCAAATTCCTTCACACGGTTAGCCAAGTCTTTCTTGTTGCATGCTAGCTTCTGGGAGAGGTCATCCTCCCGCTGCTAGATTTTATCTTCTTTTTCTTGGAGGCTGTGACGCCCGGTTCCAAAAATGAACCAAGCTAACGCATATGTGTGCCCAGGATGTTCAACACACATACACGAGTGATTCACAAATGATAAACAGATAATTACCACAGCTCAAAATATTAAATAAGTACTCTTATTACATAATTCATTATATCCTCGAATACAAGCTCTAATGAATATTAATGACAAGTTCAACTAATGCAGCGGAAATAAACTAATTAAGCAACTAAGCAAAAGGGATAGCGCAGCTCCATGCAACACCACAGGCAAAGCTGACGGTAGACACGGCCTAGAACTCCGCATTATCGCCATTAAACTCACAATCCTGACCTGCAACTGTTGGGGGGGATTGCAAGAGTGAGTACATGTCGTACTCAGCAAGTGTGGAAAGTATGACATGTGGCTTATTCAAATGACGAATGTAATAATGGCTAAGTGCTGAAAAGTACAGTAAAACATTTGAAAAGCATTATACTATGTCTATGTGAAACAATCCCATCATAACCATCATATTAACAAAATATAAACCATATCCAATTATTGCCAACATCATCATTATCCATGTCCAGTTACCAGAACTCAAATTCATATCCATGACCATAATCCATAAAACCATCCATAACCATTACCAACCCATAACCATCAGATCAACCATAACCATCCCAAATCCCAAGTTCTCTCTAATCATGTAGGTCATCCAGGCGCTCATAACCGGGAGCACGGCTATCATGATTGTTTTTAACACTCTGCAGAGGTTGTACCACTTTACCCACACGTTCGTGATTTCATCACCTTTCGATGACTAAGAAACCTCCATTATGCCATCTCACACTTCCGTAGGTGTGTGGCCAAGAGATCACAAAATAGCCTTTCAAAAGGGACTACTAGTATGTACGGGCCCACTAAGGTTTCACCGGCAGGCTTGAATCTCCACTCTCCCACCCACGGGCCCCCTCGTGTGCCATGCAGATCCCAGGGCAGTCCTCCTCGACTTCCATTCCCCGCGCCATCCAATGGTCCATACAATACTAGCAGCGCTCCTAATTATTCAGCTACGCCGCACCCATACATGGCCTTGTGGTGGCACTGTTGACCTGGCATATTCTCGCATGAACCGGTCCTTAGATCTAAGGCAAGCAAACCACCATATCATCCAACCCATCCACATACCAGGCTTGCTTAGATCACCCATCGTATTGACCAATTCACATTAACCAGAATATCATTGATGCGTAATTAAATGTGTAGTGTTGTTTGTCATCCCAATTAATTAAGCGAAGCAAAAAGGTAAATACCCTTCCCGACTCTCTACCATATATTATACAAAGCTAGTAAACAAAGCTAGTAAACTTCCTATCATAGGATTCCCATCAAATTGACACAAGCATGCAATTTTGCAAACAAAACATTTATGTTAAAACAGGATCAATATGCTTTAAGGACACTTGCCTTGCTCCGACGGATGGGGTTGCTCAAGCGCTTCAAAGTCTTGATTTTGGAAATCCTCGTATGCGGCCTCTTGAGCACGTTCCTCTACGCGTGATCATACATACAAGAAAGTACATACAATTCAATATAATGCACACAAAATAATCAACATGCAATGACATGTATGCATGCACAATTCAATAATTAATTTACTACGGTTGTTTATTAATTAGATGCAACTAGTTCATACGTGTTCATATGAGTTTACGGGGATTTTAGCGAGAATTAATGCTGCTGAAAATAAAAAGACGACGCAACTACGATAAATTTACGTCTATTAGATTCAATATGGTCGCTAAAATTCGCATCGGGAACATGGCCTACCGTAGATGCGATGGCTTCGATGATCGCGGGATGGGGACGATGCGTAGACGAAGTAGATGCGCAAGGTCCTCCGGTGGCACGACGACGGCGACGCGATGGCGACGACGATCTACGGCGGACGACGGCGCTCTCCTCTTTTTCCTCCTCTTCTTCCCCTCCTTTTTCTTCCTTTTCTTCCCTGCGGCGTCTCTGTTCTCTGTACCGGCGGCTTCTTTTATCGTGGATGGCGGCGGTTCCTAGGATCGGGGAAAAACCCTACGGAGCTTGGCTCCTTTTATAGGCGGCGGTCGATCCAGGGCCGAGTCGGTTCGGGGCGTCGCGGTCGGGCGAGCGATTCGGCGCTGGCGTCGGGTGGGCGTGCGGTCGGCGGAGTCGCGCGGGAGTCGCGCGTTTCGGCGCGGGGGCCAAGGCGTGGGCGGATCGGGGCGGGAGCGCGGGAGTCGCACGACCGGGCGGGCGGATCGCGCGGGAGGCGCGGGATTCGCGGGGTGGGGTCCAGCGGGGTTGGGCGGGTGCGCGGGTGCCAGGGCTCGCGCGCGGGAATCGCCCGTCGGGCGAGCGGGGCGCGCTGGGGCCGGGGCACTGCGGGCTGGGCCGGTTTGGCCTGGCCAGCAGTGGCCCCTTTTCTTTTTCTTTTTTTTTTTTCTTTTTTTCTTTTTATATTATTGTAATTATAATATATTTTATTATTTATATTTTATTTATTTTATTTATCTTATTCATTTTATTTATTTATTATATATATATATATATTTATTATTATATAATTTATTTATATATATATATTTCTTTTTATATATTATTATTGTTATTTTTATACTTATTCCCTATTACATGTTTCAGGCTATAATTATTATTTTCTATTTCTTCTTTTTGCTACACCATATATGTATATATGCTCCATCTTTTATTCCTTTCTTTTATTCTATTAATATTATATGCATGAACATGTATGCAATGCATGATGCGAAAATTTTTGGGGTGTTACAGAGGCTAACCTCCTTATTATCGATCTCCTCTTGACGCTTGAGGAGAGTTTCCCTCAACTCTTCAAGAATCTTCGAGCAGCTGTCAACCATTTCACGATCCTTCTGTGCATGCTCGTAGATCTCTTGAGTTTTCTTGTCGAGGGCCTTAATAGTGGCCTCTCACTCATCTAACGCCATGTTCAGGCACGACTGTCGGGCTTTTTCCTTTGCTACCTACTCCTTCTGGTCCGCCAGCCTAGACTACGTCAGCTTTGTCTCGAAGAGCAGCCTATTGCGCCAACGCCTCAGGGTGTTGTGCTCTTCATCGAGAAACTTGCGGTCGTAGTCAAAAGCAAGCTGGACCTGTCGGAGGCTTGAGCAGGCGTTGTCGATTGACAACTCCAGGGGAATTGGCTCCGGGCCCTCCTGAGGTTCCTCTATAGGCTCCAACGGGTCTTCCAAAATAACATTAGGAGCCCACGGTGCAAGCGTGTTCTCCAGCAGCTCCACATCATCGGGGCCGATCTCCGAGAGCTGGTCAATCTCTGTCGCGCTCGAGGAAGGTCCTGCAGCTGGTACTTCTACCTCCGGAGCTAGCAAGAAGGGTTCAACCATCAGATCTTCAACTCCCAGAGCTGGCGAGGAGAGATCCGTAGCCGGATCTTTAGCCATCGGCTCAAAAGTCAGAGTATCAACAATCGGATCTTATTGAGCAGGATCGGGCAAGGTCACCTTCGGGGCTGCCACCTCCGGAGCTGGCACTAGAACTTCCACTGGAGCTTCATTGATTTCCAGCGCTGATACTGGAACCTTCGCATTTGGCTCCGAAACCACCAGATCTTGCTCGAGTACTTCTTCCACGTGGTCCAGAGCTACCATGGGTTCTTCGATCGCTGGTACTGGACTTGTCTCCACGACAGCCGGTGCCAAAGCAGTCATGTTGTCTGCCACAACCACTAGGAGAGGGGTTGGAGCTGAGGCAGGAGCTTCAGTTTGCATAGCCTCCGCAGCTGCTGCAGGCGCTGGAGCTGCAACCTTCTTCCTCGATACCCTGGAAACAGAACATAGAGAATTCAAGATAAAGCAAGAAACAAGATCAAGACAAAAGCTGAAGGTTCGACCCTTACCTGGGGATGATGCCGCTCCAGTCGGCACGGATCTTCTTTCTTGGGCGCATGGAGCTAGAGCCCGCCGTCGTCGGTGTGGTGGACGCTCCAAGACCAGAACCAGGTGTTGAGGCAGCCACCAGCGCTGCTACCTCTGGTACCTCCATCGCTGAAGGATGCACTCCAGACCCAGAGCCATCCGCTGGCATCGGGATGGGAGTTAATTTGCCGAATGTTGACAGCTGTTATATACCAATTTTAGCCGTCAATATAACTCAATTATGTGAAGGATTGATCATTTCTTGCACACGTCACTATTCTACTTTACCTATTTCCACTTGTACTTGGAGAAATATGTGTATGCAGATATTTATAAAGGAATTGAGGAAAAGTAAGGGGAGAAATCCTAATATCATCCCAACTAATCAGGCGACGACACGTGGCACCACATGGATCAAATGGCCCACAAACAAAAGTATCCGAGGCCATCCAACGGTGTAGCACCAATATCAGTCAATGGGACCCACCTGGCAGCCACCTGGAGGAAGTATGGGCCGTTTGGAGCCCTGACCAAGTCGGCCGAACCAGGGGGGTCGGCCGACCTGGTCCTGGCGCCAAACGCTGTCAACGTCCACGTGTTGGCTCCTCCCGGCTCGCTGGAGTCAATGACGACTGATTCACGCGCTTTTGGTGGCAGGAACTGACCTCAACACTAGTATAAATAGGACCTCATACCCCTCACTTGAACACACACCACTTGGGCATCATTCCATTGTATACACTATCTTCCATACTCTTTAGAGGAGTTGGGATGTCGAGAGGAGAGCCTCTAGTCCCAAGTCCAAATTGGTAAAGGAGTAAGGAGTCTCTCTCTTCCCAATCCTACATCGGGAAATGTATGACTCATGTATTCTTTCTTGTATTTGTGACTTTGTGCTCAATAAAGATATTATCTTTAGTCTTCTTTTATACGTATACTTGGACAAAGTGTTTCTTATTTGATTGTGGAGTCCATGTAAGTGGACGGTATAGTCTTTATGATTGTACTCTCATGATCACATCTTATGGTCATAAACACTATAGACCCCCACTATAGTCTATGTAGTTATGATATGATTATGTTAATATGAATAACTATGCTATGCAATCAACATTGGTTCAACGATGATTTAGTTCATTGCCTTAGGATGGCTTGTGCTGCAGCTCTTAAGGTATTTGCTTGGTATGCTAGCATGGTGCTAGGGTATTTAAGTAGCGTTGGATGTATCATAGACCCACGGATTGTAGAGGTAGGCAGTAGGTGGCGACAACACTATCTGTCCTTTGTAATCCTCCACGTTCGGCTATGCCACAGGATCTTGGTGGGAGTCGCCCTAGTATTGCTAGGGGTAAGCCCGTGCCCGATGTGTTGAATAGCATTGCATAGGAATTCATCATTAACATGACCATTAGTATCTACCTTAGGCTATGTATATGTATTAGGAGAATTGTAGGAGCATCTCTCTAACTCTTAATCCAATCTCCCTCTAGGACCCATTTCCTTTATAATATATTGCCTAGGTGTGTGTCACGCTACCCCTATTATCAACTTACCCCCTATCCAGATAATTGATTAGTGTCCCATAGCTTGACCATAAGAGTAGTATATACTTTACTCCATTGCCTTCCTTTGGGATAAATATGATACCCTTGGGAATACTCATGGGTGAAATGCTACAACGATATCTTCCGTGCGCTTGCGGATCTCATCTCTTTACCCGAGATGATCTGTGGTGTTAAGAAATACCAGCAAGCATTTCTGGCGCCGTTGCCAGGGATGATTTGTTAGTATATCTTAGGAGACGTCAACAAGCATTTCTGGCGTCATTGACGGGGAAGGCAAAGGAAGTGAAGGATAGCTATCACTTGTGATTAAACTATAGGTACTAATAGTTATTAGACAGGATTACCCTTGTTTGTTTTCTCCTTTGTGTGAAAACAGGGTAGTGTTGGCCAACCCATTGTACGGGATGGCCAACAAGGACGCAAGTGCTAAACTGCAAGATGATTCAAGGCGTACCGCAACAAATGTCCGCTAGGCAACACCATTGCCTTTTGTGGGAGAATTTCAGCTTTCAGTAGGAGCCAAAGTCATCCATACCCATGCTTGGGGAAGGCTCCAAGAAGTTCTTCTTGGTTTGCCTCCACCATGGGGTGGATAGTTGGCTCTTCATCCAACACTTGTGTCATGGGTTGGCTCCACCAATCCATGACCACATTCATGCTGAAGCTGAAGGAGTCCTATTCTCATTCATCATGGATGAGAAGAAGGTCTCCACTCAAGGGGTGGATTGAAGAATGCTCGACTTCCCATAGCTTGGCATGCACACCACTTCACAAGGTGGATATGCTAGTTATGGAACTACACCTCCCATTAAAGTGTCATGAATATCCAAGTCGTTGGAGATTTGTTTGGATAATCCAAGATGTGGATATTCACATGATTTGTGAAAATCCATGTCATCATGGGACACGTGGGAACTATTTCCCTAAGACCCATGAGGACCTTTTTCAAACAACAACTCCAATGGCTACCATTCACAAGGAGGTCAAGGGTGGAATTAACATCACTGTTGTATTCAAGGAGGCTATGGCTTTCTAAGGGATTTAAGTTCAACTAGCCTACCTCAAAGTATCTTGGCCAAGCAGAAATCAAGATAACATTCACATGAAGATCTTGGCTAAGGACAAGAACTTAAGGAGCATTCAAAGTCCAAGATATCCCACATCACTTGTTGGGATTCCCACACTTCGACCAAACCTGTTCAACCTAGGGCAAGTGACATTGTGGATGAAGCGTTTTTTGTTTGATTGTGGAGTCCACATGTCATCATGACCAAGAAAGCCTTTGATCCATGATCAAGGTATGGGTTGATTCAATGGAATATCAATATGGTCAGAGTGGCACCCCTAAGAAGGACAAAGCCTCACCATGCTCATGAAGGAATACATTCAAGAGGGAGAACCCGTCGCTACAACAACATGTCTATATCAATACAACGGGGAGAGCCTAGGCCACCATGTGGCCCACATGTCCAAATGACATCCAAATGAGTTTAGCATGTCAAAACAGAATAAATCGTCCACATCTTCAACTCCGAGATTGGACAAAAAATCATCGCGCTGAACAGAACGGAGGTAAGTCCTACTCATCGGACTTCAAAAATTCGGTGAGTACTTGCCAATTGGTTAATTGGTAGTTATCTCATATTTGTTTTCCAAATTGCATCAACCCTTGCATTTGCATGTTTGAAATTCCACATTGCATGTTGGAAATTAAAATTTCCAACCATCATAAAACTAAAAATTTGAATTAGGGGAGAAATTTAATTGGATATGAACTACGTGCATGACCACTTTAATTTATCTTCCTAGTTAAAACCAAAAAGATTTGCTTTGACCCTCATTGCATTTACAAGTTATTTCAAGCTGGGCAAGACAATTTGAAAATTGGGTTCAGTTTGCTTTTGGCTAACGTAACCCGTTTTCGAGTTGTTTTGTGTGTTCTTGATTAAAGTGCAGCTAGGTCAAAATTGTGAAGAGGTGGTATGGCAAGAAAGTGGAAGGTTTCATCAAGCTCAAGTCACCATTGGGAGAATTTGAGAACACTTCTCTCCTTCAAACTCATTTTGAGTTTGAGGAAGAGAAATGTTCAAGATGATGACCCAATGGAGGAGCCAGAACCAAATCCAATCTCAACTTGGCATTTGACATCAACCATCAAGCCTACGCCGAAAATCAATGTTGTGAGTTTCTCACACAAAGACCTTCGTCACCAACTGCTCTTCAAATGAGGTATGAGTTTAGAATTTTTCAATGTTTGGTTTGCCATATAATTGAATGTATTTGCTTGCATTTGTGAGGAAGGTTGAAACTTCCTCATCATTTAATTCTCATGCATCCCCACAAGAGTAAGTGTAGGTACTGACTTTTGGATCTCCAAAAGGAAATCCCACCTTACTTGGAAAAATCAAAAACAAGTACCTAGATCCTTTAAGCATTGTTTTGTAGACTTAATCATTTTTGTCTAGGTTTAGAAAATAAAACTTATGGGCATGACTTAATTGGTGAATTGGCATATAGAAACTTGGGCATAGTGACAACCATAATTTTTAATTGAGCTTCATGCATAGATGGTGTCACTAGATTTCAAACTCCTAGGAATAAGTGATATCCTTGCTCTAAAATTAAATTGAATTTTTTGGAGGAGTCACTATATTTTAAATTCCTAGTGAAGTTCAGGAGGATAAAATTGAGAATCTTGTTTGTCATGGTGTAAATGATAAAATTTGCTCTTGAAAGCTAAGATGGTTAGAAACTTTAAAAGATGTAGGGATCCATATAGTATATTTCTATCACATGCATTGCTATGAGTAGGAGCTTTAGAAAATATGCAACATGAATTATCCATAAAGCTCCACTCTTATCAATGAATAACACATTGATCATGGATACACTTGACATTGGAACCAATGCATCTTTAATTTTGTTCTTCCCGTATGTACAAATGGAAGTTCGGTTACCTAACCCGCACGTTCATTTGTACAAGTATCGGGAGCTAACCATCCCTCTCTATTCAAGAGAGGAAGTTTGCAGAAGTAATATTACTATGCAGACATTCAAGAAGCTGATTGTTGGGATCCCTAGAGGATCCCATTTCAACATCTCTTGGCCAAGGAGTAAATGAGGATGGTTGCTACCTATCGGAAATTATGCCTGAAGGTCAATCATAACTATATGAGGCTAGAGATTTGAAATGGGAACCCTCCATGAGCAACCAATGGGCTGCCACGAATGGGTGAGAGCATTATGCTCTCAACTATTCTAAGCACTCATTCAAGCTCAAGGGATTTGCCACCATCATTGGGTACAAGTTGTTCCTATGTGGCTAGAAGCCAAGGAATGACAAATCAGACCCAACACATGGAGACCCTGATGTGCGGATGATCAACATCAAAAACACTCTATTCAACCACACACATGGTGTCCATGGGAGGCAACACAACAATCAACACTCAACCCTCCATTGTCAAAGCCACGCTGCAACAAGGATAGGCCAACTCATGGCCTACCTCCGTCCTTAGGGTTTCAACCCCTATCACCGACCTTGATCAAGAATAAGCTTGGGGGAGGAACCCCACTTGAGGTAACTTGTATCACACCCACTACATTTTTATTTCAAATCATCCATTGCATATTTACTTTCCATTCATCCACCATCCACCATGCATCTAAAAAACATAAAAATAGGAACTTAGATTTGCTTTGCTTATCAAATAAAGATGTGCGGTAAGAATGATTTAGAATTCACATAGATGAAATGATGAATAGTTGCTCTGTTTTATTTTTCCTAAGTCCCTAGTTTACAACTTGCTACTCTCCGAATATTGCTTAAATTGGCTAAAATTAACTTTGCCTTGATTTAGAAATTGTGAGTAGCAAAACCTTAATCTACTTCTAGGTTGTTGGGAGATTTGAATTAATAATAGGGTTGATATTCCTATTTTGAAATTGAAACTTAGATTTCCGGAGAAATTCTATCAAGTTTTAGGTTTCCCTCATTTGATTGGAAATACCTACCAAAGCCATATGATATTCATACATATACAACACCTTATGCATATGCTATTTGCTTTCACATTGAACCTAGTCAAACTAGTATAGACCTATGTGAGAAATCATTCATTCTTTTTGAATTCAATACTTCACTTGCACATGCTATACTTCTACACTAGAAGGAAGCAAAATTCCATCATATCCACCATTCCACAATAAAAAGAGAAACTCCATGCTATTCATAGTTAGCACTCTCTTCAAGTTATTGCATAAAAAGGAGTAGAAGACATGGCTATAAGAAAAAGAAAAAGAAAATGCATGCTTATATCATAAGCATGAGAAAAAAAAAGAAATAATATGCTTACTCCATAAGCATAAAAAAAGGTAGCTATGTTTCATCCTTGCAATAAAGAGAGTCCACATCAAAAGGAGTCATATCAATGTTTCCACATCCACCTCCATTCCATCACACATGCACAAGTCTTGATTCAAAAGTTTGAATTGATTTCTCCTAAGGCTTGCTCTTTTGACTTAGCAATATTCAAAGACTAGGAATAGTATAGGCATAATGTCTTGGTGAGGATATATTTCCACTATACACAAATGAGTGATTGAGAGAATCAATTGAGGTACTTATATCTAATTTGAATCTCTCCGGAATTTAAGTGGAACTTGATATCTAGGCTATGCTTGCTCCATTTGCTGTTCTATCTTTCAATTACCCATGAATTGGAGAAGACATAACTCCCATAATGACTTAAGAAGGGTGAGGTACCATAGCCACTTTTTGCAATACTAGGTAGAGTATTTTGTTGTGCACTTGGTACTTTCGAAAGGTAGAACATTGTAGCAACTCCTGATCATCAACCTAAAGTCTTGACTTTGCTCGGGATGAGCAAAGGATAAGCTTGAGGGAGTTTGTTGACGGCTGTTATATACCAATTTTAGCCGTCAATATAACCCAATTATGTGAAGGATTGATCATTTCTTACACACATCACCTTTCTACATTACCTATTTCCACTTGTACTTGGAAAAATATGTGTATGCAGATATTTATACAGGAATTGAGGAAAAGTATGGGGAGCAATCCTATAAAATATCATCCCAGCCAATCAGGCGATGACATGTGGCACCATATGGATCAAATGGCCCACAACAAGAAGTATCCGAGGCCATCCAACGGTGTAGCACCAATATCAGTCAATGGGACCCACCTGGCAGCCACCTGGAGGAAGTACGGGCCGTTTGGAGACCTGACCAGATCGACCGAACCAGGGGGTCGGCCGACCTGGTCCTGGCGCCAAACGCGGTCAACTTCCACGTGTTGGCTCCTCCCGGCTCCCTGTAGTCAATGACGACTGATTCACGCGCTTTTGGTCGCGGGAACCGACCTCAACACTAGTATAAATAGGACCCCATACCCCTCACTTCAACACAACCCACTTGGGCATCATTCCATTGTATACACTATCTTCCATAGTCCTTAGAGGAGTTAGGATGTAGAGAGGAGAGCCTTGTTGACGGTCCTTAAGTACCACATTTTGACCGTCAATTCACCTCATAATGTGCATAGAAACACCAAACATAGTGGTAGGGTTATACACTAACCCAATTACACAAGTGTTGGTGTCTATTTGTATGCAGATGAATTATTACCCAAAATACCAAAACATGCAGGGATGAATCCATGAAAATGGATCTCAATGAATCAGGCGATGACACGTGGCAACACATGGATAATGGCCCACAAACATAAGAATACGAGGAGATCCAACGGTGTTGCACCCATATATATCATGGGGGCCCACCTGGAAGCCACCTGGAGGAAGCACTCCCTGAGGGGAGCCTTGACCAGGTTGGACGAACCAGGGGTTCGGCCGACCTCTTCCTGGCGCCAAACTCGGTCAAACGACACATGTTGGCTCCTCCCGGCTCCCTGGAGTCAATGGTGACTGATTCACGCATAAATTGTGGCGGGAACCGACCCTTCTCCACCTATAGTGCTACACTCCAAAGGTTTAGAGTAGTCCTAGAGGCTACCAAAGTAGAAGGAGAGTGTGGTGAAGAGTCTAGGAGAAGGAGGCTTGGGCTTGTCAAGTCCCTCTTCTACACTTGTACCCCTACAAATATTTTACTCAATCAAGTAAGCCTTTGTGAATTCAATACAAGTTTGATCTTTTATTCTTAGTAGTTTGCACATGTAGTTACTTGTGGGTTCACTGCTTTAATTCATTAGAGGCTCTAGTTGTAGCTTTGTGTTTGAAACAACTAGAGTAGTGATTTAGAACGTAAGCGTGGTGCTTAGGTTATAAATCATTAGTTGATATCTCGTAGACCCACAAATTGAAGAGGTAGGCAGTAGGTGGTGACATCCCTATCTGTCCTTCGTAATCCTCCATGTTCGGCTATGTCATAGGCTCTTGGCGGGAGTCGTCCTAGTATTGCTAGGAGTAAGCCCGTGCTCGAAGCAAGCATCTACTGCAAACTACCTTGAATTAGGATCAATACATTGAATTCCTCTCTGTTCCTTGCCTATCAAACAACTTTGTGTCCTTGGGTGAGCTAGTTCGAAAGATTAGCACACACGTTCTTTAGATTCGATACCCTTGGGAATACTCTTTAAGGGGAAGTGCTACAACGGTATTTCTGTGCGCTTGCGGATAACTCTTTGGTGTTAAGAAATACCAACAAGCATTTCTGGCGCCGTTGCCGAGGAACGATTGCTGCTAATCTTCGAACCAAGATCACCCTCGTATCATATACGCCTTATCTATCATCTTACCTTTCTTATTCTTACCTTACCACCACCATATAAATGGAGCAACCCACCATTGTTTCTTATTCTGCTCCGAAGGGCAAGTTCTGTGAGCCACCGCCTTTGGCAGAACCTATTTTTTCAACCAGCTATAAGTTTCGCCCTGGCTTTATAGCCATGGTTCGGGAACAATCCTTCTCAGGAACGGATTGTGAAAACCCTTACCACCATCTACGAGAGTTCGAACAACTGTGTTCATGCCTTCTAATCAAAGGTATGACACGGGAAACTCTCAAATGGAAGTTGGTTTCCTTTTTCCCTAAAGGAAAAAGCCAAACAATGGTACAACCACTATGTTGGGAAGACAAATGGTGATTGGAGTGAATTACGAGACAAATTTTTTCTTGTTTTCTTTCCCATTGCCCGAATTGTTTCTTTACGAAAGGAAGTACTATGCTTCCAGCAGATGGAGAAGGAATCCATAGGTGCAGCTTGGGACAGATTTTCTCTTTTGAAAAATTCTAGCCCAGATTTGTTAATCCCTGATCCAATGCTTTTGCAACATTTCTTCATGGGATTGAACAAAGAGTCTGCCCTATATCTTGATATTACGGCTGGAGGATCTTTCCTCCATAAGACTCCAGAGGAAGGCAAGGATCTTCTGGATAGAATTCTAGAAAATTCTTCCGTCATTATGGGTCTTAATGAGCCTCCCCAAGAGGAAGTCGTGTCAAGAACGAAGGATGCACTCTTGGACAAGGATGAACCCATTTCTTGTTTACCCCAAGCCTTGCCAGAAGAATCCTCTCCCGAACCTGAGACTACGAAGGTAGAAGAAATTCAACCCTCACAGTTTCCATTTTACTTCGAGGAAGAGCTTTTTGAAGATTATGGAAATACCTTGAAGTATTGTTGCTATAGGAAACCTTCATTGCCACCAACTCCACCTGAACCACCTGACGGGGTGTTCGTCCGTCAGACGGTCAAGGAGTTGACCTCTATCCTGAGCAGAGAATGGACAGCTGAAGTCGAGAATTCACCCGAAATTCTTCAGATGACCTCACCTTTGGCTACCATTTTATGTTCTATTAGAGGGACACCAATGAGAATCCTATACAACCCTACTGTTGGAGCAAATCTCATTTTCGATTCTTGTTCTCTTGCCATTCTTGGCGATGTGCCATTGGCACCAACACGCAAATCCTTCCGAGATTCATTTGGAACCATTCTTGAAGGATGTGCGGTTCTGCAACAAGTGTCTGTTAGACACAAAGATGTTGAGGCTCTCCTAGATTTTCACATGTTTGAAATCCAAGATTTGGACATCATGATAGGGATTCCCATAGAGAAATTTCTCATGGAAGTTCCTTTGGAAGGAAGCCTCAATATCAATCTTGGAGGGAGAAATTTCTCCATACCTATTATGCGCTCAAAGAACACATCTGCAGAATCTCCCATCCAAGATGAGCCAATGGAGGAGGTTAGGACTCTTCAATTTTTAGAACCCCCTGAAATTGAAGGAGAAGAAGATTTCATCCAAGAGGAGGATGAATTTCAGGAGGAATTTGAATTGCCAAAAGAAGAGCCCTCCCCAAAACCTCCTGTTGAGCTCAAGATTCTACCTCCAGTCCTATGTTATGCCTTTCTAAATGGCGATTTCGAAGCCCCTGTCATCATAAGTGACAAGATTTCAGACGATGAAACACTCAAACTCATAGCCATGTTAGAAAGGCATAGAGCTGTTTTTGGATATTCACTTCAAGATATCAAGGGAATTAGTCCAGCGTTATGCACCCATCGTATTCCTATTGACCCTGAGAGTGTCCCCTCAAGGGAACCTCAAAGGCAATTGAATAATGTGATGCAGGAAGTTGTCAAGAAAGAAGTCTTGAAACTTCTGCATGCCGGGATTATTTAGCCTGTTCCTCATAGTGAATGGGTAAGTCCAGTTCAAGTAGTGCCTAATAAGGGAGGTATGACAGTCGTTCAAAATGAGAGGAATGAATTAATTCCTCAACGGACCGTCACGAGACGGAGAATGTGTATTGACTACTGAAAACTTAACAAGGCAACAAGGAAAGACCATTTTCCATTGCCCTTCATCGATGAGATGTTAGAGCGATTGGCAAAACACTCCTACTTCTGTTTCCTTGATGGGTATTCGGGATACCATCAAATTTCTATCCATCCCGATGGTCAAAGTAAGACCACATTCACATGTCCTTACGGGACCTATGCCTACCGGCGTATGTCCTTTGGACTGTGTAACGCTCCTGCCTCTTTCCAGAGATGCATGATGTCTATATTTTCAGACATGATCGAGGATATCATGGAAGTTTTCATGGACGATTTC
The DNA here is from genome assembly GCA_036927565.1 of Tuctoria greenei. Lineage (NCBI taxonomy): Eukaryota > Viridiplantae > Streptophyta > Magnoliopsida > Poales > Poaceae > Tuctoria > Tuctoria greenei. The sequence continues at coordinate 16,447,837 of JAYESD010000006.1, forward strand.
TCCGTCTATGTAAAAACTTTTGATCATTGTCTAGCAAATTTAGACAGGGTCTTACAAAGATGCCAGGAGAAGGACCTCGTGCTTAATTGGGAAAAGTGCCATTTCATGGTCTGGGAAGGCATCGTTCTTAGACACTTGGTGTCCGGGAGAGGGACAGAGGTGGACAAAGCTAAAATTGAAGTTATTGAAAAACTTCCACCACCTATCAATGTTAAGGGAATCCGCAGCTTTTTAGGTCATGTGGGATTCTACCGACGATTTATTAAGGATTTCTTCAAAATCGCTAGACCCCTCACCAACCTATTAGCTAAAGAAGCTCACTTTGATTTCGATGATGAATGCCTTAACTCATTTGATATACTCAAAAAGGCACTCTTCTCAACTCCAATTATCCAACCTCCTCATTGGACGCTGCCATTAAAAATCATGTGTGATGCCAGTGACTTTGCTGTTGGTGCGGTCTTAGGCCAAACCAAAGATAAAAGCATCACGCAATAGCCTACGCTAGCAAAACTCTGACAGGAGCCCAACTCAATTATGCCACAACTGAGGAAGAGCTCCTAGCAGTAGTTTTTGCTATCGACAAGTTTAGATCCTACTTGGTTGGAGCAAAGGTCATAGTCTACACAGACCATGCTGCTTTGAAATATCTTCTTACCAAAAAGGATGCTAAACCCAGGCTAATTCGATGGATTCTTCTACTCCAAGAATTTTATTTGGAAATAAGAGATAAGAAAGGAGTAGAGAATTCAGTAGCAGATCATGTTTCACGTATGGAAGTCACACAAACCATGGACATACCTATCAATGACTTCCTACGAGATGATATGCTACTCAAGGTGACAGACTCTCAGCCTTGGTATGCGGATATCGTGAACTTTATAGTCACGGGATACGTACCACCAGGGGAGAACAAAAAGAAACTCATTTATGAGAGTCGTAGACACCTCTGTGATGACCCTTACCTCTATCGAGTATGTGCCGATGGCCTTCTTAGAAGGTGCATCCCATCAATCGAAGGCACCAAAATTTTAGAGAAATGCCATGCTGGCCCCTATGGTGGTCATTACGGTGTTTACCGTACTCAGGCAAAGATCTGGCAGAGTGGATTCTATTGGCCTTCAATGTATGAAGATACCAAGGAATTCATTCACAGATGTTGGAAATGCCAGAAGCATGGAGGAATCTCTGCTCGCAATGCGATGCCTCTAACATACAATCTCCAAGTGGAATTATTTGATGTATGGGGTATTGATTTCATGGGACCTTTTCCTAGGTCTTATGATTGCGAGTATATTCTGGTTGCTGTCGATTATGTGTAAAAATGGGTAGAAGCATTGCCATGCAAAAATGCTGATTCCAAGCAAGCGAGGAAAATGTTCCATGAGATCATTTTTCCACGCTTTGGAACTCTATGTATGGTCATAAGTGATGGAGGGTCTCATTTCATAGATAAGACCTTCCGGAACTTTTTAAGGGATCTTGGAGTCCAGCATAACATTGATACCCCATACCATCCACAGACAAGTGGTCAAGCAAAAACATCTAATAAGCAAATTAAGAATATTCTGCAAAAGACTGTCTTGGAAATGGGAACGGGATAGAAGCAAAAGCTACCCGACGCATTGTGGGCATATCGTACTACCTACAAGACACCTATCGGCATGTCTCCTTTCCAACTTGTCTATGGGAAGACTTGCCATCTTCCCGTAGAATCGGAACATAGAGCATATTGGGCCATCAAGCGGTGGAACATGAATCTTAACGAAGCTGAAAATCACCGATTGAAGCAAATCTCTGATTTGGAGGAATGGCGAGATAAGGCGTACCACAGTGCCAGAATTTATAAAGAGAGAACCAAAATATGGCACGATAAGAGGATTACGCCGAAAGAGTTCAAACCTGGAGATAAAGTTTTACTCTTTAACTATAGGGTTAAACTCTTTGGACATGGGAAGCTTAGAAGTAAATGGGAAGGACCCTCACTGTAGTAGAGACTTCATCCCATGGATCAATCACACTCCAAGGTGATGACGGTCAACTATTTAAAGTGAATGGGCACCGACTAAAATTATTTCTTGATTCCCAAAAGGATATAGAAAAAGAGTTTGATGTGGTAAATCTAATCGATTTCCATGCCATTTCTTTCAATTCTGTTTAAATTCTCCACATCCAACTAATGGGCCCATCCAATTCTTCTTCTAGAAGGCCCATTAAATCGACCCGAGAAAATGTGGCTCGACCGGAGCCAGAAGGGGTTCGGCCGAACCCTAGGGTCGACCGACCTTCCCTTCGCATCGCTCGCGTTCTGTTTTCTCGTGTTAATCGTCCTCGATATCCTCCACAAAATCCTCGGTAAAACGCGTCGTTCCCCGCCAATTTAAAGGACAGAAACAGAGAGGAAAGTTGCACCTCATTGAGTTAATTTCATATTTTTCATTGCATATCTAAAATGAATCAACTCAACAAATTGAAATAAAATTTGGTAGCCAAGAATTTGCTTAAGCTAAAAATTTGAATACTTTATATTTCAATTCATTACCTTGTTTATGATTCCCATAATTCAATAGGAAAAACACATCATCTAGGTATTTGACTAGTGTGATATGGTAAATGAGTTCCTTAGAAATCATCCTTTTGCTTGAAATTGATTTTGACATTTGTAACTATTTGAAGTCTTGGACTTTGCCTAAATCTCTTATTGGAAATTTATATACCCATCAAGGCCATATGATACATTCATTGAAAACCACAAGCATATGCCACTTTGCTTTTCATTGAACTTTGTTAAACTCGTGACCCAATTGAGTGACATGCATGAACTTTTTGAATTGAAAACTCTTGTGCACTCCATTCATGCAAAATTTCTCACATTGAGAGTTTGCATCCATCGATTACCCATCCACCAAAAAGAAACTCCATACAATACAAATGAAAGCCTCTTTAAAAAAAAGGAGTAGAAGACATGGCTACAAGAAAAAAAAGCAGCCACTCTTGAAAAAGAGTAAGAGTGCTAAAAAAAAGTAGCCATGTTTCATCCTTAAGAGAGAGAAAATTCATGGGAGTTATCACCTCACCCCTCCATTTCATTCATGTGCACAAGGATTTTCCTTTCACTTTGTTCATTACATAAGTCTCTCATAGGATCAAGTTTTTGACTTAGTACATATGAATTGCAAATGTGTGCCACATTCATCCCTACCAAGCTCCAGATATAACCACTTTTAGTATAAGGGACAAGAATTGGCAAAACATGCCATGGTGAGGACTAAAACACTTTGAGAGATTTGAGAGATTCCAATTGAGAAGGCAAGGGCAAAAGATCCTATGACTTTGAAATATAGCAGTTGCCAAATCATTTCAGTAGAGAATGATCCAAGGGAACTTCATTCTAACCATTCCACTTTTCAAACACCCAAGATTGATGTGGTAGCCACATACACAAAGGGGATCCATGAATTCAGGTATAAGTTGAAATATCTAGTATCATTATTTTCTACCTTATAGCAAATTCATGACAACACTCTAGTTCTTCTTGCCTTCACTCGAGGACGAGCAAAGGACTAAGTGTGGGGCAGTTTGTTGACGGTCCTTAAGTACCACATTTTGACCGTCAATTCACCTCATAATGTGCAGAAAAGAAACACCAAACATAGTGTTAGGGTTATACACTAACCCAATTCCACAAGTGTTGGTGTCTATTTGTATGCAGGTGAATTATTATCCAAAATACCAAAACATGCAGGGATGAATCCATGAAAATGGATTTCAACGAATCAGGCGATGACACGTGGCAACACATGGATCAAATGGCCCACAAAAGAAGAATACGAGGAAAGCCAACGGTGTTGCACCCATATATATCAAGGGGGCCCACCTGGAAGCCACCTGGAGGAAGCACTCCTCGAGGGGAGCCTTGACCAGGTCAGCCGAACTAGGGGTTCGGCCGACCTCTTCCTGGCGTCAAACTCGGTCAAACGACATGTGTTGGCTCCTCCCGACTCCCTGGAGTCAATGGTGACTGAATCGCGCGTAAATTGTGGTGGGAACCGACCCTTCTCCTCCTATAAATAGACCCCCTCATCTCACTTCTCACACACACCAAAAGTTGAGAATAGTGCTACACTCCAAAGGTTTAGAGTAGTCCTAGAGGCAACCATAGTAGAAGGAGAGTGTGGTAAAGAGTCTAGGAGAAGGAGGCTTGGGCTTGTCAAGTCCCTCTTCTACACTTGTACCCCTACAAAGATTTTACTCAATCAAGTAAACCTTTGTGAATTCAATACAAGTTTGATCTTTTATTCTTAGTATTTTGCACAAGTAGTTACTTGTGGGTTCACTGCTTTAATTCATTAGAGGCTCTAGTTGTAGCTTTGTGTTCAAAACAACTAGAGTAGTGATTTAGAATGTAAGCGTGGTGCTTAGGTTATAAATCATCAGTGGATATCTTGTAGACCCACTGATTGAAGAGGTAGGAAGTAGGTGGTGACAGCCCTATCTGTCCTTCGTAATCCTCCACGTTCGGCTATGCCATAAGCTCTTGGCGGGAGTCGTCCTAGTATTGCTAGGAGTAAGCCCGTGCCCGAAGCAAGCATCTACTGCAAACTACCTTGAATTAGGATCAATACTTTGAATTCCTCTCTATTCCTTGCCTACCAAACAACTTTGTGCCCTTGGGTGAGCTAGTTCAAAAGATTAGCACACACGTTCTTTGAATTCGATACCCTTGGGAATACTCTTTAAGGGGAAGTGCTACAACGGTATTTCCGTGCGCTTGCGGATAACTCTGTGGTGTTAAGAAATACCAACAAGCCTCTAGTCAAATTCCAAAATGGGAAAGGAGTAAGGAGTCTCTCTCTTCCCAATCCTACATTGGGAAAGGTATGGCTCATGTATTCTTTCTTGTATTTGTGACTTTGTGTTCAATAAAGATATTATCTTTAGTCTTCTTTTATACGTATACTTGGACAAAGCATTTCTTGTTTGATTGTGGAGTCCATGTAAGTGGAAGGTATAGTATTTATCACTACAAGGATTCCACCCTGTTGCAACGATTGTACTGCAACGAATACTATTTTGTTGCAATAAGCTTGGTCGTTTGCCACGATTCACTAGTTCATGGCATTAGCATCTATGGCCACGGAACACGATCGTTGCATTAGGATCTGTTGCCATGATTCACTAGTTCATGACATTAGGATCTATCGCCACGAATCTATTGCCACGATTCACTAGTTCGTGGCATTAGCATCTATCGCCACGGAACACGATCGTTGCATTAGGATCTGTTGTCGCGATTCACTAGTTCGTGGCATTAGGATCTATTGCCACGAATCTGTTGCCACGATTCACTAGTTCGTGGCATTAGCATCTATCGCCATGTTACACGATCGTTGCACTAGGATCTATTGCCACGATTCACTAGTTTGTGGCGTTAGCATCTATCGCCATGGAACCTGATCATTGCATTAGAATCTGTTGCCACAATTTACTAGTTCGTGGCATTAGCATCTATCGCCACATAACGCGAACATTGCATTAGGATCTGTTGCCACGATTCAATTGTTCGTGGTGTTAGCATCTATCGCCGCAGAACACAATCGTTGCATTAGAATCTGTTGCCACGATTCACTAGTTCGTGGCATTAGCATCTATCGCCATGGAACGCGATCATTGCATTAGGATCTGTTGCCACGATTCAATAGTTTGTGGCGTTAACATCTATCGCCGCGGAACACAATCGTTGCATTAGGAACTTTGCCACGATTCACCAGTTCGTGGCCTTAGGATCTATAGCCACGAAACACAAACGTTGCATTAGGAACTTATGCCACGATTCACAAGTTCGTGGTGATAGTATCTATCACCACGAAACACAATCGTTGTATTAGGATCCGTTGCCATGAAATATCGGTTGGTGGCGTTAAGATCTATCACCACGGAACACAAACTGCATTACATATAGTGTTCACGTACAGCTAGCTCACACAGTACCTATATGAAAAAATCATCATCTTCACTGTCCTCCCTCAATATTGGAGGTACAATACCATCATTGATATATGTATCATCATCGTCGTGGTCATCGTCGTCATCTTCATTTGAAAGAGCGGAAGCATCACCGGTTGCTCTGTCAATGTCATTCCTATCCCATGTGGTCATATCCTCATTTCTATCAGTAAGTCGTCGATCATCAAATAATGTCTTAGCCTCCATCGTCTCAGTGACATTATTTTCCCTGTCTCCAGGGGGCATGGCAAAAAGGTTTCTTGGCATCGTATTAACAACTGTAGCCCATTTAGGTTGCTTCACACTTCTAACGTAAAAAACTTGTTCTGCTTGGGTGGCTAGAATGTAAGACTCATACTTAAATTGAGAAATAGTAGTGTCCACATCTATCATTCCGTATCGATCCATTTTGTAGCCTATGCTTTGGCTCTGAGCGGAACGAGGCCGATCAAACCATTCACATTCAAATAACAAAACCTCTTGATTTTTTTTGAAATCAACAAAAATCATTTTCTTGATTATTCCATACCACTCATGATCACCATCCCGAACAACAACACTACTGTTTTGCGTCCGTAAATCTATTTCCACCTCTGCTATTCGAAAGAAGAATCCATTTATGAATGATCGACTAAAAAAATGTGTCCGACGATCAGGTCCTCTAGATAATGCATACAAATAATCGGTTACTTTGCCTTCTTTGTGTAATGTCGTAATCTGTACACATTAATTAGTATAAAAGGGGTCATCGATAAACCAACTTCAGAACAGACATTTCTTCAATATTTCATCAAAGTAAAAACTCGCATGTACTTGCTCGTTTCTGAAACCAATAAACAAACTCATCTCTACGGCGTTTTTCAAGATCACGAGAATGAATCTTTTTCATCTCTTCAAAATGATCACTGAAAAGGGTACAAAATTAAATTAGCCATCTACAATAAGCATGATCCATTAATATAGTATAGAACATCTAAGTGTTATACGTACTTGATCCATGGAGCGGCCTCTTCAACATTAGAAATAATATAATGCCTGATGTTATGTAGTTCCACCATAATAAGTTTGCCCCATTTAAATAATTTTTTTGAATTATCAACTTTAATAAATATATTGGACTCGGGAGAAGGTTGATTCCTAGCTGCAGCTTCATGACGTTCTGGCCTATTAATCTTGGTGTTGATGTTATCCAAAAACTGGCTACAAAAAGTCATACACTCTTCCATAATATATCCCTCAGCTATAGAACCCTCTGGGTGAGCTCTGTTATGTACATACCTCTTCAATGTACCAAGGTACCTCTCAATTGGATACATCCATCTGTAAGAAACAGGTCCACCCAAGCAAGCTTCTTCACCAAGATGGATTGGAAGATGTACCATGATATCAAAGAAAGCGGGAGGAAGCAACATCTCAAGCTTACAAATTGTTTCAGGAAATTGTTCAATCACTTTTCCAAATATGGTTCCGCCAATTCTTTAGAACAAATTCCAGAAAAGAATCTGCTAAACTCAATTAAAGGTTCAACAACCTTTTCAGGCAATATGTCACGTATTGCAATAGGAAGGAGCTTCTGAAATATAATATGGCAGTCATGAGTTTTTAGACCTAATACCTTATGTGCTGTTATGTCCACACTTCTCTTGATGTTTGAGGCATAACCATCGGGCATCTTCACATCCGCCAAAAACTTGCACAAGGTGGTCTTCTGATCTTTTTGCAAAGTATATGATGCTGATGGACAATCATACTTCCCTTTCATACCCACCGGATGTTGCTTTGGTCGTATACCCATTTCCTGCATATCAAAATGAGCTTGTAGACTATCTTATGTTTTACCATCCATATTAAGCAATGTACCCAATATGCTATCACAAATGTTTTTCTCAATGTGCATGACATCCAAGTTATGTCTTATTAGCAATGTCTTCCAATACGGGAGCTGAAAAAAATATACTTTTCTTCTTCCAACTATGCCACCTATCTTCCTCAGTGCGCTTTCTCTTATTATTCGTCTTTCCAAAACTCACTTGATCAGAAGTCTCGTATTGTTGGAGTACTTCGTGACCAGAGGGTGATGTTGGAGCCTCTCTATTCTCTATTTTGTTGTTGAAAGAAGCTTTGTCCTGACGCCACCGGTGATCCTGAGGTAGGAAACGACGATGACCCATGTAGGAATACTTTCGTCCATGTTTCAACCACAAGGCGTCAGTGTTTACATGGCAGTATGGACATGGTAGCCTACCTTTTGTGCTCCATCCACATAGCATTGCATATGCTGGAAAATCATTTATTGTCCACAATATAGAAGCTCGCATGAGAAATGTCTCTTTCTTTGAAATGTCGTATGTTTCAACACCATTAGACCATAATTTCAGTAGCTCATCAATCAATGGCTGCAGATACAAATCAATGTTGTTTCCAGGTGACTTTGGCCCAGGAATTATCATTGACATCAACCAATAAGGCTGCTTCATACACAACCAAGGTGGTAGATTATAAGGGATTAGAATCACAGGCCATGTACTGTAAGAAACATTCATTACTCCAAAAGGATTGAAACCATCAGATGTTAGCCCAAGTCTTATGTTGCGAGGATCAGATGAGAAATTTGGGTGAATGCTATCAAAATGCTTCCATGCTTTCGAATCTGCAGGATGACGTAATATTCCATCATCAATACATTCTTCTTTGTGCTAGCGCATGTTTGATGCCGTTGATTCTGCCATATAAAACCTTTGAAGACGGGGAATAAGAGGGAAGTATCAAAGAATCTTGCGTGCTACAAACTTCTTGGCTTTTCCACAAGGTAAAGCCTCTCTTGCATCCCCACCAGTACTATTTTTTCCATCTTAATTCACAACATTTTGGGCATCGATCCAGCAGAGAATAGTCCTTCCGGAATAACACAGTCATTGACACATGCATCGATCTTTTCGTAGCTCAGCCCGAGGTCACGCACAACCTTCTGAACTCTATCAAGTGTATTAGGAATGCAATGGCCCTCCGGAAGCACATATGAGAATAGTTCAAGGATGAACTCACACGCTTTTTTGCTCAAACCGGTTAAACACTTTATCTGGTACAACCTGACAATGAAGGATAATTGGGTCACCTTCTCACAACCTGGATAGAACTCCTTTTTGGCATCATTTAATAAGTCATAGAATACCTTTGCACACCCATTTGGCTCCTGCTGGTTTATAGCATTTTCTGGATCATCAACACCTGCTGAAGTACCACCATGATCACCAGTGCCTCTAAGAAGGCTGGACAACATATTTTCCATAGCAGCATCATCAAAAATTATCTCCTCATTATTTGCTGATTGCTCAGCAATTTTTTTCTCAACTCGTTTTCCTCCATGGTGTACCCAACAAGTATAATCAAATGACATCCCACTACGAAGCAAGTGAAGATGAACTTTCCTGCGTCTCCTGTGGCAAATATTACGACATTTCGTGCAAGGACAAGGCTTAGTTTCTTCTTCACGAGTGCCCTGGAATGCTAAATTTAAAAATGACTTCATTCCATCCTGCCACTCCTTCGTAAGCCTGTCTTTTCCCATCCATGTCTTATCTTCTGACATCGCTTCCTACAATTCAATCAGCGTATCCGTAAGAGGATTGAACTACAATAACATTATGTGAGCAATTGTACCTAGCGCTGTTGCTCCTCCACGTGCGGCGGCCGGTGGATGCTCCTCCACGCCGGTGGATGACGGATGCTCTTCCAAGAGCGTGGCGGCCGACGGATGCTCCTCCAAGAGCGTGGCGGCCAGCGGATGCTCCTCCTAGAGCGTGGCGGCCGGCGGATGCTCCTCCAGGCGCGTTTCGTGCAATCGGGAGAGGGGGCCGTTGTGGATCGAAGGGTCTGGCGGAGAGGCAGCCAAGACAAAGCGCATGTGAAGCTATCAGAGTAGGCCCAACACTGCGCTGGGCCACTTGTTATTCGTGGGCTGAAACTGCGCAGAGTCCCTTTGTATTCCTGGGCCGAAACTGCGCTGGAACGCTTGGTGTTCGTCCCCATGTACGTGTGAGCCCATGTACCAAAATTTGGCATCGTTAAAGGAGTTGTTTTTCGATAAAAGGAGAAATTGTTAATTTGACACGCGGAGGGCCCATCGTATGTAGGGAAAAATTATGCTTGAAAAGGATACGATTCCTTAGCGTTATCCCTGTTATGTCCGACCATCATACGACCTCGTTCGTTCATGTGCACACATGTCACAGTCATGCAACTGCTTCATCCGTCCGTTCATGTGGACACATGTCCCAAATGTGGAACTGCATCATCCGTCCGAACCCGACATTTATTTTTCAGTTATTTATATTTGCTACCCGAAAAGTACCCGATACCCGATATTTCGGTCTTTTCGGTTCCGGTCTCGGTTTTACCAGTTTCGGTTTTTCAGTCTCAGTTTATTTGCCCACCCCTAATTTACGTAGTAGTAGCATATGGGATATACATATTTCTCCTCCATGTTTTTTTTGCAAAACTATTTAGTGATATATCCTATGTGCATATTACATATGTAAAACTAATGTAAAGTATAAAACTTTTTCAAAGGGAAGTCTTAGGTTTCGTCAAATCTATCTTTGAGATTTACACAATTTTGATCTGTTTTAACAATACAAGAATTGTACTTTTAGATTCACCTTGAAAATATTTCCATAATATATAATCTTGTACTACATGTTATTGAAGTTAATAAATTCCATATAAATCATTGGTCAATGGTAATTAGTTCGACCAAAATAGAAATAGAGCTGAGTTGGTGCGGAGGAAGTATTATACGTTGTTGTTTGCCGCAGAAGGTTTGGTCCTTCGTTCAAGCCGTAGCCATTTGTATAGGCGGCTGATGCGATTGGGCGCACCGAGCTTACGTGCGCCCCAGTACAGAGGCGCCTTAAACGCGCGCAGCGCATGCACATCTTTGAATTCAATTGGAACCGCTCAACGTCCCATCACCACTACTGCGCGCGTCCGTTCATGTGGACACATGTCACAAATGTGGAACGGTATGCACAGCCTTGGATATGCATATCGTATCCATAAATTTTTTTTCCTCGTTTGGGTAGGAGTGGTTCCACTTCAATCTAAGTGGATTGGAGAGTGTCCGGCCATCATACGACCTGGCGTAATGAAGATTTTTGAATCTGATATACTCCTCTTTTTAATTCTTATCGTTATGACCACAAGTTTCATTGTCTCAACCAAACACCACGTACAACAACAATGACTCAGCAGAATCGGGAACTGGCCAATTGAAATGGAAGTTAGCAGTCTCACGTTTCATAGATCGAAATGTGCGCCATCCTTTTTCTTCTTCCTTTTTTCTATCCATAACCATGAGATTGTTGAGTTCCATATTCACCGGCACATATGTACGGTCCGGGTGTGCCGGTGTGTACCTTAACCCCCCTTGTGTGTCCCCGGTGGTGGTTGGAAGACCCATGCAGGTATGTTCTAATTCCTGTCCTCTAACTACATCTAGGTTTCCGATGACACATGCAGTTCACCACCAGACAAACCAGCAAAGCCTCGGTGATGAGCGGCATGCAAATTTCTTGATGACAAACTAGCTATGGGGGCCTCCCGTTCGGATGCAACTTCGGTGCTCCCGTTTGTGCTTCCATGCGTACTTCCGCTTATGTGTCATCATCTAATTGGTTGAAGTTAAATTAGGCATTATGTTAGGTAAATGAAAGGGCCAATAAAATCATGACACTTAAGTAGGAGCACGCATGGAAGCACTGAATGGGAGTATACAAGCCGTGTCCTCCTGTTCGGATGCAACTTCGGTGCTCCCGCTTGTGCTTCCATGCATACCCCCGCTTATGTGTCATCATCTAATTGGTTGAAGTTAAATCAGGCATTATGTTAGGTAAATGAAAGGGCCAATAAAATCATGACACTTAAGTAGGATCACACATGGAAGCACTGAATGGGAGTATACAAGCTGTGTCCTCCCGTTCGGATGCAACTTCGGTGCTCCCGTTTGTGCTTCCATGCGTACTTCCGCTTATGTTTCATCATCTAATTGGTTGAAGTTAAATCAGGAATTATGTTAGGTAAATGAAAGGGCTAATAAAATCATGACACTTAAGTAGGAGCACACATGGAAGCACTAAATGGGAGTATACAAGCCGTGTCCTCCCGTTCAGATGCAACTTTGGTGCTCCCATTTGTGCTTCCATGAGTACTCCCGCTTATGTGTCATCATCTAATTGGTTGAAGTTAAATCAGGCATTATGTTAGGTAAATGAAAGGGCCAATAAAATAATGACACTTAAGTAGGAGCACGCATGGAAGTACTGAATGGGAGTATACAAGCCGTGTCCCTCCCGTTCTGTCCTCTCATGCATCATCCTGCTAATGTGTCAAAATGTTATTGGTCCCTTTATTAATGCTTAGTTTAACTACCATACCTTCACAACAAATAATGTTGGCGTAGTCGACCTCGCACATCTTCCGCGAGTCGGTCACCTTCAAACAAAAGCCATGCAGGAGCTACCATAGTCGGAACGTCGTTCATCTTCACCGGCACATATGTATGGTTCGGGTGTGCCGGTGTGTACCTTAACCCCCGCCGTGCGTCCCCAGTGGTGGTTGGAAGACCCCTGCAAGTATGTTCTGATTCATGTCCTCTAACTACATCTAGGTTTCCGATGACGCATGCGGTTCACCACCAGACAAACCAGCAAAGCCTCAGTGATGAGAGCGGCATGCAAATTTCTTGATGACAAACTAGCTGCAAGCTGTGTCCCTCCCGTTCTGTCCTCCCATGCGTCATCCCACTGATGTGTCAAAATGTTACTGGTCCCTTTATTAATGCTTAGTTTAACTACCATACCTTCACTAAAAATAATATGATGACACGTCAGCGAGAGTGTCATCAAAAAACTAGAGATGGATGCGTCAGCAGGCCTTAGTAAGCGGGCCGCAGTCAGTTTTTCATCAAAAAACTTGCATGCCGCTCAACCTTTTTTGGTTTGCCTGGTGGTGAACTGCCTGCGTCATCAGAAACCTAGAGATGGAGTAAGAGGACCGGAATCAGAGCATACTTGTAAGGCTCTTCCCAACAACCACCAGGGACGGACGACGTACGGGGGGTTAAGGTACACCGGCACACCCGTACCGTACGTGTACCCAGCTAGCAGTGTAGTTTCCTTCAAACCTCCGACAGAAGAAAGCGACATGCAAGTTTCATTCTGTATGGAGAATGTTTGTTGTGTATTCATCAGGGAACACAGATACACTTTATACAGGCTAGCTGTATAGTGTGTAACCAAAACAAAACCCTTTCGCACTACACAGATTCAAAAGCTAGCATTAATGACTAAACGTAGGCCTATGAAGTCAAACAATGACGTTAGACCAACGCATTCAACAATGACTATTACATGTGTGCGTGCTTATCCTTTCTACAGTCTGGTGGTGAACCGCCTGCGTCATCGGAAGCCTAGATGGAGTTGGAGGATAGGAATCGGAGCATACCTGCCTGGACCAAGATTGCCTGACGTAGCGACATTTTGCTGCATGCGTGCAGTAAAGGCTGCATCCACCGTTTGTTTTGGTCCGATGGTTGTACTTCCCAGCTATCCAACTAAGTGGTTCATTCAAATTGTTTCTTAAACTCTGCTTGCTTCAACATAAGAAAGAGTTTACATGCATATAATGATGCATACTTTAAACATTTAAATAAAACAAACTTCTATCACAAATTAACATGATTAAAAACACATTAACTATCTTATGTGGCATGCCAATGTGTGGATGTCCAACTCAGAGTAAGGATGAAAGTGAAATGGTTTTTTGAAGTTGATGGACTAAATAATTGACCCATTTGAAAGTTGAAGGACCAACTTAGTTTTGATTGAAAGTTTAAGGATGAAGTTGAGTATTGCCAGCTTGATGAGCTCAAGCTCGAAAAGTTCGAGTAAGCTCATTTGTAAAGTTGCCTGTACGATACTTTAGCCGCTAGAGGTGTCAGGAGATTGCCCGCAGTGGGGCCTGCAAAGCGGTCTGTAAAGTAGTATACAGTACTAACAGGTAGCGACGACTGAAAAGAAAAGTGGAGACAATCAACAGAGAGAAAAGAAAATGAAGGATGAGAAAAATGTAAGAAAAAGATAGGTAGAACTCCAACGTACCACTGGCCCTATGCCCCTATACACGGTGCAATCATTACCACTACTCCTATACGCGGCCAGAAGTTATTACCACTGCTTCAAGGGAAGTGATGTGGACTAGATGTGCCGATTAGTTTATTTTGTGTTTATTGGGGATTATGTAACAGCTAGTTCAGTCGATTAGCGACGACTGGAATGAAAAGTGGAGACAATGAACAGAGAGAAGGGAACACTGATTTCCTTCGGGCACCGACTGCTGTGAAATCTGGACTTCTGTGTAAGCGTGCAATCTGCGAATCTTAGCCGTTTGATGGACATCCAAGGGTGGCTGCACCTTTTACATATAAATGTGTAAAAAGTGCGCAAGCAGGTGGAGGGATATATGTGCAAAAAGTATGGCACCCTTGGATGTCCATCACACGGCTGAGATTCGCGGATTGCACGCTTGCACAGGAGCCCAGATTGCACAGCAGTCGTTGCCTTTCCTTTGTTACAAACTACTGTATGATTGAATGTATTCATTTTCGGAAGAATCCATTTCTTTAAACTGTCCCGTGAGTTTACTTTGATGCAAACGGGGCTAAACATAAGACGAGCGAGCATAGGGGAAACACAACAAGTGCAACATTCATCAGAGACGAGCGGGCATAGGGGAAACACATATACTAGTACAAGTCTATTTTATATACTCCCTTTGTTCTCTTTTAATTGGCGTTGGGAGAACTATCGGTGCATCCAAACGGGAATGGAGGGAATATAACCCATATAGTACAACGCCAGACGGCAGAACAAGTCATGCTCATGCTTAATCCTACAGTTCTCTGTACAGAAGATTGTCCACTTCTCCCACGTAGGCCTGTCGCAGCGGGCAGTTCCCTGGTTCCCCCCTATTGAGCAGCCCCAAGCGTCATCATCAATGCTGGGCACTGCCACCGGTGGCGCTTCTAGACGAGGCTTGCCCAGGAACCTCCAAGCGACACGATCGATACTATTCATGGCTTCACGCCGACACTGGCAACACTCCTTGTTGGTCCACTTCATGGCGACGGACCCGGCCGTGTTGTAGCTGACGTGGGCCTCACCTTCGACCTACCGGATATACTCAAAGGCATCACGGGCCCCGTGGTCGGCGTCGTAGCAAAGCATGGCGAGGACGTAGGCCGCCACCATGTGGTCGTTCGCGGCCGCCCGGGCAAGGAACTGGGTGCTCGATTGTGCGTGACCGTGTAGGAAGACGAGGTCAAACCCGGTGATGTAGCATGCAGGGTTGCCGACGATTGCCAGGCGCTCCACGAGGTGGTCGTAGCTCCGGTTATACTTCCAGATGCTCACCTACTCCAGTGCCACACGCCTGCCCACAGCGCGATCCCGGCACACCGCGTGCATGGCCTTGCAGGTGGCGCGCAGACTGGAGAGGTCGTCCATGGGCTGCGGGGAGGTTGCGGCGACCCGCCCCGTGATCAGGACTGCAATATCATGCGGCAAGGGGAACTCCATGGGCTTCGAAGGGAACCAATGAGGACGCGCGCGACGGAGACAAAGAGGAAGAGTACGCGCGGAGAAGAGGATGGCCTGTGTGTGTTGCGGAAAAGAGGATGGTGTGTCTTTTTTAGTACGCGCGGAGAAGACGATGAGACGCGCGGAGAAGACGATGAGACGCGCGCAGTGATGGTTATGGCTTCTAAAGTGCACCGTTTGGAATGCTACTAGCGAAACTGGGGTTACGGCTTCTAAAGTGCAACTGTACGCTACTTTAGCCGCTGGAGTTGTGAGCAGGCAGGAGATCGCCCGCAGTGGGGCCTGCAAAGCGGTCTGTAAAAAGTAGTCCTCCCTCCGCCCCAACTCAACTCTATTTTTAGCTTTGGTCAAACTTACCTTTGACCAATGATTTCTTGCCTGGTCCTTATCCTGATCATAAAGGTCCTCCGCCTGCTACCCCAGATGACTCGGGGCAGAATAGGGATGAAAACGGTCGGAATTGAGCTTATTACCTTTGACAACTCCTTATTCAAACTGGTGCCTGAATAAAAAATTTAAAGAATTGAGCTTATTACTCCCTCTGTCTCTAAATACTTGTCGCTTTGTAGTTCAAAAATAAACTACAAAGCGATATTTACTACAACCCTATTTGGAATGTAGGAATCCAAATCACAGGAATTGGAAAAAACATAGGAATAGATAAAATGCAGGAACAAAGAAAGTGAGCAACCAAAAAATTCTTTAGAATCTTAACTATCATTATTTGTAATACATAAATCAATGTCATAAATTCTTGCCAAAATGAACTACCAGTTTGCTTCATAAACAACTTCATTCCTATATTTCTAACATCAAAACGTCATTGCATTGCAGTAGCTCTGAAACAATTATTCCCTTGTTTCAGAAAAAAAGAAATAATTATTCCATGCAAATCATTAGGTTAGTTAATTTGACTTTTAGCACCCTATATATTCCCTCCATAGCCAACCAGCAGACCACAAAGAACATGGACTAAATTATTTTATTCCTCCATTTTACATAGGAAAGGAAGTCTTTCTACAGGAAACGAAATATGATTCCTGTGTTCCAAACACCTGTGACATAAGCACAATGTAGGAATGAATTCCTTTGAATTTTCCTTTAAAAATCCTCTATTCCAAGGGACGGAGAGAGTACATGTTAGCCCATTAGACCCAACCTACTATTTGGAAAGTATTCGGTTATTGTTCAGAATTTTTCCATTAAAATATGGTATTCCATAATTCGGTCAGAAATCAGTCTAAATCGTTTCCATTCCGTTTACCAAATTTCAATGTTCGATAAAAACGGTAATCGGATCGAAAATTTCGGAAATTGTCGAAAATGGTAATCGCATCAGAAATTTTCAAAAATGACGTCGGACGGTTCGGGAATTTACCATACCGTTTTTATCCCTAGAGAAGAATGATCCTGGCGACCAGAATGAAGTGTCGGATATATGTTTTCCACGGCGCAGGGTTATTCAACACAAGCAATAGGCAGCATATCCTAATCTTTCTCCTTATATATTGTGTGTTAACTAATTTTTCGGCCCCAAATGATCTAGAAAAATTACTCCAGATTTGATGATGCCATAAATTAATCGCTGTTCAAAACAATGACGATGCTCATCAAGCTCGCAAGCTCATCTTCATTCATCCTCAAACTAGCTAATTATTTCGGATGGATTTACGTTAAGGGGTGTGCATTCGGTCTACCCGATATTTTGGTTCGGGTATTTTGGTCTTTTTCAAAATTCGGTTTCTTGAAATCACTACCCGAATTGTTGTAATAATATTAAGTACCCAAACATTTTGGGTACCAAAATTCCGGTTCGGTCTTCGGTCCTACCCGATATATCCGAATTATACATTATATCCATTTCATGTTTGCACAAATTTAATATGATTGATAAATTTAATCCCATGAGGTCATTTATTATAAATTGACAAATGAAAAATAAAAAATAAACGTTTAAATCCAACAATTTCACACATCACAACTTGAAAATAAAGTATCTAAATTTGAATTGTTCATAGTTTAGCACGCATAATTTAACTTATTATTTGATGGACCGACTATTCGGTTATTTCTGTTACCCAAGAGTGGTACCCAAACCCGACATTTATTTTTTAGTTATTTATATTTGCTACCCGAAAAGTACTCGATACCCGATATTTCGGTTTTTCGGTTCCGGTCTCGGTTTTATCTGTTTCGGTTTTTCGGTCTCGGTTTAGTTGCCCACCCCTAATTTACGTAGTAGTAGCATATGTGATATACATATTTCTCCTCCATGTTTTTTTTGCAAAACTATTTAGTGATATATCCTATGTGCATATTACATATGTAAAACTAATGTAAAGTATAAAACTTTTTCAAAGAGAAGTCTTAGGTTTCGTCAAATCTATCTTTGAGATTTACACAATTTTGATCTGTTTTAACAATACAAGAATTGTACTTTTAGATTCACCATGAAAATATTTCCATAATATACAACTAGTACTAAATGTTATTGAAGTTAATAAATTCCATATAAATCATTGGTCAAAGGTAAGTAGTTCGACCAAAACAGAAATGGAGTTGAGTTGGGGCGGAGAAAGTATTATACGTTGCTGTTTGCCGCATAAGGTTTGGTCCTTCCTTCAAGCCGTAGCCATTTGTACAGGCGACTGATGCGACCAGGCGCACCGAGCTTACGTGCGCGCCAGTCACCGAGGTGCCTTAAATGCGTGCAGCGCATGGGCATCTTTGAATTCAATAGGAACCGCTACGCGTCCCATCACCACTACTGCGCGCGTCGAGAGACGAACAGCCAGGCAGGTTCAAATCCCCTGCAGTGCTGCAGGTGCAGTAGAGGTGGCTGACATGAGGGACCCACATGGTGTGGGACCCACATGCCAGCCACCTCTACTGCACCTGCAATGCTGCAGAGGCCCCAAAACTCAGTTACAGTAACCGCAGTGCAGTTACTGCAGGGGATTTCGTCTACGCTATAAGATCACCCGGGCACGCCATCGTCTTCTCCGCACAGTCACTCTTCCTTTCTTCCTAAAACCGCGCCAAGAACACCATGGCTGACAAGACAACGCCGCCGCCAAGCCCGCCGAAGGACGCGAAGGGGAAGCGTCCCCGACCGGACTCCCCCCCCCCTGACATGCAGTGGGCTCTCTCGAATATGGCGCGCGATGTATTTGACAATATATCGCACTCCATGCATCGCCTTGGGCTTAGTACCCTTCCAGAGTATGCTGCCATGGGGACCATGGGTCACTACGTCTTCGGCATGACGCACTTGGCCAGTCGCCTCGACGTCCTCTGGGAGACGCTGGCGGACGAGCTCGGAGTAGCCGGGCGCGACAACCTGGTGGCGGCGACGTCCAGGAAACTAGGCTTCTCGTCTACGCCGCGGGAGGCGCCCCCGCCAAGCCAAGAGCCCAAGGAGGAGGAGGAGAAGGAGAAGTAGGTGGAGCGAGGTGGAGAAGTAGTTTTTTTCTTGTTCTTAGTTGTGTTGTTTATCTTTTCTTTTTGTAGTTTGTGTTTTTATTTTTTCCTATTTGTAATGTATCGTTTTAAGGTAATGAACTTTATATTTCTGTTCATTGGTGTGCAAAAATAGTTCGAATGTTGTTGTTCTAACGATAAACTAGTGGACTATTTATCTCTTTTATCTTTTAGAATGAAATATATTTCCACTTCCAACTCTACTAAGCTGGAGATCCAGAAAGTGACTATCACCTACTAGTTTATCTGACACGACCAGCAGGGAGAAGCCCACTCTCTGTTCAAACCCAACACGGATCCAACATAATGAGCAATCAAACAGCAAAGCACGTAGTAAATCATAAAAAAACGCAACAACAGTTTTTGGAGTACGTATCAACTTTAGCCCAGATTAGATGCTCGTGGGCATCATTGCAAAAGGGTGAAGACAAAAAATACTTGATTCCGGATGGCTTGCAAAAACAAACTAGAAGTCAGGCTCATCGAAATTTTTGCCCGATTTGGATTGAGTCTTAGTTATAGACTTCCATAATAATAAAATGTATCGGGTATTTTACTTTCTCGAGTGTGTCATAAAATGTATCGGGTGTTTTGCTTTCACTAGTTAGTCATAAAGTGTACGCCGGCCACGTATCCTGATCCAACCGTACAACTTCAAATAAAGGAGGGTTAGAGCATCTCCAACCCCTTTGTTATTTTTGGTTTGCTATTCTTTCAAATGACAAATATGCTATCCACATTTATCATTTCATTCCATGAGCATCTCCAACCCATTTGCTATATGATGTGCTATATTAAATTTTTTTTCATCTTTTATTAGTATATAATAATTATTTTAAAATTCAAATAACATTGTTGCAATGGCTATATTGTAACAGTTGTATTTATAACGGCTATTTTTCAATGGTTTTATTTCTAACAACTATTTTTCAACGGGTGTATTTCCAACGGCTAATTTTCAACGACTATTTTGCAACAGAACGACGATAATGTACCGGAAATCGGGAATACCAAACTGGATAGCATTTGCTACTAGTAGCACACCGGGAGCTCCATATAGCAAATGGCTAAAAGTAGCAAACCGGTTGGAGATGATTTTTGCTCTAGATTTTCTAAATAATAGGATAGCACATCATATAGCTAATGGGTTGGAGATGCTCTTTTAGCCATTACCTATATGGTGTGATATCCTATTATTTAGCAAATTTAGAGCAAAAATCATCTACAACCGGTTTGTTATTAGGATTGCTACTATTAGCCATTTGCTATATGGAGCTCTCAGTGTGCTACTAGTAGCAAATGCTATCCGGTTTGCTATCCCCAATTTCTGCTACATTATTGTCGTTTCTGTTGCAAAATAGTTGTTGAAAATTAACCATTGGAAATACAACCATTGAAAAATAGTCGTTAGAAATAAAACCATTGAAAAATAGCCGTTAGAAATACAAACGTCACAATATAGCCGTTGCAACAATATTATTTGAATTTTAAAATAATTATTACATATTAATAAAATATGAAATTTTTTGATATAGCACATCATATAGCAAACTGGTTGGAGATGTTCATAGAATGAGATGCTAAATGTGGATAGCATATTTGCTATTTGAAAGAATAGCAAACTAAAAATAGAAAACGAGTTGGAGATGCTCTTAGAAGATTGGTGGAAAATAATACAAACTTATAAGAAAAAGGAGGAGAAGAAAAAGGATGGCGCGTGTTTCGATACATGAACCATGACACTGCTGACATCCATCTTCATTGGTCAGTTCTCGATTCTGCTGATCTCTCCAGTATGTATTCACACTAGCTACTCTCTGGTGACTGGACCCAGGGTATCCCGTGGCCCACCTAGCATATCCAGTGGGTGGGCTCCTGAGAAATGTTGTTGTTGTTGTACGTGATGTTAGGTTGAGACAATGCAACTTGTGGTCATAACGATAAGAATTAAAAATTAGAAAGAGTATATAAGATTCAAAAATCTTCATTACTCTCTTTACTCCGGGCTCAGGCCCGTCAAATTCAGAAACTCCTCCGCTCATATCGTAACTGCATCAGTTATATATCCAGGACTGTTTCCAATTAAAATCCAAACTAAAGGTGTAGACGAAGGTTTTGCACAAGAGAGAGAGTTGCGTCGCGCCGCCACGGACGGCAACCGTAGGGACGACAAGGAGAGAGACCCAATGGCGAGGACTCAAGTGTACAACGTGACGTTCGAGGAAGACGTGATCACCACCACCGTGACGTCCTCCGACAAGGCCGTGGAGGACTGGCTCGATGAGTTCCTCTCCGTCCACCGTTGGCGCCTTCACAAGCTCGTCGTCGGGCTCGACATTGAGTGGCGCCCCAACTACTCCACCGACCAGAACCCCGTCGCCGTTCTGCAGCTCTGTGTCGGCCGTCGCTGCCTCATCTTCTAGGTCATCCACGCTGACTACTTCCCCAACGAGCTGGAAGATTTCCTCGGTGATTTCGACTACCGCTTTGTCGGCGTCGGCGTGGAGGGTGACGCTGACAGACTTTGGAAGGACTGGCAGCTGAGGGTGGCCAAAACGGTAGACCTGGTCGAGCTCGCGGCGGAGGAGATGGATCGCCCGAGCCTCCACCGCGCAGGGCTGAAGGACATCGCGAGCGCCGTGATGGGCGCCGACATGGAGAAGTCTTACGGGGTGAGGACGAGCAACTGGGACGCGTACAATCTCTCCGGTGAGCAGATCATCTATGCGTGCATCGACGCCTTCATCTCCTTTGAGGTCGGCCGCAAGCTGCTCTCCAGCGACTACTGATCTTACCACCGAGTTTGCGGATCGGCTGCCATTGATCATCCCGGCATATGGAATTTGTAGGTGCATAGCTCAAGTTCTAGCTTTTGTGCTTGTGCGCCCAGTCTCTCATAAAATTATTTTTTTCTTGAAGAAACACTATATCTCGCTTTTAAAAACATGCATGTCATTTCACATGCATCATGGTCTTTCACATGAATGTTAGTTGTCCATGCATGCTACGCCCCAAAAATGAACAACGAGCCTCAAACATGACGATCTCTCAACAAAAAAGAGAACACGTAACGTCAGCAAACATGATCGAGGTCTTTCACATGTATGTTAGACATACATATGCTACGTACCAAACATGTATTCCAAGAATAGAATAATATTTCCTACCATGTATATATATTTCTATATTTATCATATTCTCTACCATGCATGTGTGCATGCTCTCAACCTACAGTATATGGCACTTTAACTACCACACTAATGAAGAATATTATCCTATCATGAATAGAGATAACAAATTTGATACAATGATGTTCCCTCGACGATACGAGGATAGAATGTGGACTGCCATCGTCTAATAAGCACATAGCTCTCACTATGTACGTACGTGGTTCATCAAATTAATCGATCGCATGCTGCCATTATGTATCGTTGTACTCGTCTTTTGAAGAAACAACAAGCGTAGGCGCTAGCTGCTACATGTTCTGATTTTAGGAACAAATGAACACACTTGTGGAAACACGTACACCACATCCGATCCTCAACGTCATCCAATTAACATGTTCCTCAACAAGGGGGCACAAAAATCCTCAACACGTGACCAAACATGCTTGATCGCGAGTCTCTTTCACATGCATTACATTCATGTCCACCATCATCCATGATCACGACAATTATCAGTTCGATATGGACTCTCGGTCGGCAACGGTCGGATATTTAAAAAATGATATGGACTCTCGGTCGATTGCCACGCGTGTTCACGTCAATCCCGCACCTTTGTGTGTCAAATTAAAAAACTGGCCAATGGGACGTGTTGAGCCGTTGCGATAACCGAGAGGAGGCGAACCGCAGTTTGGAGTAACTCTGACCGACATTTCAAAAGCACAATTTTTGAAGCGTTCGATCATCTCCACTCACGGGCTTAGACGACGACCTGCTATAAAGGCACACCTTCCTCTTCTTCTCCAGTGCACCTCTCGATCGATTTTATCCTCCAAACTTCTACTCTTGCTTCTCCGCCTCACCACCGTCGACCACCTCTCTCTTTGTTCGCACCTCCGTCACCGCACAAATGGGTAGCCCCGCACTGAAGCGCTCCAGGTCATTGACGTCCTCCGAACCTCCTTCTCTGTTTCTGTCTCCGCCAAGGCCGGTGGAACTGGAGGCGGCGCCCACACCTCCTCCACTCCCGTCTCCGCCCGCGGCGCCCGCACCTCTTCCGTCCGACTATGATGAGACTGTCCGCCTCATGGAGCAAAGCATCGACAAACTCGACGGCAAGCTTAAGGAGGTCACCGGCAGCCTGTTCGCCGCCGACGTGCAAGCAAAAGCGCTCGACAAAATGGCGCGGGATGTATTTCACAATACATCTCACACCTGTCGCCGACTGGGACTTGGTGTCCTTCCCCACCACGCCAGCATGGACTCCGCCGGCTACTACATCTTCAGGTTAGGCTTTGTTGCTACTTGTCTCGATTGCCTCTACAAGACAATCGGTGAGGAGGCTGGGGAGGGGTTTCGCGAGCAACTCGTGAAGGCCGTCAGCCGGAAGAAGTTTGATCTGATGTTGGAGGATGCTCGGGCGGCGGTTGCAGCTGAGGCGGGGGTGGAGGCGCCGGCGGCGGATGCTGAGGCGGAGGCGCCGCCGGCGGAGGCAAAGGCAGCGGCGGAGGTGGACAAGTCCTCCTCCGAGTAGAGTAGGATGAGTAGTAGTTTTTCTTTTGTTTTCTATGTGTTTTTTTCTTGTTTGTAATATATGTGTTGTTTTCATGTTAATGAAAAATGTCTTTTATTCTATGTTCATGAACAATGTGTCCTACTCCAATACATGCACTACCAAAAAACTCCTCCTTTTATTGAAAAACATCGCATATGGAAAATTAACACATTAGTAATATTATACTGTATCTAATAAATACTCCATCCTTATTCTTTTATTTGATGTTTTGGACAAAGCATTCAACTAACATTAGTAGGACGTGACCACCCCACCCACCGGCTGGCCCTAGGCAGTAGCCCACAAATTTTCTGTGACCCTGCCGCACAGCATCGCGCGTGCGCCCCCGCCTCGCACGCCGTCCGATCAAAATCGCATAATCGTGGGAGCGGGACACACGAGATTTCCATCCTTCGGTGTCCAGACAACAAATCCAGCGCGAAGCGAAGGATCTCTGCGGGATTTCCATGGGACGGCGTGCGGGGTGGGGGCGCACGCGCGACGTTGTGCGGCAGGGCCGCAGAAAATTTATTACCGCCCGCCTAGGCCCAGAGCCGGGCCTGCCTTTAAGACCATCCGCAGTGGTTCACAGTAAAGTTTTAGGCTGTGTTTGGGAGCACAGTTTTTCAGTACTAAAGTTTTGGAAACCACAATTTTTAAAATTACATGGCAATACCAAGGTACGTATTTCAGTAACATAGTTTTGTAATACCACGATTTTGCAATACATAGGACTGTTTGGTTGACAAACACTATTATGTAAAAAATACCTTAGTAATCTAAAATACTACAGTATTGCTAATTGCTCTAAAACTCCAAAAATACCGTGTTCCAAACACCAAAATTGAATTCTCTGCGGCCCTTCCGCACAGCTGTCTCTGTGCGACCCTGCCCAGATGGTTCTCATGTACGTTCACGCTCCAAATCTTACAGCCAAGGGCGCACTGCACGGTTCCTGCGACTGTACCGACCTGCCCTGATGATTGCCACGTACGCGAGCGCACCGAATCTTGCAGCACGCAAGGGCACACGAACTCCACGTCCGAACTTTTCTCAGCGATGCGAATAACTCGGTGCTCGGCATGCACGATCCATCATCATGCGCATGAAAAATATTATGAAATTATCAACTTTGATGATTAAATAATCTAATCAAGTTTCATCCAACCTACCAACAAAAAATTGGATCGTCCAGTCCATCCAATGAAACGTTAATTTGGATGATCCAAGACATAAAGAAATGGATGATCTATCTCCAATCAAACTTCGACGTCAAACCAAACCAATTGATGACTGAGCACTTTGTCACATGTCACTAGAGTGTACGCACAAATGACAAATACACGGCCTCAAATCCGGGTTTAGGGTGCATCGTGGACTAACCACATAACCCGACCAACCACTCACGTAATTAACATACACCTGCAAGAGCAACCATCTGGCTGCATCCACCAACGCATCCCCACCCTGCGAAAGGATGATGAGCAGTGGCAGGTGAACACGTTGCAGAGGCGGCGCAACGGAAAACGGTGGCAGCGGACGGCGACGTACTTGGATGTTGGCGTAGTCAACCTCGCACATCTTCCGTGAGTTGTTCACCTTCTGCGGTGAGCCGAACCACACTGGTAGGAACTCCTCGGTTTCGTAGTCGAAGCATGACTTGGATAAATGGGCCACCAATGCATCCCGACCCTACGAAAGGATGACGAGCAGCGGTAGGTGAACACCATGCAGCGACGGCGCAATGGAAAACAGTGGCAGCGGACGGCGATGTACCTGGATGTTGGCATAGTCGACCTCGCACATCTTCCGCGAGTCGTTCACCTTCCAACGGAAGCCATGCAGGTGCTTCGTCCACAGTCGGAACGCCGCATCTGCCGATGTGACGTTGACAAAGCAGTAGGCCTTGTTGGCCTCGGACCTTGGCAAATGCAACAAACGAGGTTAAGTATCAATTAGTAAAAGAACGGAGCTTGATTAGTATAATCATATATTTCAAAGCATAGGCGTGGTACTTGAAGTCAAATGGAATGTGAATAAAATCATAAAACCGACTTGACGCGGCCCACTGCAATTTTCGCGTTCTCCTCGGCGCAGTGCTGATCAACGATGTTCATTACTTTTTGCCTCCTATGGAAAACGATATAAAACATCAGGTATTAACGCATCAACAAATATGAGGGGGAGAATACCAACGCGCAGATTTAAAAGTATGTTGCGGATCATCAGCGTTGTCAGTCCAGAAGTAGGGTCGAAGCGGCAATGTGGCCGCCGCGAACTCGAGAATGGATGAGGAGAAGGCTCATCGCCAACGGATCGAGGGGACGGAATCTACATGGCCGCTATGGGCGATGAGCCTTCTCCTCGATCTGTTCTCGAGTCAGGGGCGGGTTGGCGGTGGGGGCGTAGGGGCGGCGGGCCGGGGGCACGACGGCGGTGGTGCGGCAGGCGGGTTGTGCAGCAGGGCCGCAGAAAATTTATTTCCGCCCGCCTAGGCCCAGAGTGTGACGCCCGGTTCCGAGAACTGAACCAAGCTAACGCATATGTGTGCCCAGGATGCTCAACACACATACACGAGTGCAATCACAAAAGAGTATACAGAAAATTACCACAGAACAAGATTAATTATCAAATTTTATTACACAAACCATATTATCCTCGAATACAAGCTCTAATGAATATTAATGACAAGTTCAACTAATGCAGCGGAAATAAACTAATTAAGCAACTAAGCAAACTAAGCAAAAGGGATAGCGCAGCTCCATGCAACACCACAGGCAAAGCTGACGGTAGACACAGCCTAGAAATCTGCATTATCGCCATTAAACTCACAATCCTGACCTGCAACTGTTGGGGGGGGGATTGCAAGAGTGAGTACATGTCGTACTCAGCAAGTGTGGAAAGTATGACATGTGGCTGATTCAAATGACGAATGAAATAAAGGCTAAGTGCTGAAAAGTACAGTAAAACCATTTGGAAAGCAATATATTATATGTATGTGAAGTAATCCCATCATAATCACGAGTAATACCATAATACCAAACTGAATTCATTACCATCATCAATAAGTCTAGATTTCACCATTGCCAATAACCATATTCAATACCAGAAATAAATCTATAACCAACCATAACCATCACCATAACCATTACCATAACCATTACAATAACCATTACCAATACCAAATACCCTCTAATCATGGAAGTTGTCCAGGTGCTCATAACCAGGAGCACAGCTATCATGATAGTTTTATTTAACTCTGCAAAGTTTGTACCTCTTTACCCATGTGTTCGTGATTTCATCACCTTTCGGCGACTAAGAATCTCCCTTATGCCCATGACCCGTCAGTCATATTACACACTTCCGTTGGTGTGTGGCCAAGAGATCACAAAATAGCCTTTACAAAGGGATTACTAGTCTATTCAGACCCCACTGAGGTTTCACCGGTGGCGATGCCTCCAACTGAGCACATCTTCAACCAAGGGCCCCCTCTTGAGCCATTCGGATCCCAGGATAGTCCCGCCAATCATCAACAAACCCAATCCGACTACCCCTTCCCCGAGCATCCACAATGGTCCAAACAGCACTAGCAAAGCCCTAATTAATCAGCTACGCTGCACCCATACTTGGCCTCGTGGTGGCACTGTAGTCCTGGCTTATTCTCGCATGAACCGGTCCTTAGATCTAAAGCAAGCAAACCACCATAACATCCAACCCATCCACATACCAGGCTTGCTTAGATCACCCATTACCATACCATGTTTAACCAGTTCATGTTAACCATAATCTCATCCATGCATAATTAAATTGAGTGGTATATTTAATCCCATCCCAGTTGATTAAGCGAAGCAAAAGGTAAAAAGTCCATCCCGACGCTCTACCATAAATTCCAGGTGACAAGGGTGGTTTAGCAAGTCTAGTAAACTTCCTACCATAGGATTCCCATCAAATTGACACAAGCATGCAGTTTGCAAACAAAACATTTATTTTAAAAACAGGATCAATATGCTTCAAGGACACTTGCCTTGTTCCGGCGGATAGGATTGCTCAAGCGCTTCAAAGTCTTTATTCTGAAAATCCTCGTATGCGGCCTCTTGAGCACGTCCCTCTACGCATAATCACACATGCAAGAGAATACATATACAAATCAACATGATGCACACACACTAATCAACATGCGATGATATGCATGCATGCAAAGTACAATAATTGATTAACTACGGTTGTTTATTAATTAGATGCAACTAGTTCATACGTGTTCATATGAGTTTACGGGGGTTTTAACGGGAATTAATGCTGCTAAAAATAAAATTATAGTGCAACTAAAATCAATTTACGTCTGTTAGACCTAATATTTCGCGAAAATTCGCATCGGAAAAACGAATCCTACCGTAGATACGACAGCTTCGAAGATCCCGGGATGATGGTGATGCGTAGACGAAGTAGATGCGCAAGATCCTCCGACAGCACGACGACGGCGACGATCTCCGGTGGACGACGACACCCTCCTCTTTTTCTTCCTCTTCTTCCCCTCTTTTTTTCTTCCTTTTCTTCCCCTTGCGGCGCAGCCTCTGGTCCCCCTTTTTTCCTCTAGCGGCGGCTAGGGCTTCTCTGGAAGGCGGCAGCGTTTGCTTCTGGCGTCGTTGGAAAATACGAATCCTACGGTCCTTTTTATAGGCGGTTGGGCACGGTACCGTGGGAGCTAGGGCCGGCGCGGGAGGCTTCGGCGCATGGGAGTGCAGTGCGGGGCGCGTATCGCGCGGTTGGGCGGCGCGCGTGGGCGCGCGATTGGGCGGGGTGGGGCCCGGGCGGCGACTCGTCGCTCGGTCAGGGGCACGTCGGGCGGCTCGCGCGGGAGGCGCGACGCACGTCAGGGCTGGGTGGGCGAGCGGGGCCCAGCAGCGGGGCGGGGCGCTCGGCGCGGACCGGGCGAGGCAGCGGGGTTGGCGGCGGGGTGGGGCCCAGCGGGCGCGTGGGAGCGGGAGCGCGGTCGCGCGCGGGGGCTGCGTGGGCGGCGCGCTCGGGCGCTGGCGGGAGTGGGGCCCAGCGGCGGGGTCGGTCGGCCGCTGCGCTGCAGGAGGGCGGCGGGGCGTGGCTGGCTGGGCCGGCTCAGCCGCCTGGCCAGCGGAGCTCTTTTTCTTTTTTTTTTCTTTCTCTTTTTTTATATAAATATTATTATTTTATTTGTTTCATTTTTATATTATTATTATATATATTATTACTATTATTTTTTATACTTATTCCCTAATACAAGTTTTACGCTATTATTATTATTTTCTTTTTCTTCTTTTTGCTACACCATATATGTATGTTTTATCTTTTATTATCTTTCTTTTATCCTACTAATGTTTAATGCATGATCATGTATGCGATGCATGATGCGAAAATTTAGGGTGTTACAAACCTACCCCCCTTAAAGTGAATCTCGCCCTCGAGATTCGACGACGTGGAGAAAAGATGTGGGAATTCTGCCTTCAGGTCTTCTTCACGTTCCCACGTAGCTTCGACTTCCGTGTCGTGCTTCCATTGCACTTTGCACCAACGGACTTTCTTATTCCTCGTGACCCTTTCCTTCACGTCCAAGATCTTGATAGGTTGCTCAACATAAGACAAATCCTCTTGAAGTTCTAATTCGTCCATCGGCACTTGTTCTTCCGGTACCCTGAGACACTTCTTGAGTTGAGAAACATGAAACACATCATGTACGTCTGAAAGATGAGCTGGCATCTCCAACTTATACGCTACTTCTCCTCTTTTGTCCAAAATCTTGAATGGTCCAATATAACGAGGTGCGAGCTTGCCTCTTATGTTAAACCTCTTATGATCTCTCATAGGTGACACCTTGAGGTAAACAAAATCTCTTATTTCAAAGGCTAATTTCTTCTCCTATTGTCCGCATAGCCTTTTTGTCTTGATTGGGCAGCCCTCAAGTTTTCACGAATTATCTGGACTTGCTTTTCGGCTTCTTGCAACACATCTAGACCAAATACTTGAGTTTCTCCTGCCTCATTCCAGAATAAAGGTGTCCTACACTTCCTTCCATAAAGCGCTTCATATGGTGACATTTTCAAGCTGGCTTGGTAACTATTGTTGTATGAAAATTCCGCGTATGGCAGGCTTTTGTCCCAACTTTTCCCATGCTTTAAAGCACAAGCTCTTAACATGTCCTCCAAAATCTGATTGGTCCTCTCAGTTTGTCCGTCCGTTTGAGGATGATATGCTGAACTAAAATTCAACCTCGTTCCCAAAGCTTTATGCAATTTTTGCCAAAATCTGGAGGTAAATTGAGAACCTCTATCCGAGACTATCTTCTTCGGTACTCCGTGTCGACACACAATATGCTCCATGTATATTTCGGCCAATCGTGCAGCTGTATACTTGGTCTTCATAGGGACAAAATGAGCCAACTTGGCTAAGCGATCCACAATTACCCAAATTGAGTCATACCCGGACTGAGTACGTGGTAACCCAACTATGAAGTCCATTCCAATTTCTTCCCACTTCCATTCTGGAATCTTTAACGATTGCAATAATTCGGCTGGCCTGTGATGTTCCGCCTTGACTCGTTGGCACACATCACACAATGCTACGTATTCAGCTATGTCATTCTTCATGCTATCCCACCAATAGCAAGTCTTCAAGTCTTTGTACATCTTTGTACAACCAGGGTGAATTGAGTAAGGCGAGTCATGTGCCTCCTTTAATATTGTCTCCCGAATATGCTTTACATTAGGCACAACGATCCTCTTTCCAAGCCATAAGGTACCATGTTCGTGTTCATCAAATCTGAATTCTCTCCCTTCCTCGATCCATTCCTTGATTTCCTTAATCTCCTCATCCGTGGTTTGTGCTTCTCGAATTTCTTTCTCCAAGGTTGGGTTTAACTCCATCATATCCATCTCATTTACAAACCCAAGGTTCAACCGTTCAAACTCCTTACATAACTCGAATGGTAACTCTCGAACCGTGAGTTGATGACTTACTCCTTTTCTACTCAAAGCATCGGCCACTACATTGGCTTTTCCCGGATGATAGTTGATCCCCAAATCATAATCTTTGATGAGCTCCAACCATCTTTGTTGCCTCAAGTTCAGATCCGTTTGTGTGAAAATATACTTCAAACTCTTACGATCCGTGTAAATTTCACACATATGTCCAAGAATACAGTGTCTCCAAATCTTCAATGCATGTACCATGGCTGCAAGTTCTAAATCATGTGTTGGGTAATTCTGCTCATGTTTCTTCAATTGTCTGGACGCATAGGCGACCACTTGACCTTCTTGCATAAGCACACATCCGAGTCCTTGTCTTGATGCGTCGTACAAATCCAAATTTCTTGCTCACGTCTAGTAATACCAGCATCGGTGCAGTTATAAATCTCTTCTTCACCTTCTCAATGTCGTCCTAGCAAGATGGAGTCCATTTGAGAAGCTTTCCCCTTGTTAGCAACTCAGTCATGCGCTTCACTATGTTGGAGTAGTCTTTGATGATTGGTTAGCTTTGACATTTATTGTGACGCATCAACTCCAATTGCTTCGGTGCAGTTTGAGATGCTTCAAATTCTACGGTGATCCCTTCTTCGTTGGTCAACTTCACCGTCTTTGTGGCACACTCAATAACTCCATTGTGCTTCCTCAACCAGTCCATACCAAGTATAATGTCCAACCCTTGAGAATCCAAAACAATGAGGTTGGCGGAGAAGTCTACCCCCTTATTCTAAGGCTTACTTTTGGACATACTATATTTGTCCTCATCTCGCCTCCAGGAGACTTAACCAATAGAGTAAACTTCATATGAGAGGTAGGCAAACTATACTTGGCAACATACTTCGATGCAATGAATGAATGCGATGCTCCAGAATCAAATAACATAGTCGCGGGGTTGGAGTTGGCGAGAAACATACCAATGACCACGTCATCTGCTTGTTGAGGATCCTCCGTAGAGACATGGTTCTCGTTGCCACGAGCAAAATTCTGCTGTCCACGGCTTCCTTGTGGCTGCCCTCCGTTACGTCTTGGGTTTTGCCTCAGTGCATTGCTTCCTTGACCAAGGCCTGACTTAGGACATTGATGCGCAAAGTGTCCAGCTTCTCCACTGATATAACACTTCTTAACTCCACCAGAATTATTGGGGCGAGCTTGGTTTTGAAAATTGGCTCTAGGAAAATCAGCACGCGGTGCATAACCAGGGCGCTGAGTAGGAATAGAGGAGCTGTAATGAGACGCATTGGGCGGCGCAAAGCGAGGGCGCACATTACTTCCTTGTTGCTGTCCTTGATATGGCGCCTTCCTCTTGTTGTCTTGCTCCATCTCACGAATCTTGTTCTCAACCACAATTGCTTTGTCCACAAGCTTCTGGAAATTGGCATAATTGCAGTTGAGTAGTTGCACTTGGATCTCATTGTTGAGGCCTCTCATGAATAAATACTGCTTCCGGCTGTCCCGGCTCACATCTTCAGGCGCATATCTTGAGATTTGAGTGAACTTATTGAGATATTCACTCACGCTTGATTTTCCTTGTCTCAAGTTCTCAAATTCTTGCCTCTTCAAGATCATAACACCTTCCGGCACATAATGAGAACGAAAATTCTCCTTGAATTCGGCCCAAGTAATTCTCTCTTGATTCTCATGAGCATTGCAATAAGCATCCCACCAATCTGCAGCTGCTCCAACTAGTTGATGAGAAGCAAATAGGACCTTCTCTCGGTCACTGCATTGGACAATAGCAAGTTTCTTCTCCACGGACTTGAGCCAATCATCAGCATCCATAGGGTCGACAGCTTGAGCAAAGGTCGGTGGCCTAGTCCTCATAAACTCTCCCAATCGGTTATGAGGAGGTGGGGTGGTGGTGGAGGCATGTGGGGCTGATTGTTAATGTTATTGCCAGCCTGCAGTTGTCCCATAGTTTGTATCATAGTCTGCATGAGCTGGTTTTGCATGGCCAGTAGCTGCTCAATATTGATAGCTCCATGAGCAGGTCCTTGTCCAATATTGTTCTGAGGTACTCTATGGTTCTCCTCCTCGTCATTGGCATCCCTTTGGTTGCGAGTCCTCACCATCTGAAGGAGAGCAATAGGTAAGAATTTAGAAACGTCCCCATCTAAATGCATCAAGTGATATGAAACTAAACAACTAGCTATACTAGCCTAGGTGGACATGGCAATGCTAAAGCATCCCAAAATCCTCTATTAAGCACACAAGCAACCAATATATATATATATATATATATATATAGCAAACAACACACTAAGCAAAAACACATCGATTCCTGAGTGCTCCTATGTGCTCTAAAGTATCCATTCTATCTAGGCTGCGTCCTACGGTCAACCTGTGGCTCTGATACCAATCTGTGATGCCCGGTTCCGAGAACTAAACCAAGCTAACGCATATGTGTGCCCAGGATGTTCAACACACATACACGAGTGCAATCACAAAAGAGTATACAGAAAATTACCACAGAACAAGATTAATTATCAAATTTTATTACACAAACCATATTATCCTCGAATACAAGCTCTAATGAATATTAATGACAAGTTCAACTAATGCAGCGGAAATAAACTAATTAAGCAACTAAGCAAACTAAGCAAAAGGGATAGCGCAGCTCCATGCAACACCACAGGCAAAGTTGACGGTAGACATGGCCTAGAAATCCGCATTATCTCCATTAAACTCACAATCCTGACCTGCAACTGTTGGGGGGGATTGCAAGAGTGAGTACATGTCGTACTCAGCAAGTGTGGAAAGTATGACATGTGGCTGATTCAAATGACGAATGAAATAAAGGCTAAGTGCTGAAAAGTACAGTAAAACCATTTGGAAAGCAATATATTATATGTATGTGAAGTAATCCCATCATAATCACGAGTAATACCATAATACCAAACTGAATTCATTACCATCATCAATAAGTCCAGATTTCACCATTGCCAATAACCATATTCAATACCAGAAATAAATCCATAACCAACCATAACCATCACCATAACCATTACCATAACCATTACAATAACCATTACCAATACCAAATACCCTCTAATCATGGAAGTTGTCCAGGTGCTCATAACTGGGAGCACAGCTATCATGATAGTTTTATTTAACTCTGCAGAGTTTGTACCTCTTTACCCACGTGTTCGTGATTTCATCACCTTTCGGCGACTAAGAATCTCCCTTATGCCCATGACCCGTCAGTCATATTACACACTTCCGTTGGTGTGTGGCCACGAGATCACAAAATAGCCTTTACAAAGGGATTACTAGTCTATTCAGACCCCACTGAGGTTTCACCGGTGGCGATGCCTCCAACTGAGCACATCTTCAACCAAGGGCCCCCTTTTGAGCCATTCGGATCCCAGGGTAGTCCCGCCAATCATCAACAAACCCAATCCGACTACCCCTTCCCCGAGCATCCACAATGGTCCAAACAGCACTAGCAAAGCCCTAATTAATCAGCTACGCCGCACCCATACTTGGCCTCGTGGTGGCACTGTAGTCCTGGCTTATTCTCGCACGAACCGGTCCTTAGATCTAAAGCAAGCAAACCACCATAACATCCAACCCATCCACATACCAGGCTTGCTTAGATCACCCATTACCATACCATGTTTAACCAGTTCATGTTAACCATAATCTCATCCATGCATAATTAAATTGAGTGGTATATTTAATCCCATCCCAGTTGATTAAGCGAAGCAAAAGGTAAAAAGTCCATCCCGACGCTCTACCATAAATTCCAGGTAACAAG
Organism: Tuctoria greenei; assembly: GCA_036927565.1. Taxonomy (NCBI): domain Eukaryota; kingdom Viridiplantae; phylum Streptophyta; class Magnoliopsida; order Poales; family Poaceae; genus Tuctoria; species Tuctoria greenei. Next base: position 16,482,435 of record JAYESD010000006.1, read on the forward strand.
GATGGTTTAGCAAGTCTAGTAAACTTCCTACCATAGGATTCCTATCAAATTGACACAAGCATGCAGTTTGCAAACAAAACATTTATTTTAAAAACAGGATCAATATGCTTCAAGGACACTTGCCTTGTTCCGGCGGATAGGGTTGCTCAAGCGCTTCGAAGTCTTGATTCTGAAAATCCTCATATGCGGTCTCTTGAGCACGTCCATCTACACGTAATCACACATGCAAGAGAATACATATACAAATCAACATGATGCACACACACTAATCAACATGCGATGATATGCATGCATGCAAAGTACAATAATTTATTAACTACGATTGTTTATTAATTATATGCAACTAGTTCATACGTGTTCATATGAGTTTACGGGGGTTTTAACGGGAATTAATGCTGCTAAAAATAAAATTATAGTGCAACTAAAATCAATTTACGTCTATTAGATCTAATATGTCGCTAAAATTCGCATCGGAAAAACGAATCCTACCGTAGATACGATGGCTTCAAAGATCCCGGGACGATGGCGACGCGTAGACGAAGTAGATGCGCAAGATCCTCTGGCGGCACGACGACGGCGAAGATCTCCGGTGGACGAAGGCACCCTCCTATTTTTCTTCCTCTTCTTCCCCTCTTTTTTTCTTCCTTTTCTTCCCCTGGTGGCGCAGCCTCTGGTCCCCCTTTTTTCCTCTAGCGGCGGCTAGGGCTTCTCTGGAAGGCGGCGGCGTTTGCTTCTGGCATCGTTGGAAAATACGAATCCTACGGTCCTTTTTATAGGCGGCTGGGCACGGTACCGTGGGAGCTAGGGCCGGCGCGGGAGGCTTCGGCGCGTGGGAGTGCGGTGCAGGGCGCGTATCGCGCGGTTGGGCGGCGCGCGTGGGCGCGCGATCGGGCGGGGTGGGGCCCGAGCGGCGACTCAGCGCTCGGTCAGGGGCGCGTCGGGCGGCTCGCGCGGGAGGCGCGGCGCGCGTCGGTCTGGGTGGGCGAGCGGGGCGGGGCGGTCGGCGCGGACCGGGCGAGGCAGCGGGGCTGGCGACGGGGTGGGGCCCAGCGGGCGCGTGGGAGCGGGAGCGAGGTCGCGCGCGGGGGCTGTGTGGGCGGCGCGCTCGGGCGCTGGCGAGAGCGGGGCCCAGCGGCAGGGTCGGTCGGCCGCTGTGCTGCGGGAGGGCGGCAGGGCCTGGCTGGCTGGGCCGGCTCGGCCGCCTGGCCAGCAGAGCCCTTTTTCTTTTTTTTCTTTCTCTTTTTTTATATAAATATTATTATATTATTTATTTTATTTTATTTGTTTCATTTTTATATTATTATTATATATATTATTACTATTATTTTTTATACTTATTCCCTAATACAAGTTTTACGCTATTATTATTATTTTCTTTTTCTTATTTTTGCTACACCATATTTGTATGTTTTATCTTTTATTATCTTTCTTTTATCCTACTAATGTTTAATGCATGATCATGTATACGATGCATGATGCGAAAATTTAGGGTGTTACACAGAGCCGGGCCTGCCTTTAAGACCATCTGCAGTGGTTCACGGTAAAGCTTTAGGCTGTGTTTGGGAGCACAGTTTTCCAATACTAAAGTTTTGGAAACCACAATTTTTAGAGTGACATGGCAATACCAAAGTATGTATTTCAATAACACAGTTTTGTAACACCACGATTTTGCAATACATAGGACTGTTTGGTTGACAAACACCATTCTGTAAAATAACATCGTAATCTCAAATACCACGGTATTGCTAATTGCTCTAAGACCATCCGCAGTGGTTCACTGTAAAGCTTACTGGACTGAAATATAGAGTAGATTACTGGAAGTATAGAGTTAGTGTCCAGAGTGAAATGTTGGAAGTATAGAGAATATACTTGAAGTATATAGGGATATAGAGTAAGTTTTAGAGGAAACCGCTGCGGATGGTCTAAAACTCCAAAAATACTGTGTTTCCAAACACCAAAATCGAATTCTCTGCAGCCCTTCCGCACACCCGTCTCTGTGCGACCCTGCCCAGATGGTTGCCACGTACGTTCACGCTCCAAATCTTACAACCAAGGGCGCACTGCACGGTTCCCGCGACTGTACCACCCTGCCCTCATGATTGCCACGTACGTGAGCGCACTGAATCTTGCAGCGCGCACGGGCACACACGAACTCCACGTCCGAACTTTGCTCAGCGATCCGAATAACTCGATGCTCGGCGTGCACGATACATCATCATGCGCACAAATAATATTATGAAATTACCAACTTTGATGATTCAATAATCCAATCAAGTTTCATCCAACCTACCAACAAAAAATTGGATCGTACAGTCCATCCAACCAAACGTCAATTCGGATGATCCAAGACATAAAGAAATGGATGATCTATCTTCAATCGAACTTCGACATCAAACCAAACGCAATTGATGATTGAGCACTTTGTCACATGTCACTAGTGTGTACGCACAAATGACAAATACATGGCCTCAACACCAGGTTTAGGGTGCATCATAGACTAACCACATAACCAGACCAAACACTCACGTAATTACCATACACCTGCAAGAGCAACTACCTGGCCGCATCCTTCGCGTACAAACGGCAACGCCGACCAACTTATACTTTTTGTACTAGGTACAAATAATTTTCCTTGTCCATGAGCCAATAAACAAGCTCTTCTGATGCGGTTTTTGTAGTTAAAAACTGAACTACGACAAAGACAAGTTCATAGAGACGGGGGGAGTACATATGATCATCGACGTCTCTCTCACATGCATGTTATACGCCCCAAACATAGGATCAACGAGCCAAACTATATATATATATATATATATATATATATATATATATATATATATATATATATATATATATATATATATATATATATATATATATATAACATGTTAGTTGTCACGCCCCAAACATGATCAATGAGTCTCAAATATGACAATCTTTCAACAAAATTAGAAAACACCTAACGTCATCAAACATGCATGATCGAGGTCTTTTGCATGTCAAACTGAGAAAACATGAACGAGGGTTTGTGAGATATATATATATATATATATATGACGATCTTTCAAAAAATAAGAGAAAACGCGTAACGTCATGAGACATGATCGAGGTATATTGCATGAAAAACTGAAAAAAAAAACTGGAACATTGCATATACCTTGGGCTGGTGGGCCCTTTGCGTGTCAAAATTAAAAATTGGAACCAAAAAACTGAAACAACACCGGATGGACCTACAAAGTATGCCAGGTGGGCCACTGCATACCCTGGACCCTTTGCATGTCAAATTAAAAAAGTGCATGTCAAGCGGAGATGGAAGCTAACCGCGGTTTGGATTAATTCAAAAGCGTAGTTTTTGAAGCGTCCGATCATCTCCACTCGCACGGGACGAGGACCCGCTATAAAGGCACACCCGTCCTCTTGCGTCTCCGCCGCACCACTCCATCTCCATCGATCGTTGCCTCCAAACTTCTCTTCCTTCACCGTTGCACCATCGCCGACCACCTCTCGCTCTTTCTTCGCAACCCCGTTGCCGCATAAATGGGTAGCCCCGCACCAAAGCGCTCCAGGCCGTCACCGTCCTCCGAACCTCCTTCTCCGTTTCCGTCGCAGCCAATGCTGGTGGAACTGGAGGCGGCGCCCGCACCTCCTCCGTCCCCTTCTCCGCCCGCGGCGCCCACACCTCCTCATCCCGTTTGGGTTCAGGAGACTGTCCGCCTCGTCGAACACCGCTTCGATGAACTCGATTGGCGCCTGAAGGAGGCCACCGAGCACCTTTCCACCACCGTCGGGCGAGCAAAAAAGCTCGACATATTGGCGCAGGATGTATTTTCCGATACATCTCACTCGTGTGAGCGTCTGGGTCTTGGGAAACTTCCCGTCTGCACCAGCATGGACACCGCCGGCCACTACTGCTTCGGGTTAGGGTTTGTGGCCGGTCGTCTCAACGTCCTCTACGAGACAATCAGGGAGGTGGCTGGAGTGGAGGGCCGCCAGCATCTTCTGCGGACCATCGCCCGGAAGATTCAGACTCAATTGCGAAGGAGGCGGCAGCAGCGGCGGCAGCGGAGGAGGCGGCGACAGCAGAGGAGGCGGCGGCGGCAACAACGGCGGAGGAGGAGGTGGAGGAGATTTTCTCCGACTCCGAGTAGAGTAGTATTTGTAGTTTTTTCATTTTCTTGTCTTCTATGTGCTTTCGTAGTTCTTGTTTGTAATATATATGTTGTTTCTATTTTAATGATAAATGTCTTTTCTGTTCATGAACAATGCGTCCTATGCAGTATCGAAAAACAACTCCTTTCTGAAAAAGGGGCGAGATAACTGTTGTTCAATGTCTAGCCAAGAATTCGTTGTGTTGTGACAATCAACGACTCTTGGTTGAAACTCCATTGAGATCGTGGTTGAGGCTGCGTTTCTCCTCTTTTGTGTTCTTTCACTCAATTTTTTCATTTGTAGTCGGTGCATGGGAAAATGTATTTTTAGTATGTAGTAGTATATACTACAAATTATCGTTTCATTGTGATTAATGTTACAAAATGTTGATTGTTTACCATCGTTTCGTGCACTTGGCTGTATTTGCATATCGTTTGCATTAGCACATACGTATACATTTGGCGATTCATATTTTTTTGTATTTTTTTTGAATGTCCCACTAGCTAGCAGATGATGACTGTTTTTAGATTTTGATCTCCATGCATGGCAACAAAGATGAATTAAGAAGCGAGCAAGTTGTCCTAAGACGAAGTCTACCCCTCTAGCTACACGCACCAACCATGTGCAGGAATCGACGCGACATGAGATGTAATTAATCACGATTGGATGCGTGCACAAGGATACGGCTTGCGTCAAATTCTCCACTCCCGCAAAAATTTTATCGTTCTACTTGGCGCGCCACATTTGAGATTTTGACAATTCAATTTTAACTACCTGTGCCTCCAATTTCAGTCCTGCCTATTATTGTAACCCTATTTCAGCCACGATGAGTATAAATGAAAACACTGGCCTCCGTTCCCGACACACCGTTGCCCCGCCCTTCCGGTGATCTCTCAGAACTCCAAATGTGTTGTCTCTCTGTCCTGTGTTCCATACTTGTATTCCTAAGAAATTCCCGTGTTTTCATTTCCCACGGTTTTTACAATTTTTCCCACATGGATCTCGTAGTGACGCATCAAAGCTCTTGGTGGTGTTGACTCCTGGGTACAACATCGGGCGACCAAGTTTGACGGGCTCTACCGAACCTCTTCGTCGCCGACACCTCCATGCGACATCGCATCTCGAACTCCAGTTTTTTGCTAGGTAAACTACACTATCCATGTTGTCTTTTTATAGAGCTATATTGGCTTGGTTCTACACGATCCATGCAGCTTTGACCTAGTTAAGTTATACACGATCCATCCTGATATACAAAGATTAAATAAATTAACAAAAAAGAAATGTGGTCTTCTGTATCATGAATTTAGTTATATATATATATATATATATATATATAGACACACACACACACACACACTACATCTGTCTCTAAATAAATGTTGCTCTGACAGCTTATTACGGTAGTGTATTTCTAGTTCAATTTCTGGCCGGGAACGACAAATACTAAAAACTAGAGGTACGAGTATGTAATTTCTGGATTTAGAAGTAAATGACGCACAGATTATCTGATCAACCACTCCAAATGTTGTACTCTCATTCTTGTTTTACAAATTTGTATTCCTAAGATTTTTAGTTCCCATGGTTTTCACTTTTTTCTTTCTTGTGGCTTTCTCGAATCGTACGTTTTTTTCTATTCTTTCTTTTCTAATTCCTCCGTTAGTAACAAACACTGCAGTTTATAGAAAGCACACCATCCGATCCAAAATCTACGTCGGTCATGTAATCTGACTTATCACTGTTATTTGGAATGACTACTTACAATGCTCTTTACATTAGGAACAAGACATCAAACCGGGATGTCGTCTACAAGCATTCATGGTGGCCAACAAGCACCTCATATAACTATAAATTTGTTTACTATCAAAATTAAACAAATTTAGACAACATTAAATCGTTTGCATGGTACGCAGAGAATATTGCAGCACATGATGTTCAGGAACCCCGAGGTTCTTCACTCCCTGGTACTACTACGATGCATGAACCAACAACAGGTATAGATATACAAACCAGAAATACTCCTTCCGCCCCAGCGTAATTTAACTTTTGGAGCTTAAAAAATGTCGCACTCCAACTCTATCCTCAGTAGTAGCTTCCAACTACCCATATCACATCACATTACTACCTGCCTCTCTACCGTGCCATTTGTTTTGGCAGAGCGTGTTAGTTTTTTACTCTACTCCTTTGGCATTGAATTTGGAGCATTTTGAGAGACTATGTTCTGTCCTTTAGATGTATTGATGATGGGTGTATCATAGTCATTTGCATTCTTTCCTAGGATCTACTAATTGTTTTAGCATTCCTTGCGATTCTACTTTCTTATTAGTACTTAGTCTTTATAGTTAACAGTTCATCAGCCTGTGTGATGGCGTGATTTTTTTATGCCTCCACGCTGCGCTCTCTTGCCGCCGGCCACTCCGGCCGGCACCGGCGCCCACGCCCAGGCCCTGCTGCTGGTCACTTCAGTGTCCTCCCCGACGCGTCTCCCTCGCCCATCGCCACGTCCCATCCTTCGCGTGCCATGATTACCCTACCACCCGCAAATCCCTCGCCATTACTCACCCTGCCACCAATCCTACTCGAGAGTTTCGGCAAGACGAGCCCTCGCTTTGTTGAGTGTCGCAAGCTGGCACTATGCAGTACTGCACCTGCAGTAGCTGCCACTGACAAGTAGACCCGATGTCTCATGGGCCCACATGTCAGTGGCAGCTAATGCAGGTGCAGTACTGCGGAGGATTTCAATCCCGCAAGGTGCCTGCCTTATCTGTCTTGCATTCGCCACCTGCTACTGCTGGTGTTCATTACTTGCCCTGCAACTAATAATTCTCTTCGAGACGCGCTCCGGCTGATGTCAGTCAGACTGAACCGGCGAACCCTATCTTTGTCTAGTCTAGCGTTGCCAGCTGCATGCCCCCTCACAGTCTTGCCTTCTTCGCTCATGGACTGAAAATCCTCTGCAGTACTATGAGTGTGTACCGCCACTGACATGTGTACCTGATGGCTCATTTTAGGGTATGAACAGCAACAAAGAAGTCAATAATGTAACCCCACATCAAAATAGGTGTCGTTAGGACAGTCCTAACTACTGTAGTAGTTCATTTTTAATTCATTTGTGAGCAATAATCAATATAAACCAGGAGGGAGTACTACAGAACAAAATGGTGCTGGCACGACGTGGTCCTCCCACGCTCGTATTTGCCTCACTCGTCCCAAAGATGGTATGAACATCAGACTTTTCTTCTTTTCACACTATTTGTACATAATACTAAACTTGTTCAGGCAGTAATTTGCTTTAATCGTTTACCGTTTGAATCAATGTAACAGAAGGAAGGAATCTAGGAAGAACTGTGGCTAAAGGACTTAAGGTTGCCAGAATACGCTATGCATCCCAAGTTAGTAGAATGTAGCATGTGAAGCTACCAATTCAGTTCTCCGCTAGGTTGGGTGCTGCGGTTGGTATTAATCAGCGACACTTTGTCGATGATGTGGTTATGTTTATAAAAAGACATGCATCCCTCACCGGTGCAACGAAGTGGGCAGAAGTTGGGCATAGTAACAAGAGAGATATAGTACGAGACATTATGATTAGTGTTGTCACACCCCGACACAAGTATTTTTTTTCTTGCAATATCCATCCTGTATGTTTACGGCAACTTGTTATACAATGTACATAATTCCTTGGACATGGAGGACAGACCAGAGAGCGCAAGAAAAATTTTGAAAATTGCTGGTGAGCGCTACAAGGGGTGGCGCTGGACTTTGCATGCCACCTATAAGAGTTATTCTACCGATAAAGAACATATATGAAACCAGCCTGCTGACGTAACGACGCGCGAGTTGTTGCACTAATAGTATATTTTGGGTCTGAGCGATTCAAGGTCAGCTAACTTTTTAATAGCTTCGCATCATACAAAAAATATTTCATTTACTTTCATTCGTGGAATTAATTCTTAAAATTATTGCAGTCAATAAGCAGGACCTTTTCTCAAAATCGAAGAAGACAAAAGGCGTGTCACTTGCTTGGCTCCAAATCCTACGCCCAACTTAGTTACGAGAAGGTATGAAAAATAAATCACGCTTTTACTTTGCGCTGCAAACAATATGTATACCGGCATGTTGAAGTTTACTTGTATTTTATGTAGCGATACCCAGAGACCGGAGAAGAACCCGATGACATACAACTGTGGGAGGCAAGCCATTTGTTGAACTGTAACTGGACAAACAAGCTGGCAGAGGCTGTACATGTGATTAACACTTCAAACAATCCCCAATTAAATAAATATTTGCAAATTACGTGTGACTTTTATTTTCGTATATAGATCCAGGCACGTGCCCAAGTGGACGACATGGAAGCTGAGCAGGGAGGCCCAATTGCAAATGAGGAGAGAAACTACATCTTCCAGCGTTGTTATAGATCCTCAATCGGTTGTGCAGGATCACAGGTTCGGGGGCGTGGTTATATGGCTAACCCAACTAGTCCCGAACATGAACGTATGCTATCCAGATGTCTGAACACCTCAACAACCAAGTTCAAAACTTAGAAGTTAGAAATGCAGGCCTCAATGAAATAGTGTAGGAATTGGAAGGAAGAAATGATAGCTTAAACACCCAGATGGACTGCATAAACCAGAAGAATGAAGAGTTAACCGTTCACAGAAGGTCCAACAAATAAGGAACCGCCAAAAGCCACCTGCTCCAACAATTAGTCCCGATCATCTTAGGAAAACTCTTAGCATGCAAATACGTCACTTAAGTAATCCTTGAGTGTTGTTATGCGTGTTGTAAAATTGATGGATGTTTATTGTTAATCTCACGATTTTGTTGACACTAATTTCCAAACATGGTGCATTCAGGTTCTACTGCCGCTAATTATAAAACGTGGCATTACAAATTTCTTTGTCATGAATGATAAATTGTTGCAATAGAAAGCTATTGCCCATACGGATGATAAAACGTGGCAATAGAATGACAAAACGTTGCAGTATAAACATTTGGCAATGACTCAAAAAACGTTGCATTAAAACACTATTGCCACAGATAAGAAATCGTTGCAATACCAAACTATTCGCCACGGATGCAAAATCGTTGCGGTACCATACTAGTTCCAACGGATCTGAAATCGTTGCAATACGGTACTATTCGCCACGTTTGTGGACTCGTTGCAATACCCAACTATTCGCCACGGATACGAAATCGTTGCAATACCAGACTAGTTCCCACAGATCTAAAATGGTTGCACTACGGTACTATTCGCCACAATTATTGACTCGTTGCACTAACCTACTATTTGCCACGGCCGTTAAACCGTCGCAGTATCATACTATTTGCCACGGATGTGAAATCGTTGCAATACCGTGATATTCGTTGCAATATGGTGAATCGTCGCTACACCATAACTCGTTGAAATATGTTACTATTTGCCACGACTGTGAAAATCATTGCAATACTGTAGTATTTGCCACGAATGTGAAAATCGTTGCAATCACGTACTATTACCACGAACGCGAAATCGTTGCAATACAATGCTATTCGTTGCAATACGTTAAATCGTCGCAATACGGTAAACTATTGCAATAACATACTATTTGCCACAAATGTGAAATCGTTACAATACCGTACTATTGCCACGCCTGCGAAATCGTTGCAATACAATGCTATTTGTTGCAATAGGTTAAATCGTCGCAATACGCTAAACCGTTGCAATAACATACTATTTGCCATGAATGTGAAATCGTTACAATACCATACTATTGCCACGCCTGTGAAATCGTTGCAACCACATACAATTACCACAAATGTGAAATCGTTGCAATACCATGCTGATTGTTGCAATACGTTAAATCGTCGCAATACACTAAATCGTTGTAACAACATACTATTTGCCACGAATATGAAATCGTTGCAATACCAAACTATTTGCCACGATCGTGAACCCGTTGCAATACCGTACAATTCATTGCGATACGTTAAATTGTCGCAATACATGAAATAGTTGCAATAGCGTCCTATTTGCCACCAATGTAAAATCGTTGCAATACCATACTATTCTCCACAGATGCCAAGGTGTCGCAAATAACCTATCACTGCGGGAACGATGATTCATAAAAACTATCGCCACGCTCTTTTTCGTTGCAACAGTGACCTATTGTGATGTAAAACAACCTATTGCGACGAATCGTTGCGATAAACTAGAATCCTTGCAGTGTATGATTGTACTCTCATGATCACATCTTATGGTCATAAACACTATAGACCCCTACTATAGTCTATGTAGTTATGATATGATTATGTTAATACGAATAACTATGCTATGCAATAAACATTGGTTCAACGACGATTTAGTTCATTGCCTTAGGATGGCTTGTGTTGCAGCTATTAAGGTATTTTCTTAGTATGCTAGCATGGTGCTCGGGTATTTAAGTAGCGTTGGATGTCTCGTAGACCCACGGATTGTAGAGGTAGGCAGTAGGTGGTGACAGCCCTATCTGTCCTTTGTAATCCTCCACGTTCGGCTATGCCACAGGCTCTTGGCGGGAATCGCCCTAGTATTGCTAGGGGTAAGCGTGCCCGATGTGTTGAACCACATAACATAAGTATTCACTATTGATCTAGCTTATGAATAATTAGTTTAGACTATGTATATGTACAATAGAGCATAGTAGGAGTACCTCCATAATTCTCAACCTTAACTAACCTCTAGGATCCTCTTACCCCCCTTAGACTTGAAAGCTTTTGTGTGTGTCACACTACCTCCACTATTATTTTATCCATCCTTACTCGATTATTACCTAGACCTTTCTACCCTTTCCACTTGATGATTGTTATATCTCTTCCCTGCCTTCCTTTGGGATCAAATAATTTACACCCTTGGGAATACTCTTAAGGGGAAATGCTACAATGATATCTCCGTGCGCTTGCGGAATTCACTCTGTGATCCAATAGAACCATTAACAAGCATTTCTGACACATCAGTTGGAGATGTTTAGTTAATGGTGCATAAGAAATACCAACAAGCATTTCCGGCGCCGTTGCCAGGGATGATTTGTTAGTATATCTTAAGAGCTGTCAACACCTGCTGCACCGAGTATTGCAGGGGGGCTGTCAAACCGATGTGCTCCTGATCAGGTGGCAGAGGGTGTAACACCCTAAATTTTCGCATCATGCATCGCATACATGATCATGCATCAAACATTAGTAGGATAAAAAAAATAATAATAAAAGATGGAGCATATATACGAATGTATGTAGCAAAATAAGAAAAATAAAATAATAGCGTAAAACTTGTAATAGGGAATAAGTATAAAAATAAAATATAATAATATATATTTAATGATAATATTTGTATATGTAAAGAAAAAGAAAATATATATATATATATAGTATAAATAATAAAATATGTAATAATAATAATAAAAAGAATAAAAAAAGGAAAATATAAATAAATAAATAAATAAATAATATAATGAAAAAAAGAAAGTATATATATATAAAAAGAAGAAAGTAAAAAAAAGAAAAAAAACCAAAGCAGCCCGCCAGCCAGGCCACGGCCGAGCCAGCGAGCGCGCTCCCGCTCACCCCGCCGCCGCGTTGACCGAGCGCGCGCCGCCTGGCCTCCCGCGCTCGCCCCGACCCCACGCTGACGCCACCCGGGCCCCACCCGCCCACGCGCCCGCGCGTCCGCCCCGACCGGCCCCGCTCGCGCCACGCGGCCCAGCGTGACCCCCAACCGGCCCCGCGCTCGCCCGTACTGCACGCCACCCCGCCGCCTGGGGCCCGCTCCCGCGCCCCGACCATGCAGTCCACCCGCCGCACCTGCGCATGGCCCCACCCGCACCGCGCCCGACGCGCGATGCCCCCGAGCCGGCACGCGCCGCACCGCGCGATGCCCCGCACGCGCCCACGCGGCCCCGCAACACGCGCGTGCAGCGCGCACTCCCGCTCGTTCCGTGCCCGCTCACCCCGCAGCGCGCGCCGGCCCCGCACCGGTGCCCTAGCCGCCGGCTATAAAAAGCCCCGAGGCTCCGACGTTTTTCGGTACCAGGAAGCCACGCCGCCAGACCAAAAGACCAGAAAACCCTAGCCGATAGAAAATAAGAACAGAGGAGATCAGAGGTGACGCCAGGGAAGAAAAGGAAGGGAAAAAGAGGAAGAAAAAAAGGAGGGCGCCGCCGTCCGCCGAAGATCATCGTCATCGTCGTGTCGCCGTCGTCGTGCCGCCGGAGGACCCTGCGCCATCTACTTAGTCTTCGTGTCATCCTCATCCTGCGATCTTCGAAGCCGTCACATCTACGGTAGGATTCGTTTCCGATGCGAATTTCAGCGGACATATTGAATCTAATAGACGTAATTTAACCATAGTTGCACCATGAATTTATTTTCAGCAGTATTAATCCCCGCTAAAACCCCCGTAAACTCATATGAATACGTACGAACTAGTTGCATCTAATTAATAAACAACTGTAGTTAATTAATAATTGAATCTTGCATGCATGCATATCATCGCATGTTGATTAATGTGTGTGCATCGTGTTGATTTGTATGTATTTTCTTGTATGTGTGATCACGAGTAGAGGGAAGTGCTCAAGAGATCGTGTACGAGGATTTTTAGAATCAAGACTTCGAAGCGCTTGAGCAACCCTATCCGCCGGAGCAAGGCAAGTGTCCTTGAAGCATATTGATCCTGTTTTTAAAATAAATGTTTTGTTTGCAAACTGCATGCTTGTGTCAACTTGATGGGAACCCTAGGATAGGAAGTTTACTAGTTTTGTTTGACCACCCTTGTCACCTGGGATATATGGTAGAGAGTCGGGATGGGAATTTTTACCTTTTTGCTTCACTTAATTAATTGGGATGGAAAAACAACACTTCACATTTAATTATGTATTAATGATATTCTGGTTAATGTGAACTGGTCAATACGATGGGTGATCTAAGCAAGCCTAGTATGTGGATGGGTTGGATGTTATGGTGGTTTGCTTGCTTTAGATCTAAGGACCAGTTCATGCGAGAATAGGCCAGGACTACAGTGCCACCATGAGGCCAAGTATGGGTGCGGCGTAGCTGATTAATTAGGGCTTTGCTAGTGCTGTTTGGACCATTGTGGATGCTCGAGGAAGGGGTAGTCGGATTGGGTCTGTTGATGATTGGTGGGACTACCCTGGGATCTGAATGGCTCAAGAGGGGGCCCTTGGTTGAAGATGTGCTCAGTTGGAGACATCGCCACCGGTGAAACCTCAATGGGGTCTGAATAGGCTAGTAATCCCTTTGTAATGGCTATTTTGTGATCTCTTGGCCATACACCAAAGGAAGTGTAATTGGCATAAGGGAGGTTCTTTAGTCGCCGACGGGTGATGAAATCACAAACACGTGGGTAAAGAGGTACAAACTCTGCAGAGTCTATTAAAACTATCATGATAGCCGTGCTCCCGGTTATGAGCGCCTGGATGACCTACATGATTAGAGGGAAATTGAGATTTGGGATGGTTATGGTTTGGAAATGGTTATGGTTATGGGATGGTATCGTGGTTTATGAAATTGATTATGGTTATTGGCAATGGTGAATTATGAACTGGTATTATTATGGTTACATGGTTTATGATGGAGTTACTTCAGATAAATATGATACATTGCTTTTTCAAATGTTTTACTGTACTTTTCAGCACTTAGCCATTATTACATTCGTCATTTGAATCAGCCACATGTCATACTTTCCACACTTGCTGAGTACGACACGTACTCACTCTTGCAATCCCCCCCCCCCCAAACAGTTGCAGGTCGGAATTGCGAGTTTAATGGCGATAATGCGGAGTTCTAGGCCGTGTCTACCGTCAACTTTGCCTGTGGTGTTATTGGAGCTGCACTATCCCTTTTGCTTAGTTTGCTTAGTTGCTTAATTAGTCTATTTCCGCTGCATTAGTTGAACTTGTCATTAATATTCATTAGAGCTTGTATTCGAGGATAACATGGTTTCTGTAATAAAATTTTATAATTAATCTTGTTATGTGGTAATTTTCTGTATACTCTTTTGTGATTGCACTCATGTATGTGTGTTGAACATCCTGGGCACACATATGCGTTAGCTTGGTTCAGTTTTCGGAACCGGGCATCACAGATTGGTATCAGAGCCACAGGTTGACCGTAGGACGCTGCCTAGATAGAATGGACACTTTAGAGCACATAGGAGCACTCAGGAATCGATGTGTTTTTGCTTAGTGTGCTGTTTGCTATATATATTGTTTGCTTGTGTGCTTCATAGAGGATTTTGGGATGCTTTAGCATTGCCATGTCCACCTAGGCTAGTATAGCTAGTTGGTTAGCTTCATATCCCTTGATGCATATAGTTGGGGACGTTTCTTAATTCTTACCTATTGCTCTCCTTCAGATGGTGAGGACTCGCAATCAGAGGGATGTCAATGGTGAGGAGGAGAACCATGGAGTACCTCAAAACAATACTAGACAAGGACCTGCTCATGGAGCTATCAGTATTGAGCAGCTACTGGCTATGCGGAACCAGCTCATGCAGACCATGATACAAACTATGGGACAGCTGCAGGCTGGCAATAACAACAATCAGCCCCACATGCCTCCACCGCCACCCCCGCCTCCTCATAACCGATTGGGAGAGTTTATGAGGACTAGGCCGCCAACCTTTGCTCAAGCCGCAGACCCTATGGATGCGGATGATTGGCTCAAGTCCGTGGAGAAGAAGCTAGCTATTGTCCAATGTAGTGACTGGGAGAAGGTCTTGTTTGCTTCTCATCAACTAGTTGGAGCAGCTGTAGATTGGTGGGATGCTTATTACAATGGTCATGAGAACCAAGAAAGAATCACTTGGGCCGAATTCAAGGAGAATTTTCGTTCTCATTATGTGCCTGAGGGTGCTATGATCTTGAAGAGGCAAGAATTTGAGAATTTAAGGCAAGGAAGATCAAGCGTGAGTGAATATCTCAACAAGTTCACTCAACTCTCAAGGTATGCGCCTGAGGATGTTAGTCGGGACAGCCAAAAATAGTACTTGTTCATGAGGGGCTTGAACAATGAGATCCAAGTGCAACTACTCAACTGCGATTATGCCAATTTTCAAAAGCTTGTGGACAAAGCAATTGTGGTTGAGAACAAGATTCGTGAGATGGAGCAAGAAATCAAGAGGAAGGCACCATATCAAGGACAACAACAAGGAAGTAATGTGCACCCTCGCTTTGCGCCGCCCAATGCACCCTATTACAGCTCCTCTATTCCTGCTCACCGCCCTGGTTATGCACCGCGCCCAACTCAGTTTGTGCAGCAGCGCCCTGTTATGCAAGCACCTAGGCCTCCGATGCCTTATGCACCTCGTGCTGATTTTCCTGGAGCCAATGTTCAAAACCAAGCTCGTCCCAATAATTCTGGTGGAGTTAAGAAGTGCTATACCTGTGGAGAAGCTGGACACTTTGCGCATCAATGTCCTAAGTCAGGCCTTGGTCAAGGAAGCAATGCGCCGAGGCAAAACCCAAGACCCAATGGAGGACAACCACAAGGGAACCGTAGACAGCAGAATTTTGCTCGTGGCAACGTGAACCATGTCTCTACGGAGGATGCTCAACAAGCGGATGACGTGGTCATCGGTATGTTTCTCGCCAACTCCAACCCCGCGACTATGTTGTTTGATTCTGGAGCATCACATTCATTTATTGCATCAAAGTATGTTGCCAAGTATAGTTAGCCTATCTCTCATATGAAGTTTACTCTATTGGTTAAGTCTCTTGGAGGAGAGATGAGGACAAATATAGTATGTCCAAAAATAAGCCTTAGAATAAGGGGGGTAGACTTCTCCGCCAACCTCATTGTTTTGGATTCTCAAGGATTGGACATTATACTTGGTATGGACTGGTTGAGGAAGCACAATGGAGTTATTGAGTGTGCCACAAAGACGGTGAAGTTGACTAATAAGGAAGGGATCACCGTAGAATTTGAAGCATCTCAAACCGCACCGAAGCAATTGGAACTGAATCATATGGACGGTGCCGCAATTGAGGAGATTCCGGTAGTGTGTGAATTTTTGGATGTGTTTCCAGATGAGTTGCCAGGTATGCCACCTGATCGATACATTGAGTTTGTTATTGATTTAATACCTGGAACTGCACCTATAGCTAAGAGGCCGTATAGGATGCCTCCTATGAAATTAGCGGAGCTCAAGAAGCAAATTCAAGAGCAATTAGGGAAAGGTTTTATTCGCCCTAGATCTTCACCTTGGGGAGCGCCCATTCTATTTGTGGACAAGAAGGATGGATCCCAAAGGATGTGCGTGGATTACCGAGCTCTCAACGAGGTAACAATCAAGAACAAGTACACCTTGCCCCGTATAGAGGATTTGTTTGATCAGATGAAAGGCGCCTGTGTGTTTTCCAAGATTGATTTGAGGTTGAGATACTTTCAAATGAAGATTTGACCATCGAACATACCCAAAACAGCTTTTAGAACACGGTATGGATCTTATGAGTACACCATGATGTCATTTGGACTGACAAATGCACCTGCCTACTTTATGTACCTCATGAATAGGGTCTTCATGGAGTACTTGGATAGATTTGTTGTGGTGTTTATTGATGATATTGTGATCTACTCGAAGGATGAGAAGGAACATGAGGAACACTTGAGGCTTACGCTGCAGAAATTGAGGGAGCATCAATTGTATGCCAAGTTCAGCAAGTGCCAGTTTTGGTTGAAAGAGGTGCCATTTTTGGGTCATATAATCTCAGGAGGAGGAGTATTGGTTGACCCCGGAAAAGTGAGGGATGTGTTGAAGTGGGAACCACCGCAAACGTAAAGGAAATAAGGAGTTTTCTTGGAATGGCTGGATATTACCGTCCATTCATCAAGGACTTTTCCAAGATAGCCAAGCCAATGACTGAGTTGCTAACAAGGGGAAAGCTTCTCAAATGGACTCTATCTTGCTAGGACGACATTGAGGAGGTGAAGAAGAGATTTATAACTGCACCGATGCTGGTATTACTAGACGTGAGCAAGAAATTTGGATTTGTACGACGCATCAAGACAAGGACTCGGATGTATGCTTATGCAAGAAGGTCAAGTGGTCGCCTATGCGTCCAGACAATTGAAGAAACATGAGCAGAATTACCCAACACATGATTTAGAACTTGCAGCCGTGGTACATGCATTGAAGATTTGGAGACACTATATTCTTGGGCATAGGTGTGAAATTTACACGGATCATAAGAGTTTGAAGTATATTTTCACACAAACGGATCTGAACTTGAGGCAACGAAGATGGTTGGAGCTCATCAAAGATTATGATTTGGGGATCAACTATCATCCAGGAAAAGCCAACGTAGTGGCCGATGCCTTGAGTCGGAAAAGAGTAAGTAATCAACTCACAGTTCGAGAGTTACCGTCCGAGTTATGTAAGGAGTTTGAACGGCTGAACCTCGGGTTTGTAAATGAGATGGAGATGATGGAGTTAAATCTGACCTTGGAGCAAGAAATTCGAGATGCACAAACCGAGGATGAGGAGATCAAGGAAATCAAGGAAAGAATCGAAGAAGGGAGAGAATTCAGATTTGATGAAGATGAACATGGTACCTTATGGCTCGGAAAGAGAATCGTTGTGCCTAATGTAAAACATATTCGGGGGAAAATATTAAAGGAGGCACATGACTCGCCGTACTCAATTCATCCCGGTTGTACAAAGATGTACAAGGACTTGAAGACATGCTATTGGTGGGCCAGCATGAAAAAGGACATAGCCGAATATGTTGCACTTTGTGATGTGTGCCGACGAGTTAAAGCTGAACATCAAAGGCCAGCCGGATTGTTACAACCATTGAAGATCCCGGAGTGGAAGTGGGAAGAGATTGGTATGGACTTTATAGTTGGATTACCGCGAACTCAGTCTAGCTATGATTCAATATGGGTTATTGTGGATCGGTTGACAAAATCAGCTCACTTCATCCCTGTCAAGACCACATATACCACCGCGAAGCTAGCAGAATTGTATATGGAGCATATCGTGTGCCGACATGGAGTACCGAAGAAGATAGTCTCGGATAGAGGTTCTCAGTTCACCTCTAGGTTTTGGCAGAATCTGCATGATGCTATGGGTACAAGGTTAAATTTCAACTCAGCATATCACCCTCAAACGGATGGACAAACCGAGAGGACCAATCAAATTTTGGAAGACATGTTAAGAGCTTGTGCTTTAAAGCATGGGAAAAGTTGGGATAAAAGTTTGCCGTATGCTGAACTCTCGTACAACAATAGCTACCAAGCAAGCCTGAAAATGTCACCCTACGAAGCATTGTACGGAAGGAAGTGTACAACACCTTTGTTTTGGAATGAGACATGAGAGAACCAAGTATTTGGTCCTGATGTGTTACAAGATGCTGAAAGGCAAGTTCAAATGATACGGGAAAACCTAAGGGCTGCCCAGTCCCGACAGAAGAGTTATGCGGATAATAGGAGAAGGAGTCTGACTTTCGAAGTTGGAGAGTTTGTATACCTCAAGGTGTCACCTATCCGAGGGCAACGCCGGTTTAACGTCAATGGAAAACTAGCACCTTGCTATATCGGACCATTTAAGATTCTGGACAAGCGAGGAGAGGTAGCTTATCAACTTGAGCTGCCGGCGTATCTCTCCGATGTACACGACGTGTTTCACGTGTCTCAACTCAAGAAGTGTCTCAGGGTGTCGGAAGAACAAGTGCCGATGGACAAGTTAGAACTTCAGGAGGATTTGTCTTATGTCGAGCAACCTATCAAGATCATGGACGTGAAGGAAAGGGTCACGAGAAATAAGAGGATCCGTTGGTGCAAAGTGCAATGGAAACACCATACAGAAGCCGAAGCTACGTGGGAACGTGAAGAAGACCTGAAGGTAGAATTCCCTCATCTTTTCTCCACGCTGTCGAATCTCGAGGGCGAGATTCATTTTAAGGGGGGTAGGTTTGTAACACCCTAAATTTTCGCATCATGCATCGCATACATGATCATGCATCAAACATTAGTAGGATAAAAAAAATAATAATAAAAGATGGAGCATATATACAAATGTATGTAGCAAAAGAAGAAAAATAAAATAATAGCGTAAAACTTGTAATAGGGAATAAGTATAAAAATAAAATATAATAATATATATTTAATGATAATATTTGTATATGTAAAGAAAAAGAAAATATATATATATATATATAAAATAGTATAAATAATAAAATATGTAATAATAATAATAAAAAGAATAACAAAAAAGGAAAATATAAATAAATATATAAATAATATAATGAAAAAAAAGAAAGTATATATATATAAAGACGAAAGTAAAAAAAAAGAAAAAAAACAAAGCAGCCCGCCGGCAAGGCCACGACCCAGCCAGCGAGCGCGCTCTCGCTCACCCTGCCGCCGCGTTGACCGCGCGCGCGCCGCCTGGTCTCCCGCGCTCGCCCCGGCCCCACGCTGATGCCACCCGGGCCCCACCGGCCAACGCGCCCGCGCGTCCGCCCCGACAGGCCCCGCTGGCGCCACGCGACCCCAGCGCAACCCCCGACCGGCCCCGCGCTCGCCCGTACCGCACGCCACCCCGCCGCTTGGGGCCCGCTCCCGCGCCCCGACCACGCAGCCCACCCGCCGCGCCTGCGCATGGCCCCACCCGCACCGCGCCCGATGCGCGACGCCCCCGAGCCGGCACACGCCGCACCGCGCAATGCCCCGCACGCGCCCACGCGGCCCTGCAACACGCGCGCGCACCGCGCACTCCCGCTCGTTCCGTGCCCGCTCGCCCCGCAGCGCACGCAGGCCCCGCACCGATGCCCTAGCCGCCGACTATAAAAGCCCCGAGGCTCCGACATTTTTCGGTACCAGGAAGCCACGCCACCAGACCAAAAGACCAGAAACCCTAGCCGCCAGAAAATAAGAACAGAGGAGATCAGAGGTGCTGCCAGGGAAGAAAAGGAAGGGAAAAAGAGGATGAAAAAAAGGAGGGCGCCGCCGTCCGCCAGAGATCATCGTCATCGTTGTGTCGCCGTCGTCGTGCCGCCGGAGGACCCTGCGCCATCTACTTCGTCTTCGCGTCATCCTCATCCTGCGATCTTCGAAGCCATCACATCTACGGTAGGATTCATTTCCGATGCGAATTTTAGCGGACATATTGAATCTAATAGACGTAATTTAACCGTAGTTGCACCATGAACTTATTTTCAGCAGTATTAATCCCCGCTAAGACCCCCGTAAACTCATATGAACATGTACGAACTAGTTGCATCTAATTAATAAACAACTGTAGTTAATTAATAATTGAACCTTGCATGCATGCATATCATCGCATGTTGATTAATGTGTGTGCATCGTGTTGATTTGTATGTATTTTCTTGTATGTGTGATCACGAGTAGAGGGAAGTGCTCAAGAGATCGTGTACGAGGATTTTCAGAATCAAGACTTCGAAGCGCTTGAGCAACCCAATCCGCCGGAGCAAGGCAAGTGTCCTTGAAGCATATTGATCCTGTTTTTAAAATAAATGTTTTGTTTGCAAACTGCATGCTTGTGTCAACTTGATGGGAACCCTATGATAGGAAGTTTACTAGTTTTGTTTGACCACCCTTGTCACTTGGGATATATGGTAGAGAGTCGGGATGGGAATTTTTACCTTTTTGCTTCACTTAATTAATTGGGATGGAAAAACAACACTACACATTTAATTATGTATTAATGATATTCTGGTTAATGTGAACTGGTCAATACGATGGGTGATCTAAGCAAGCCTGGTATGTGGATGGGTTGGATGTTATGGTGGTTTGCTTGCTTTAGATCTAAGGACCGGTTCATGCGAGAATAGGCCAGGACTACAGTGCCACCACGAGGCCAAGTATGGGTGCGGCGTAGCTGATTAATTAGGGCTTTGCTAGTGCTGTTTGGACCATTGTGGATGCTCAGGGAAGGGGTAGTCGGATTGGGTTTGTTGATGATTGGTGGGACTACCCTGGGATCCGAATGGCTCAAGAGGGGGCCCTTGGTTGAAGATGTGCACATTTGGAGACATCGCCACCGGTGAAACCTCAGTGGGGTCTGAATAGGCTAGTAATCCCTTTATAAAGGCTATTTTGTGATCTCTTGGCCATACACCAAAGGAAGTGTAATTGGCATAAGGGAGGTTCTTTAGTCGCCGATGGGTGATGAAATCACAAACACGTGGGTAAATAGGTACAAACTCTGCAGAGTCTATTAAAACTATCATGATAGCCGTGCTCCCAGTTATGAGCGCCTGGATGACCTACATGATTAGAGGGAAATTGGGATTTGGGATGGTTATGGTTTGGTAATGGTTATGGTTATGGTTATGGGATGGAATCATGGTTTATGACATTGATTATGGTTATTGGCAATGGTGAATTATGAACTGGTATTATTATGGTTACATGGTTTATGATGGATTTACTTCACATAAATATGATACATTGCTTTTTCAAATGTTTTACTGTACTTTTCAGCACTTAGCCATTATTACATTCGTCATTTGAATCAGCCACATGTCATACTTTCCACACTTGCTGAGTACGACCCGTACTCACTCTTGCAATCCCCCCCCCCCCAACAGTTGCAGGTCAGAATTGTGAGTTTAATGGCGATAATGCGGAGTTCTAGACCGTGTCTACCGTCAACTTTGCCTGTGGTGTTATTGGAGCTGCGCTATCCCTTTTGCTTAGTTTTCTTAGTTGCTTAATTAGTCTATTTCCGCTGCATTAGTTGAACTTGTCATTTATATTCATTAGAGCATTTATTCGAGGATAATATGGTTTGTGTAATAAAATTTGATAATTAATCTTGTTCTGTGGTAATTTTCTGTATACTCTTTTGTGATTGCACTCGTGTATGTGTGTTGAACATCCTGGGCACACATATGCGTTAGCTTGGTTCAATTTTCGGAACCGGGCGTCACAGAGGGTTTACCTACGGTGCACCTTGGACGGAAGATGCCTCATGAACAGGGCATTTAGTGCCATATTTGTCGTCGAGGTTGCGCCGCCTCTCTTGTTGCCGCTCGACGATGATGCGACCATCCATGTGAGCTTCACGACGGTCAAGATCGGCCCTAAGGTCCTCTGTGCGGAGCTGGCCAACGCTCGTAGGCTTGAAGGAGCGGGAGTTGGCGGTGTGATGGTTGATGGACGTTGTACGCGACAGCAACACGAGGTGCCTTCCCCTGTTGTGGGAGTTGATGGCTGTGACGACGAGGTGGTTGATGTCTTGGACCCACTGCTGAGCCACCCCCTAAGAGGTGTTCAATGATGATGGGTGGTGGAGGAGAGCACTGGCCGGCGCCAAAGCATTCTCTAGGCTCACTGTTGGGGGAGCCCACTGAGTCGGGGCGTGTCCCGGCGTGCTACCTTGGCCAGTCGTACCTGCACGGGGTGAGACGGACCAGATAGTGCCGCTCAAGCGACGGATCTGGTTACCGGGCGATGGCCTCGGAAACCGCCTTCCACAGGCCTAATGAACACCATAGTGGTGAAAGCGCTACCACTTTTTTTGAGGGAAAAATCCCCCTACCTGGCACGCCAAATGTCAAATGGTCAATGCAACACTTCCTCCGGATATGCTAAGGAGCAGCCCGCAGAGGTTCTTGTTCGGCGGGGCTTAGGCCTCAAACTAGTGTTCTAGCGGAAGAGTATAATACAATTGTTTTTACGTGGTTCGGGCTACAAGGAGCATAACACCCTACTCCACGGTGGATTGTATTGTTTGGTGAGTGTGTATGCGTATGTGTGTGTATCGGTGATTCTGAGTCTGGTCCCTGTATCGGTGGTCGTCTAAGGCTTTTATAACCAAGACTGGACGCCTTACAAGTGGAGTCTCGGGGCTCGACAGGTGGTCCCGGGGCGATCTTATCCTAAAAATCTAAGGCTTCTTCTGTATGCTTGCTCTGACCGCGGACTTGAGGACTCGTCGTCTTGCCGCCCGGGTCATCAGTAGCCCACGCGCCTTTGCTAACATTGGTAGGGAATGTCCCATCCAACTGTGTCATGCGCTGTAAGCTACCCACTTGGTGGAGTTGGATAGGCCTGTGGCGCCTTCACTGTGATGCAATTAGTCGCAGTGGTACCTAACATTAGGCGTGCACTACACCATGCGTCTGGGGAAGCCACATATCTTCAATACTTGACGGAGACAAGGCGTACCGCCATCTTAACTTCCTCACTATCCGCTCAGGGCAAGTGGACTGACCATGCGGCCGTTGGGGAGCTCTCCGCCATGGTGGAGGCCACGCCCGTCTTGCAGGCCACATGGCAGCTCAGGAGCTCATCTCCGCGGGGGAAGCCAGATCTCCCCCCAGCTTGGGTGCTTGCCTTCGTGGGGGAGGTCGGGTCTTGACTTCGTGTGCCACGTGGTAGCTTGGGAGCTCACCTCCGCGGAGGAGGTCGGGTCCCGTCCCTCTAGATACGTGGCTGCTTTCGGGATGTATTGCGGGCACCCCGGACCTCCCATCTGAGGCTGGCGGGTCCGGGTCTCTTGGACATGTGGCACCCTCAGACCCTGTCCCTGCTGGGAGGCGAGGTACCTAGGCGACTCTAGCCTGTGCACGAGGGTACCCGGTATGTCGGGTACCGACAGTGGTGGTGGTGATAGAGATTGTTGTACATTAGCTCGTTGGTGCGATAGGAGTTTACAACAGCGGCGCATGCACGTGTCGTAAATCCCGTTACGGTGTTGTCGAGGTACCTCTCCCGCTGATCCTCTGGGTGAAAACCTTGTTAGTGACGACGGCGTTTCTATGTCGTATCCCTTCTTGGAGGCATCGTTCTTGGAGGATGGGTGCTATATGAAAGTTATTTGTTACCTCTAACTAGCATCTAGATATGGTTACTTTTTCGCCTTTAGGTGTCCACATGGTAGTCGTATTTGTGTTGCCAGGTGGAGGATGTGGCATCATTCTCTTTGTTGTACGGTTTTTGAGCCCAGTTTTTTATATAAATTGGGTCAATTTCTTCTTATATGATATTACACGAGAGCTCCTCCTCCCGAGCTTTTGAAAAAAAAAATGTGCAAGGCACTTGGACATCGATGCATGTAACGGTCGCAATAACTTTTTATTGCTACTGTTTGATCCGTCTCAAGCCAGCCCGACAGTAGGAGAGAACAATATATATATACCTCAGGCATGACTGTGTCAGAAATGTGAACCACAGAGCATGTGGCTGGTCAAACAGTAGTGATGGGCTTGTATTGCCTCGAGATGGGTGCGTGGAATCTGTAGATACTGATAGATTTTAGGGTGATTAGCTTAGGCCCTAATCTATCTATTAGGGTTCAAACTAGCTAGACAGAGAGCACGATGAGAGCAACACCATGAAGCAAGTAAGAATAGAGGGGAGAATTCGCACCTGAGGGCATACCTTATGGTGTTGATGGAGAAGAGGCAACCATGGACTTGAGTGTCGGTGAAGCTAGGGTTGGTGCAGCACTGGCAGAGGTGAAGCATAGTTTGGGGAGACCTTCCCCTGGTTTCTATCTCAAGAGCAGATCGGAGCTCCCTAATCCTTAGGTGGTTTTTGTCTAATAGATGACAATCCTTAGGTTTATAGTGTGGCTCTCCTTACATGGAACGAGAGGGCACCTAAGGGGGCCCACCGCAACAAAGTTTGTTGGTGAAAGTTGCCTAGAGGGGGTGAATAGGCGAATAACCTGAAATTTAACTCAATAAAACCTAATCAAATTACAGAGTGCGGACAAGTCCGGTCAGGATAACAAATTTGACCAAAGGTGAGATTTTTAAGCGATCTAAAGGGCTTAACTCGATGAAATGTAAAGTATACGACCCTAGCAATCTAGTAGATGGTATGCACTAAGTAATAACAACTAGATAGAGGTAGATCACGAGATTGAAGCGAATAACGTGCGAAACCCTAATTTGATCTAGCGAAGAATGAGGAAGTCAAATCAAAGGCACAAGACGCAGGATTTATCCCGTGGTTCATCCCACAAAAGAGTCTACATCCATGTTGAGGATGCCCACAAAAGGCAGGGTTCCACTCAACCCTTTCCTCACTTAACCACCACGAAGGCCGGCTATTCTTCTGCTAAATCACAAGGGCAATGTGACACCCGGTTCCGAAAATGAACCAAGTGAACACATATGTGTGCCCAGGATGTTCAACACACATACACGAATGCATTCACAAAAGGATATACAGAAAATTACCACAGAACAAGATTAATTAAACAAATTTTATTACACAAACCATATTATCCTCGAGCACAAGCTTTAATGAATATTAATGACAAGTTCAACTAATGCAGCGGAAATAAACTAATTAAGCAAACTAAACAGCTAGGCAACATAAGCGATAGGGTATAGCACAGCTCCAATCAACACCAGAGGCAAAGCTGACGGTAGACACGGCCTAGAACTTCACATTATCATCGTTAAACTCCCAATCCTGACCTACAACTGTTGGGGGGGGGGGATTGCAAGGGTGGGTACATGTCGTGCTCAGCAAGTGTGGAAAGTATGACATGTAGCTGATACAAATAATGAAAATAATAATGGTTAGGTGATGAAAAGTACATTAAAATGTTTGAAAAGCAATATATTTTATGTATGTGAAATAAACCCATCATAACCCATAATTAAAATCATAGTATTAGTCTATATTCCATATCCATCATGATATACCAATATCCATATTCAATACCAGAATTTAATTCATAACCATCTATAACCATATTAATAACCGTAACCATCCCAAAAACCATCCCAATACCAAGTTCCCTCTAATCATGGAAGCTGTCCAGGTGCTCATAACCGGGAGCACGGCTATCATGATAGTTTATTAGACACTCTGCAGAGGTTGTACCGCTTTACCCACGTGTTTGTGATTTCATCACTCGTCGGCAACTAAAGAAAACCTCCATTATGCCAAAACACTACCATAGGTGTATGGCCAAGAGATCACAAAATAGCCTTTACAAAGGGATTACTAGCCTATTTAGACCCCACTGAGGTTTTACTGGTGGTGATGCCTCCAACTGAGCACATATTCAAGCAAGGGCCCCCTCTTGAGCCATTCAGATCCCAGGGTAGTCCCACCAATCATCAACAAACCCAATCTGACTACCCCTTCCCCGAGCATCCTTGATGGTCCAAATAGAACTAGCAAAGCCCTAATTAATCAGCTATGCTGCACCCATACTTGGCCTCGTGGTGGCACTGTAGTCCTGGCTTATTCTCGCCTGAACCGGTCCTTAGATCTAAAGCAAGCATCCACCATAACATCCAACCCAACCACACACCAGGCTCGCTTAGATCACCCATTACCATATCATATTGACCAATTCATATTAACCATAATCTCATTAATGCATAATTGAATAGTATCGTTGTTTTCCTATCCAAATTAATTAAGCGAAGCAAAAAGCTAAAAAGCCATTCCCGACTCTCTACCATAAATTCCAGGTGACAAGGGTGGTCAAACAATTCTAGTAAACTTCCTATCATAGGATTTCCCATCAATTTGACACAAGCATGCAGTCTTGCAAACAAAACATTTATTTTAGAAACAGGATCAATATGCTTTAAGGACACTTGTCTTGCCCTTGCGGTTGATTAGGGTCAAAGCTTTCAAACTCTTGGTGCTGGAGATCCTCTGTGGCACTCTCTAGTGCAAATCCGTCTAATCCGCACAATAAGCATACAAACAAGAAACACAATCAATGAGTGCACAAACATTACTTAATATGACATGTCATGCATGATTAATGCAATGCAAGGTAAGGTTGGTTAATAAGTTGCCTTTAATGATCACTATCTAGTTCTAGTAGCTTTTAACAAGTTTATACAGGTTTGGAGTTGATTAGATCTAATTTTAGAATTAATTCAATAGAAATTAACCAGAAAATCGGACTAGTCCGCTAGGGACCGGACAAGTCCGCACTGCGTGAAACTGAAGAACTACGGTTTTCTGGATCGACGTGAATTTGGAGATTAGGGGTCCAATTCACGTAAGCAAAAGAGAATAGAAGGTATGCCAGGTGTTTAGAGCTCCAATGAATCAAGAATATTGGAGGCAACACTTGAATCTTGATGATCTAGGGTTGATGATGAACTTGGAGATGAATTGGTGATGAAGAACAAAAATTGATGGAGATCTTGATCCTCTTTCGTTTCCTCCTCTTCTTCTTCTTGCTTGGGATCTCCTCCTCCCTCCTTGATGGTGGCTCTCCACAAACTAGGGTTTGGGTGGGGTGGAAAAGTGGCAAATAGATGTCAAGCCAAGGGGTGGGGTTGTTTATATAGAGGTGGAGGCTAGGGTTAGATGGATTTCTAGTTTGCGATGAATAAGGGTCCGTTCAAAGTCCCACATGAGCTCTAAAAGAGTTAGGCATGACGTCCCTGGGCCCATTTAACGTAAAACCCAAGAAACAAGTTGTAAAACAAAAGATCAACTCGGAGTCGCGAAATATAAGACAAGTTTGAAAAGGACCGGACTAGTCCGAAGTTGCCCTGAGAGAAATTGAACAACTCTGGCCAAAAATCAGCTACGCCGCACCCATACTTGTCCTCGTGGTGGCACTGTAGTCCTGGCTTATTCTCGCATGAACCAATCCTTAGATCTAAAGCAAGCAAACCACCTTAACATCCAACCCATCCACATACCAGGCTTGCTTAGATCACCCATTACCATATCATATTTAACCAGTTCATGTTAACCATAATCTCATCCATGCATAATTAAATTGAGTGGTATAGTTATTTCCCATCCCAGTTGATTAAGCGAAGCAAAAGGTAAAAAGCCCTTCCCAACTCTCCACCATATATCCCAGGTGACAAGGGTGGTCAAACAACGCTAGTAAACTTCCTATCATAGGATTCCCATCAAATTGACACAAGCATGCAATTTACAAACAAAACATTTATTTTAAAACAGGATCAATATGCTTCAAGGACACTTGCCTTGCTCTTGCTGTTGATTAGGATCAAAGCCTTCAAACTCTTGGTGCTGGAGATCCTCTGTGGCACTCTCCAGCGCAAATCCGTCTAATCCACACCATAAACATACAAGACAAGAAACACAATCAAAGAGTGCACAAATATTACTCAATATGACATGACATGCATGATTAATGCAAATGCAAGGTAGAACTTGTTACTAGATTGCTTTCAAAGATCACTAACTAGTTCATAGCTTTTAACAAGTTTATACAGGTTTGGAGTTGATTAGATCAAATTTTAGAATTAATTCAACACAATTTAACCAGAAAGATCGGACTAGTCCGCTAGGGACCGGACAAGTCCGCGCTTTACAAGATCAGCAGATTAGGGTTTTCTAGATCGACGTGAATTTGGATATTAGGGGTTGAATTCACGTAAGGAAAAGAGAATAGAAGGTATACCGGGTGTTTAGAACTCCAATGAATCAAGAAACTTGGAGGTAACACTTGGATCTTGATGATCTAGGGTTGGTGATGAACTTGGGGATGAATTGGTGGTGAAGGACGAAACTCGGTGGAGATCTTGATCCTCCTTTGTTTCCTCCTCTTCTTCTTCTTGCTTGGGATCTTCTCCTCCCTCCTTGGTGGTGGCTCTCCATGGACTAGGGTTTGGGTGGGTGGAAAAGTGGAAAATAGATGTCAAACCAAGGGGTGGGGCTGTTTATATAGAGGTGGAGGCTAGGGTTAGATGGATTTCGAGTTTGGGATGAGTAGAGGCCGGTTTAGAGTCCCACACGGGCTCTAAAAGAGTTAGGCACGACGCCCCTAGGCCCACTTGATGTGAAACCCAAGAAACAAGTCGTAAAACAAAAGATCAATTCGGAGTCACAAAATATCGGACAAGTCCGGACAGGACCGGACTAGTCCGAAGTCGTCCAGAGAGAAAATCAGACAAGTTTGGTCAAACATCAGACAAGTCCAAATTTGAACAGAAAGGAAAATGGACAAGTCCGCTGGAACACCGGACTAGTCCAGAAAAGTCCAGTGACTTAGCAAATTCTTCAAGGATTCATGGAGCATCGGACTAGTCCGCACCAAATCGGACAAGTCCGAAAGTTTCCAGTGCCAAAAATCGGATTAGTCCGCAGTACAAACGGACAAGTTCGTTTTTAGTCAGAGAGAAATCGGACTAGTCCGCAGCAAAAATCAGACTAGTCCGCACTTTCCTGCGTTTTAAGTGCGGTTTTGTTCCAAATCAATTTTAAACTCGTTCCTCTTGTTATGGGTTAATGTTAAACATGTGTATAAATGTATGTAGGGAATGATGCATGAAAATGAGGGTGTTACAAACCTACCCCCCTTAAAATGAATCTCGCCCTCGAGATTCGACGCGGAAGAGAATAGAGAGGGAAAATCCTTCTTGAGATCATTCTCCAATTCCCACGTCGCTTCTTTTTCTGTGTGGTGCTTCCATTGAACTTTACACCATCTAATAACCTTGTTCCTTGTGACTCTCCTTGGTTTCCAAGATTTTGACCGGTTGTTCGGCATACGTCAAATCTTCCTCTAGGTCCAATTCTTCCATTGGCACTTGCTCTTCCGGTACTCTCAAACACTTCTTGAGCTGGGAAACATGAAAGACATCATGTACATCTGAAAGATGAGCTGGCATCTCCAACTTATACGCTACTTCTCCTGTTTTGTCCAAAATTTTGAACAGTCCAATATAGCGAGGTGCGAGCTTGCCTCTTATGTTAAACCTCTTATGACCTCTCATTGGTGACACCTTGAGGTAAACAAAATCTCCTATTTCAAAGGCTAATTTCCTTCTCCTATTGTCCACATAACCTTTTTGCCTTGATTGGGCAGCCCTCAAGTTTTCACGAATTATTTGGACTTGCTTTTCGGCTTCTTGCAACACATCCGGACCAAATACTTGAGTTTCTCCTGCCTCATTCCAGAATAAAGGTGTCCTACACTTCCTCCCATAAAGCGCTTCATATGGTGACATCTTCAAACTTGCTTGGTAACTATTGTTGTATGAAAATTCTGCATATGGCAAGCTTTTGTCCCAATTTTTCCCATGCTTCAAAGCACAAGCTCTTAACATGTCCTCCAAAATCTGATTGGTCCTCTCGGTTTGTCCATCCGTTTGAGGATGATATGCTGAACTAAAATTCAACCTCGTTCCCAAAGCTTCATGCAATTTTTGCCAAAATCTGGAAGTGAATTGAGAACCTCTATCCGAGACTATCGTCTTTGGGACTCCATGTCGGCACACAATATGCTCCATATACAATTCTGCTAGCTTCGCGGTGGTATATGTGGTCTTGACAGGAATGAAGTGAGCTGATTTTGTCAACCGATCTACAATGACCCACATTGAATCAAAGCCACACTGGGTTCACGGTAATCCAACTATAAAGTCCGTACCAATCTCTTCCCACTTCCACTCCGGAATCTTTAATGGATGCAATAATCCTGCTGGCCTTTGATGTTCCGCCTTGACTCGTTGGCACACGTCACACAATGCAACATATTCGGCTATGTCCTTTTTCATGCTATCCCACCAATAGCAAGCCTTCACGTCTTTGTACATCTTTGTACAACCAGGATGACTTGAGTAAGGCGAGTCATGTGCCTCTTTTAATATCGTCTCCCGAATATGCTTTACATTAGGCACAACAATTCTCTTTCCAAGCCATAAGGTACCATGTTCGTCCTCATCAAATCTAAATTCTCTCCCTTCTTCGGTCCTTTCCTTGATTTCCTTGATTTCCTCATCTGCGGTTTGGGCCTCTCGAATTTCTTGCTCCAAGGTTGGGTTTGACTCCATCGTCTCATTTACAAATCCGAGGTTCAACCTTTCAAACTCCTTACATAACTCGAATGGTAACTCTCACTGTGAGTCGATGACTTACTCCCTTTCTACTCAAAGCATCGGCCACTACATTGGCCTTTCCCGGATGATAGTTGATCCCCAAATCATAATCTTTGATGAGCTCCAACCATCTACGTTGCCTCAAGTTCAGATCCGTTTGTGTGAAAATATACTTCAAACTCTTATGATCCGTATAAATTTCACACCTATGTCCAAGAATATAGTGTCTCCAAATCTTCAATGCATGTACCACGGCTGTAAGTTCCAAATCGTGCGTGGGGTAATTCTGCTCATGTTTCTTCAATTGTCTTGATGCATAGGCGACCACTTGACCTTCTTGCATCAATACACATCCAAGTCCTTGTCTCGATGCATTGCATTAAATACCAAAACTCTTGCTCACGTCCGGCAATACAAAAACTGGGGCTGTTGTCAACCTCTTCTTCAACTCCTCAAAACTATTCTGACAAGCTTCAGTCCATTGGAATGCCTTTCCCTTCATTAGCAACTCCGTCATAGGCTTGGCTATCTTGGAGAAGTCCTTGATAAACCGACGGTAATATCCAGCCATCCCAAGAAAACTCCTTATTTCCTTGACATTTTGCTGCGGTTCCCACTTCAACACGTCTCTCACTTTTCCGGGGTCAACCGATACTCCTCCTCCTGAAATTATATGACCCAAAAAACGACACCTCTCTCAACCAAAACTGACACTTGTTGAACGTGGCATACAATCGATTCTCCCTCAATTTCTGCAACGTAAGCCTCAAGTGTTCCTCATGCTCCTTCTCATCCTTCGAGTAGACCATAATGTCGTCAATAAACACCACAAAGAACTTATCCAAGTACTCCATGAAGACTTTATTCATGAGGTACATAAAGTAGGCAAGAGCGTTTGTCAATCCAAAAGACATCACGGTGTACTCATAAGATCCATACCGTGTCCTAAAAGCTGTCTTGGGTATGTCCGATGGTCTAATCTTCATTTGAAAATAACCTGACCTCAAATCAATCTTAGAGAAGACACAAGCACCCTTCATTTGATCAAACAAGTCTTCTATGCATGGCAAGGTGTACTTGTTCTTGATTGTTACCTCGTTGAGAGCTCGGTAATCCACACACATCCTTTGGGATCCATCCTTCTTGTCCACGAACAGCACGGGCGCTCCCCAAGGTGAAGAGCTAGGGCGAATAAAACCCTTCTCTAGTTGCTCTTGAATTTTCTTCTTGAGCTCCGCTAATTCCATAGGAGGCATCATATACATCCTCTTAGCTATAGGTGCAGTTCCAGGTATTAAATCAATAACAAACTCAATGTCTCGATCAGGTGGCATACCTGGCAACTCGTCCGGAAAACATCCAAAAATTCACACACCACCGGAATATCCTCAATTGCGGCATCGTCCATATGATTCAACTCCAATTGCTTCGGTGCGGTTTGAGATGCTTCAAATTCTACGGTGATCCCTTCTTCGTTGGTCAACTTCACTGTCTTCATGGCACACTCAATAACTCCATTGTGCTTCCTCAACCAGTCCATACCAAGTATAATGTCCAATCCTTGAGAATCCAAAACTATGAGATTGGCGGAGAAGTCTACCCCCCTTATTCTAAGGCTTACTTTTGGACATACTATATTTGTCCTCATCTCTCCTCCAAGAGACTTAACCAATAGAGTAAACTTCATATGAGAGATAGGCAAACTATACTGGGCAACATACTTCAATGCAATGAATGAATGCGATGCTCCAGAATCAAATAACATAGTCGCGGGGTTGGAGTTGGCGAGAAACATACCAATGACCACGTCATCCGCTTTTTGAGCATCCTCCATAGAGACATGGTTCACGTTGCCACGAGCAAAATTCTGCTGTCTCCGGTTTCCTTGTGGCGCTCCTCCATTGGGTCTTGGGTTTTGCCTCGGCGCATTGCTTCCTTGACCAAGGCCTGACTTAAGACATTGGTGCGCAAAGTGTCCAGCTTCTCCACAAGTATAACACTTCTTAACTCCACCAGAATTGTTGGGACGAGCTTGGTTTTGAGCATTGGCTCCAGGAAAATCAGCACGAGTCGCATAAGGCATCGGAGGCCTAGGTGCTTGCATAACAGGGCGCTGCTGCACAAACTGAGTTGGGCGTGGTGCATAACCAGGGCGCTGAGCAGGATTAGAGGAGCTGTAATATGGCGCATTGGGCGGCGCAAAGCGAGGGCGCACATTACTTCCTTGTTGCTGTCCTTGATATGGCGCCTTCCTCTTGATTTCTTGCTCCATCTCGCGAATCTTGTTCTCCACCACAATTGCTTTGTCTACGAGCCTCTGAAAACTGGCATAATCGCAGTTGAGTAGTTTTGCACTTGGATCTCATTGTTGAGGCCTCTCATGAACAAATATCGCTTCCGGCTATCCCGACTAACATCCTCAGGCGCATATCTTGAGAGTTGAGTGAACTTGTTGAGATATTCACTCACGCTTGATTTTCCTTGCCTTAAATTCTCAAATTCTTGCCTCTTCAAAATCATAACACCCTCGTGCACATAATGAGAACGGAAATTCTCCTTGAATTCGGCCCAAGTAATTCTCTCTTGGTTCTCATGAGCATTGCAATAAGCATCCCACCAATCCGCATCTGCTCCAACTAGTTGATGAGAAGCAAATAGCACCTTCCCCCGGTCACTGCATTGGACAATAGCTAGCTTCTTCTCCACGGACTTGAGCCAATCATCCGCATCCATAGGGTCAACGGCTTGAGCAAAGGTTGGCGGCCTAGTCCTCATAAACTCTCCCAACCGATTATGAGGAGGCGGGGGTGGCGGTGGAGGCATGTGGGGCTGATTGTTGATGTTGCTAGCCTGCAGCTGTCCCATTGTTTGTATCATGGTCTGCATGAGCTGGTTTTGCATAGCCAATAGCTGCTCAATGTTGATATCTCCCCGAGTAGATCCTTGTCCAATGTTGTTCTGAGGCACTCCATGGTTCTCCTCCTCATCATTGCCATCCCTCTGGTTGCGAGTCCTCACCATCTGAAGAGAAGCAATAGGTAAGAATTAGAAACGTCCCCAACTATATGCATCAAGGGATATGAAACTAAACAGCTAGCTACACTAGCCTAGGTGGACATGGCAATGCTAAAGCATCCCAAAATCCTCTATTAAGCACACAAGCAAGCAATATATATATATATAGCAAACATCACACCAAAGAAAAACACATCAATTCCTGAGTGCTCCTATGTGCTCTAAAGTGTCCATTCTATCTAGGCTGCGTCCTACGGTCAACCTGTAGCTCTGATACCAATCAGTGACGCCCGGTTCCGAAAAATGAACCAAGCTAACGCATATGTGTGCCCAGGATGTTCATCACACATACACGAGTGCAATCACAAAAGAGTATACAAAAAATTACCACAGAACAAGATTAATTAACAAATTTTATTACACAAACCAGATTATCCTCAAATCAAGCTCTAATGAATATTTATGACAAGCTCAACTAATGCAGCGGAAATAAACTAATTAAGCAAACTAAATATCTAAGCAGCATAAGCGATAGGGTATAGCGCAGCTCCAATAACACCACAGGCAAAGCTGACGGTAGACACGGCCTAGAACTCCGCATTATCACCATTAAACTCCCAATCCTGACCTGCAAATGTTGGGGGGGGGATTGCAAGAGTGAGTATATGTTGTACTCAGCAAGTGTGGAAAGTATGACATGTGGCTGATTCAAATGACGACAATAATAATGGCAAAGTGCTAAAAAGTACATTAAAACATTCGAAAAGCAATATATTACATGTATGTGAAGTAAACCCATCATAATCATAGATAATATCATAATACCAGTCTAAATTCACTACCATCATCAATAATTCCAGATTTCACCATTGCCAATAACCATATTCAATACCAGAAACTAAATACATAACCATCCATAACCATTACCAAACCATAATCATCCCAATTACCAATTTCCCTCTAATCATGTAGGTCATCCAGGCGCTCATAACCGGGAGCACGGCTATCATGATAGTTTTAATAGACTCTGCAGAGTTTGTACCTCTTTACCCACGTGTTTGTGATTTCATCACCCGTCGGCGACTAGAGAACCTCCCTCATGCCAATTACACTTCCTTTGGTGTATGGCCAAGAGATCACAAAATAGCCTTTACAAAGTGATTACTAGCCTATTTAGACCCCACTAAGGTTTCACCAGTGGTGATGCCTCCAACTGAGCACATCTTCAACCAAGGGCCCCCTCTTGAGCCATTCGGATCCCAGGGTAGACCCACCAATCCTCAACAAACCCAATCCGACTACCCCTTCCCCGAGCATCCACAATGGTCCAAACAACACTAGCAAAGCCCTAATTAATCAGCTACGCCGCACCCATACTTGGCCTCGTGGTGGCACTGTAGTCCTGGCTTATTCTCGCATGAACCGGTCCTTAGATCTAAAGTAAGCAAACCACCATAACATCCAACCCATCCACATACCAGGCTTGCTTAGATCACCCATTACCATATCATATTTAACCAGTTCATGTTAACCATAATCTCATTCATGCATAATTAAATTGAGTGGTATAGTTATTTCCCATCCCAGTTGATTAAGCGAAGCAAAAGGTAAAAAACCCTTCCTGACTCTCTTCCATATATCCCAGGTGACAAGGGTGGTCAAACAACGCTAGTAAACTTCCTATCATAGGATTCCCATCAAATTGACACA
The DNA here is from genome assembly GCA_036927565.1 of Tuctoria greenei. Taxonomy (NCBI): domain Eukaryota; kingdom Viridiplantae; phylum Streptophyta; class Magnoliopsida; order Poales; family Poaceae; genus Tuctoria; species Tuctoria greenei. Next base: position 16,518,098 of record JAYESD010000006.1, read on the forward strand.
AGCATGCAATTTACAAACAAAACATTTATTTTAAAACAGGATCAATATGCTTCAAGGACACTTGCCTTGCTCTTGCTATTGATTACGATCAAAGCCTTCAAACTCTTGGTGCTGGAGATCCTCCGCGGCACTCTCCAGCGCAACTCCGTCTAATCCACACCATAAACATACAAGACAAGAAACACAATCAAAGAGTGCACAAATATTACTCAATATGACATGATATGCATGATTAATGCAAATGCAAGGTAGAAATTGTTACTAGATTGCTTTCAATGATCACTAACTAGTTCTAATAGCTTTGAACAAGTTTATACAGGTTTGGAGTTGATTAGATCAAATTTTAGAATTAATTCAACACAATTTAACCAGAAAGATCGGACTAGTCCGCTAGGGACCGGACAAGTCCGCACTTTGCGAGATCAGCAGATTAGAGTTTTCTAGATCGACGTGAATTTGGAGATTAGGGGTTGAATTCACGTAAGGAAAAGAGAATAGAAGGTATACCAGGTGTTTAGAACTCCAATGAATCAAGAAACTTGGAGGTAACACTTGGATCTTGATGATCTAGGGTTGGTGATGAACTTGGGGATGAATTGGTGGTGAAGGACGAAACTCGGTGGAGATCTTGATCCTCCTTCCTTTCCTCCTCTTCTTCTTCTTGCTTGGGATCTTCTCCTCCCTCCTTGGTGGTGGCTCTCCACGAACTAGGGTTTGGGTGGGTGGAAAAGTGGCAAATAGATGTCAAACCAAGGGGTGGGGCTGTTTATATAGAGGTGGAGGCTAGGGTTAGATGGATTTCGAGTTTGGGATGACTAGAGGCCGGTTTAGAGTCCCACACGGGCTCTAAAAGAGTTAGGCACGACACCCCTAGGCCCACTTAACGTGAAACCCAAGAAACAAGTTGTAAAACAAAAGATCAATTCGGAGTCACGAAATATCGGACAAGTCCGGACCGGACCGGACTAGTCCGAAGTCGTCCAGAGAGAAAATCGGACAAGTCTGGCCAAACATCGGACAAGTCCGAATTTGAACAGAAAGGAAAATGGACAAGTCCGCTGGAACACCGGACTAGTCCGGAAAAGTCCAGGGACTTAGCAAATTCTTCAAGGATTCATGGAGCATCGGACTAGTCCGCACATAATAGGACAAGCCCAAAAGTTTCTAGTGCCAAAAATTGGATTAGTCCGCAGTAAAAACGGACAAGTCCGTTTTTAGTCAGAGAGAAATCGGACTAGTCCGCACTTTCCTGCGTTTTAAGTGCGGTTTTGTTCCAAATCAATTTTAAACTCGTTCCTCTTGTTGTGGGTTAATGTTAAACATGTGTATGAATGTATGTAGGGCATGATGCATGAAAATGAGGGTGTTACACTAGTCCGCACAAGTCCAGGGACTTAGCAAATTTTCAAGGATTCTTGGAACACCAGACTAGTCCGCATAGGACCGGACAAGTCCAAAAATGTCCAGAGGCAAAAATAGACTAGTCCACAACAAAAACGGACAAGTACGATCGAAGTCAGAGAGAAATCAGACTAGTCCGCACCAAAGTTGGACTAGTCTACACTTTCTAGAATTTTAAGTGTGGTTTTGTTCCAAATCAATTTTAAACTTATTCCTCTTTATGTGGATTAATGTTAAACATGTATATGAATGTATGTAGGGCATGATGCATGAAAATGAGGGTGTTACAGGTAATCACCAAATCCGTGGGACAACTCACAACCTGAGGCTCCCACAAGTTTAAAACTCGAAAAGATCGAAGATCAACACCCACACGAACTCAAATCAATCAGTCAAACTGAGAGAATCAACCCAAGAGCTCAAGATTGAACAAACCCTTCTCTTTCCTCTTCCATTCGCACAAATCCTCAAGAATTGTTCTTAGGACTCCAAGAATGGTTAAGAGAGGGCTAGGAGGGCTCTAGGAAGGCTATGGTGGCGCTAGGGTTAGAGAGAGGGCCTTTGGAGGCTGGGGGATCCCTTTTTATAGGGGTCCTGACACTTAGCCGTTGCCACCAAAAAAAGTGCAGAGTAGTCCGACCTTAGTTAGGAACTACTTTTCCGCACTGAAACGGACTAGTCTGTCCAAGCGGACTAGTCCACCCCCCCCCCCCCCAAGGCGGACTAGTCTGGTGCTTCAGGACTTAGTCACAGAAGGACACAGACACACTCACCGCGGACTAGTCCGTCCCCTAGCGGACAAGTCTGAACATACACAGATCACTTTGGTCCGCCTAAGATTAGATCAGTCTGATGTGGCCAGACTAGTCCGACTTTCCAGTCCGGACAAGTCCGGCCCTGTCCTTAGGGCTGCTTCAACTCATCTCTCAATCTAGTCTAAATTGGACTATGAGCTCTTAGGATATTCTAACACTTTGACTCATTGAACACACTCAAGCTAAGTGACTAAACTCGCCACAAAGAATTTAAAAGCTCAAGTTACATTCTTCGAGTTCTTCACATTTTCTTCTCTTTTTTCCTTTTTGAGTGAAACCAAGGCCGTCCATCTTCCAATCACCTGTGCTTACACTTTCAAAGTTCATTAGTCCCTTAAGTGTTGTCATTAATCATCAAAACCTACGGCGATTAGACTAGATGCACTTTCGATCTCCCCCTTTTTGGTGATTTGATGTCAACACATTGAGGTTTTTGATAAAAAATAAAGTTGAGTTTGTTTTCATAACACACATGTGTATAAGGAGCTCCCCCTAAATCTGTGCATAGATGATTTTAAATAAGTTAGATGCACAAGAATGGAGTCTATGGGAGGCTTATACATTTGTGTGTTATGGTGGGGTGCCTACGTGTTATGCAAGTGCTGAGATGTGAAATGTGGAGTGAAGTATGCATCTCAGATTTTAATTTTGCATCATCACACATATTTGACTAGAATGATCTTCAATAGAATCAATAATGACAAAATAGACAATAAAATTCACATAACATAGGGTGATAGCATAGTGATAATGACAGCATAGTGATAATGTCATTACAACCCAAAATGAGAACGAGTAGCAAAATTTAACATTACAACCCAGATTTCCAAAATATATCATAGTCCATGGATCTATAATACTCCCCCCTCAATCTATCCCCCTTTGCATCAAGACACCAAAAAGGAAAAAGAGTAAGGGAGAAGAGAGAGAACCTAATACTACTCATCGTCACTCTCGCTCGCGTCTCCACGGTCTGGGTCACTCTCAGTCTCCTCGTCATCTTGAGTGTTGTCGTCTTCATCATCATCTTCATCATCATCGTTGACCTCCTCAGCAGTACGAGCAGCGCTAGAGGGACCACCCCCACCACCAAAGAGGGCAGCCTCTGCCTCCGAGAGTTTTGGAAATGGCGTAATTTGTTCATCCTCGGAGGCCTCGGGGACATAGGAATGTCCACTTTTTTGCAAAGCTTGTGAAGGTACTTGTCATGCTTATTTGCAATTTTGTTAGCCTTCACCTCCGCTTTCTGACACGAGGTGAATATTGACTTCAGAAACTTGAGTGTAGCACACGCAAGGTCGCTGGAGGAGGAGGAGGAGGAGGAGGAGGCATCGAGAGCCAGAGGAGGAGAAGGCACAAAAGAAGTACCTCTCCTCGAAGCTCCGCCAATCTTTGGCGCAGGAGGTGGAATATGAGGGTGGAGAGCTCTATGCTTGACATCCTTCACAAACTCCAAGCCAGACACTTTCTCAGTGAAGCACATGATGAGAGGGGCATATCCAAAAGAGCGATTGGGAATGTGTGATATGTTGAAGATGTCGTTGTAGATATAGTCAAAGACATCAAACTTCTCATCTTCAACTATCATCTTCATCAAGTGCCTCGAATTTCCTTGGATCATGCCTGCGTCCCCATCCTTAGGTGCTAGAGTTTTTCTCAAGATCCGATTAAGAACGCTAAAGAAGGGGCGAAGAATCTTGGTGGTTGGAGGATTGTAGAAGTCGACCTCGTACATGAATTCCATCTCTCCCAAATCTAGAGCCTTGAGGTTGTGAATGGTCAGCTCATAGTTCAAGAACTCCTCAAGTCCAAGAATTCTAGCGAACTCATCATAGAGCACAGAATATTTAACTCCATTAGTCAACCATGTAATCTTCCTATCTCCAAAGGTGGAGAAGTAACAAGTGGAGTAGAATTGGGCCACCAACTTTGTGCTCCAGTTTAATCTAAACTCCAACAACTCCTTGAGTCCATGGTGCTCAACAGCTCGGATTATTGCATTGAAGGCTTGATGATCCTTCTTTTCCATATAAGCCCAATCTACCCATTGAACATCTGTCACTGGAGTTGAATGTGGCCTAGAGGGGGGGTGAATAGGCCTTTTTGATTTTTAGTCAGAACCTGCAAGACTTAGCAACTTGATCAAATACCAGGAAATTGGACTAGTCCTGTAGAGTGCGGACTAGTCTGGTGCGTGCGGACTAGATTGATCAAGTTAGATCAATGATTTCAATACAAGCACAGTACGCAGCGGAATATAGTATGTAACTTGAAAGTATTGAATCCATGAAATTAAGTGTAGCACAAACTAACTTTGATTTCAAAGTTTTAATGTATGATGGACAAGATCAAGTAAACCCCAGAATACGATATGAAAAACTTAAGAACAAGTTTGACACAAGATTTTATCCCGTGGTTTGGTTCCCACAAAGGCAACCTACGTCCACGTTGAGGAGCCCACAAAAGGACCGGGTCCTCACTGACCCTAACCTCGTCGAATCGCCATGAAGGCCAATACTCTTCCACTATCACAAAGGGTAAATCACCAAGTTCAAGGGGCCTTCTCACAAGTTGAGGGCTCCCCAAGATTACAAATCAAACACCACCAAGAACACACTCTTAAGATCAACAATGAAACAATAGGAGTGTGTTAGAGATTCAAACCCAAGAGCTCAAACGTGTGGAATCGTGTCTCTCCTTTGACCCAAAGTGAATCCTCAAGGATTTGATCTTTCTTGCTTTGTTTTGCATGGAGAGATGTGTTTTCTAAGCTCTTGGAGGGTGTGACGGCGCAGGGAGTTGAGCGAGTTGAAAGTAGGGTCGTGCACATCTATTTATAGGATGTTTCCAAAAGTTATCGTTAGGGTTTCGAGGGTACAGACTAGTCCGTGGTGGAGTCCGGACTAGTCCGTTGTGCGGCATGTAGTAAACCCTAAGTTCTCAGAAACACCGGACTTGTCCGACCTTGGGCGGACTAGTTCGATTTAGGCTCTAGAAAAGTTCGGACTAGTCCGGTCATTATCAGACTAGTCCGACTGTGGTGAACCCCTTAGTGAATTGAGGACGAGTCCGCACTTGGAGGACTTGTTCGATTTTAGTCAGAGAGGTTATCGAACTAGACCGAATATTATCGGACTTGTCCGATATTGTGCAAAGTTGTGAAGTGTTGAGGACTAGTCTGCACTGGGGAGGACTAGTCCGATCTTAGTCAGAACGATATCGGACTAGTCCGTGGTGATATCGGACTAGTCTGGTCTGTGTAAACCTAGACTGTGCAGATAAGTCCGCACTGGGAAGACTTGTCTAATTTTGAACAGAGGGATTATCTGACTAGTCCGGGGTATATCGGACTAGTCCGGACCTGTGTAAATTTGTGCAGTGAATGAGTTTCCTTGTGCTTGAGCTCTTGGGGTGTGTTTCTTCAACACAATCCATACACAATGATCTAATATATTTAATTCTTAAGCTCTTTTCTGTATAGATCCTCATTCTCCTTTCTTTTTGCGCTTTCTTCATAATTTCGTTAAAACCTGTGCTCATCTCAACAATTTGGTTAGGATCTCATTTGTTTGTCATAAATCAACCAAAACCCACAAGGAATACCTAGATGTACTTTCAGGAGTTTTCTTGGTTAGGTAGACAAGGCGATAATAATCGCAATGGAAGTCGCACCAGAAATGAGGATCTGATGTTGCTTTCTCATACTTGTAGGGATCCTTCATCTCGAGCCTTCTTGCTTTATAAGATCCTTGTCCTTTGAACACATTGCTTCCCCGCTCAGGTTGGCGGTTAGGGTCATGCACAGGAGGAGTCAAGACCAACGGACCAATGGGGCCTTGTGGAGGGCCACGAGGATCTGTGGTTTGGTCACGAATGACCAAACCTCTCCCTACCAGAGATTTCTTTCAAGGAGGAGCCTTTTTGAGAGGCAACTTCTGTGCAGGCTCCTTTTCTTTCCCTTTATCTTGGCTACTCTCACTCATAGGTGCTTTTCCCTTATTTGCTGCCTGGGCCTTTTGCTTCTCACCCAAAGTGACAATCATTTTCCTTCTTCTTGCTTGCTCTTCGGCCGCTTGAGCTTGGACTGCATCCTGATCGTGCTTCTTCTTGGTTCGAGCATCACACAAGTGATCAAGCTCCGCTGCAACGGCTGCTTCCTCAGCGTCTTTTCAACGATAGAATTCATGTCGAGCCGCCTCCCTTTCCGGATCAGAAAAGGAGAGTTGTTGCATCGAGACATGCTGAAATAAGGATAACAGAGGAGTATGAGGTGATATCAAGTGAAATATTGCGGTAGAGAAGTAGAGAATTCACTAAGTTACGAGTTATTCCTAGGTTAGACCGAACTTGTCCGGTCCCTGGCCGGACTAGTCTAGTCAAGAACGAACTTGTCCGCCTAAGTATGTACTAGTTCAGACCACCCAGCGTTAAACCCTAACTACACGATTTTTCTACAAACATTCGATACCAAGGCACAATATTGCATGGAGAGAATCACAAGGTGATAGATAAGCTAGTAGGACTCTAGTTTCCAGGAGAAATGACCTAGAATTGAAGGAATTGAAAAAATTCAAGTTAGTTCAAGAACACACCTTGAGATGTGAAAATGGACAAATCCATGGACGGAAGGACGGAGTAGTCCAGGATTCACCTTCCCGACACTCCGAAGAGGCTTCCACACAGATTCCTTGTAGATTTTGAAAGTTGGAACCAAAAATCGCTAATGGAGACGGTTTTTTGGAGAGAGGCACACGTTGGAGAGTTTGAAACGAAGTGGAGGGGTCGGGCCTGACGCTGGGGGTTAAGTCCCCCGAAGTCCAGACTAGTTTGGTTATGGTACCGGACAAGTCCGAGCGCCGGACCACGTACGGACTAAGCTTTAGCTTCGGACAAGTCCGGTGATAGGACGGACTAGTCCATTGTGGACTAGTCTGAGCCTGTCTGGATATGTCCAGGACGCCGAACTTGTCCGACCCCATGGGCAGACTAGTCCGGTTCTAGACAGCAAATTCTCATATATATATTGAAAAAATTGCAAAAATGATCCATATGGACTAAGTTTTTCACAAATATTATCAATGGATATGGCCAGTAAAGGACACAAACATTCATACAATGACCATGATTCAAGGAGACAATAATTGAAAATAATTTGATAGAAAATTGAGGAAGGCAAGTTTTCGAAAGCATGCATAGTTTTGAAGACAAAAACAAGACTAACACTGAGATATTCAACATCTCAAGCCACATTTCAAGAATCAAGAATATTTAGTTCATTCCTAAGTTCGCAAAAGCATTTTTCATCTAGTGTCTTTGTGAAGATGTCGGCTAGTTGTTTTTCGGTTCTCACATGTGAAATAAAAATATCCCCCTTCATAGAATGGTCTCTCAAGAAATGGTGCCGTTTGTCAATGGTTTTGGTTCTAGAGTGTTCAACGGGGTTATGGGCAATGTTGATGGCACTCTTAGTATCACATAGGAGCGAAATATGGTTCATATTGAGACCATAGTCCCTTAGAGTTTGTCGCATCCAAAGAAGTTGTGCACAACAACTTCCGGCTGCGACATACTATGCTTCGGCTGTGGATAGGGCAATGGAATTTTGTTTCTTGGATGACCATGACACTAGGGACCTACCCAAGAATTGACAAGTCCCGGAGGTACTTTTCCAACAACTTCTGAATGCGACATACTCTGCTTCAGCTGTGGATAGGGCAATGGAATTTTGTTTCTTGGATGACCATGACACTAGGGACCTACCCAAGAATTGACAAGTCCCGAAGGTACTTTTCCTATCCACTTTGCATTCGGCATAATCCGCATCGGAGTATCCAATGAGGTTAAACTTGGACCCTTTGGGATACCACAACCCTCGATTAGGTGTATAAACTAAATAGCGCAAGATTCTCTTTACGGCTGTCAAGTGACACTCCTTGGGAGCGGCTTGAAACCTTGCACACATGCATACACTTAACATAATATCGAGCCTAGATGCACAAAGGTAAAGAAGCGATCCAATAATGGAGTGGTATACCTTTTGGTCGATGCTAGGGTTGTCTTGGTTGATATCGAGATGTCCATTCATCGCCATTGGCGTCTTGATGGGCTTAGCCTTTTTCATGTCAAACTTCTTCAGAATGTCTTGAGTATACTTGGTTTGACATATGAAGGTACCTTCCTTGAGTTGTTTCACTTGGAAACCTAAAAAGAACTTCAACTCCTCCATCATTGATATCTCAAATCTCTCTGTCATGTTTTTGCTAAACTCTTCACAAAAAGGTTGATTAGTAGAACCTAATATTATGTCAACATAAATTTGGCATACAAATAAATCATCATCCATGTTCTTGGTAAAGAGTGTATAATCAGCCTTTCTTATCTTAAAACCATTATCAATGAGAAAGTCCCTAAGGCACTCATACCAAGCTCTAGGAGCTTGTTTGAGGCCGTAGAGAGCTTTATGAAGCTTAAAGACATGGTTAGTGTACTTATCATCCTCGAAGTCGGGCGGTTGCTCCACATAAACCTCCTCCTTGATTGGTACATTGAGGAAGACGCTTTTCACGTCCATTTGAAACAACTTGAAATTGTTGTGAGTAGCGTAGGCCAATAATATGCGAATAGATTCAAGCCTTGCTACGGGAGCAAAGGTTTCATCGAAATCCAAACATTTGACTTGAGAGTATGCTTTGGCTATAAGTCTAGCTTTGTTTCTTGTTACCACGCCATGCTCATCTTGCTTGTTGCGGAAGACCCACTTGGTTCCTACCACATTGGCATTAGGTCTTCTCACGAGCTCCCATACTTTGTTCCTCTTGAAGTTGTTGAGCTCCTCTTGCATGGCTATTACCCAATCTGGATCTCGTAGGGCATCTTCAACTTTAAATGGCTCTAAGGAGGACACAAAAGAGTAGTGAGCACAAAAGTTAGCCATACGAGATTGAGTCATTACCCCCTTGGAGATGTCTCCAAGTATGTTTTCAACGGGATGATCCCGTTGAACACATTGATGCACTCTTGGGTGGGTACCTTGGTCTTGAGTCAACTTCTTCATCTCCTTCATCTTCATAGTCTCCCCCTTGACCATTGCCACCATATTGATCTTCAATTCCTTGATCATGGTGATCTTGATGAGGTTGTTGATCTTGGGGATCTTGGACTTGATCTTGTGCTTGGGGCACCTCTTGTGATGGAGTTGAGTCACTTGGGCCTTGTTGCTCTTGAGGTCTTACATCACCAAGCGCCATCCTTCTCAACACATGGTGCGTCTTATTCATCTAGAACACATTGATCAACTTTCTCCACTTGGGAGCCATTAGTTTCATCAAACACCATGTCACGTGCGATTTCAAAACAACCGGAGGTTTTGTTGAAGACACGATAGGCGTAGGTGTTTGAGTCATAACCAAGCAAGAAACCTTCATCAGATTTTCGAGCGAACTTCGAAATTCTAGGCTTCTCGTTAAGAATATAACATTTGCTATCAAAGACTCTAAAGTAGGAGATGTTTGGTTTGCTACCCATTAGAAGTTCATATGGAGTCCTCTTCAATAGGCGATGGAGGTAGAGACAGTTTCTAGCATGGCAAGTGGTGTTTACTGCTTTTGCCCAAAACCTATCGGAAGTCTTGTATTTATCAAGCATGGTCCTTGACATCTCTATTAGAGTTCGATTCTTCCTTTATGCCACCCCATTTTGTTAGGGTGGGTAGGGCGCCGAAAGCTCATGCTTGATGCCCTCCTCGTCCAAGTACTCTTCAACTTGGGTTTTCTTGAATTTGGTGACATTGTCGCTTCTTATCTTCTTGATTCTCAAGGAGAACTCATTTTGAGCTCTCCTCAAGAAAATCTTGAGGACACCTTGTGTTTCACCTTTTTCATGCAAGAAAAACACCCAAGTGAAGCGGGAAAAGTCATCAACAATAACTAAGCCATATTTGTTACTGCCAATGCTTATGTAGGCAATGGGACCAAAAAGGTCCATTTGCAGCATCTCCAATGGTCTTGTTGTCGTCATCACATTCTTGGTGGGATGAGCTGCTCCGACTTGTTTCCTGGCTTGACATGCGCTACAAGGCCTATCTTTCTCAAAAACAACATTCTTAAGACCTCAGACGTGATTGCCTTTTAGATGTTTGTGAAGATTCCTCATACCAACATGGGCTAGCCTGCGGTGCCACAACCAACCCATGTTGGTTTTTGCAATCAAGCATGTTTCAAGTTGAGTTTTATCCGCGGTGAAGTCCACGAGATAAATCTTTCCCTTGAGCACACCCTTGAAGGCAATCGAGTTATCAATTCTTCTAGTGACAACCACGCCCTCATTAGAAAACAAGCAAATATCCCTTTTCGCATAATTGAGAAATGGATAAGAGATTATAGTCTAACGATTTAACATGCATGACTTGAGAGATGGTGTGTTGTGGAGAAATAGAGATTTTACCCATACCTAGTACCTTACCTTGACTATTGTCGCCAAAGTAGATACTTTGACTTGGGTCATCAATTTCTTCATACTCCACAAACATTCTTCTCGCTTCGGTCATATGATTGGTGCAGCCACTATCTAGCACCCACTTTGAACCGCCGGAGGAGTAAGCCTACAAGACAAGTTTAGGGTTTGGTTTTAGGTACCCAAGCTTGGTTGGGTTCTTTGAGGTTAGTCACAAGGCATTTGGGCACCCACACACAAGGCTTTGGGCTCTTGTGGTGTGGCCCAACATATTTAGCATAAGTATAACCAAATTTGTTTCTCATAAGCACGTAATATGCATCAAAATCATAAAACATTTGTTAAATTGACATTTTTAGCATTTTGAGCATCTTTGTCAAGTTTCACTATATCATTAGATGTAGATGTATGATATTCATTCTTGACTTGAAGTGAACCTTCTGTGACAAATTCAATTTGCATCTTGTTATTCTTGAGAATTCTAGCATTTTGCTTTCCTTCTCTTGAATAGCCAAGACCATCTTTGATCAAGGGAGATCTTATGATCGAGTATGCACTACGTGCATACTTGATATTTTCCTCATCAAAGATGTCACCCTTAGGTGTGCTCTTGCTATTTGCCAAATTAAGCTCATTCTTTAGATCAAGCACAAGGTTAGCACATTTGCAAGTTTTAGTGTTCGGATCTGTTTTAGGCAAGGTTAAGCTTGTTTAGGAAGAAGAAGGGACACTTGACTTGAGAGTTGCGAATTGTGCCTCAAGACTCTTGTGAGCTTTGTTCAAGCTCACAAGTTCATCTTGGAGCACAAAATTCGAAATCTTAAGCCTTGAGGAAGCCTCCTTGCATTTCGCATGTTCAAGTTCAAGTGTCTTGTTCTTTTCCTTCTCAAGCTCAAGGAGCCTCTCAAAGTTAAGATTCTTTTGCTTCTCATTGACAAGCAATTCATCTTGTTCCTTGAGAAGCTCTTCCTTGTCTAAAATCTCATTGGGGAGCTTTTTTATCTTAATGATAGCACTTTTACTCAAGCCTTCAAACATATATTCATTTTCACTATCACTACCAAAATCCTCATCTTTAATGGAACGCAAGGAGAGTTTAGATTTAACCTTTATTTTTCCTTCCTTGGCCATAAGGCAAGTGTGGCTTGAGCTTTTCCACTCTCCCTTGTTTGGCAGAAGTGTCTTCTTCATTGTTGGCTTCTTGATAGCGACGGTTGCCACTCCCGCTTCATCATTGGAGGAGGAATCATCGTTGGAGTCTCACTCCTTGCAACATGAGCGTGCCCTTGAGCTTTCTTCTTCTTGACCATATTCCTCTCTTGAGGCTTCTCATCATTGTTCTTCTTCTTCTTGTCATCGTCCTTTTCGTATGGGCAAATCACAATGAAGTGCCCATACTCACCACGGTTGTAGCACGCTCTCCTTGGTCTTGACTTGCTCTTGTCCTTGCCCTTGCTATCATAGTTTGACCCTCTTCTCTTCCTCATCATTATCTTGAATATTTTGATGAAGAAGGCCATTTCCTCTTCATCCATGTCGGTGCTTTCCTCCTCTTCACTTTCTTCATCATTGCTTGAAGCTTGCACCTCCTTGCCTTTGGACTTGGTGAGGCTTTGAGAGCAATGACTTTCTTCTTGGAGGATGTGATCTTGCAAGGTCATTTACATGGCATGCTTCCATCTCCATCATCTCTTGGTTGATGATCTTGCCAAGCACCTCATCCGGAGTCATCTTGTGAAAGTTGGGACTCTTGCGGATGAGAGTGCAAAACGTCACATTGCGAGGCATGAAGGCTCTAATTGTTCTCTTGACTACTTCCTGTTCGGTCCACTTCTTGCATCAATATGCCCGACTCCTATTGATGAGAGTCTTGAGTCAGTTGTACATCTATTGAGGGGTCTCGCCTTCTTCTATGGGGAATCTTCCAAGCTCCCCCTTGATCATCTCAATCTTGGCTTCTCTCACAGACTGGTTGCCTTCATGAGCAATTTTGAGAGTGTCCCAAATTTTCTTGGCTTGCTCCAACCCATCCACTTTGTTGAATTCTTCTTGGTTCAAGGCTGAGTTGAGCACGGCTACCGCTTGAACATTGCGGTGAATGAGTTGTTCTTATTCCGGAGTCAACTCTTCATCATCCACGGGGATATCTACACCTGTGCAAATAACATGCCAAAGTGTAGGATTGAGAGAAATAAGATGCAACTTCATGTTGTGCTTCCACATGGTGTAGTTAGTCCCATCAAAGTATGGATCTTTTCCCATAGGAATATAAAGATAGTTTAAATGAGAATTGAGGTGTTCATAGTTAAAAGGATATCACGTGTAGTCCTCCTCGGGCTTCTTGAGCTTCTTCTCCTTCTCATGGCCTCATCTCTTGCTTTTTGAAAACGATCCGCAAGACGCTTCATTTCTTCATCTTCATGTTCGGTTTCACCATCGAAGGGTGGAGGTTTTGGCTTGTCTTTGGAGGTGTTGCCAATCTTGTCATGCAAGGGATTGGATCCTTGTCCTCCGGTGTGGCTGTTCTCGCCGGCGTCGGTGGTGTCGATGATCGGCATCACCTTATCAACATTTTCCCCCATCTCATCTCCAAGCGGTTAAGCTTTTTGGAGAGTTAGGCTCTGATACCAATTGAAAGTTGCCTAGAGGGGGGGTGAATAGGCAGATAACCTGAAATTTAACTCAATAAAAGCTAATCAAATTACAGAGTGCGGACTAGTCCCGCTTGTGGGCGGACTAGTCCGGTCAGGATAACAGATTTGACCAAAGGTGAGATATTTAATCGATCTAAAGGGCTTAACTCGGTGAAATGTAAATTATACGACCCTAGCAATCTAGTAAATGGTATGCACGAAGTAATAACAACTAGATAGAGGCAGATCACGAGATTGAAGCGGAGAATGCGTGAAACCCTAACTTGATCTAGCGAAGAATGAGGAAGCCAAATCAAAGGCACAAGACTCAAGATTTATCCCATGGTTCAACCCCACAAAGGAGTCTACATCCACGTTGAGGATGCCCACGAAAGGCAGGGTTCCACTCAACCCTTTCCTCATTTAGCCACCACGAAGGTCGGCTATTCTTCCACTAAATCACAAGGGTAATCACCAAATCCGTGGGACAACTCACAACCTGAGGCTTCCACAAGTTTACAACTCAAAAAGATCGAGGATCAACACCCACACCGACTCAAATCAATCAGTTAAACCAAGAGAATCAATCCAAGAGCTCAAGATTGAACAAACCCTTCTCTTTCCTCTTCCAATCCTCACAAATCCTCAAGAATCGTTCTTAGGACTCCAAGAATGGTTGAGAGAGGGCTAAGATGGCTTTAGGAAGTCTATGGAGGCGCTAGGGTTCGAGAGAGGACCTTTGGAGGCCTGGGGGTCGCTTTTTATAGGGGTCTCGACACTTAGCCGTTGCCACTAGAAAAAGTGCGGACTAGTCTGGCCTTTGACCCCGGACTAGTTTGGCCTGTGGGGACCAGTGATGTCATCCTTGACCAACCACAAAGCCCCGCACCACCTTTTGAATTAAAACAGTCACCAAACAATGGACTAGTCCGTCCAACAACGGACTAGTCCAATCTCACACAAAACAGTTTGCTCTGGTTGAGAACGGGCAAGTGTGACATATCAGACTAGTCCGGCCCCTGAGGGCGGACAAGTCCGGCTGTCCAGGACTTAGTCCCAGCAGCCATCTCCAAGTCCACAGTGGAGTAGTCTGTCAAAGTACGGACTAGTCCGAACTCAGTCAGGAACAACTTTTCCGAACTGAAAAGGACTAGTCTGTCCAAGCGGACTAGTCTGACTCCCTAGGGCAGACTAGTCCGGTCCTTCAGGACTTAGTCCCATAAGGACATAGACACACTCATCGAAGACTAGTGCGTCCCCTAACGGACAAGTCCAAACTTACACAGAACGGTTTGGTCCGCCTAATATCAGATCAGTCCGATGTGGCCGGACTAGTCCGGCCTTCTAGCCCGGACAAGTCCAACCCTATCCTTAGGGCAGCTTCAACTCACCTCTCAATCTAGTCTAAATTGTACTATGAGCTCTTAGGAGACTCTAACACTTTGACTCATTGAACACACTCAAGCTAAGTGGCTAAACTTGACACAAAGAATTTAAAAGCTCAAGTTCCATTCTTCGAGTTCTTCACATTTTCTTCTCTTTTTCCTTTTTGAGTGCATCCAATATCATCCATCTTTCAATCAAATGTGCTTACACTTGCAAAGATCATTAGTCCCTTAAGTGTTATCATTAATCATCAAAACCCACGGGAATTAGCCTAGATGTTGTCGGTACCCTGCATACCGGGTATCCCACGATACCGCAAGAAGCGCAAGAAATTTCCACCTATCAGGTAAGAAGGTCTCCTCAGGCCCCACATGTCACATTGCACCAGACCCGCTTCCCTGATATGGGTAGCTCCTCGATTGACACATGTAAAGGAAGACAGAAACTAAACACCCAACGTAGGGAAGCTCCGGTGTCAACACGTGCACAATGACCCCGGACCTAACCCCTAGTAGAGAGGAGCTCCAGTGCCGCCACGTGTACAACAGTCCCGGACTTACTTTCCCGTAAGGGAAAGCTCCAGAGCTGCCATGTGTGAAGCCTCCAGACCTTCATCACCAACAGTAACATGAGCAGATCTCATTCAACTCAGACATTCAAGGACAGTTAAAGCGGCAGTTACAAGACCTGATTACGTGTCATTAATGATATATTAATGACACACGATTAGTGCACTATTAATAGGGGTAATGTAGCCATTAAGGTACGTTATCACACTATTAATCATGCTTAATACCCTTAGGCAGTGTATTAGGCCATTAAATACGCCAGGGCCACATGTCGGGCCAGGCAAACTTTGTAACGGTCGGTCCTTATATTATAAAAGGGTTGTGCCGCACGACACAAGAGGAAAAAAAAGAGACCTCACACACACACACACACTCAATACAACAACACAAACCCCGTGGAGTAGGGTGTTACGCTCAGGCGGCCCGAACCACGTAAATCTCTCATGTCACCATCTT
This sequence comes from Tuctoria greenei, assembly GCA_036927565.1. Taxonomy (NCBI): domain Eukaryota; kingdom Viridiplantae; phylum Streptophyta; class Magnoliopsida; order Poales; family Poaceae; genus Tuctoria; species Tuctoria greenei. Next base: position 16,533,809 of record JAYESD010000006.1, read on the forward strand.
GATCCTGATCCTTAAGTGCCCCAACCGAAACAAGAACCTCCGCGGGCTACATTTAGTAGTACCGGGGGAAGTGTCATAGGAACACTTCAACATTTGGCGCGCCAGGTAGGGGGGCCCAGGATCTCAAGATCGTGAATTCCGCCACAGGATCTTCCAACGGCAACCGCGCTGGACAACCTACCGGAGGCAATACCTCCAACGCGCAACAGCCAGTGGGTGCCATTGTTTTGGCGGGCAATATGGCTCCACAGTCACCATCTGCTCCGGCAAACAATGTTGGGCAACAAGATGGTGCATCTACGTCGATCACTACATCGACAAACAACAAGCATGAGCACGCGCTCATTGCTGCGCGAGCTCTCCTACAACACCCACCGCCTCAAGGAGCACCCCAAGGTGCCATGGAGCGGTGGATGGCTGATGTTGACCATCTGGTTGCAGCTGCAGCTGCTGGCATCAGCAATCAAGGTCCTCCCCCTTTGGGGCGAGCACCATCACAATGACGGACCTTATCAGGCTGACTTGGTCCACAAGTCTCTCAGTATAGGAGATGTGTTGCATCTCAGCAGGTGACTTTACTGCCTCCCGGTGCACGACGCACCCATACCATCATCAGGATTCTGACCCATGACCTGCGGTCAGAACTTGATCGCCGTTATAGGCAGCAGGATGGCCGTGTCCACATCGAGCGTGCTCGCGAAAGGCGAGAGGCTCGAGACAACCCTACTCCTCAGGGAGAAGGAGGAGGCTGATCTACCCTGGCCATGCATTTATGCATGGTCAGATGGCCACAGAAGTTCTGGCCTCACTTGCCGGAAAAATTTGACGGGACTATTAACCCCGCCGAGTTCCTTCAAATCTACTCCACTGCTATACTGGCAGCAGGGGGTGATGAGGCCATGATGGCCAACTACTTCCCAGTGGCCTTAACCGGGACTGCAAGGTCCTGGTTCATGATTCATCTGCCTGACTCCATTAATAGTTGGACGGAGCTATGTCAACAATTCACCGCCAACTTTGGGAGCCCTTACACCTGGCCCGACACTGAATTCGATTTGTTTGCTCTAAAGCAAACAATGGGGGAATCACTACGATCCTTCATTCAACGGTTCTCTCAAGTACGAAATACCATCCCTTCAATCTCGAGCTCTTCTGTTATCATTGCATTCAGACATGGCGTTCGAGATAAGAAGATGCTAGAGAAACTGGCGACCAAAGAAGTCACCAGTGTCACGGAACTCTTCAGCTTGGCAGACAAATGTGCTAAGGCTACGGAAGGCCGTGAAATGCACTCCAAACCAGCTCTGTAGTTCAACAAAAAGTCCTCCAAAGCTGAAACCACTACCTCCGGTGGTGGAAAGAAGAAGAAGAAATCCAACGGCAAAAAGAAGCTGCCGGTCAGCGCACCTGCTGCTGCGGCTGCTGCAGCTCCGGTTGGTCGGGGACCACACCCTGAGAAATGGCCTCGACCATCGTCAGAAGATGGAGGTAGTTCCATATTGTGGTGTCCGATACTCAAGACGGACCAACACAGTTTGGAAGAATGTTGGGAGGTCCAAAACCTTGCCGAGCGCTATAATAAGCGCCGGGAAGAAGCTCCTTTCCGCCAGCGAGAAGGAAATCAAAAAGTCAATGAAGCTCCGGCTGAGGAGGAGCTAGGTTTCCAGGACCCCAAAAAGGTCCTGAAAGCCGTCTACAACAGCGTTGACAACGATTCCGACGTCTCTGACAATGAACGTCGAAAAACCATGAACAACATTTTTGGTGGTTCTTGGGATATTACTTCTCGCCACATCCTCAAGACAATGAGGCGAGATATGGCCGCTGCAGCTCCCATCGCTAGGGTGGAGCCCCATCGGAAATGGATGGACACTCCCATCATTTTTTATTCCACGGATTGCCCTCGCAACATGATCGGAGCTGGCCAACTTCCATTAATGGTGTCTCCCACCATTAAAAATATCCAACTTCACCATGTGATGGTGGACGGAGGTGCAGGACTAAACCTCATAAGCTTCGAAGCTTTCGTCAAGCTTCAGCTCTGACCTTCAGACCTTCGTCTCTCTTGACCTTTCTCTGGGGTAGGTCTGGGGGCCATTACACCTCTCGGTTCCATCACCCTCCCGGTAACCTTCGGGACTTGGGAGAACTATAGAACCGAGAAGTTGGTCTTCAATGTCGCGCAGATCAGTCTGCCATTCAACACCATTTTGGGCAGGCATGCCTTGTATAGGTTCATGGCCACTGCCCATTATGGTTATTTAGTGTTGAAGATGCCAACACCTACGGGCATTCTCCGGATCCGTGGAGATCGCACTGCAGGAGTCACTGCATTGGAAGAACTCTATGCGCTTACTACAGCGCAAGAGGAAGCATCCGGTAAGGAGCCAGCTCTGAACCCTTCGAGCATTCGTCATCGAGGCTCTACCTTTGCACCTCGCGTGCAACCAAGCAGCGACACCGACGTTCCGGTCAAAGTCATCCAAATTGGTTCCGATGCTGCTCAGACTACCCGTATATTGGGAGGTATGAACGACAAATACGAACTTGCGCTCATCACATTCCTCTGGGCCAATGTTGACATGTTTGTCTGGCAACCATCACAAATGCTTGGGATCCCTAGGGAGGTGATTGAGCACAATCTGAAGATCTATCCTGATGCATGGCTTGTACACCAGAAGCCCCGGAAGCAATCAATCGAGCGGCAAAACTTCATCCGACAGGAGATCAAGAAGTTGCTCGAAGCTGGATTCATCCGGGAAGTCTTCCATCCAAAATGGCTGGACAACCTAGTTGTGGTGCCCAAGGCTGGCGGGAAGCTTCGGATGTGCATCGACTACACTACACTAAATAAGGCATGTCCAAAAGATCTATTTCCACTACCTAGAATAGATCAGACAGTGGACTCCACCTCCGGGTGTGAGCTATTGTGTTTCTTAGATGCATATTTTGGATATCATCAAATCCAAATGTCTAAGGAAGATGAAGAGCACGTTTCCTTCATAACAGTAGATGGATTGTATTGTTATATTGACATGCCCTTTGGTCTCAAAAGTGCTGCTTCAACATTTGTACGAGCTATGTACAAAACATTCGGAGAGCTAATCAGAGACTTGGTGGAGGTGTACATTGATGACATCGTGGTGAAAATCAAGAACAAGGAGTCACTCCTTGACAACTTACAAGCTGTCTTCGACAAGATGCGCAACACGCGCACAAAGCTAAACCCAGACAAGTATGTCTTTGGGGTTAGCTCCTGGAAGCTTCTAGATTTCTTGGTGACACACCGAGGAATTCAAGCAAACCCGGTGAAGATTAAGGCCATTGAAGATATGCGGCCCCCAACCCGTATCAAGGATGTTCAGAAGCTAACTGGATGTTTAGCTGCGCTCAGTCGGTTCATTTCAAGACTGGCAGAGCGGGCACTACCCTTCTGTAGGATCGAAGAGCATGTGAAAAGCTACCAGGGGGGTGAATGGTAGATTTAAAACTTTTTCAGCGGAAGCAATGAAAACCCCTCATCAGAAATACAATCTATTAAAGAAATCATGTGTGAGACTAATCTAAATGTGTTTCACCATGACAAAAGTGATAGATATCAGAGAGAATCAAGTCACAAAGACGACACAACAAGAATCAATCAAATCCGTCGAGAGAAACTCAAGTTACGATCGAAAGATCGAATAAAGGTCAATCTGTCCTACCCGAGAAAAACAGTTCTATAACACTGCAAATAAACTCATGTAGATCAGAAACAACAAATCCAATGATCGTGAAATTTTCATAGATGATAGAAAATCAAGTTGTGAGTACAAACCAAAAAGAATCACGTCAATCGGATCTGTAAACTCGAGTTATGATAAAACCACCAAAGAAAGGTAGTGTTGTGCAGAAACTCGAAGAGGAAAACTTGTCTAAAACAAGTCGGGCGAACAAGGCACAAAAGTTCCTTTCAACTACAAATTTTATTCAATATAACACAAGAGGAACAGACCCAAAGTGGTGCACCACGAGCTCTGGCCTCCCTTGCTTATATAACCAGCTCGAAAGCCAACTCAACTCAAATTAGGACTCTAATCCTACTCCATTCACGAATCAAAACTTTCCATAACTGCTTAGGACTCTTCTATACGCAGATAGAAGCAATATTAAGACTTCCAAACACCTTAGGAACGTATCCCACATTCCTAAAACAACTCAAATTCGTGACCCACACGAAATCCTAACATAACCAACTCAAATCTTTCCATATTTGAGTCAAACCCGACTAAGCCGCGGCCTGAGTCCATAACCTAGTCGGTTGGACCTTTCTGACCAATTCTTTATGTCCACATCTCTTCATCACACCTCGAAACCATGCAGCCACGTATATGCACTCCTTGCACACGTGCAAACATCTTCCAACAACGTCCATGTTACCTTCATATGCATTGTTCTTGATTCATACATGTTGCACAACCCCCCGATCAACTCAACCACAATTCCTCCCGAACTTGGTTGTTTAACAACGTCTTCTGCCTAAGACTAGTTCAATGGACCCCGTCACCAGCCATGTATTGAACTCAAGCAACACCTGCACATGAATAAATAACCAATACTTCCGAGCACAAGTCCTCGACTTGACTCTCATTAGTTCCGAAACTACAACATCTTACGTGAGCACCTCACATAAGCATGTTGCAAAGCATAGCAAAACGATATCAGCCATGTCAACCAAAACGCATCAAAAACATAGTAAAAGAATACTAACCAAACTTTCCAACAATGTAAAACAAGTTCGAAACATTTCACAGTAAAAGCAGGAACATTTCGATCAAGCTCCAAACCTTGCAGAAGCTAACCGGAGCTTGAGCCGGAGCTTGCCAAAGCTAGTCGGACCTAGCGTCGGAGCTTACCAAATCTAGTCAGACCTAGCAAAACATATCGGAGCTTAACAAAGACATGTCAAAGCTATCAAAGACATGTCGGAGCTATCAAAGACATGCCGGAGCTAAAGACAAAGCTCACCGGAGCTACCCAAAAACATGTCGAACCTTGACAAAGCAAGTCGGACCTATCATCGGACCTTGCCGAATCTACCCAAAACAAGTCGGACCTATCGTCGGACCTTGCAGAAGCTCGGAGCTAGAGTCGAATTTTGCTAAAAAGGTGTTTTAGCAGAATTTCAGAACTTTTATCATCAAAGCCAATGTATTCACTACAAGCCAATGTATTCAGCACACATAGGTATCACAATCTCCCCCTTGATGAATGCATTGGCAACACCACTTAAAATCCGAACATTGGCTTATTCACATTAAAAGTTTTGAAAAAAATTTCTCCCCCTTTGTAAAAAGAAATACCATGAGAAGAATCGTGCCAAAACAATTGTGAATATGTGCAATGTGTAATCAATTTCTCCCCCTTGCATACTTATTTTTTAAAAATTCACATATTATCTCTCCCCCTTTGACAATGTATTCAAACAAGGTTCGATAGTGAAATTTTCAAATGTTATGAGCATATTATAACATATACATGTAAACAAAGCTCATCCAAGTCATACTATCAAATAACTTACACTATCACATCAATGAGATACATAAAGTAGTGTAAGCCATGCTAGAGATCAAATGTAATTTTCAATTTAAGCAAGTCATGATCTCACAAACTTAACTATTTCAAAACCTGAAAGCATGACACTAGTTGCTGCATTTTATTATTTTTCAAAGCACAAATTTAGATCATATGATATTTGCAAGAGATTATATGCGCATCTGCCTTATTCTAACCAACCAAGCCAAGCCTATGTCATTTGACAATCAGAAGCTTAAGGACATGGTTTTAGTCATACACAACTTCTTCCAAGTTCATATCTAAGTGCAATGATAAGCCATCTCAAAAGAAGAAGTGCGATGCATGCATATTCTCTTGATCTTTTCTCATTTTTTTGTTTGATCATAAAAACTCAACAAGTGAGTTGATTACTTGTTTAATTCTTTATGATTAAAAGTACTTGTGAGCATGCAACAAGTTCAAAACAGCAAGAAAGTTCGATCATGACCAGATTTAGTGTAAGTAATTATTCGAATTACTAGTCATGGCAAAAACTACAAAATGTATAACATGAGTAATGTAGTAAGAACTTTCAGCATGTAAAAGGAATCACAAAGTCATATATGTATGAAATACTATGCTAAAATTATTTTAGTTCGGATTCACACATAGACTTCCCAAGTTTCAAAACTCCCCCTCAATTTAAGCCATGAGGTTGCATAACCCCTATTTCACTACGAATATAACAAAAATGAGTGAAATCCAAAGGTTTTGTAAAAATGTCAGCCAATTGTTGTTCGGTATCTACAATGTGAAGCACAATGTTCCTTTTTCAACATTATCACGGAGAAAGTGATACCTAATATCAATGTGCTTAGTTCTAGAATGTTGCACGGGGTTTTTAGCAATGCAAATAGCACTAGTGTTGTCACAGAACAGTGGAACACTATCTACATCAAACCCATAGTCCTTAAGTGTTTGAACAATCCAAAGAATTTGTGAACAAGCACTAGCAGCAGCTACATATTCAGATTCAGCTGTGGATTGTGCAACTGAGTTTTGTTTTCTAGAGGACCAACCAACAAGTGAATTACCAAGAAAATGACAAGCACCGGAAGTACTTTTCCTATCAATCCTACAACCCCCAAAATCAGCATCCGAAAAAGCTTTCAAAGTAACGGTTGAGGAAGAAGGAAGAAAAATGCCAAATTCTTGAGTTCCATGTAAGTACATGAGAATCCTTTTTATGGCTTGACGATGTGAAGCACGTGGGGAGGCTTGAAAACGTGCACAAAGACATACGCTGAATTGTATGTCCGGTCTTGATGTCGTGGGGTACAAAAGTGATCCGATCATGCTTCTATATTCTTTTTGATCGACGGGTTACCATCTTCATCAAGTTCAAGTGTTGTTGCTGTTCCCACTAGTGTCCGAAGAGGCTTGCTTTTGTCCATGTTGAAGCGCCTTAGGAGGTCTTTTGTATACTTCGTTTGATGCACAAAGGTACCCTCCTTGGTTTGCTTGATTTGCAGCCCCAAAAAGTAAGTGAGTTCACCCATTGTCGGTACCACGCAGACCAGGTACCCCCGCACACAAGGAGAAAACGGCTAAGGACCCGGCCTCTACTTAAGAGGCCGAATCCGAGGCTGCCACGTCGTGGAGGGAAGGACCAGATCCTACCTCTCCGCTGGGGAGGGCTCCTGGGCTCTCGCGTGGCCGGCAGAACTGCACCCTCGCCTCCCCGCTGAGCAGGCTCCAAGGCTGCCATGTGGCCAATCGGAACCTCGGGGCCAGGCCCGCTTCCTCGTAGGGAAAGGCACCGGAACTACCACATGACCCGCAGGGCTGAGCCTCCACCCCTCCGCAGGGGTGGGCTCCGGGTGCACCACGTGGCCTGTACCATCGAGTGCTCGACTCCCCATAGAGGCAGGCTCCGACGCAACCACGTGGCGGACGGCCAACTCATTGCGGTAGGACGCCGCAGTAAAGGAAGGCGTGTGCTGCTCGAACAGGCATTAAAGTATGCGCGCCTTCCCCAGGCAAAGCGGAGTCGCGCATGCGTAAGTCAAGGCTCCAGTGTCCTGTCTTGTCCAAGTAGCCGGTACAGACCCACACCGCAAGACGCACGAATGGGCCGCAAGGACAAGACGGGCGGGACGTGCACTGCCATCATCACCAACTATGTGTAGCCCTGGAGCACGACGCGGCGGGACGGCGCATTGACGCTCCTGACAAATGGAAGTAGATAGCATTTAATCCTAGATCTTGTATAGGATTTGGCTCTCCCCGGGACCACCTGTCGGGCCCCGGGGCCCACCTTGTGACTGCAGAGTCCTTGGACTATAAAAGGACTCGGTAGGCAACCTTCACAGGGGATCGAAAAATCAGACTAAGGCTCATACACGCTCAAGCAAGGCAATAAACAAACACTCCCGTGGACGTAGGGTGTTAGGCTCCGGCGGCCCGAACCACGTAAACCCTCTGTGTTCACCATCTCGCTGCACTCAATCTCCTGGGACTAGCCCTCGTGAATCCAAAGAACCTCCGCGGGCTGCTCTCTAAGTAGGTCTGGGGGAAGTGTCGTTTAAGACCTTCGACATTTGGCGCGCCAGGTAGGGGGCTTTTTCCCCGAGAAGATTTCCACCAGCAGCAATGGTGAACGACCATTCCAACGCTGGTACATCCAGGCCGCAATCGCGGCGACAGGTAGCAGCTGAGGACTAGGCATCATCTCGCTCTAGAGCGGGATCCCGCTGTAGAGAAGCGAGGCCGGGACCTTCACGTCGCCCCGCTGTCACCTCGCCGGCTGCAGGTCGGCACGCCACACCATGCCGTACTCCAGCCGTGACGGCAGCTACAGCGCCGCCGACAGCAAGCCCGAAGAGTGCACTCGCAGCAGCGCACGTGCTACTCCACAATCCACATGCTGGAGATGCTCCTCGGGGAGCAGCTCAGTAGTGGATCAACGACGTCGACCACCTCGTCACCGTTGCGCTCAACGCACCTCCACCAAGGGAGACACATGCCCAGCCGATGTATGTGTCGTTGTCATGGACTCCAATAATCGACCGATGGACGACGGACTCGCGATCGACCAGGATCTCGGCAACAGACCTAAGAACCGGGCTGCAACACCACAGGTCGGGAGAAGACTGCCGAGTTACCATTGAGCGACAGAGGGAACGACAGCGCAACCTTGAGGCGGACTACAGTGCACCGGGCCCTGTTCCCCAAGCTCACGCCATGCCGCCGCCGAACCCGGCGTATGTTACGCCACCTCCATATCAGGCGTACGTCGCGCCTCCACCTCCACAGGCGTATGCTGCACCGCCCCAGCATCAGGTGTATGCAGGCCCACCTGCTCAGCCGGGGTATGCAATGCCACCACCGGCGCTAGTCAGCCCCACCCAAGGGTGTGCGGCTCTGGCACCTCACCTCCGTTTTGTGGTCTGGCCACAAAAGTTCCGGCCATACATGCCAGAGAAGTATGACAAGAGTGTCAACCCGAGTGAGTTCCTGCAGATCTACTCCACCGCGATACTAGTTGCAGGAGGCGACGAGGCCGTCATGGCCAACTACTTCCCCGTCATCCTGACCGGCCCAGCCCGGTCATGGCTCATGAACCCGCCCCAGGGGTCCATAACCTCCTGGGATGAACTGTGCCGACAGTTCATGGCGAACTTTGACAGTTCCTACAAGCGCCCCTACACAAAGCTTGACCTCCACGCCGTCAGACAGCGCGCTGGAGAGTCGATGCGATCATTCATCCAACGGTTCTCTCAGGTACGGAACACAATCCCTCATATTGCTAGCGCATCAGTTATTGTAGCATTCAGGCAGGGTGTGAGGGACAAGAAAATGCTTGAGAAGCTAGCCACGCATGAAGTGCGTGATGTCTCCGAGCTGTTCGTCCTAGCAGACAGGTGTGCTAGGGCAGCTGAGGGACGCAACTGGCACTCCCAACCTTGCTCAGAGACAAGGGAGGTCACGCCGACTGAGGAAGGAGCCTCTGCAAGGAGCAGCGGCAAGAAGAAGAAGAAGGGCAATGGCAGGAACAAGCCAAAGCCTAGAGCCCATGCGGTGGCGGCCACGGCACCCGGCAGAGCCCGGCCACCGCGCCGAGACAAGCGCCCTCGGCAGTCACCTGAACCCGAGGAGCCTGACTTCAAGTGCCCGGTGCACCGCACAAATAGCCATAGTGCTAGCGAGTGCCGGGAAATGAAGAGGTTCGCGGAATGTTTCCGCGAGCAGAAACAGAAACAGCAGCGCCAGGAGTGCGCACCTCCCCGCCAGAGGGAGGGCAAGCAGAAGGTCGATCCTGAGAAGGAGGATGACAGCGAGATGGGGTTCCAGGAACCCCAGAGGGCGGTTAAGGTTGTCTTCAAGGGTGGCGATTCCGACTCCAGCAGTGATAAGGAGTGCCGCAAAACCCTCCATGTCATCTACGGGGGAGCCACATATCCCACGTCCTGAAACGAAGTGAAGACTCTACGACGGGCAGTGGCCGCAGTGGCCCCCGCTCCGAGCCCGGCTCCCCACCACAAGTGGATGAGCACGGCAATCAGCTTCGACGCCTCTAACTGCCCGAAGAACATGGCGGGAGCAGAGGTACTCCCGCTGCTGGTATCCCCGACCATCGCCAACGTGAAGGTCTTCCATGTGCAGATTGATGGCGGGGCAGGCCTCAACCTCATCTCCACGGCGGCCTTCCGGAAGCTGCAGCTGCCGATGTCCCAGCTCACACCTTCGAGCCCGTTCTCGGGTGTCGGACCTGGGCAAATCCTCCCGTACGGTAACATACACCTCCCGATGACCTTCGGAACCCCGGAAAACTACCGTACGAAGAGCGTTTTGTTCGACGTGGCAGATGTCGATCTCCCCTTCAACGCAATCATTGGAAGACTGGCGCTCTACAGGTTCATGGCCGTAGCCCACTACGGCTACCTCGTCCTGAAGATGCCGACGCCTTGTGGCATCCTCAGAATCAGAGGGGACAGCTCTGCTGCAGTGTCGGCCTTGGAGCAGCTCCAGGCACTTGCAGCGGCGAGGGCTCCGGCTCCGAGAGGCTCGAAGGAGAGTCGACCAGAACAGGGTCCAGCGCAGCGGGCCTCCACTTCTGCACCCCGTGTGCAACCAGTCAGCGATGACGTCCCATTAAAGGTCGTCAGTATTGGTTCCGAGGCTGCCCAGACAACCCGCATCGCAGGGAACCTAGACAACAAATAGGAACTCGCGCTCGTCACCTTCCTCCAGGACAATGTTGATGTGTTTGCATGGCAACCATCACAAATGCCCGGGATCCCTAGGGAGGTGATTGAGCACCATCTGAAGATCTACCCTAATGCCCGACCAGTGCAACAGAAGCCCAGGAAATAGTCCATCGAGCGGCAAAACTTCATCCGTGAAGAAATCAAGAAGGTGCTCGATGCAGGTTTCATCCGGGAGGTCCACCACCCATGGTGGTTGGCCACTCCTATTGTCGTCCCCAAGGCTGGCGGGAAACTCCGGATGTGCATCGACTACACCAACCTGAATAAGGCATGCCCAAAGGATTCATTCCCTCTTCCTAGGATATATAAAATAGTAGACTCAACATCAGGCTGTGATTTTCTGTGTTTCCTAGATGCGTATTCCGGTTTCCACCAAATACCAATGTCTAGGGAATATGAGGAACACACTGCTTTCATAACAGTAGATGACATGTATTGTTATGTCTCCATGCCTTATGGACTCAAGAATGCTCTCCCCACCTTTGTACGTGCAATGCATAAGACATTTGGGGACCTCATTAGAGATCTGGTAGAAGTGTATGTCAATGACATCGTGGTAAAAATTAGAGCCCGCATATCCTTATTAGACAACCTGGCCCAAGTCTTCAGCAAGCTGCGCACGACGCGCACAATGCTGAACCCTGACAAGTGCATCTTTGGGGTTTCTGCAGGGAAGCTCCTTTGTTTCTTGGTCTCACACCGAGGAATTGAAGCTAACCCAGAGAAGATCAAGGCAATAGAGCTGATGCGGCCGCCGGCCCGTATCAAGGATGTGCAGAAGCTTGCAGGGTGTTTGGCGGCCCTCAGCCGATTCATCTCAAGACTGGCTGAGCGAGCGCTCCCCTTCTTCAAGATTCTACGGAAGTCGGGTCCCTTTGTGTGGACCAAGGAAGCAGAAGTGGCATTCCAGGAACTCAAGAAGCACCTGACGACGCTCCCCATCATGGTGGCGCCGAAGCCCGGCAAACCACTCCTGCTCTACATCACCGCAACAACGGAGGTGGTCAGCATGGTCTTGGTTGCAGAGCGGCCGGAGCTGCTACCGCAGCAAGCACCGGAGGGATCCCCCGGGGAGGAAGCTGAGCCTCAGGGCCTACATCCAGCAGAGGATCCCCTTGTTGTGTGCTCTAGTGACCAAGAGCCCTCCGGGTCCCAGCCCCTGGAGGTCCGACCAGATCCTGGGGGCCACATTCCCCAGGATGCAGACACATCGCAAGGAGCTCAGAACCCCCCAGGGAGGGTTCGGACCTCCCAACGGCCTGTCTACTACATCAGTGAGGTCCCCCATGAAGCAAAAACAAGATACTTGTTGGTACACAAACTGCTGTATGCAGTGCTCATAGCGTCGAGGAAGCTCCGGCATTACTTCCAGGCTCACCGAGTTTCAGTGGTAACCTCCTTCCCACTAAAAACCGTGCTCCACAGCCCCAACTCGACTGGCAACATTGCCAAGTGGGCAGCGGAGCTGGTGGAGTTTGAGCTGGAGTTCCTACCTCGACATGCAGTCAAGAGCCAAGCACTGGCAGACCTCTTGGCAGAATGGACTCCATCACCAAGCAACCCAGGGGGCCCGGACAACGGAGAAACAGTGCCTAAGGCTCCAGTTTTCACTGAAACTCCTTGGACGCTTTACTTCGACGGCTCCTCGCAGAAGCAGGGGGTCGGGGTCCTGCTCCTCACCCCAACTAAGGAGCAGTTCAAGTACATGGTGCGCCTCGACTTCAAGGCGACAAACAACATGGAAGAATACGAAGCCCTTATCTTCGGGCTAAAGACTGCCCTGACTCTCAATGTCCGTCAGCTTCTGGCTAAAGGTGATTCCCAGCTGATCATCAAGCAAGCCAAAGGGGAGTGCAGCTGCAATGACACACAGCTAGCAGCATACTTGCTGCACATCCGGAAGCTTGAAAAGGACTTTGAAGTCTTGGACTTGTGCCATGTACCCCGATCCGACAACTCAATCGCAGACGACCTGTCAACAAAGGCCTCCACAGGGGCCCCAGTGCCCGAAGGAGTCTTTGCAAGGACGTTACCACGACCAACCGCCCGAGCAGCCGAACCGGGCGAAGGGGGCAGGCCCAGCACCTCGAAGCTGGCAGTCCCAGCGGCCCTGCTACCATGGAGCCCGCCAAGGATCGTATGTGCCACCGGGAGCTCCGAGCTATCGGGCGCCCAAGATCCAGAGGCTCAAGTAAGTCCGGATGCATGGATCTCGGAGGTCTGGGACTACTTGAAAGACAACACCTTCCCGAAGAACATGCCCTGGTAGAAAGGATAGTCCGCATGGCTAAGAGGTACACGATGGTGGAAGGGGATCTCTACCGGCGTGGCGCCAACGACATCCTGCTGCGTTGCATTACCCTGGAGGAGGGCTGCGACTTGCTCGCGGAGATCCATGGAGGCGAGTGTGGGAACCACGCATCATCCCACACGCTGGTCGGTAAAGCCTTTCGGTACGGCTTTTACTGGCCGACAGCGCTCCAGGATGCCGCCGAGATGGTCAGGAGATGCAAGGCGTGCCAGTTCCATGCCAAGCAGATCCACACACCAGCTCAGGCGCTGCAGATGATCCCACCCTCATGGCCATTCACTGTATGGGGGTTGGACATCCTGGGACCCTTTCCCAGAGCCGTCGGAGGATTCCGGCACCTCTACATCGCTGTAGACAAGTTCACCAAGTGGTCGGAAGCCGCCCCAGTTGTCACCATCAACAAGCAGTCAACAATCAAATTCATCAAGTCGATCGTCTGTCGGTTCGGGATCCCGAACGGAATCATCACTGATAACGGGACCCAGTTCACAAGTGCAGCATTCTAGGAATACTGCGAGGACCTTGGGATCCAAGTTTGTTATGCATCTGTCGCTCATGCAGAGAGCAATGGACAGGTCAAGAGGGCCAATGCAAAGATCCTCAAGGGCCTCAAGACTCGCACATTCTCACACGTTGAGAAGCATGGTGCAAACTGGGTAGACGAGCTTCCGTGTGCACTGTGGGCTAGCCGGACATCAACCAGCCGGGCCACGGGGGAAACGCCTTTCTTCCTGGTGTACGGGGCAGAGGCCGTCCTCCCCCCAGAAATTACAAGGGGCTCCCCCCGTGTCCGGGTGTATGACGAAGCCACGCAGGACCAGCTCCGGCGTGAAGATGTGGACCTCTTCAACAAGGGATGAGTAAGAGTGGCTCTCCGAAATGCACGGTACAGGCAGACGCTCCAGCGCTACCACTAGAGGACCGTGCAGAGTAGGGAGCTAAAGGTAGACGACCTGGTGCTGCATCGCATACTCTCCCGGGAAGGGGCTAACAAACTCTTCCCCAGATGGGAGGGCCCCTTCCGGGTTGCAGAGGTATGCCGCCCTGGGTGCGTCCGCCTATCTATGGAGGATGGAGAGCGACTGCCCAATCCCTGGAACATCGAGCACCTCCGTAAGTTCTACCCCTAGACCAGTGTCAGGACAATTTTCTTTCATTGTAAAAGGTACATGGTGCCTAGGAATGGTACTTAGGGTAACTAAGGCTACCGGGATGAGGCTCTGAGTGCACATTTCGCTTAGCCTGGTCCAGAACCCTAAGTAGGTGCACTCGACTTCCCTTGTCGCCCGAGCTGGGTCATTCCCCTTGTAAAACCAGTCCCATCTTATGGGAAACCGCAATGAAAAGAATGTTGTCCTGCCCTGTATAGGGTTTCTCATTCAAAAATTATCTTTAATTTTTTATGATATTGTTGTACGTTCGCTGTAGCTCGTGATCTATCATGGGCGCTGTCATTTTTTCCTACTCTAGCAACAATGGGAGCCTTGCTGTCTGGTTGCAGGTGGGGTTGCTTGAGGTACCTGCAATGTGCCTGGGGCCTCGAATGTTCCCATACTCGGGGGTCTGTGTCTCCAGATGGTCTCCCCCGAGAAAAGCTTACGCCGAGCGGGAGGTCCAGGGGCACAGCCTGCTTAGCCTGGTCCTGTACCCTAAGCCTGTGCGCCCTGCCTCCCCAGCGCTACAGCTAAGTAACTAGGAGCCGATGGACCACCCTTAAGTAGTATGGATAGCGAGCCCTAGGTGCAGACGCACTGAATTACCCAAGCCCCATGAGTCAGCCCAAGATCATAAGTCAAGCGACACTAAAAAGGAGCAGGGAAACAATGACCAGCGGACAAAATTACTTCTCCTGTTTTTTTATCTATACGTAGGTCTTCAAGGAGTTATCCCGGCGATAACCGTCAAAGTACCCACGAAGATGGTGGGCACCGCCGGACCAAGGCTCCGGTGGCACCCCAGGGGGCCCGCTGTCTACCTTTCACCAGAGATGGTGGGAACCGCCGGACCGAAGCTCCGGTGGTACCCCCAGGGGGCCCGCCGTCGACGTTTCACAGAAGATGGTGGGCACCGCCAGACTGAAGCTCCGGCGGCACCCCCAGGGGGCCCGCTGTCGACGTCCCTGCATACTCAGCTACGGCAATGCTACCTACGCATCCTAGGCTCCCCTGCAACCGTTCGCCCTATGTCCTAAGTGTTGACGGGTGTGCCCACAACAACTGGCCACACCTGTCAGGGGGCCACACTCTGGGGGACGACAGGTCCTGGAAGCTAAGGAACAAGCAACAAGAAGATATTGCCGGAAATAAAAGCATTCTGAGTATAAAAGGCACCACAGGCAGATTTTTTGTTCCAAAATAAAAAGTTTGCCACCACAAGCAAACACAAAACATAAACAGCGCATGGGGAGCCCTCAGCCGCTCAGCTGGAACCTTGAGGTGATGAGCGCCACCGCGTCCGAGACTTCAGACTTGGCGGCCTCTTCCCTCTCGGTGATGGGCCCCTCGAGGATCGGCTGCAGAGAGACGTCGGGGTACCAGCTCCGGTAGCAGGACAGGATGTGCGTCGCCACCTCCTTCACCAGCATCCTCCCCTCTGCCTCCAGCTGGTTGTCGATGATGGCCCCCAGCGAACGCAACCTCGAGCTGGTGGAGTCAAGGGCAGGGAACACCTGACTCACCTCCTGCGCGGGTTCCCCCACGCGCACCGGGCTGAAGCCGAGCGGCACCAGAGCCGAGTCGGCGCTGCCAAGGAACTCCCAGACCTTCCGGGCCTCAGCAGAGCGTGATGCCCGGAGCTCCTGCACCTCCTGCTGGGCCGCCGCCAACGCTGGGGGCCGCTGTCCAGGGACCGCTTCTCCTTGGCCGCCAGGGCCCTCTTGCGCTCGCTGACCTCCCTCTCGCGGCGGCTCAAGTCACCCTCCTTGAGGGCGACGTTGAACTCGCGGTCCAGGAGGGTCTGGCGCTCAGCGAGCTGGGTTGCTCCGCCTCAGCCAGGGCAGCATCCCGGCGGTCTAGCTCAGCGGCGCGGACTCTCGCCCCTTCCTGCTGGAGGACGAGCCAGCGGGAGGTCGCCTCCACCTTAGCATGCTTCGCCGCCAACTCCTGCTCCCGTTCGGAAAGAGCAGCTTCCCGGCGAGACATCAGTTGCTGAAGGTCCTCGCAGGACTAGAGGCGGGAGCTGGCCTCAGTGTGGATAGCCGCGGTGTCTGCCTTTAGCTTCTGGGTGACGGCGTCCAGTTGAGCGATGAGCTCGCGCTCCTGCTCGAGGATCTTCATCTCCTCCCGAACAACCGCCTCCCGCTGAGCCGCTCGGCTCTTTGCCAGCCGGGTCCGGGCCTCCAGGGTCCTCGCCCACTCCCGGAGCCGGTCATCCTCGTCTTCAAGCCGCCCTTTCTCCCGGGCGAGGGCCGCCTGAGCCTGCCAGAAGCCGGAGTAGGCCATGGCCTCAGACAGGGGGAGGGGCTCCAACGTAGCAGCGGGTCCCTGCCTCCCCACTTCTTCAATATCATCGTCCATTTGGAGGACCACTGTGGAGACGGGGACCAGAGCTCCCCCAATCGGAGAAGGCGGGGGGGGGGGGGGGGGGACCACCGCCGGAAGCAGGCGCGTCGCCCCCAAGGACCCCCTCCCCGGCGGCGGCACCCGGGGCAGCGGCGCCAGCCGACGTAGCGGTGTCGGATGGCGCGGTGGCGTCGGCCAGCACGGAGTAGCCGGTGGATGCGGAGTCGTTGGCGGGCGCGGCAACAGTCGCCGGCGCGTGCGGCTGGGCTTCAGCAGCCGCTGTAGGGGTCTCGGGCATGGAGGCTCAGGGCACCTCGGCGGCAGCAACCCGGTGCGTCGGAGCGGGGTCCGAGGCTGCAGAGGAGCCCCGAGAGCCGGCTGGAGCAGCATAACCCCCAGCAAAAGGGCCCACGGGCGGAGAAGGAGTAGCTGTAGTGGTGCTGAAACCAAGCAAACCCGGATCATAAGGAAATGACAGGCTAAGCGCATAGCAAAGAGCACCCAAGATAAAATCTATGCAGGCTTACCGGGGGACGTTGAAGCTCCACCGCTTCCCAAAAGGGTTGGGGGGGTTCGGACCCCCCGAACCCGCGGCGGGGGCTGCTGAGTGTGCTGGGGGCCCCTGTGGTGGAGGAGTCGGCGACACCCCCGAAGTCTGGCGCTCCTCCGAACGACGAGGGAACACTGGGTCCCGTCGGCATTGAGGAGCCTCCCCCTCTTGCGCGTCGAGGACTCGGGCGGCAAAGTGGCGCCATCGGCACCCCCTAACGACGAATGCGGCAGGGCACCGGCATCCTGACGAGGAGCGGAGGGGGCTGGCGGCAGCGACCGGGCGTGCTTCTTGGGGGTCGGGTCCGACACCGGAATCAGCGCTTTCCCTTTCGCCTTGTCAACAGAGGCGCCGTCGCCTCCCCATTGACGGTGCTGGGGCCTGCTCGAGGCGTCGTCGCTTGAAGGATCTTTGTTGCCTGAAGGAGCCCCGCCTCCCTCAGCGTCGTCAACGATGTTGACCCCCCGGAACGGGTCCCCGATCTGGCGTTGCGCCAGCCCGGACTCGTCGAGTGTCGGCATCGCCTTCAGTAGCTGCCTCCTCGGCTCGGAGTCTGAGCACAAGGGGCGGCAGGCTGTCGGAAGAGCCAAATCCTCGGGGGAAATGTCGTCGGGGAAGACTCGGGTCAGCATGTCGTGCAGCTGCTGCTCGTCCAGGTTGGATACGGGGCCAGTCTCGAGCCGGGTGCAGTCCGATAGGCCGGTGAACATCCACGCCGGGCGGGTGCGGCGCTGGAGCGGAGCTATGCGGCACGACATGAAG
The DNA here is from genome assembly GCA_036927565.1 of Tuctoria greenei. NCBI lineage: Eukaryota > Viridiplantae > Streptophyta > Magnoliopsida > Poales > Poaceae > Tuctoria > Tuctoria greenei. The sequence continues at coordinate 16,551,737 of JAYESD010000006.1, forward strand.
TCCCTCAGCACCATGGCAGACGACAGCCTGTGGTCCGCCAGCATCTGGATCCTCTCCAACATCGGGTTGAACGCCTCCTCCAGCTCTGGGCGCTCCTCGCAGAACGACCGCTCGGAGTAGGGGATCCCGGTGGGGAGGCACATCCGGTCGTGGGCTTCGACCTTGGCAATCATCCAATCTTCGCGCCACTGCTCCCATCGTGCAGAGTTGAAGGAAGCAATGTACCTCGAGGGGACCTTGGTTCGTCACTGGAAGTAGTAGGCGCCGAGATGCTCCTTCGAGCTTCTGCCGGTGGCCCTCAGTACAAAAAAGTACCTGAAGAGCTTCACCGACGGCATCACCCCCACGAACATCTCGCAGAGGTGAGCAAAGACCACCAGCATGGCGATCGAGTTCGGCGCGAGGTGGTGGAGTTGGAGGCCGAAGGTCTCCAGGAGCATGACCAGGAAGGCGGATGCAGGCGGGACGAAGCTGGCCAACACGTACGACGAAAATAGCACCATCTCCCTGGCGGAGAGGCTCAGCGGCAGCCTCCCGGGACGGAGCCACTTCTCCTACTCAGGTGCGTGCCAGCCGAGAAGCCGGCGCATGGGGGCCAGGTCAGCGGACCTAGACAGCCGGGACTTGGGCAGGATGCTCACCATGAGGATCGAAGGAGGAGGCTCTAGAAGGGGAGATCGGGAGCTAGAGCGCAAAAACTGGGCTTGGGGCAAGAAGGCACGAGCGCAAGGATGCAGAAGCGGAAGAAAGGACCCTTAGAGGGAAAGGTCTCTTTTTATTCACCTCTGCAAGCCAACAGACGCATCGTGTGAATCGCCGCAGCCTCAGTAGAAGAGCAACAGACCCGCATAGTCAATGATGTGAGGGCCCGGATCGCTCGACAAAGAAGGCGAACCGGGTGGCTAACTATGCGGGAGGTAATTCAGCGGTTTCTGAAAAGGCAAAAGCAGCGGAATTGCAGGAGCCATCTTGGGAACCACCGCAGTTAAAGCACGGTTAAAGGCGGAAGTCATGTCTCGCGGCGCCTGTCCAGTACCTCCGCTTACCAGGAGGAAACACGTCACCACGACGGCAGGGACGTGTCGCCCCAGGAACTGCCCCGAATTGGAATCGAAAGAGTTGCGTGGGAAGATAAGGAAGAAGACCCCACCTGCGGTATCGACGACTCTCTCGAGGTGGGCTCGGGGGCCACTGTCGGTACCCCGCACACTGGGTACCCCCGCACAAGGAGAAAACGGCTAAGGACCCGGCCTCTACTTAAGAGGCCGAATCTGAGGCTGCGACATCGTGGAGGGAAGGACCAGATCCTACCTCTCCGCCGGGGAGGGCTCCCGGGCTGCCGCGTGGCTGGCAAAACTGCACCCTCGCCTCCCCGCTGAGGCGGGCTCCAAGTCTGCCACGTGGCCAATCGGAACCTCGGGGCCAGGCCTGCTTCCTCGCAGGGAAAGGCACCGGAACTACCACGTGGCCCGCAGGGCTGAGCCTCCACCCCTCCGTAGGGTGGGCTCCGGGTGCGCCACATGCCCTGTACCATCGAGTGCTCGACTCCCCATAGAGGCAGGCTCCGGCGCAACCACGTGGCGGACGGCCAACTCAGTGTGGTAGGATGCCGCAATAAAGGAAGGCGTGTGCTGCTCGAACGGGCATTAAAGTATGCGCGCCTTCCCCAGGCAAAGTGGAGTCGCGCATGCGTAAGTCAAGACTCCAGTTTCCTGTCTTGTCCAAGTAGCCGGTACAGACCCACACCGCAAGATGGATGAATGGGCCGCAAGGACAAGACGGGTAGGACGTGCACCGCCATCATCACCAACTATGTGTAGCCCTTGCGCACGAAGCGGCGGGACGGCGCATTGACGCTCCTGACAAAGGGAAGTAGATAGCATTTAATCCTAGATCTTGTATAGGATTTGGCTCTCCCCGGGACCACCTGTCAGGCCCCGGGGCCCACCTTGTGACTACAGAGTCCTTGGACTATAAAAGGACTCGGTAGGCGACCTTCACAGGGGATCGAAAAATCAGACTAAGGCTCATACACACTCAAGCAAGGCAATACACAAAAACTCCCGTGGACGTAGGGTGTTACGCTCCGGCGGCCCGAACCACGTAAACCCTCTGTGTTCACCATCTCGCTGCGCTCAATCTCCTGGGACTAGCCCTCGTGAATCCAAAGAATCTCCGCGGGCTGCTCTCTAAGCAGGTCCGGGGGAAGTGTTGTTTAAGACTTTCGACACCCATCATATTCATTTCAAATTCGGAACTCATCATTTCTGAAAACTTGGACACAAGATCATGAGAAGCACAACCAAAGATAATATCATCCACATACACTTGAACGAATAAATGAGTCATTGCCATGCTTAAGCACAAAAAGAGTTTTATCAACCTTGCCCATGGTAAACCCCTTTTCAAGTAAGAATGTTTTTAACCTATCATATCATGCTCTGGGGTCTTTTTTAGGCTCTTGGGAATTGTGACGGCGCTAGGGTTCGAGAGCTTCTGAAATATGGTCGTACACCTCTATTTATATGGGTTTCTAAAAGTGACCATTAGGGTCCAGAATGATCGGACTAGTCCGTGGTGGTCACCGGACTAGTCCAGTGTGCTGTGTGTAGCAAACCCTAAGTGTCCCGAAATATCGGACTAGTCCGGCTAGGAGCGGACTTGTCCGATTTCGCTTGTGGAAATCTTCGGACTAGTCTGATAATCATCGGACTTGTCCGGATCTGTGAAACCCTAAGTGTTTATGAGGACAAGTCCACACTTGGAGGATTTTTCCGATTTAGGTCAGAGAGTTTTTCGGACTAGTCTGTGCCAATATCGGACTTGTTCGATTTAGATCAGAATGAATATCGGACTAGTCCGTTGAATGATCAGACTTGTTCGATTTTGTGCAACTTGTAAAGTGCTTTGAGGACTAGTCCGCACTGGGGAGGACTAGTCCGATTCTAGTCAGAGAAATATTGGACTAGTCCAGTGTGATATCGAACTTGTCCGATCTTGTGCAGAGGGATATCGGACTAGTCTGGTGTCAATCGGACTAGTCCGGTCCTGTGTAAATTTGTGTAATGTGTGTGTTTATTCGTGTTTGAGCTCTTGGGGTTTGTTTCCTTAACACACTCCATACACAATGATCTACAACACTTGTTCCTTGAGCTCTTTGCCACATTGCTCCTCATTCTCCCTTCTTTTTGGCACTTTGCTTATTTTCAATTAAAACTTGTGCTCATCTCAACAAAGTAGTTAGGATCTCATTTGCTTGTCATAAATCATCCAAACCCCACAAGGGATTCCTAGATGCACTTTCAATCTCCCCCTTTTTGGTGATTGATGACAACCAATTGAAATTTCACAAAATATGATAAAAAGTTGAGATTTTCATAAAGTATGCACATATGAGTTTAAAATAGATAGAGCAATAAAAACATGATCCATATGTGCATTCTTTATGGTGGGATGCATAACTAAATGAGTATGAGCAACAATTGTGATGATAATGAGTTAATTGACATGGATGTACCAACAATAAGCATAAAAGACAATGTTGAACACAAATTTCATCAATAAGAGCATAAAAAGTTCATAGCATTGCATCACAGGACCAATGACATTAAAATAGCATATTAAACATCTTACAACTCACAAAGTAGAAAAAAAGCATAAAGGAAGCTCTCTCCTCGCATCCTACAGCTTAAGACCTAAGACCTAAGACTCCCCCTCAATCTCTCCCCCTTTGGCATCAAGACACCAAAAAGAAGGAGAGGAGGGACCTAAAGTCTTCACGCCTCGCTGTCGGTCCTCTCATCGTCTTCATCTTCATGTTCGGGCTGATGAGGAGGAGAAGGAGGTGCGGAGCCACTCGAACCCCTAATGCCAAAGTAGGCAAGCTCGATGATGTCAGGGTCGGAGTCCTCAGAAATCACTGGAGATCTAATGGGGTCGATCTCCAGCTTTTGACTTAGCTACTTGATATTTACCTTCACATATCTCATATCAGCTTTTCTCCTTTGGTTGAGCTTGTGACTTCTGATCTCAGTCTTGCGGCAAGATTCGAAGATGGCCGCAAGATACTTCAGGATGCCACTCACATCCCCTTTTTGAGGAGCTGCCCTAGTGGCAGGGTCAGCCCCGGCATTTCCACTCGCTCTTGCTGGAGCCTCAGGACTGGAGGCTAGAGAAGGAGCAGCCTGAATGCTTGGCTTTTGAGGCATCTGGGGCCTTAAAGGAAGATGCTCCACATCTTTGACAAACTAAATCCCAGTGACCTTCTCTATGACGAACATAAGATATGGAGCATAGCCACACGACCTATTGGGTGTGCAAGAGATGTTGACCATATCATTCCAGATGTAGTCAGCCACATCAAACATGCGATCCTTGCTTATGACCCTCATCAGGGTCCGGAGGTAGCCTTGCACACTCCCAACATCCCCATCCTTGGGGGCAATGGTCTTCTTTAGGAATCTATTCAACACCACAATGAATGGCTTCATGTTTTTGGTAGAAGGGGGGTTGAACTTGGAGTTGAGCTCATAGAGGAACTTCATTTTGTCCTTCTCAATGAAACCTATGTTGTGGATGATTAAGCATTCATTGCTTGAGGTGTCAAGGTGCAGCAGGCTTGCAAAGTCTTCATAGGATATACTGTACTTGGATCCATGAGTCATCCAAGTAACACTCTCTTCATCATCACTAGAGAAGTGGCAAGTCGCAAGGAATTGCGCTATGATCTCATCATTCCAATTGTTCCTGAAGACGAAGAGATCCTTCAGGCCATGCCTCTCAGCTGCCTCCACCACTTCAACAAACAGCGAGCATCCCTTCTTCTCAAAGTGTCCCCAATCAATCCACTCGCTGCGCACTACAGGCGTCTTCACTTGGAGATATACAGACTTGTAGAAGTCTGCATGGAAGTTACTCCAAAATCTGCCATCCACTGCTTGCTTCGGACGGCCATACCAATCAACACTTCTGAATTTTGCAGCCGAGTTGCTGCCCTTCCCATTGAACTTCTCTTCTGCGGGGTCCCGAGCCCCTTGCTTTGGGTCTGACATCTTCAGGGGGCCAATCGGGCCCGTTGCTATCCCCTTGCCTTTGCCCTTGGCTAGGCGGGCACTCGCTGAGCTAGGGCCACCACTAGCGGTAGCCTTCGAAGCTGGCTCCTTGCGTCGAGCCACCCTATTTTGAGACTGAGATGGAGAGGGGGCTGGCTCGAAAAGTCGCTTCTTGCTTTGGTCTGTCGAGGACCGAAGCGGGGCTTCTTGGGCCATCTCGGCTTCAAAGTTTGAAGCTTCGTCGTGAGAGCTCGACATGTTCTGAGAATGAATTGTACCAGGTATGGATAAGAATGGATGACACAAAAATGAATGGATGACAATAGAGTTTGCATTGAGGAATTAAAAGGTTAGGTTTGAGTTTAGAAAAATCGGACTTGTCCAGTGTATAGGCACGGACTAGTCTGGAGTGACCGGACTTGTCCGTGCATGGACTGGACTATTACGGTATTAATACTCAAAAACCTAAGCAACGAGACAAACGGTGATTCCTAATGCACACTAGTTAGCATCAACGTAATAGATCAAGAAAGCATGTACATAGTGAGAGATGCTAGGCTATTTGATCAACAATGGAGAAAATAGAGGTTTCTAGGGTTTGGGGAAAATTTCCGAAGAAATCACTTGAATCTCGAAGAGGGGAGTGTTGAAAGCCGGACAAGTCCGCGAACTTCAATCTTCGAGCGAGGAAGCTTGATTTTCGCCCAAATGTGGAGCTTTTTGATGGAGAAAACAAGGAATCACCTTGGGAGCTCGAGGGCGGAGAGAGAAAAGTTTGAGGCAAGTTGCGGGGGTGAGGGAATTAGGGTTTGGCGGCGGCTAGGGTTAAGGACACGAAAAATTGGACATGTCCGGAAATGACCGGACTAGTCCGAACTTTCCAGAGGCTATATCGGACTAGTCTGTGGTCTATCGGACTAGTCCGGCCTAGCCGACACTCTGCGGACTAGTCTGCATGGGCGGACTAGTCCGGGTAACCATGGACTAGTCCGTGGTCACCAGGCAAGAACTTCTAAGCCCATTCATATATATTTGAAGGTACATATTTATAAAATAGGGAGGCAAACCAAAACAAATAATCTTGATGAATATGATCAGTAAGCATACAACAATCAAGCAATGACCATAATTCACCAAGATCTAGTAATTGACATAGTTTTTCGGAGAAAAATGAGAAAGATGATTTTCACAATCCAATCAACATGTTTTGAAGAATTCATACAGGTATGCAAATTTTCAAGCCACACTCCGAGCATCAAGGATATTTACTTCATTTCGGAGTTCGCAAAAGCGTTTTTCATCAAGTGGCTTGGTGAAAATGTCAGCTAGCTGTTTTTCGGTGTTGACATGTGAAATGGCTATATCTCCTTTCATGGAGTGGTCTCTCAAGAAGTGATGTTGGATGTCTATGTGTTTGGTTCTAGAGTGCTCAACTGGATTATGGGCAATTTTAATGGCACTCTTATTGTCACAAAGGAGTGGAATACGGTTCATATAGTAACTGTAATCCCTTAGAGTTTGTCGCATCCAAAGAAGTTGTGCACAACAACTCCCAGCTGCAACGTACTCCGCTTCGACTGTGGATAAGGCAATAGAGTTTTGTTTCTTGGAGGACCAAGAAACTAGGAATCTACCTAGGAATTGGCATGTGCCGGAGGTACTTTTTCTATCTACTTTGCATCCGGCATAATCTGCATCGGAGTAACCAATCAGATTGAATTTGGAGCCTTTTGGATAACAAATACAAAGGTTGGGTGTATGAACTAAATACCGCAAGATTCTCTTAACGGCTGTCAAATGACACTCTTTTGGGTTGGCTTGAAACCTTGCACACAAGCATACACTCAACATAATGTCTGGCCTAGATGCACATAAATAGAGTAGAGATCCAATCATGGAGCGATATACCTTTTGTTCGACGCTTGGTCCATCTTCATTAAGATCCAAGTGACCATTCATTGCCATGAGAGTCTTTATGGGCTTCGCCTTGTCCATTCCAAACTTCTTCAGTATGTCTTGAGTGTACTTCGTTTGGCTTATGAACGTCCCTTCCTTTTTTTTCCTTACTTGGAAGCCCAGGAAGTACTTTAGTTCTCCCATCATGGACATCTCAAACCTATCTGTCATAATTTTGCTAAATTCCTCACAAAAAGATTTGTTAGTTGAACCAAAGATTATGTCATCAACATAGATTTGACAAACAAAGAGATCATTGTCAAAATTCTTTGTAAATAATGTATAATATACTTTGCCAATTTTAAAGCTATTTTCAATTAAGAAATCTCTAAGACACTCATACCAAGCTCTAGGAGCTTGTTTGAGGCCGTAGAGAGCCATACACAATTTAAATACGTGGCCGGGGAACTCTTCATCTTCAAATATGGGGGGTTGCTCCACATACACCTCCTCCTTGATTGGTCCGTTGAGGAAGGCGCTTTTCACATCCATTTGATACAACTTAAAATCATGGTGCGTAGCATATGCAATTAATATTCTAATGGACTCAAGTCTAGCTACAGGAGCAAAGGTCTCATCGAAATTCAAACCTTCGACTTGTGGATACCCTTTGGCCACAAGTCGTGCCTTGTTCCTTGTCACCACCTAGTGTTCATCTTGTTTGTTGCGGAAGACCCATTTGGTGCCGACGACGTTGGATTTGGGTCTTTCAACTAGTTCCCACACCTCTTTCCTTTTGAAGTTGTTGAGTTCTTCTTGCATGGCCACTACCCAATCTGGATCCTTCAATGCATCCTCAACCTTGCGTGGTTCCAAAAAGGACACAAACAAGTAATGCTCACAGAAATTAGCTACGCGAGATCTAGTAGTTACTCCCTTTTGGATGTCATCGATGATGTTGTCAATTGGGCGGTCCCTTTGGACGCATTGGTGGTCCCTTTGGATGCTATCTTGAATCTTCATGATCATCTTCTTCTCCCCCTAAATTATTGCCCTCGTTGACTTGTTGATCATCTTCACTTTCTTTAGGTTGATCTTGTATGGAAGCTCCCTCTTGATCATTGGTCTCCTCTTGTGGTTCGGTTTCTTGATGCATATGTACAGGTGGCTCTTGTGGTCGAACTTCGCCTAACGCCATTCTTCTCAATGCTTGACAAGGAGCTTCTTCTTTATCTAGCACACATGGATCAACTTGCTCCTTTTGGGAGCCATTAGTTTCATTGAACACTACGTCACGTGCTACTTCAACAAGTCCAGAGGTATTGTTGAAAACACGATAGGCGTAAGTGTTCAAATCATAACCAAGCAAGAAACCTTCATCAGACTTCGAGGCAAACTTTGAAGTCCTAGGCTTCTTGTTCAATATATAACATGGGGAACCAAAAACTCGAAAATATGAAATATTAGGCTTGTTACCGGTGAGTAGCTCATAGGATGTCTTCTTGAGTAGTCGTTGAAGATAAAGTCGATTTATGGCGTGGCAAGCGGTGTTGATCGCTTCCGCCCAAAATTGATTCGAGGTCTTGTACTCATCGAGCATTGTTCTCTCCATCTCTATGAGGGTTCAGTTCTTTCTTTCGGCAACTCCGTTTTGTTGAGGGGAGTACGGAGCTAAAAACTCGTGCTTTATGCCTTCTTCATATAGGTACTCCTCCACTTGTGTGTTCTTGAACTCTGTGCCGTTGTCGCTTCGAATGTTCTTGATTGTCAATGAGAATTCATTTTGACCTCACTTGAAGAACTTCTTGAGTATTCCTTGTGTTTCTGACTTATCATGTAAAAAGAAAACCCAAGTGAAGCGAGAAGAATCATCAACAACTACTAAACCATATTTTTTACCGCCGATGCTTATGTAGGCAATTGGACCAAACAAGTCCATGTGAAGTAGCTCGAGCAGTCTTGTTGTAGTCATGACGTTCTTTGTGGGATGAGGTGCTCCAACTTGTTTCCCGGCTTGGCACGTGCTACAAGGCATGTATTTCTCAAAAACAACATCCTTCAAACCTCGGATGTGATCACCCTTGAGGAGTTTTTGAAGGTTCTGCATACCAACATGCGCTAGACGTCTATGCCATAGCCAACCCATATTGGTCTTTGTGATCAAGCATGTGTCAAGTTCGGCTTTATTCTTGTTGAAGTCAACAAGATAAAGCTTTCCCTTTAACATACCGTTGAAGGCAATGGAACCATCATTCCTCCTAGAGACGTTTGACACCCGGTTCCGAAAATGAACCAAGTGAACGCATATATGTGCCCAGGATGTTCAACACACATACACGAGTGCATTCACAAAAAAGTATACAGAAAATTACCACAGAACAAGATTAATTAACCAAATTTTATTAAACAAACCATATTATCCTCGAATACATACTCTAATAAATATTAATGACAAGTTCAACTAATGCAACGGAAATAAACTAAATAAGCAAACTAAACAGCTAGGCATCATAAGCGATATGGTATAGCGCAGCTCCAATCAACACCACAAGCAAGCTGATGGTAGACACGACCTAGAACTCTGCATTATCACCATTAAACTCTCAATCCTGACCTGCAACTGTTGGGGGGGGGGGAATTGCAAGAGTGAGTACATGTCGTACTCAGCAAGTGTGGAAAGTATGACATGTGGCTGATTCAAATGACGAATATAATAATGGTGAAGTGCTGAAAAGTACATTAAAACATTTGAAAAGCAATATATTACATGTATATGAAATACACCCATCATAAAACATAATTAATAACGTATCACCAATCCATATTCCATATCCATCACCATCATACCATTAACCATATTCAATGTCATAGTTTAATCCATATCCAGCCTTAAACCAGTACCAACCCATAACAATCCCAAATACCATCCCAATACCGAGCTCCCTCTAATCATGGAAGTTGTCCAGGTGCTCATAACTGGGAGCATGGCTATCATGATAGTTTATTAGACTCTGCAGAGTTTGCACCACTTTACCCACGTGTTTGTGATTTCATCACCCGTCGGCGACCAAAGAACCTCCCTTATGCCAATGACACTTCCTTTGGTGTATGGCCAAGAGATCACAAAATAGCCATTACAAAGGGATTACTAGCCTATTTAGACCCCACTGAGGTTTCACCAGTGGCGATGTCTACCACAGAGCACATCTTCAACCAAGGACCCCCTCTTGAGCCATTCGGATCCCAGGGTAGTCCCACCAATCATCAACAAACCCAATCCGACTACCCCTTCCCGAGCATCCACAATGGTCCAAACAGCACTAGCAAAGCCCTAATTAATCATCTACGCCGCACCCATACTTGGCCTCGTGGTGGCACTGAAGTCCTGGCTTATTCTCGCATAAACCGGTCCTTAGATCTAAAGCAAGCAAACCACCATGGCATCCAACCCATCCACATACCAGGCTTGCTTAGATCACCCATTACCAAAATATCATTAATGCATAATTAAATGAGTAGTGTTGTTTTCCCATCCCAATTAATTAAGCGAAGCAAAAAGGTAAAAAGCCCATCCCGACTCTCTACCATAATTCCAGGTGACAAGGGTGGTTTAACAATTCTAGTAAACTTCCTACCATAGGATTTCCCATCAATTTGACACAAGAATGCAGTTTGCAAACAAAACATTTACTTAAAAAACAGTATCAATATGCTTCAAGGACACTTGCCTTGCTCTTGCTGTTGATTAGGGTCAAATCCTTCAAACTCTTGGAGCTGTAGATCCTCCGCGGCACTCTCTAATGCAAATCCGTCTAATCCACACAATAAATATACAAGACAAGAAACATAATCAATGAGTGCACAAATATTACTCAATATGACATGACATGCATGATTGATGCAAATTCAAGGTAGAACTTGTTAATAGATTGCTTTTAATGATCACTAATCAGTTCTAATATATTTTAACAAGTTTATACAGGTTTAGATTTGATTAAATCTACTTTTAGAATCAATTCAACACAATTTAGTCAGCAAAATCGGACTAGTCTGTAGAAGGCCGGACTAGTCTGCACTTCGCAGAACTAGGGAACTAGGGTTTTCTAGATCGACGTAAATTTGGAGATTAGGGGTTGAATTCACGTAAGGAGAAGATAATAGAAGGTATACCAGGTGTTTAGGACTCCAATGAATCAAGAAACTTGGAGGTAACACTTGGATCTTGATGATCTAGGGTTGGTGATGAACTTGGAGGTAAATTGGTGATGAGGGACGAAACTTGGTGGAGATCTTGATCCTCTTTCGTTTCCTCCTTTTCTTCTTCTTGCTTGGGATATCCTCCTCCCTCCTTGATGGTGGCTCTCCACGAACTAGGGTTTGGGTGGGGCAGAAAAGTGGCAAATAGATGTCAAGCCAAGGGGTGGGGTTGTTTATATAGAGGTGGAGGCTAGGGTTAGATGGATTTCGAGTTTGAGAGGAGTAGGGGCCGGTTTAGAGTCCCACATGGGCTCTAAAAGAGTTAGGCACGACATCCCTAGGCCCACTTAACGTGAAACCCAAGAAACTAGTCATAAAACAAAAGATCAACTCGGAGTCGCGAAATATCGGACAAGTCCGAAAAGGATCGGACTAGTCCGAAAATGTCTAGAGAGAAAATCGGACAAGTCTAGCCAAAAATTGGACAAGTCCGACTTTAGTCAGAGAGGAAATCGGACAAGTCCGTTGGAACACCAAACTAGTCCGGAAAATTCCAGGGACCTAACAAATTTTCAAGGATTCTTGGAATATCGGACTAGTCCGCACAAAATCGGACAAGTCCGAAAGTTTCCAGAGGCAAAATCGGACTAGTACGCAGCAAAAATAGACAAGTCCGTTTTTAGTCAGCGAGAAATCGGACTAGTCCTCAGTGAAATCGGACTAGTCCGCACTTTCCTTCATTTTATGTGCGGTTTTGCTCCAAATCAATTTTAAATGTTCCAAATCAATTTTAAACTCGTTCCTCTTGATGTGGATTAATGTTAAACATGTATATGAATGTATGCAAGGCATGAGGCATTAAAATGAGGGTGTAACAAACCTACCCCCCTTAAAATGAATCTCGCCCTCGAGATTCGACGCGGAAGAGAAGAGATAGGGAAATTCCTTCTTGAGATCATCCTCCAATTCCCACGTTGCTTCTTTTTCTATGTGGTGCTTCCATTGAACTTTACACCATCGAATCACCTTGTTCCTTGTGGTTCTCTCCTTGGTTTCCAAGATCTTAACCGGTTGCTCGGCATAAGTCAAATATTCCTCTAAGTCCAATTATTCCATTGGCACTTGTTCTTCCAGTACTCTCAAGCACTTCTTGAGATTGGAAATATGAAAGACATCATGGACGTCCGAAAGATGAGCTGGCATCTCCAACTTACACGCTACTTCTCCTCTTTTGTCCAAAATCCTGAATGGTCCAATATAACAAGGTGCTAGTTTGCCTCTTATGTTAAACCTCTTATGACCTCTCATTGGTGACACCTTGAGGTAAACAAAATCTCCCACTTCAAAGGCTAATTTCCTTCTCCTATTGTCTGCATAGCCTTTTTGTCTTGATTGGGCAGCCCTCAAGTTTTCACGAATTATTTGTACTTGTTTTTTGGCTTCTTGCGACACATCCGGACCAAATACTTTAGTTTCCCCTGCCTCATTCCAGAACAAAGATGTCCTACACTTCCTCCCATAAAGCGCTTCGTATGGTGACATTTTCAAGATTGCTTGGTAACTATTGTTGTATGAAAATTCCGCGTATGGCAAGCTCTTGTCCCAAGTTTTCCCATGCTTTAAAGCACAAGCTCTTAACATGTCCTCTAAAATCTAATTGGTCCTCTCGGTTTGTCCATCCGTTTGGGGGTGATACGCTGAACTAAAATTCAACCTCGTTCCCAAAGCTTCATGCAACTTTTGCCAAACCTGGAGGTAAATTGAGAACCTCTATCCAAGACTATCTTCTTACGGACTCCATATCAACACACAATCTACTCCATGTATATTTTGGCCAATTGTGCAGATGTATACTTGGTATTGACGGGAAAAAAATGAGCTGACTTGGTCAATCGATCCACGATTACCCAAATTGAGTCATAACCGGACTGAGTACGTGGTAACCCAACTATGAAGTCCATTCCGATTTCTTCCCACTTCCATTCTGGGATCTTCAGTGGTTGCAATAATCCAGCTGGCCTTTGATGTTCAGCTTTAACTCGTTGGCACACATCACACAACGCAACATATTCGGCTATGTCCTTTTTCATGTTGGCCCACTAATAGCATGTCTTCAAATCCTTGTACATCTTTGTACAACCGGGATGAATTGAGTACGGCGAGTCATGTGTCTCCTTTAATATTGTCTCCCAAATATGCTTCACATTAGGCACGACAATCCTTTTTCCGAGCCATAGGGTACCATGTTCGTCCTCATCAAATCTGAATTCTCTCCCTTCTTCGGTCCTTTCCTTGATTTCCTTGATCTCTTCATCTGTGGTTTGTGCTTCTCGAATTTCTTGCTCCAAGGTCGGATTTAACTCCATCATCTCCATCTCATTTACAAACCCGAGGTTCAACTGTTCGAACTCCTTACATAACTCGGATGGTAACTCTTGAACTGTGAGTTGATGACTTACTCCCTTCCTACTCAATGCGTCGGCCACTACATTGGCTTTTCCTGGATGATAGTTGATCCCCAAATCATAATCTTTGATGAGATACAACCATCTCCGTTGCCTCAAATTCAGATCTGTTTGTGTGAAAATATGCTTAAGACTCTTATGATCTGTATAAATTTCACACCTATGTCCAAGGATGTAGTGTCTCCATATTTTCAATGCATGTACCACAGCTGCATGTTCCAAATCGTGCGTGGGGTAATTCTGCTCATGTTTCTTCAATTGTCTTGATGCATAGGTGACCACATGACCTTCTTGCATCAATACACATCCAAGTCCTTGTCTCGATGCGTCGCAATAAATATCAAAACTCTTGCTCACATCCAGCAATACCAAAACTAGGGCTGTTGTCAACCTCTTCTTCAACTCCTCAAAACTATTTTGACAAGAATGAGTCCATTTGAAAGCCTTTCCCTTCATTAGCAACTCCGTCATTGGCTTGGCTATCTTGGAAAAGTCCTTGATGAATTTACGATAATATCCAGCCATTCCAAGAAAACTCCTTATTTCCTTTACATTTTGTGGTGGTTCCCACTTCAACACGTCTCTCACTTTTCTGGGGTCAACTGATACTCCTCCTCCTGAGATGATATGACCCAAAAACGACACCTCTCTCAACCAAAATGGACACTTATTGAACTTGGCATACAATTGATGCTTCCTCAATTTCTGCAACGTAAGCCTCAAGTGTTCCTCATGTTCCTTCTCATCCTTCAAGTAGATCATAATGTCATCAATAAACACCACAATGAATCTATCCAAGTACTCCATGAAGACCTTATTCATGAGGTACATAAAATAGGCAGGCGCACGGTGTACTCATAAGATCCATACTGTGTCCTAAAAGCTGTCTTGGGTATGTCCGATGGTCTAATCTTCATTTGAAAGTATCCCGACCTCAAATCAATCTTAGAGAAGATACAAGCACCCTTCATCTGATCAAACAAGTCTTCTATGTGTGGCAAGGTGTACTTGTTCTTGATTGTTACCTCGTTGAGACCTCGGTAATCCACACACATCCTTTGGGTTCCATCATTCTTGTCCACAAACAGCACGGGCGCTCTCCAAGGTGAAGAGCTTGGGCGAATAAAACCTTTCTCTAGTTGCTCTTGAATTTGCTTCTTGAGCTCTGCTAGTTCCATAGGAGGCATCCTATATGGCCTCTTAGCTATAGGTGTAGTTCCAGGTATTAATTCAATGACAAACTCAATTTCTCGATCAGGTGGCATACCTATCAACTTGTCCAGAAAAACATCCAAAACTTCACACACCATCAGAATCTCCTCAATTGCGGCACTGTCCATATGGTTCAACTCCAATTGCTTTGGTGCGGTTTGAGATGCTTCAAATTCTACAGTGATCCCTTCCTCATTGGTCAACTTCACCGTCTTCGTGGCACAGTCAATAACTCCATTGTGCTTCCTCAGCCAGTCCATACCAAGTATAATGTCCATTCCTTGAGAATCCAAAACAATGAGGTTGGCGGAGAAGTCTACCCCCCTTATTATAAGGCTTACTTTTGGACATACTATATTTGTCCTCATCTCTCCTCCAGGAGACTTAACCAATAGAGTAAACTTCATATGAGAGATAGGCAAACTATACTTGGCAACATACTTCAATGCAATGAATGAATGAATGTGATGCTCCAGAATCAAACAACATAGTTGCGTGGTTGGAGTTGGCGAGAAACATACCAATGACCACGTCATCCGCTTGTTGAGCATCCTCCGTAGAGACATGGTTCATGTTGCCACGAGCAAAATTCTGCTGTCCACGGTTCCCTTGTGGCTGTCCTCCATTGGGTCTTGGGTTTTGCCTCGGTGCATTGCTTCCTTGGCCAAGGCCTAACTTAGGACATTGATGCGCAAAGTGTCCAGCTTCTCCACAAGTATAGCACTTCTTTACTCCACCAGAATTATTGGAACAAGCTTGGTTTTGAGCATGGCACCAGGTTAGTTGGCACGAGGTGCATAAGATATTGGAGGCCTAGGTGCTTGCATGACAGGGCGCTGCTGCACAAACTGAGCTGGGCGCTATGCAAATCAAGGGTGTTGAGCAGGAATAGAAGAGCTGAAGTAAGGCGCATTGGGCGGCGCAAAGCGAGGGCGCACATTACTTCCTTGAGGCTGTCCTTGATATGGTGCCTTCCTCTTGTTGTCTTGCTCCATCTCACGGATCTTGTTCTCAACCATGATTGCTTTATCCACAAGCTTCTGAAAATTGGCATAATCACAGTTGAGTAGTTGCACTTGGATTTCATTGTTCAAGATCCTCATGAACAAGTATTGCTTTCGGCTATCCCGACTAACATCTTCTGGGGCATACATCGAGAGTTGAGTGAATTTATTGAGATATTCACTCATGCTTGATCTTCCTTGCTTTAAGTTCTCAAATTCTTGCCTCTTTAGAATCATAACACCTTCCGGCGCATAATGAGAACGGAAACTCTCATTGAATTCCGCCCAGGTAATTCTCTATTGGTTCTCATGGGCATTGCATAGTGAATCCCACCAATCCGCAGCTGCTCCAACTAGTTGATGAGAAGCAAATAGCACTTTCTCTCGATCACTGCATTGGACAATAGCAAGTTTCTTCTCCACAGACTTGAGCCAATCATCCGCATCCATAGGGTTGGCAGCTTGAGCAAAGGTTGGCGGCCTAGTCTGCATAAACTCTCCCAACCGGTTATGAGGAGGCGCGGGTGGCGGTGGAGGCAAGTGAGGCTGATTATTGATGTTGCCAGCCTGCAGCTGTCCTATTGTTTGTATCATGATCTGCATGAGCTGGTTCTGCATTGCCAATAGCTGCTCAATATTAATAGCTCCTTGAGTAGATCCTTGTCCAATGTTGTTCTGAGGCACTCCATTGTTCTCCTCCTCATCATTGCCATCCCTCTGGTTGCGAGTCCTCACCATCTGGAGAAAAGCAATAGGTAAGAATTAGAAAACGTCCCCAACTATATGCATCAAGGGATATGAAACTAAACAACTAACTAGCCTATGTGGACATGGAAATGCTAAAGCATCCCAAAATCCTCTATTAAGCACACAAGCAAACAATATATATCAAATAGCACACCAAGCAAAAACACATCGCTTCCTGAGTGCTCCTATGTGCTCTAAAGTGTCCATTCTATCTAGGTTGCGTCCTACAGTCAACCTGTGGCTCTGATAGCAATCTGTGACACCCGGTTCCGAAAATGAACCAAGTGAACGCATATGTGTGCCCAGGATGTTCAACACACATACACGAGTGCATTCACAAAAAAGTATACAGAAAATTACCACAGAACAAGATTAATTAACCAAATTTTATTAAACAAACCATATTATCCTCGAATACAAACTCTAATAAATATTAATGACAAGTTCAACTAATGCAGCGGAAATAAACTAAATAAGCAAACTAAATAGTTAGGCAGCATAAGCGATATGGTATAGCGCAGCTCCAATCAACACCACAGGCAAGCTGACGGTAGACACAGCCTAGAACTCCGCATTATCACCATTAAACTCCCAATCCTGACCTGCAACTGTTGGGGGGGGGGGGGGGGGTTGCAAGAGTGAGTACATGTCGTACTCAGCAAGTATGGAAAGTATGACATGTGGCTGATTCAAATGACGAATATAATAATGGTGAAGTGTTGAAAAGTACATTAAAACATTTGAAAAGCAATATATTACATGTATATGAAATACACCCACCATAAACCATAATTAATAATGTAACACCAATCCATATTCCATATCCATCACCATCATACCATTTACCATATTCAATGTCATAGTTTAATCCGTATCCAACCATAACCAGTACCAACCCATAACAATCCCAAATACCATCCCAATACCAAGTTCCCTCTAATCATGGAAGTTGTCCAGGTGCTCATAACCGGGAGCATGGCTATCATGATATTTTATTAGACTCTGCAGAGTTTGTACCACTTTACCCACGTGTTTGTGATTTCATCACCCGCCGGCAACTAAAGAACCTCCCTTATGCCAATGACACTTCCTTTGGTGTATGGCTAAGAGATCATAAAATAGCCTTTACAAAGGGATTACTAGCCTATTTAGACCCCACTGAGGTTTCACCGGTGGTGATGTCTCCCACAAAGCACATCTTCAACCAAGGGACCCCTCTTGAGCCATTCGGATCCCAGGGTAATCCCACCAATCATCATCAAACCCAATCCGACTACCCCTTCCCCAAGCATCCACAATGGTCCAAACAACACTAGCAAAGCCCTAATTAATCAGCTACGCCGCACCCATACTTGGCCTCGTGGTGGCACTGTAGTCCTGTCTTATTCTCGCATGAACCGGTCCTTAGATCTAAAGCAAGCAAACCACCATGGCATCCAACCCATCCACATACCAAGCTTGCTTAGATCACCCATTACCAAAATATCATTAATGCATAATTAAATGTGTAGTGTTGTTTTCCCATCCAATTAATTAAGCGAAGCAAAAAGGTAAAAAGCCCATCCCGACTCTCTACCATAATTCCAGGTGACAAGGGTGGTTTAACAATTCTAGTAAACTTCTTACCATAGGATTTCCCATCAATTTGACACAAGCATGCAGTTTGCAAACAAAACATTTACTTAAAAAAAACAGGATCAATATGCGTCAAGGACACTTGCCTTGCTCTTGTTGTTGATTAGGGTCAAATCCTTCAAACTATCGGTTTTGTAGATCCTCCGCGGCACTCTCTAACGTAAATCCGTCTAATCCACACAATAAATATACAAGACAAGAAACACAATCAAAGAGTGCACAAATACTACTCAATATGACATGACATGCATGATTGATGCAAATGCAAGGTAGAACTAGTTAATAGATTGCTTTTAATGATCACTAATCAGTTCTAATAGATTTTAACAAGTTTATATAGGTTTGGATTTGATTAAATTTACTTTTAGAATCAATTCAACACAATTTAGTCAGCAAAATCGGACTAGTCTGTAGAAGGTCGGACTAGTCCGCACTTCGCAGAACTAGCGAACTAGAGTTTTCTAGATCGACGTAACTTTGGAGATTAGGGGTTGAATTCATGTAAGGAGAAGAGAATAGAAGGTATACCAGGTGTTTAGGACTCCAATGAATCAAGAAACTTGGAGGTAACACTTGGATCTTGATGATCTAGGGTTGGTGATGAACTTGGAGGTGAACTGGTGATGAGGGACGAAACTTGGTGGAGATCTTGATCCTCTTTCGTTTCCTCCTCCTCTTCTTCTTGCTTGGGATCTCCTCCTCCCTCCTTGATGGTGGCTCTCCACGAACTAGGGTTTGGGTGGGGTGGAAAAGTGGTAAATAGATGTCAAGACAAGGGGTGGAATTGTTTATATAGAGGTGGAGGCTAGGGTTGGATGAATTTCGAGTTTGAGAGGAGTAGGGGCCGGTTTAGAGTCCCACATGGGCTCTAAAAGAGTTAGACACGACATCCCTATCCCACATAACCTGAAACCCAAGAAACAAGTCATAAAACAAAAGATCAACTCGGAGTCGAGAAATATCAGACAAGTTCGAAAAGGACCGGACTAGTCCGAAAATGTCCAGACAGAAAATTGGACAAGTCTGGCCAAAAATCGGACAAGTCCGACTTTACTCAGAGAGGAAATCAGACAAGTCCGTTGGAAAACTGGACTAGTCCGGAAAAGTCTAGGGACTTAGCAAATTTTTAAGGATTCTTGGAATATTGGACTAGTCCGCACAAAATAGAACAAGTACGAAAGTTTCCAGAGGCAAAATTGGACTAGTCCGCAGCAAAAACGGACAAGTCCGTTTTTAGTCAGAGAGAAATAGGACTAGTCCTCAGTAAAATCAGACTAGTCTGCACTTTCCTGCATTTTAAGTGCGGTTTTGCTCCAAATCAATTTTAAATGTTCCAAATCAATCTTAAACTTGTTTTTCTTGATGTGGATTAATGGTAAACATGTATATGAATGTATTCAAGGCATGATGCATGAAAATGAAGGTGTTACAAGACGATCACACCATCGTTAGTGAACAAGCAATTATAACCTTTGTCACATAATTGAGATATGGACAGCAGGTTATAATCTAAGGAATCAACATGTAATACGTGAGAAAGAGTGTGTTTAGATGATATGGCAATTTTACCGGTACCGAGCACCTTTCCTTGACTATTGTCCCAAAATAGATGCCCTCGTTTGGATCCTCATTTGCTTCATACTCAACGAACATACATCTTTCTCCGGTCATATGATTGGTGCAGCCACTGTCTAGAACCCATTTCGATCCACCGGAGGAATAGGCCTGCAAAAACAAATTATGCCTTGGTTTTAGGTACCCAAGCTTGCTTGGGTCATTTTAGGTTAGTCACAAGGGATTTGGGCACCCACACATGAGACTTGGTGTTCCCATGGCGTGGCCCAACATAATGGGCATAAACCTTTCCATAATAACTTCTCATTAAGACATAATATGCATCAAAAGTTCTGAATAGTAACTTTTGTTGTTTATACACAGGACTAGTCTGGGAGGCCGGACTTGTCCGGAGTAGCGGACTTGTCCGAACCCTGACCGGACTAGTTCGATGGTCATTCATGTTGTATTCATTAATTTTTGATTTTCTAGTTTGAAAGAGTCCTTCCTTTACAAAGACATTGCTATCCCTATTATTCTTATGGGTTCTAGCTTGTTGCTTGTCACCATAAGAGTACCCAATGCCATATTTGACATTTGGAGGTCTTGTGACCAAGTATGCACTACGGGCATATTTGATCTTCTCCTTGTCAAATATGCCATTTTGTGCAGGATGCTTGTCCTTGGTAGAGGGTGACTTGTCTTTCAAATTTTTGTCAACTTTACCACATGTACAAGTAGAGGCAACTTCAGTTTTAATGGGTTGAGAAGGTGAACTTGAAGAGGATGAAGGGTCACCTTGCTTGAGTGACTCAACTTGCACTTCAAGGATCTTGTTAACCTTAATTAGGTTAGAAAGTTCTTCCTTGATTGCAGCATTTGAGTCATTTAACTCCAAGCAAGCTTCCTTGCTTGAAGCTAACTCAACCTCTAGTGACTTGCTTTGCTCCTTTTCAAGCTCTAGAAGTTTGTCAAGTTCGACATATTCCTCCTTTTGGGAGACAATCATGTCTTCTTGACGGTGTATTAACCTCTCATTCTCAACAAGTTGATCAAGTAGAAATTTCATTTTAGTGGCTGTTTTCTTATCTAATCCAATAAGCATATCTTCATTATCACTAGCAATGTCGCTATCACTAGAATAGGAATGCATGGAGGAGGGTCTTGTTGTTACCTTGCGTTTACCCTCCTTTGCCATGAGGCAAGTGTCGTTCCCCTTCCATGCGCCGAGTGTAGGGAAGAGAGTAGACTTCTTGGATGTCTTCTCGATGGCTATGCTAGCCATCTCTTCTTCTTATGATGATGAGAACTCATCATTTGAGTCCCACTCTTTCCCTAGTGCGCTTTTTCGGCTTGTTTCTTCTTCTTGAAGAATTTCTTGGGTTGAGGCTTTGCTTCTTTGGTTTTCTTCTTGTTCTCTTCATATGGGCAATCAACTATAAAGTGGCTATACTCACCACAATTATAGCATGCCCACCTCAATTTTGACTTTGATCTTTCCTTGTATCTTCCTTCATTTGATTTGGCACCTTGTCTCTTCTTCATCATTTTCTTGAATTTCTACATGAATAGTATCATGTCATCTTCATCCAAATCACTGCTCTCATCATCACCGTCTTCTTCTAGTTGTGCTTCTCGCGCCTCTTTAGATAAGGGCTTGAGGGTCGACTCCAAAGCAACCCCTTTCTTCTTTGCCGAGGTGAGGTCAGCAATTTCCTTGACATGCTTCGCTTGCTTTTCCATCATCTCAAAATTTATGATTTTTCCAAGTAGCTCATTCGGAGTCATTCTCTTGTATCTGGGGCTTTCTCTAATCATTGAGCATAAGGTGACGTTGCGAGGCATGAAAGCTCTAAGGATGAGCTTTCACCACCTCGTGGTAGTTCCACTTCTTGCTTCCGTACGATAGAACCTTGTTGATGAGCGTCTTAAGTCGGTTGTACATATCTTGAGACGACTCATCTTCTTCGATTGCGAATCTTCCCAATTCGCCATCAGTCATTTTGATATTTGCTTCACGCACATGACGATCACCTTCATGTGCAGTTTGCAATGTGTCCCAGATCTCCTTTGCAATCTCGAGTCCATCCACCTTGGTGAACTCGTCCTGACTAAGTGAAGAGGTAATGACTGCCGCGGCTTGAGAATTTCGGTGAATTGCCTGCTCTTGGCTCGGTGTGAGCTCTTCGTCGTCGTCCGAGATATCTATCCCTGTGCACACAATATGCCACAAACTTGGATTGAGGGAAATTAGATGCATTTTCATATTTTGACTCCACATTGAATAATCACTTCTATCAAAGTGTGGGGCTTTTCCTAGAGGGATAGACAAATAATGATTGTTGCTGGAATTAAGACGATCGTAGTTAAAAGGATATCGGGAGTAGTCGGTGTGACTACTCCCCTTCTTCTTCTTTTCATCTTCGACTTTCACTTTCCCTTTGGAAAGAGTCTTCTTTATAAGGAGCACCTTTAGTTCAAGCGTCTCCTCATCGTCATCCTCGAAGTCTTGAATGGCTTCGAGGAGCTTTTCCACTTTCTGATTCTTGTCATCATCAACCTTCTCTTAGTTGTTGCTCTTGTGTACGTCCTTCATGTCCGACATGATCTCTTCGAGCGATTAGTCTCTTTCTTGAAGAACCTTACTCTGATACCAATTGAATGTGGCCTAGAGGGGGGGTGAATAGTCCTTTTTGAAATTTGTCAGATCCTGCAACACTTAACAGTCAGATAAAAACTAGATATATCGGACTAGTCCAGTAAAGTGCGGACTAGTCCGGTGTGTACCGACTAGGTTAATTAAGTTCGATCGATTAATTTGATTCTACGATGTATGCAGCGGAAATATACAGTTAATTGAAGTGTTGCAAGATTATGTACTAGGGTATACCACAAGTCAATCTTATATTTGATGTTTCAACGTAAAATATGCGAGATTGATTGAAACCCAAGATTGATGTGATGAATAAGAATGATGAACACAAAGCAAGAACACAAGCAATTTATCCCGTGGTTCGGCTCCCACACAGGCAACCTACATCCAAGTTGAGGAGTCCACAAAAGGACCGGGTCTTCTCCAACCCTACCCTCGTCGGATCGCCACGAAGGCCAATCCTCTTCTCTTATCAAAAAGGGTAAATAACCGAATTCAAGGGGCCTTCTCGCACGTTGAGGGCTCCACTAGATTACAATGAAAAACTCCACCAATAACACACTCAAAAGATTACAATCAAAATCACAAGAGTGTGTTAGGGAATCAAACCAAGGGCTCAAGAGTGATGAATTGTGTCTCTCCAATGTTCCAAAGTGTATCCTTAAGGGATTGATCTTTTTGGATTTTGATTTAGTGGAGAGATGTGCTTTTGAGGCTCTTGGGAGGTGTGACGGCGCACGGAGTCGAGAGAGATTAAAGTTGGGTCGTGCACCTCTATTTATATGGGGTTTCTAAAAGTGACCGTTAGGGTTTAGAAAGATCGGACTAGTCTGTGGTGGACACTGGACTATTCCGGTGTGCTGTGTGTAGCAAACCCTAAGTGTCCCGAAATATCGGACTAGTCCGGCTAGGAGCGGACTTGTCCGATTTCGCTTCTGGAAATCTTCGGACTAGTCCGATAATCATCAGACTTGTCCGGATCTGTGAAACCCTAAGTGGTTATGAGGACAAGTCTGCATGTGGAGGATTTGTCCGATTTAGGTTAGAGAGTTTTTCGGACTAGTCCGAGCCAATATCAAACTTGTCCGATTTAGATCAGAATGAATATGATACTAGTCCGTTGAATGATCGGACTTGTCCGATTTTGTGCAACTTGTGAAGTGCTTTGAGGACTAGTCCGCACTGGGGAGGACTAGTCCGATTCTAGTCAGAGAAATATCGGACTAGTCCGGTGTGATATCGTACTTGTCCGATCTTGTGCAGAGAGATATCGGACTAGTCCGGTCCTGTGTAAATTTGTGCAATGTGTGTGTTTATTTGTGTTTGAGCTCTTGGGGTGTGTTTCCTTAACACACTCCATACATAATGATCTACAACACTTGTTCCTTGAGCTCTTTACCACATTGCTCCTCATTCTCCCTTCTTTTTGGCACTTCGCTTATTTTCAATTAAAACCTGTGCTCATCTCAACAAAGTAGTTAGGATCTCATTTGCTTGTCATAAATCATCCAAAACCCACAAGGGATTCCTAGATGCACTTTCAATCTCCCCATTTTCTTATCATTTGTTGAGGAGTGCTTCGTCCTTGTGTAGGATCGAAGAGCACGTGAAAATCTACCAGAGGGGGGGGGTGAATGGTAGATTTAAAAATCTTACGCACCGGAAACAATTAAATCCCAACCCCTTCGGCAGAAAAACAATCTGTTAAAGAAATCGCATGTGAGACTTATCTAAACATGTTTCACCGTGACAAAAGTGATAGATATCAGAGAGAATCAAGTCATGAAGACAACATAACAAGAATCACTCAAATCCGTCGAGAGAAACTCAAGTTATGATCAAAAGATTGAACAAAGGTCAATCTGTCCTACCCGAGAAAAACAGTTCTGGAACGCTACAAAGAAACCCGTGTAGATCATAAACCACAAATCCAATGACCGTGAAATTTTACCAGATGATAGATAATCAAGTTTTGAATACAACCCAAAAAGAATAACGTCAATTAGATCTGTAAAACTTGAGTTATGATAAAACCACCAACGAAAGGTAGTGCTGTCCAAAAACTCGACGAGTAAAACTTGTCTGGAACAAGTCGGACGAACAAGGCACAAAAGTTCCTTCAAACTACGAATTTTATTCAATAGAACACAAGAGGAACAGCCCCCAAAGACGTACACCGTGATCTTTGGCCTCCCTTGCTTATATAACCAGCCCTTAGGCCAACCCAATCTCAACTAGAACTCTAATCCTACTCAGATCACGAATCGAAACTTTCCATAACTGTTTGGACTCTTCTATACGCAGATAGAATCAATCTTAAGACTTCCAAACACCTTAGGAACGTATCCCACATTCCTAAAACAACCCAAATTCGTGACCCATACTAAACATATCATAACCAACTCGATACTTTTCATATCGAGCCATAACCGACTCCGCCGCAGCCAAAGTCATTAACTGATAAGATCTGATCCTTCCAAACAGATCTTTCCATCCATAAACCATATTCGGAACCATGTTGCCATGTCATGCACTGCAATCATACGTGCAAAACACCTTCATTCGACATCCAATAACCTTCATATGCATTGCCCTTGATTCAATCATCCTGCGCGACCTCCTGACCCGCTCAACCACAATTCCTCCTGAATTTGGTTGTTGGAACCTCATCTCCTCTCTGAGACAAGTCCAAAGGATCCTGTCACTAGCCATGACTTGAACTCAAGAAACACCTGCACATGAACAAACAACCAATCCGTACGAGCCCAAGTCTGCGACTTGACTCAAGTCAGTTCCAAACACAACACCTTACGTGAGCACCTCACATAAGCATGTTGCAAAGCATATCAAAACGATATCAGCCATATCAACCAAAACGCACCAAAAACTTAGTAAAATAATACTAAGCAACCTTTCCATAAGTGTAAAGAAAGTTCGAAACATTTCACATTGAAATTTGGAACATTACGATCAAGCTCTGAACCTTGCCATAGCTAACCGGAGCTTGAGCCGGAGCTTACCAAAGCTAGTATAACCTAGGGCCGGAGCTTACCAAAGCTAGTACAACCTAGCGACAGAGCTTAACAAAGACATGCCGGAGGTAAAGACAAAGCTCACTGGAGCTACCCAAAAACATGTCAGACCTAAACAAAGAAAGTCGGACCTATTGTCGGACCTTGCAGAAGCTCGGAGCTAGAGTTGGACCTTGCTAAAAAGATGTTATGGCAGCATTCAAAACTTTTATTGTCAAAGCCAATGTATTCATCACACATAGGTCTCACAATCTCCCCGTTGATGAATGCATTGGCAACACCATTTAAAATCCGAACATTGGCTTATTCACATTAAAAGTTTTGAAAACAATTTCTCCCCCTTTGTAAAACAGAAATAAAAAGAGTAATGAAATTCTCCCCCTGAAATGAATTGTGCCAAAAACAATTGTGAATATGTGCAATGTGTAATCAATTTTGTAATCAATTTCTCCCCCTTGCATACTTATCTTTAAAAAAATTCACATATTATCCCTCCCCCTTTGACAATGTATTCAACAAGGTTCAAAAGAGAAATTTTAATTATTATGAGCATATTATAACATATACATATAAAACAAAGCTCATGCAAGTCATACTATCAAGTAACTTACACTACAACAATGAGATACATAAAGTAGTGTAAGCCATGCTAGAGATCAAATGTAATTTTCAATTTTAACAAGTCATGATCTCACAAACTTAACTATTTCAAAACCTGAAAGCATGACACTTGTTGCTGCATTTTATTATTTTTCAAAGCAAAAATTTAGATCATATGATATTTGCAAGAGATTATATACGCATCTGCCTTATTCTAACCAACCAAGCCAAGTCAAGCCTATGTCATTTGACAATCAGAAGCTTAAGGACATGGTTTTAGTCATACACAACTCCTTCCAAGTTCATATCAAAGTGCAATGATAAGACATCTCAAAAGAAAAAGTGTGATGCATGCATATTCTCTTGATCTTTTCTCAACTTATGTTTATTCATAAAAGCTCAACACGTGAGTTGATTACTTGATTAATTATTTATGATTAAAAGCACTTGTGAGCATGCAACAAGTTCAAAACAACAAGAAAGTTCGACCATGACTAGATTTAGTGTAAGTATTTATTCCAATTTCTAGACATTGCAAAAACTACAAAATGTATAACATGAGTAATGTAGTAAGAACTTTTAGCATGTAAAAGGAATCACAAAGTCATATATGTATGAAATACTATGCTCATATTATTTTAGCTCAGATTCACACATAGACTTCCCAAGTTTCAAAACTCCCACTCAATTTAAGCCATGAGGATGCATAACCCCTATTTCACTAAGAATGTAACAAAAATGAGTGAAATCCAAAGGTTTTGTAAAAATGTCAGCCAATTGTTGTTCGATATCTACATGGTGAAGCACAATGTTCCCTTTTTCAACATTATCACAGAGAAAGTGATACCTAATGTCAATGTGTTTAGTTCTAGAATGTTGCACAAAGTTTTTAGCAATGGAAATAGCACTAGTGTTGTCACAAAACAGTGGAACACTATCTAGATCAACCCCATAGTCCTTAAGTGTTTGAACAATCCAAAGAATTTGTGAACAAGAGCTAGCAGCAGCTACATATTCAGATTCGACGGTGGATTGTGCAACTGAACTTTGTTTTCTGGATGACCATGCAACAAGTGAATTAATAAGAAAATGACAAGCACCGGAAGTACTTTTCCTATCAATCCTACAACCTCCAAAATCAGCATCGGAAAAAGCTTTCAAAGTAACGATTGAGGAAGAAGGAAGAAAAATGCCAAATTCTTGAGTTCCATATAAGTACCCGAGAATCCTTTTGACGGCTTGACGATGTGAAGCACGTGGGGAGGCTTGAAACCGTGCACAAAGACATACACTGAATTGTATGTCCGGTCTTGATGCCGTGAGGTACAAAAGTGATCCGATCATGCTTCTATATTCTTTTTGATCCACGGGTTCACTATCTTAATCAAGTTCAAGTGTTGTTGCTGTTCCCATTGGTGTCCGAAGAGGCTTGCTTTTGTCCATGTTGAAGCGCCTTAGGAGGTCTTTTGTATACTTCGTTTGATGCACAAAGGTACCCTCCTCGGTTTGCTTGATTTGCAGCCCCAAAAAGTACGTGAGTTCTCCCATCATACTCATCTCAAATTCTGAACTCATCATAGCTGAAAACTTGGACACAAGATCATGAGAAGCACAACCAAAGATAATATCATCCACGTACACTTGAATGAATAATGATTCATTGCCATGCTTAAGCACAAAAAGAGTTTTATCAACCTTGCCCATGGTAAACCCCTTTTCAAGTAAGAATGTTTTTAACCTATCATACCATGCTCTAGGGGCTTGTTTGGGACCGTACAAGGCTTTGGACAGTTTGTAAACATGATTAGGAAAATCTGAATTTTCAAAACCCGGTGGTTGTTTGACATAAACCTCCTCATCTCTGTAGCCATTAAGAAAAGCACTTTTAACATCCATTTGATATAGCTTAAAACCTTTAGATGCAGCAAAAGCTAACAAAATTCTTATGTCTTCTAATCTAGCAACAGGAGCAAAAGTTTCATCAAAATCTAGACCTTCAACTTGTGTGAAACCTTGAGCAACCAACCTAGCCTTATTCCTAACCACAACCCCATCCCCACTTTGTTTATTTTTAAACACCCATTTAGTTCCAATTAAAGTGTGACCTTGAGGTGGAGGTACAAGTTTCCAAACATTATTTCTTTCAAAATTTTATAACTCTTCTTGCATGGCAATAATCCAGGATTTATTAGTGAGTGCGTGTGATATATCTTTGGGTTCAAAAGAAGCAACAAAAGCTGAATGAGCATGAGAGTTTGTATCGCAAAACATGGACCGTGCAACTCGTTCATGCAAGCTTCCAATAATCTGATGCGGGGGATGATCTTATTAAAACCATAGGGGAACAGATGTCTCACAAGCTTCTTCTTCTTCATGTTCATCACAAATCGATGAGCTTGTGACTTGAGGAGGATCTGGACCAGCAATGGTGGTCGTCGGAGCTTGTTCAATGTTCGGAGCTGGACACGTGTCAACTTTGGAACTATCAGACAGTATCACCAGCTCTTCTTCTTCTTTGAAAATACCCCCCCCCTGAGGATATGGATCTGGTCCTGCAGCACCGGAGCTAGTACCTGGGCTAGCTTCATGAAAAGAAACTTCACAAGTATCCACAATTTTGTTAGTTCCAGGTAGAAGCACATGGTATCCTCTAGTGTGAGATGGGTAACCAAGAAACATGCCATCAATGGATATAGATTTAAATTTATCAAGATTACCATGTTTATTAACAAAGCATTTGCAACCAAAGACCCGAAAGTGTGTAACACTAGGCCTATGTCCAAACCGGAGCTCATATGGTGTTTTACCTAGCTTAGCGCGCAAGAAAACACGATTTGAGACATAACAAGCGGTTGCAATCGCATCGGCCCAAAATTTCCTAGGAGTTTGATATTCATCAAGCATAGTCCTAGCCATCTCAACTAAGGTTCTGTTCTTTCTTTCTACAACACCGTTTTGTTGAGGTACATATGGTGAAGAAAAGTGATGATCTATTCCATTTTCAGCACAAAAGTGATCAAAAGACTGATTTTTGAATTCAGTTCCGTTATAACTTCTAATTGCTTTTAAAGATCTTGGGTGATCAATTGATAATCTAAGAAATAAAGTTCTAAAGTTACTAAAAGCTTCATTCTTAGATGCCATAAAGTAAACCCAAGAGTATCTATAATAATCATCAACAATCACAAGAACATACCATTTACCTCCGAAGGATTGAACACGTGAAGGTCCTACGGTGTCAAGGTGCAAAAATTGACCCGGTTCAGTTGTCATAGTAATCGTGAGAGGAGCATGTGAACCTGCAACCATCTTAGCATGTCTACAAGAAGAGCACACAATTTCTTTGTCCCCTTTAAGCTTAGGTAGCCCACGTATGCGATCAAGAGCACTAACACGTGTTAGGGGATCAAAGCCTATGTGACCAAGTCTATGATGCCAAAAATATAAGTCCTTTGAATCATTAGCAACTATACACCTATGCTTAGAGGAAGACATATCAAAATCAGCTTTAAAAACTCTTCCAAAACGAGACATGTTTAAACAAAAGCTCACTATTTGAATCTACAATTTTGCAGCAATTTTTAGTGAAGGTTATTTCCAAATTCTCATCAAGCAATTGAGAAACAGAAAGCAAGTTGTACTTCAAATTTTTAACAAGTGCCACATCTTTTAAAGTGTAGTGATCATTTACTCTAACTGAACCTTTAGCAATAATAGGAGTTGAAGAATTATCGACAAAAGTAACATTTTCTACACGTGACACAAAGGAGAGGGAGGAGAACCATTCTCTATTACCGGTCATGTGGCGTGAGCATCCTCAATCCACAATCCATATGTTCTCCTTCCTCAAGCATGTAACCTACATAGAAGCACAATACGTCGATGACTCAATACTGGGATTTGTCAAAAGGCATTTAGGTATCCAGTACTGAGTCACACGACGTGCAGCAGGAAAAACATGCGAAAGCTGAGATAAAACAGCAGGTTTCTGAGTCAAAGATTGAGGTTTTCTGTTCTTAACAATTGACTTAGAAGTTGTTACTTGTTTAGAGCGAAAACAAGTAGCTCCGGAGGTAAAAGCAGAAGGTCCGGAGGCAAAAACCGAAGCTCCGGAGAGAACAACAGAAGGTTCGGGAGCTTTCGGAGCTATCAGAACTACCGGAGTTGTCTTTTCAAGTCTCTTACCAGAGGGTCCGGAAGCTACCTTTTCAAATTTCTGACTCATTAAAGCAGGTTGCATGTTTCTAATTCTAGGTTTAGCATGAAAGTTATGAGATCTAGCAGACATTTTATCCTTTTTAATTTGTTTAGCTAGTCTATAACAAAAATATACGACATGACCATCTTTATCACAGTAGGTACAATGAAATTTAACTTTCTGTTCATATCTAGATGAGCAAGCAATATTTTTATTTGAAACCAAATGAGACAACACTCCTGCGGATTTGAAAACCACTTCTTTTTGTTTAGGAACTGTTTGAATCAAACCACTTCCTACTGACTTTACAATTTTAGGTGGATGTGCCTTAGCATGAGCATGAGAATCAAAACCTAAACTAGTTTTATCATTACAAAATTTGGATGAACTCAGTAGCAAGTTTAGATTTTTGTTCCCAACACAAAACTGCTCTAGCATCCTATTCATGTCATCAAGTTTCTTAGACAAGTCTAGGCAGTTTTCACATGAAGTTTTTCCTTTTAGTTTGCAATTGGAACAATATTTAACTTCATGAGAACGTAAAGCATTGTTCAATATAGAAATTTCATTCATAGCATCTTGCAGTTTCTTATCAAGATCATCACAACTAGAACAATGCAATTCAATTGTAGAACAAGAAGCATCTTTTAAGTTTCCAATGTCAAGTGCAGCAAGCTTTTTGTTCTTTTCAATTTCAAGTTCAAGTATACCTAGAGTGGAGGAATGTGCAGTTCTTAATATGGACAATTGTTCATAGATTAAGTCACATGAGGGACATGCATCATCACTAGGAATCAAAGTTTTTAAACGGTTGATTTCAGATTCTAGTGATTCAATTTTAGCTGCATTATCCCTAATCTTTTTGTCCTTTTTCTTAACAATAATAGTTGCACGAGAAATTGCATCACACATTTCAGTACAGGTAGAACATACCTCATCGTCGTCACTGTTGTGTTCTGCATCCTCCTGACTTGATCTTGATCTTGTTTTGCCCGCCGTAAAGCATAAGTTTGCCAGATCGTCATCATATTCATCACTTTCAAAGTCTACATCGCTTGATCCGAGCTCTTGAAGTGCAGTAATGAAGCTGTTAATCATATTGCATCCTATGGTACCCTTCTTTTTCTTGTTGGGGTTTCCAGAGGTGGTCTTGACCTTGTTCTGTTTTTCTTCACGGGTAGTAGGACCTGAAAGGTTAGGGCATTCTGTACGGAAGTGTCCTGTCTTACCACATTCAAAACAGCGTTGAGGTCCGGAGCTTCCTCTCCTTCTAGTTCTCACATTTTGCAATGCTTTTGAGAACCTAGTAGAGATTAGTGCTAACTCCTCTTCTGGAAATTCCTCGATCTGCTTCAGGGTTAGTGAAGACAACAAAGCAAGAGTATTGCAAGATGGTGATTGGCCGGAGCTAGGTATATCATGTTGTGAGACAAATGCAATAGACTTATTTGGGTTCTTACGTGATAAGATGCCAATTTCATGAGTTTTGAGTTTAGAGTAAAGCACATCTAAAGTAAGTGTACTCATGACAGTTGATTCACGAATAGATGTAACTTTCATCTCCCATATTGACATGTCTAATGCACTAAGAAGTTGCCTAGCATTTTCAGCATCAGAAAGGTTAACATTGATATTATGCAGATTGCTGAGAATTTTATTGAAGCGAGCGAAAAGGTCATCGATAGACTCACCGGGTTGCATCTCGAAATGCATATATTCCTTTTTGAAAATATCTTGTCTCACCTCCTTGATCGTGTTGGATCCTTCGTGATAGCCACAAAGCGCTCTCCACACATCATATGCCGATCGAAGGTGTGCAACGCGATCGAAGTCGCTTTGAGTGAGTCCTTGGATGATCAAGTTCTGGGCTTTGTTGTTGTTGTCGACGTCCCGTAGGTTCGTAGCCGTAACTTGATCGTTTGAAAGCACATCATAAGGCTTGTACACCTTCTCCCATACTGTGAAGCCTTGCGCCTAGATGAAAGCCTCCATGCGTGCCTTCCAAACCTGAAAATCAATACCAGCAAACACACAAGGTTTGGCGGAGTATTTCTCCATGATGATTAGTCAAAAACACGTGCAAATCACAATGATTAGAGCACCGTGGCTCTGATACCAATTGTAGGATCTAAGAGAACGTGAAAAGCTACCAGAGGGGGGTGAATAGTAGATTTAAAAATCTTACGCAGCGGAAACAATTAAATTCCAACCCCTTTGACAGAAATACAATCTGTTAAAGAAATCGCGTGTGAGACTTATCTAAACGTGTTTCACCATGAAAAAAGTGATAAATATAATATAGAATCAAGTCACGAAAATAACACAACAAGAATCACTCAAATCCGTCAAGAGAAACTCAAGTTATGATCGAAAGATTGAACAAAGGTCAATCTGTCCTACCCGAGAAAAACAGTTCTGGAACGCTGCAAAGAAACTCGTGTAGATCAGAAACCACAAATCCAATGAGCGTGAAATTTTACCAGATGATAGATAATCAAGTTGGGAAGACAACCCAAAAATAATCACGTCAATTAGATTTGTAAAACTCGAGTTATGATAAAACCACCGACGAAAGTTAGTGCTGTCCAGAAACTCGACGAGTAAAACTTGTCTAGAACAAGTCGGACGAACAAGGCACAAAAATTCCTTCAAACTACGAATTTTATTCAATATAACACAAGAGGAACAGCCCCCAAAGTCGTACACCACGAGCTTTTGCCTCCCTTGCTTATATAACCAGCCCTTAGGCCAACCCAATCTCAACTAGAACTCTAATCCTACTCAGATCACGAATCGAAACTTTCTATAACTGCTTAGGACTCTTCTATACACAGATAGAAGCAATCTTAAGACTTCCAAATACCTTAGGAACGTATCCTACATTCCTAAAACAACTCAAATTTGTGACCCATACTAAACATATCATAACCTACTCGATACTTTCCATACCGAGCCATAACCGACTCCGCCGCAGCCAAAGTCATTAACCGATATGATCTAATCCTTCCAACCAGATCTTCCCATCCATAAACCATCTTCGGAACCATGTTGCCATGTCATGCACCGCATTCATACGTGCAAAACACTTTCCTTCGACGTCCAATAACCTTCATATGCACTGCCCTTGATTCAATCATCCTGCGCGACCTCGTGACCCGCTCAACCACAATTCCTCCTGAATTTGGTTGTTGGAAACTCATCTCCTCCCTGAGACTAGTCCAAAGGATCCTGTCACCAGCCATGACTTGAACTCAAGCAACACCTGCACATGAACAAACAACCAATCTGTACGAGCCCAAGTCCGCGACTTGACTCAAGTCAGTTCCAATCACAACACCTTACATGAGCACCTCACATAAGCATGTTGCAAAGCATATCAAAACGATATCAGCCATATCAACCAAAACGCACCAAAAACTTAGTAAAATAATACTAAGAAACCTTTCCATAAGTGTAAAGCAAGTTCGAAACATTTCACATGAAAATTTGGAACATTACGATCAAGCTCCGAACCTTGCCAAAGCTAACCTGAGCTTGAGCCGGAGCTTACCAAAGCTAGTATAACCTAGCGCCGGAGCTTACCGAAGCTAGTACAACCTAGCGCCGAAGCTTAACAAAGACATGCCGGAGCTAAAGACAAAGCTCACAGGAGCTACCAAAAAACATGTCAGACCTAAATAAAGAAAGTCGGACCTATTGTCGGACCTTGTAGAAGCTCGGAGCTAGAGTCGGACCTTGCTAAAAAGATGTTATGGCAGTATTCAAAACTTTTATTATCAAAGCCAATGTATTCAGACATAGGTCTCACACCTTGATTGTTTTTCTTCTGGGAAGTAGGACCTAAAAGGTTAGGACAATCTGTACAAAAGTGTCCTGTCTTACCACATTTGAAGCATCGTTGAGGTTCGAAGCTTCCTCTCCTTCTAGTTCTCACATTTTACAATGCTTTTGAAAACCTAGTAGAGAGAAATGCTAGCTCCTCCTCTGGAAACTCCTGAATCTGTTCAAGGATTAGAGAGGACAACAAAGCAAGTGTACCACAAGATGAAGATTGACCGGAGCTAGGCATGTCACGTTGAGAAACAAAAGCAATAGACTTGTTGGGGTTCTTACGTGATATTATGTCAATTTCATGAGTTTTTAACTTGGAATATAGCACATCTAAAGTAAGTGTACTTATGACAGTAGTGGATAGAACTTTCATCTCCCAAATTGACATGTCTAATGCACTTAACAATTGCCTAGCATTTTCAGCATCTGAAAAATTAATATTGACGCTACGCAAGTTGCTGAGAATTTTATTAAAGAGAGCAAAGAGATCATCAATTGACTCACCGGGTTGCATCTCGAAGCGCATGTATTCTTTCTTGAACATGTCTTGCCTTACCTCCTTGATCGGGTTGGATCCTTCGTGGTAGTTACAAAGTGCTTTCCACACATCGTATGCAGATCGGAGGTGTGCAACACGGTCGAAGTCGTTTGAGTTAATCCTTGTATGATCAAGTTTCGAGTCTTGTTGTTGTTGTCGAAATCTCTCAGATTTGTAGCTGTAACGTGATCATTTGACAGCACTTCGTAAGGCTTGTACACCTTCTCCCATATTGCAAAGCCTTGCGCCTTCATGAAGGCCTCCATGCGTGCCTTCCAAACCTGAAAATCAATACCAGCAAACACACAAGGTTTGACTGAGTATTTCTCCATGATAATTAGTCAACAACACGTGCAAATCACAATGATTAGAGCACCGTGGCTCTGATACCAATTGTAGGATCGAAGAGCACGTGAAAAGCTACCAGAGGGGGGTGAATGGTATATTTAAAACTTTTTCAGTGGAAGCAATGAAAACCCCTTAGTAGAAAAGCAATCTGTTAAAGAAATCGTGTGTGAGACTAATCTAAACGTGTTTCACCATGAAAAAAGTGATAGATATCATAGAGAATCAAGTAACAAAGACGACACAATAAGAATCACTCAAATCCGTAGAGAGAAACTCAAGTTACGATTGAAAGATCGAACAAAGGTCAATCTGTCCTACCCGAGAAAAATAGTTCTGGAACACTGCAAATAAACTCGTGTAGATCAGAAACCACAAATCCAATGACCGTGAAATTTTCACATATGATAGAAAATCAAGTTATGAAGACAACCCAAAAATAATAACGTCAATCGGATCTTTAAAACTCGAGTTATGATAAAACTACCGAAGAAAGGTACTACTGTGTAGAAACTCGACGAGAAAAACTTGTCTGAAACAAGTCGGATGAACAAGGCACAAACGTTCCTCTCAACTGCGAATTTTATTCAATAGAACACAAGAGGAAAAGCCCCAAAGTCATTCACCACGATCTCTGGCCTCCCTTGCTTATATAACCAGCTCAAAAGCCAACTCAACTCAAATCAGGACTCTAATCCTACTCCGTTCACGAATCAAAACTTTTCATAACTGCTTAGGACTCTTCTATACGCAGATAAAAGCAATCTTAAGACTTCCAAACACCTTAGGAACGTATCTCACATTCCTAAAACAACTCAAATTCGTGACTTACTCGAAATCCTAACATAACCAACTCAAATATTTCCATATTTGAGTCAAACCCGACTCAGCCGCAGCCTGAGTCCATAACCTAGTCGGTTGAATCTTTTCGACCAATTCTTTATGTCGACATCTCTTCATCATGCCTCGAAACCATGCAGCCATGTCCATGCACTCCTTGCACACGTGCAAACATCTTCCAACGACGTCCATGTTACCTTCATATGCATTGTTCTTGATTCATACATGTTGCACAACCTCCCGATCAACTCAACCACAATTACATTCGAACTTGGTTGTTGAACCTCATCTTCTCCCTAAGGCTAGTTCAATGGACCCCATCACCAGTCATGTCTTGAACTCAAGCAACACATGCACATGAATAAACATCCAATACTTCCGAGCACAACTCCTCGACTTGACTCTCATTAGTTCCGAAACTACAACATCTTACGTGAGCACCTCACATAATCATGTTGCAAAGCGTAGCAAAACGATATCAGCCATATCAACCAAAACACATCAAAAACTTAGAAAAGAATACTAAGCAAACTTTCCAACAACGTAAAACAAGTTTGAAACATTTCACAGTAAAAGCAGGAACATTGCGATCAAGTTTCGAACCGTGCAGAAGCTAACCGGAGCTTGCCAAATCTAGTCGGACCTAGTGCCGGAGCTTACCAAAGCTAGTTGGACCTAGCGCCGAAGCTTACCAAAGCTAGTCGGACCTAGCAAAACATATTATAGCTTAACAAAGACATGCTGGAGCTATCAAAGACATGCCGGTGCTATCAAAGACATGCCTGATCTAAAGACAAAGCTCACCGGAGCTACCCAAAAATATGTCAAACCTTGACAAAGCAAGTCGGACCTAACATCGGACCTTGCCAGATCTACCCAAAACAAGCCGGACCTATCGTCAGACCTTGCAGAAGCTCGGAGCTAGAGTCGGACTTTGCTAAAAAGGTGTTTTAGCAGAATTTCAGAACTTTTATCATCAAAGCCAATGTATTCACTACAAGCCAATGTATTCAGCACACATAGATATCACACCTTCTTCAAACTTTTTAGGAAGTATGAACCATTTCATTGGTCTGAAGAAGCAGAAAAAGCGTTTCAAGAACTGAAAGAACTCCTCACCACACTACCAATTTTGGTAGCTCCGAATCCTGGTGAAACTTTACCGCTTTACATTTCTGCAACTACCGAAGTTGTCAGCATGGTCCTGGTCACAGAAAGACCAGAACCACTTCTAGCTCAGGAGCTTAGACACCTCCGAGAGGGTCCGGAGCTACCTGAAGGAGAGTCTGGGTCCCAGCCCCAGACACGGAACACCAAGACGGGACGCTAGGAGACAAAACCCACTCGCCAGAGGGGGCACTCCTGGTTGACCAAAGCAATTCTGACCTTTCCAGCAAGGTCTGGGTCGATGGGAAAGAAGCTCTAAATCCCTCCGAGAGGGTCCGGACTGCCAGCGCCCAGTATACTTCATCAGTGAAGTACTCCATGATGCCAAGACAAAATACATTGAAGTGCATAAGCTTCTTTATGCAGTTCTTATTGCATCAAGAAAGCTCCGACACTACTTCCAAGCCCATAAAATATCAGTGGTAACTTCTTTTCCACTGCGTGCTATCCTGCATAACCCTAACTCTACTGGGAACATGTCAAAGTGGGCATTAGAGCTGGCCGAGTTCAATCTCGAATTCATGTCACGACAAGCGATCAAAAGTTAAGCTTTGGATGACTTTGTGGCGGAATGGACTCACTCTGCATCAAACCATGGGGGGCCAAGTGAGCAGAAGCCAGAACTCAAGGCTCTGGTCTTCACTGAGCCTCACTGGACCCTCTACTTCAACGGCTCCGTGCAGAAGCAGAGGGCCGGAGCTGGAATCCTTCTCCTTGCTCCAACCGGGGAGAAGGTAAAGTATATAGTTCACCTTGATTTTAAGGCAACCAACAACATGGTGGAGTATGAAGCTCTCATCTACAGACTCAAGGTGGCACTATCCTTTGGTGTCAAAAAATTGCTAGTGAAGGGAGATTCGCATCTCATCATCAAACAAGTCATAGGTGAATGCTGCTGCAGCAATCCCGAGCTAGCTGCTTATCTCCTTGAAGTCCAAAGGCCCCAGAAGGACTTCAAAGTCATGAATCTCCACCATGTACAGCGTCTTCACAACCTTGAAGCTGACGAACTCTCGACGAATGCCTCAACCAGATTTCCGGCTCCCGATGGAATCTTTGTCCGGAGGTTGTCAAAACCAACAGCTCAGCCTGCCGAACTGAGTGAAGGGCGTGAGGCCAGCACCTCGAAGTTGGCAGTCCCGGTGGCCCTGTTACCATGGCATCCACCAAGGGTCGTAGGTGATGTCGGAAGCTCCGAGCAACCCAGCACGCAAGACTTAGAAGATCAAGTTAGCTCCAGTGCATCGATCTCAGAGATCCGGAGCTACTTGAAAGACAACATCCTTCCTGAAAATGGTGTAACCGCTGACCAGATTGTCAGATTGGCTAAAAGATACATGTTGGTAGAACGGTATCTCTACCAACACAGTTCCAATGACATCTTAATGCGGTGCATTGCAAGGGAAGAAGGACGTGAGCTTCTCGCGGAAATCCATGGAGGCGAGTGTGGGAACCACGCATCCTCCCGCACGCTGGTCGGTAAAGCCTTCCGACATGGCTTTTACTGGCCTACAGCACTCTAGGATGCGGTTGAGCTAGTGAAAAAGTGTGAAGCATGTCAGTTCCACGCAAAACAATTTCACACACTGGCTCAATCACCGCAAATGATATCTACTACATGGCCATTCGCTGTGTGGGGTATGTACATCTTGGGACTATTCCCAAAAGCCGTCGGAGGTTACAGGTTCCTGTATGTTGCCATTCACAAGTTCACCAAATGGTCAGAAGCAACTCCAGTGGTAACAATCAACAAGCAATCAACAATCAAGTTCTTGAAGTCCTTTATATGCAGATTTGGAGTTCCGAACAAAGTCATAACTGACAACAAAACTCAATTTACAAGTACTGCATTTCAAGAATATTGCGAAGACCTCGACATTCAACTCAGCTATGCCTATGTAGCTCACCCAGCAAGTAATAGCCAAGCCGAGAGAGCAAATGCAGAAATATTAAAGGGACTCAAGACGAGCACATATGAGCGCCTGAAAAAGCACGGAGCCAACTAGATTGGAGAGCTTCTGTCCACGTTATGGGCGAATAGGACAACACCTAACTGGTCAACTGGGGAGACTCCTTTCTTCTTGGTGTATGGAGCCGAAACAGTCCTTCCTCTAGAGATCACCTTGGGGTCTCTTCGGTCCATACCTTCGACGAAGCCACACAGGCCCAGCTCCGGCATGAAGACCTTGACCTCGTCGACGAGGGAAGGTGTCAAGCAGCTGTTTGGAATACACGTTATCGCCAAGCGCTCGGCCGCTATCATCAAAGGAATGTGTGCAACTGACAGCTTGAAGAAGGTGATCTGGTGCTTTGTAAGATACTAACCTGTGAAGGGATGAACAAACTTTACCCTAGCTGGGAAGGCCCCTTCCGAGTGATCAAAGTATCCCGGCCTGGATGCGTTCGCTTGGCAACTGAGGATGGGACTTCGCTTCCCAATCCTTGGAACATCGAGCACCTCTATAAGTTTTATGCTTAGAATCACGGAGGTGAGTCTATAATTACACACAATGCATGTTATAGAGTCAATATACAAAGACGGTAGGTATTCCAGCAGAACATCCGAACCCCTCCGGGAGGGTCCAGGAAGTTCAAGTAACACTTAAGACAGTCACAACACTAAAAGTGTAACTACCTGCCCTGGCTAGTACAAGATGTATAGCACACTTAGCATGGTCCAGGATCCTAAGTGTGTCCTTGTCTCCCGTGTAATCCGGACCTATAATGAAAGGCATTGTCATGTGAAAACAGACTCCACGTGCATTTATTTTTATACAAGGCTCGATATATCAAATTATCATTACCCTGCTTGTCTATAATAAAGTTGTGCAATTCTTTTTGAGTTTTATTCCAAGTAATTCGCATGTATTACAATTTTTATTGATGGTCTCTTTGGATCCTAACATTGCTGCATAGTCTACTTACTCGAACGCCAAGCCAACATAGGTCCAGAGTGTGCTATTGACTTAGCCTGGTCCTGCACCCTAAGTACGCCGCTCTACCTACATCTTGGCAGGCCTTAGTAGGGTGAGTACTAAAAAAGGCATGCAGATCTAGAAAGATTATACCAAAACGCTTGTTATCATGTCGAGTCCCTTCAGACCCAAAGCTTAAATAAGAATGATAAGTCACAACCAATTTATGGACAAAAGGACGAATTTTACGGTTTTCTTGTCTTTAATGTGCAGGGAAAACAAAAATTCATAGCGATGGACGACACCGGAGCTACTAAGCTCTGGCATCCTCCAATGGGGCCTGCAATCGACGTTTTATGCATTGACAGTGGGGATCAGTGGAGCTACTAAGCTCCAACATCCCTTGGAGGCCGATCGTCGATGACTTGTGCGTTGGCATCGACTACTACTGGAACTACAAACTTCCGACAATCCCGAGGGGCTAATCGTCGAAGTATCGAAGAAAAAGACTTTGGACCTTGAAGTTCAAAGCGTCCAAGTCCTCAACATACTGCATAATCCTTTTGGTACAGGTCCACACTACAATTGTGCACATATACATGTGAAGACGACGACAATAAAGTAAAATTCATGTGAAATTCATGGTAAAATGGATTTCAAATTCATGGCAAAATGGATTTCATTAATTTGAAGCACTGGATTACAAAATTGGGAGTACAGCAGAAGACAAAATAAAAAAGTCCTAGCTACTGGAGGGTCTAATTTATGCGGAAGAATGAGGCGACTTTTTGGGCAACTTCTTGGACGCTAGCCTTGGCGGCGTCTTCCTCTTCAGCAACGGGACCTTCGAGCACCGGGTTCAGATAAATTGGGGGTCTCGGCTCACATAGCACGTCAGCACGTATTCTACGACGTTTCTAGCCAAAGTCTTCCCCTTTGTTTCCAACTGGTCCGCAATGACGTCACCTATTGCGTCAAGTTTGCCGCCAGCACCATTGAGGGCCACTAGTGCTCGGTCTGAGTCCAGCTCCGGGTTGTCTGGACGTACGAGACTGAAGCCTAGTGGTGTCAGCGCGTCGTTGGCCCGCCCCAAGAAGTCCCACACTTGAATGGACTCAATCTCCTTCAAGCTCCGCAGCTCCTCCAGCGACTTCCAGGCAGCCGAAAGCTCTGAAAACCTTCACGGGCAAGGCGCTCGATCAATTTGGCATGTTACTGCATATTTTTAGCAACTTGCTTCTCACGGTCGGTCAGTTCCGTCTCCTAGAGGTGGATGTGGTTCCGCCTTTCAGCCAGGTCTTTTTCCCTGCCTTTTACTCTCTCCTCCCTAGCGGCAACGTCAGCTTCTCTTTTCGAGAGCTCCTGCCCCACCTTCCACTACTTCTCTTTTTCTTCTTTGTTCCATAGATCCAGCTTTTTGCTATGATCTGCCAAATTCTGCTCACCCAGAGTCAACTTCTGGGTGACCTCCGCCTCTCTCTTCACTACATCCTCCTGCTGCTCCAGGAGTTTTTCTTCCCTCGCATCAAGGTCCGCTCGACGCTTCAGGTGAATTTCATTCAATTCACTGAGTTTTCATGACGCTCATTAGCAGCATCACGCCTCTCCTTGGCTTGCTCGAGGATCTC
Source organism: Tuctoria greenei (assembly GCA_036927565.1). NCBI lineage: Eukaryota > Viridiplantae > Streptophyta > Magnoliopsida > Poales > Poaceae > Tuctoria > Tuctoria greenei. The sequence goes on from JAYESD010000006.1 coordinate 16,593,245, forward strand.
CCTGGAGTTAGTGTCGAACGCCCTGATGGCGGCTTCTTTCTCCTCCAGTAGCTTGTCCCAGTATTCCAACCGGGCCTTCTCCATCTTGGCCAACTCCTCACTGCAAGGATTCCGGTTTATCGCAACGAAAAAATTCGTCGCAATAGGTTGTTTTTCATCGCAATAGGTCGCTGTTGCAACGAAAAAGAGCGTGGCAATAGTTTTTATGAATCGTCATAATAATTCCCATGGCGATAGGTTATTTGCGACGCCTTGGCATCCGTGGCGAATAGTATGGTATTGCAACAATTTTACATCGGTGGCAAATAGGACACTATTGCAACGGTTTCATGTACTGCGGCGATTTAACGTATCGCAAGGAATTGTACGGTATTGCAACGGGTTCACGATCATGGAAAATAGTACGGTATTGAAACGATTACATATTCGTGGCAAATAGTATGTTGTTACAACGATTTAGCGTATTGCGACGATTTAACGTATTGCAACAAACAGCATGGTATTGCAACGATTTCACATTCGTTGTAATTGTATGTGGTTGCAATGATTTCAAAAGCGTGGCAATAGTACAGTATTGTAACGATTTCACATACGTGGCAAATAGTATGTTATTGCAACGATTTAGAGTATTGCGACGATTTAACGTATTGCAACGAATAGCATTGTATTGCAATGATTTTGCAGGCGTGGCAATAGTACGGTATTGTAACGATTTCACATTCGTGGCAAATAGTATGTTATTGCAATGGTTTACCATATTGCGATGATTTAACATATTGCAACGAATAGCATCGTATTGCAACGACTTCGCATTCGTGGTAATAGTACGTGATTGTAACGATTTTCACATTCGTGACAAATACTACAGTATTTCAACGATTTTCACAGCCGTGGCAAATAGTAACATATTGCAACGAGTTATGGTGTAGCGACGATTCACTATATTGCAACGAATATCACGGTATTGCAACGATTTCACATCCGTGGCAAATAGTATGATACTGCAACGGTTTAACGTCCGTGGCAAATAGTAGGTTAGTGCAACGATTCAACAAACGTGGTAAATTGTACCGTATTGAAACGATTTTAGATCCGTGGGAACTAGTCTGGTACTCCAACGATTTCGTATCTGTGGCGAATAGTTGGGTATTGCAACGAGTCCACAAACGTGGCGAATAGTACCGTATTGCAATGATTTCAGATCCATTGGAACTAGTATGGTACCGCAACGATTTCACATCTATGGCGAATAGTTTGATATTGCAACGATTTCTTATCTGTGGCAATAGTGTTTTAATGCAACGTTTTTTGAGTCATTGCCAAATGTTTATACTGCAACATTTTGTCATTCTATTCCCACATTATATCATCCATATTGGCAATAGATTCCTATTGCAACAATTTATCATTTGTGACAAGAAATTCATAATGCCACGTTTTATAATTAGCGGCAGTAGAACCCGAATGCACCAGGTTTGAAAATTAGTGGCAACAAAATCATGAGTTTAACAATAAACATTCATCAATTTTACAACACGCATGACAACACTCAAGGATTACTTAAGCGACGTGTTTGCATGCTAAGAGTTTTCCTAAGCTGACCGGGACTAATTCTTGGAGCTGGTGGCTTTTGGCGGTTCCTTATTTGTTGGACCTTCTGTGGAGTGGTCGCTATCATCATTTTGTGCATCTCAACCAATGAGGCGCGCATGTCTTGCATTTCCTTAGCTGTCTGTTCATAATCAGCTGCTATCTGACCTTGTAAGTTCTGGACTTTAATGATTAACTCTTCATTCTTCTGGTTTATGCAGTCCTTCTGGGTGTTTAAGCTATCATTGCTTCCTTCCAAGTCCTGCACTATTTCATTGAGGCCTGCATTTCTAACTTCTAAGTTTCGAACTTGGTCGTTGAGGTGTTCAGACATCTGGATACGCATACGTTCACGTTCGGGACCAGTTGGGTTAGCCATATAACCACGCCCCCGAACCTGTGATCCTGCACAACCGATTGAGAATCTATAACAACGCTGGAAGATGTGGTTTCTTTCCTCATTTGGAATTGGGCCTCCCTGCTCAGCTTCCATGTCGTCCACTTGGGCACGTGCCTGGATCTATATACGAAAAGAAAAGTCACAGGTAATTTGCAAATATTTATTTAATTGGGGATTGTTTGAAGTGTTACTCACATGTACAGCTTCTGCTAGCTTGTTTGTCCAGTTACCGTTTAACAAATGGCTTGCCTCCCACAGTTGTATGTCATCGGGTTCTTCTCCGATCTCTAGGTCTCGCTACATAAAATACAAGTAAACTTCAACATGTCGGTATACATATTGTTTGCAGCGCAAGGTAAAAGCGTGATTTATTTTTCATATCTTCTCGTAACTAAGTTGGGCATAGGATTTGGAGCCAAGCAAGTGACACGCCTTTTGTCTTCTTCGATTTTGAGAATTGGTCCTGCTTATTGACTGCAATAATTTTAAGAATTAATTCCACGAATGAAAGTAAATGAAATATTTTTTGTATGATGCGAAGCTATTAAAAAGTTAGCTGACCTTGAATCGCTCAGACCCAAAATATTCTATTAGGTGCAACCACTCGGGCGTCGTTACGTCAGCAAGCTGGTTTCGTATACGTTCTTCATCGGTAGAATAACTCTTATGCGTGGCATGCAAAGTCGAGCGCCACCCCTTGTAGCGCTGACTAGCAATTTTCAAAATTTTTCTTGCGCTCTCCGTTGTGTCCTCCATGTCCCAGGAATCCTGTACATTGTATAACAAGTTGATGTAAACGTATAGGATAGAGATTGCAAGAAAAAAAAATACTTGTGTGGGGATGTGACAACACTAACCAGAATGTCTCGTACTATATCTCTCTTGTTACTATGGCCAACCTCTGCCCACTTCATTGCACCGGTGATGGATGCATGTCTTTTTGTAAACATAACCACATCATCGACAAAGTGCCGCTGATTAATACCAACCGCAGCACCCAACCTAGCGGAGAACTGAATTGGTAGCTTCACATGCTCCGTTCTACTAACTTGGGATGCATAGCGTATTATGGCAACCTTAAGTCCTTTAGCCACACTTCTTCCTAGCTTCCTTCCTTCTGTTACATTGATTCAAATGGTAAACGATTAAAGCAAATTATCGTTAGTATCATGTACAAATAGTGTGAAAAGAAGAAAAGTCTGATGTTCATACCATCTTCAGGACGAGTGCGGCAAATACGAGCGTGGGAGGACCGCGTCGTGCCAGCACCATTTTGTTCTGTAGTACTCCCTCCTTGTTTATATTAATTATCACCAACAAATGAATTAAAAATTAACTACTACAGTAGTTAGGACTGTCCTAACGACATCTATTTTGATGGGGGGTTATATTATTGACTTCTTTGTTGTTGTTCATACCCTAAAATGAGCCATCAGGTACACATGTCAGTGGCGGTACGCACTCGTAGTACTGCAGAGGATTTTCAGTCCATGAGCGAAGTAGGCAAGACTGTGAGGGGGCATGCAGCTGGCAACACTAGACTAGACAAAGATAGGGTTCGCCGATTCGGTCTGACTGACATCAGCCGGAGCGCGTCTCGAAGAGAATTATTAGTTGCAGGGCAAGTAATGAACGCCAGCGGTAGCAGGCGGCAAATGCAAGACAGATAAGGCAGGCAGCTTGTGGGATTGAAATCCTCCGTAGTACTGCACCTGCATTAGCTGCCACTGACATGTGGGCCCATGAGACATCGGGTCTACTTGTCAGTGGCGGCTACTGCAGGTGCAGTACTGCATAGTGCCAGCTTGCGACACTCAACAAATCGAGGGTTCGGTCTCGACGAAACTCTCCAGGAGGATTGGTGGTAGGGCGAGTTATGGCCAGGGATTTGCGGGCGGCGGGGTAATCATGGCACGAGAAGGATGGGACGTGGTGATGGGCAAGGGAGACGCGTCGGGGAGGACACTGAAGTGACCAGCAGCAGGGCGTGGGAGTGGGCGCCGGTGCCGGACGGAGTGGCCGACGGCGAGAGAGCACAGCGTGGAGGCATAAAAAAATCACGCCATCACACAGGCTGATGAACTGTTAACTATAAAGACTAAGTACTAATAAGAAAGTAGAATCGCAAGGCATGCTAAAATAATTAGTAGAGCCTAGGAAAGAATGCAAATTACCATAATACACCCATCATCAATACATCTAAAGGACAGAACGTAGTCTCTCAAAATGCTCCAAATTCAATGCCAAAGGAGTAGAGTAAAAAACTAACACGCTCTACCAAAACAAATGGCACGATAGAGAGGCAGGTAGTAATGTGATGTGATATGGGTAGTTGGAAGCTACTACCGAGGATAGAGTTGGAGTGGGACATTTTTTAAGCTCCAAAAGTAAAATTACGCTGGGGCGGAAGGAGTATTTCTGGTTTGTATATCTATACCTGTTGTTGGTTCATGCATCATAGTGGTACCAGGGAGTGAAGAACCTCGGGGTTTCTGAACATCATGTGCTGCAATACTCTCTGCGTATCATGCAAACGATTTAATGTTGTCTAAATTTGTTTAATTTTGATAGTAAACACATTTATAGTTATACCAGGTGCTTGTTGGCCACCATGAATGCTTGTAGACGACATCATGGTTTGATGTCTTGTTCCTAATGTAAAGAGCATTGTAAGCAGTCATTCCAAATAACTGTGATAACATCAGATTACATGACCGACGTAGATTTTGGATCGGACGGTGTGCTTTCTATAAACTGCAGTGTTTGTTACTAACAGGGGAATTAGAAAAGAAAGAATAGAAAAAAACGTACGATCCAAGAAAGCCACAAGAAAGAAAAAAGTGAAAAACCATGGGAACTAAAAATCTTAGGAATACATATTTGTAAAACAGGAATGAGAGTACAACATTTGGAGTGGTTGATCAGATAACCCATGTGTCATTTACTTCTAAATCCAGAAATTACATACTACTACCTCTGGTTTTTAGTATTTGTCATTCCCGGCCAGGAATTGAACTAGAAATACATTACCGTAATAAGCTGTCAGAGCAACATTTATTTAGGGACAGATGTAGTGTGCATATATATATATATATATATATATATATATATATATATATATATATATATATATATATATATATATATATACATACATAACTAAATTCGTCAAACAGAAGACCACATTTCTTCTTTGTTAATTTATTTAATCTTCGTATATCAGGATGGATCGTGTATAACTTAACTAGGCCAAAATTGCATGGATTGTAGAACCAAGCCAATATAGCTCTATAAAAAGACGGCATGGATCGTGTAGGTTACCTAGCACAAAACTGGAGTCCGGGATGCGATGTCGCAGGGAGGTGTCCGTGACGAAGAGGTTCGGTAGAGCTTGTCAAACTTGGTCGCCCGACGTTGTACCCAGGAGTCAACACCACCAAGAGCTTAGATGCATCACTGTGAGATCCATGGGGGAAAATTGTAAAAATCGTGGGAAATGAAAACACGGAAATTTCTTAGGAATACAAGTATGAAACACAGGACACAGAGACAACACATTTGGAGTACTGCAAGATCACTGAAAGGGCGGGGCAGCGGTGTGTCGGGAACGGAGGTCAGTGTTTCCATTTATACTCATCGTGGCTAAAATAGGGTTACAATAATAGGCGGGACTGAAATTGAAGGCGCAAGTAGTGAAAATTGAATTGTCAAAATCTCAAATGTGGCACGCCAAGTAGAACGATCAAATTTTTGCGGGAGTGGAGAATTTGACGCAAGTTGTGCCCTTGTGCACGCATCCAATCGTGATTAATTACATCTCATGTCGCGTCGATTCCTGCACATGGCTAGTGCGTGTAGCTAGAGGGGTAGACTTCGTCTTAGGACAACTTGCTCGCTTCTTAATTCATCTTTATTGCCATGCATGGAGATCAAAATCTAAAAGCAGTCATCTGCTAGCTAGTGCGACATTCCAAAAAAATACGAAAAAAATATGAATGCAAATGATATGCAAATACAGCCAAGTGCATGAACGATGGTAAACAATCAACATTTTGTAACATTAATCACAATCAAAACAATAACATGTAGTATATACTACTACATACTAAAAATACATTTTCCCATGCGTTGACTTTAAATGAAAAAATTGAGTGAAAGAACACAAAAGAGGAGAAACGCAGCCTCAACCACGATCTCAATGGAGTTTCAACCAAGAGTCGTTGATTGTCGCAACACAACGAATTCTTGGCTAGACATTGAACAACAGTTATCTCGTCCCTTTTTCAGAAAGGGGTTGTTTTTCGATACTGCGTAGGACGCATTGTTCATGAACAAAAAAGACATGTATCATTAAAATAGAACAACACATATATTACAAACAAGAACTACGAAAGCACATAGAAGACAAGAAAAAGAAAAACTACAAATACTACTCTACTCGGAGTCGGAGGAGATCTCCTCCACCTCCTCCTCCGCTGCTGCTACCACCGCCGCCTCCTCCGCTGCCGTCTCCTCCTCCGGCAATTGAGTCCAAAGCTTCCGGGCGAAGGTCCGCAGAAGATGTTGGCGGCCCTCCACCCCAGCCACCTCCCCGATCGTCTCGTAGAGGACGTTGAGACGACCGGCCACAAACCCTAACCCGAAGCAGTAGTGGCTGGCGGTGTCCATGCTGGTGTAGATGGGAAGTTTCCCAAGACCCAGATGCTCACACGAGCGAGATGTATTGGAAAATACATCCCGTGCCAATATGTCGAGCTTTTTTGCTCGCCCGGCGGTGGCGGAAATGTGCTCGGTGGCCTCCTTCAGGCGCCAATCGAGTTCATCGAAGCGGTGTTCGACGAGGCAGACAGTCTCCTGAACCCAAATGGGATGAGGAGGTGCGGGCGCCGCCTCCAGTTCCACCGGCATTGGCTGCGACGGAAACGGAGAATAAGGAGGTTCAGAGGACGTCGACGGCCTGGAGCGCTTCGGTGCGGGGCTACCCTTTTGTGCGGCGATGGAGTTGCGGAGAAAGAGCGAGAGGTGGTCGGCGATGGTGCAGCGGTGAAGGAAGAGAAGTTTGGAGGCTACGATCAATGGAGATGGAGTGGTGCGGCGGAGACACAAGAGGACAGGTGTGCCTTTATAGCGGGTCCTCGTCCCGTGCGAGTGGAGATGATAGGACGCTTCGAAAACTGCGCTTTCAAATTAATTCAAACCGCGGTTGGCTTCCATCTCCGCTTCACATGCAGTTTTTTAATTTGACATGCAAAGGGTCCAGGGTATGCAGTGACCCACCTGGCATACTTTGTAGGTCCGTCCGACGGTGTTTCAGTTTTTCAGTTCCAGTTTTTAATTTTGACACGCAAAGGGCCCACCCGCCCAAGGTATATGCAATGTTCCAGTTTTTTTCAGTTTGTCACGCAAAATACCTCGATCATGTTTCATGACGTTACGCGTTTTCTCTTAATTTTTGAAAGATCGTCATATATATATATATATATATATATATATATATAGTTGAAAGATTGTCAGAAAACACAAGAAAAAAGTACAAGACGATGAACACACCACACATTCATGCATTCATTAACACACACACACACACACACACACACACACACACACATATATATATATATATATATATATAAATATATATATATATATATATATAAAACAAACCCTCGTTCATGTTTTCTCAGTTTCTCAGCTTGACATGCAAAAGACCTCGAGCATGCATGTTTGATGACGTTAGATGGTTTCTAATTTTGTTGCAAGATCATCATATTTGAGACTCGTTGATCATGTCTGGAGTGTAGCAAGCATGCATGGACAAGTAACATATGTACTTGAAAACCTCGCGACGATCATGTTTGATGACAACATTATTACGTGTTTTCTCTGTTTTTTGTTGAAACATCATCATATATTGTTTGAGGCTCGTTGATCATGTTTGGGGCGTGACAACTAACATGTTATATATATATATATATATATATATATATATATATATATATATATATATATATATAACAAACCCTCGTTCATGTTTCCTCAGTTTCGCAGCTTGACATGCAAAAGACCTCGATCATGCATGTTTGATGACGTTAGATGGTTTCTAATTTTGTTGCAAGATCATCATATTTGAGACTCGTTGATCATGTTTGGAGTGTAGCAAGCATGCATGGACAAGTAACATATGCACTTGAAAACCTCGCGACGATCATGTTTGATGACAACATTATTACGTGCTTTCTCTGTTTTTTGTTGAAACATCATCATATATTGTTTGAGGCTCGTTGATCATGTTTGGGGCGTGACAACTAACATGTTATATATATATATATATATATATATATATATATATATATATATATATATATAGAGAGAGAGAGTTTGGCTCGTTGATCCTATGTTTGGGGCGTAAGGTAGCATGCATGGACAACTACAACATGCATGTGAGAGAGACGTCGATGATCATATGTACTCCCCCCGTCTCCATGAACTTGTCGCTTTGTCGTAGTTCATTTTTTAACTACAAAAGCCGCATCAGAAGAGCTTGTTTATTGGCTCATGGACAAGAAAAATTATTTGTACCTAGTACAAAAAGTATAAGTTGGTCGGCGTTGTCGTTCGTACGCGAAGGATGTGGCCAGGTAGTTGCTCTTGCAGGTGTATGGTTATTACGTGAGTGTTTGCTTGGGTTATGTGGTTAGTCCATGATGCACCCTAAACCCGGTGTTGAGGCCGTGTATTTGTCATTTGTGCGTACACTCTAGTGACATGTGACAAAGTGCTCAGTCATCAATTGCATTTGGTTTGACGTCAAAGTTCGATTGGAGATAGATCATCCATTTCTTTATGTCTTGGATCATCCAAATTGTCGTTTGGTTGGAAGGACTGGACAATCTAATTTTTTGTTGGTAGGTTGGATGAAACTTGATTGGATTATTGAATCATCAAAGTTGATAATTTCATAATATTATTCGTGCGCATGATGATGGATCGTGCACGCCGAGCGCCGAGTTATTCGGATCACTGAGCAAAGTTTGGACGTGGAGTTCGTGTGTGCCCGTGCGCTCTAAAAGATTCGATGCGCTCATGTACGTGGCAATCATCAGGGCAGGGTGGTACAGTCGCATGAACCGTGCAGTGCGCCTTTGGCTGTAAGATTTGGAGAACGTACGTGGCAACCATCTGGGCAGGGTCGCACAGAGACGGGTGTGCGGAAGGGCTGCAGAGAATTTGATTTTGGAGTTTGAGAACACGGTATTTTTAGAGTTTTAGACCATCCGCAGCGGTTTCCTCTAAAACTTACTCTATCCCTCTATACTTCAAGTATATTCTCTATACTTCCAGCATTTCACTCTGGACACTAACTCTATACTCTCAGTAATCTACTCTATATTTCCAGTCCAGCAAGCTTTATAGTGAACCACTGCGGATGGTCTTAGAGCAATTAGCAATACCGTGGTATTTGAGATTACTATAGTATTTTTTACAGAATGGTGTTTGTCAACCAAACAGTCCTATGTATTGCAAAATCGTGATATTACAAAATTGTGTTATTGAAATACGTACTTTGGTATTGCCATGTCATTTTAAAAATTGTGGTTTCCAAAACTTTAGTATTGAAAAATTGTGCTCCCAAACACAGCCTAAAGCATTACCGTGAACCACTGCGGATGGTCTTAAAGGCAGGCCCGGCTATGGGCCTAGGCGGGCGGAAATAAATTTTCTGTGGCCCTGCCGCACAACGTCACCTGCCGCGCCCCCGGCTCCGCTGCCGGCCCGCTGCCCCTGCGCCCCCACCGCCGGCCCGCCCCCGACTCGAGAATGGATCGAGGGGAAGGCTCATCGCCCATAGCGGTCGTGTAGCTTCCATCCCCTCAATCCGTTGGCGATGAGCCTTCTCCTGATCATCTCGAGTTCGCGGCATCCACGGTGCCGCTTTGACCCTGCTTCTGGTCGGGCGACGCTGATGATCCGCAACATACTTTTAAATCTGCACGTTGGTATTTTCCCCTCATTTTTGTTTATGCATTAATACCTGATGTTTTACATCATTTTCCACAGGAGACAAAAAGTAACGAACATCATTGATCAGCACTGCACCGAGGAGAACACGAAAATTGCAGTGGGCCGCGTCAAGTCAGTTTTACGATTTTATTCACGTCCCATTTGAATCCAAGTACCACGCCTATGCTTTGAAATATATGATTATACTAATCAAGCTCCGGTCTTTTACTGATTGATACTTAACCTCGTTTGTTGCATTTGCCAAGGTCCAAGGTCAACAAGGGCTACTGCTTTGTCAACGTCACATCGCCAGATGCGGCGTTCCGGCTGTGGACGAAGCACCTGCATGGCTTCCATTGGAAGGTGAACGACTCGCGAAAGATGTGCGAGGTCGACTACGCCAACATCCAGGTACGTCGCCGTCCGCTGCAACCGTTTTCCATTGCGCCGCCGCTGCATGGTGTTCACCTGCCGCTGCTCGTCATCCTTTCGCGGGGTCGGGATGCGTTGGTGGATGCGGCCAGATGGTTGCTATTGCATGTGTATGGTAATTACGTGAGTGTTTGGTCGGGTCATGTGGTTAGTCCACGATGCACCCTAAACCCGGTGTTGAGGCCGTGTATTTGTCATTTGTGCATACACTCTAGTGACATGTGACAAAGTGCTCAGTCATCAATTGCGTTTGGTTTGACGTCGAAGTTCGATTGGAGATAGATCATCCATTTCTTTATGTCTTGGATCATCCAAATTAACGTTTGGTTAGATGGACTGGATGGTCCAACTTTTTGTTGGTAGGTTGGATGGAACTTGATTGGATTATTGAATCATCAAAGTTGACAATTTCATAATATTATTCGTGCGCATGATGATGGATCGTGCACACCGAGCGCCGAGTTATTCGGATCACTGAGCAAAGTTTGGATGTGGAGTTCGTGTGTCTGTGCGCGCTGCAAGATTCGGTGCACTCGTGTACGTGGCAATCATCAGGGCAGGGTGGTACAGTCGCAGGAACCATGCAGTGCGCCCTTGACTGTAAGATTTGGAGCGTGAACGTACGTGGTAACCATCTGGGCAGGGTCGCACAGAGAAGGCTGTGCGGAAGGGCCGCAGAGAATTCGATTTTGGTGTTCGGGAACACGGTATTTTTGGAGTTTTAGAGCAATTAGCAATACCGTGGTATTTGAGATTACTATGGTACTTTTTACAGAATGGTGTTTGTCAACCAAACAGTCCTATGTATTGCAAAACCGTGGTATTACAAAACTGTATTATTGAAATATGTACTTTGGTATTGACATGTCATTTTAAAAATTATGGTTTCCAAAACTTTAGTATTGAAAAATTGTGCTCCCAGACACAGCCTAAAGCTTTACCGTGAACCACTGCGGATGGTCTTAAAGGCAGACCCGACTCTGGGCCTAGGCGGGCGTGTGGAAATAAATTTTCTGTAGCCCTGCCGCACAACGTCGCGCGTGCGCCCCCGCCCCACACGCCGTCCCATGGAAATCCCGCTGAGATCCTTCGCTTCACGATGGGTTTGTTGTCTGTACACCGAAGGATGGAAATCCCGCGTGTCCCGCTCCCACGATTATGCGATTTTGATCAGACGGCGTGCGAGGCAGGGAGCGCACGCGCGATGCTGTGCGGTAGGATCACAGAAATTTTGTGGTCTACTACCTAGGGCCAGGCCGGTGGGTGGGGGTGGTCACGTCCTACTAATGTTAGTTTAATGCTTTGTCCAAAACGTTAAATAAAAGAATAAGGAGGGAGTATTTATTAGATACAGTATAATATTACTAATGTGTTAATTTTCCATATGCGATGTTTTTCGATAAAAGGAGGAGTTTTTCATTAGTGCATGTACTGGAGTAGGACACTTGTTCATGAACATAAAATAAAAGACATTTTTCATTAACATAAAAACAACACATATATTACAAACAAGAAAAAAACATACAGAAAACAAAAGAAAAAACTACTACTCATCCTACCCTACTCGGAGGAGGACCTGTCCACCTCCGCCGCCGCCTCCGCATCCACCGCCGTGGCCTCCGCCTCCGCCGCAACCGCCGGCGGAGCATCCTCCAACACCAGATTGAACTTCTTCCGGCTGACGGCGTTCACGAGTTGTTTGCAAAACCCCTCCCTGGCCTCCTCACCGATCGTCTCGGAGAGGCAGTCGAGACGAGCGGCAACAAAGCCTAACCCGAAGATGTAGTAGCCGGCGGAGTCCATGCTGGCGTGGTGGGGAAGGACACCAAGTCCCAATCGGCGACAGTAGTGAGATGTATTGTGAAATACATCCTGTGCCATTGTGTCGAGCACTTTTGCTTGCACGTCGGTGGCGAACAGGCTGTCGGTGACCTCCTTAAGCTTGCCGTCGAGTTTGTTGATGCTTTCCTCCATGAGGCGGACAGTCTCATCATAGTCGGACGGAAGAGGTGTGGGCGCCGCGGGCGGAGACGGGAGTGGAGGAGGTGCGGGCGCCGCCTCCAGTTCCACTGGCCTTGGCGGTGAGAGAAACGGAGAAGGAGGTTCGGAGGACGTCGATGACTTGGAGCACTACGGTGCGGGGCTACCCATTTGTGCGACGACGGAGGTGCGAACAAAGAGAGAGAGTTGGTCAACGATGGTGCGGCGGAGAAGCAAGAGGAGAAGTTTGGAGGCTAAAATCGATCGAGAGGTGCGACAGAGAAGAAGAGGAAGGTGTGCCTTTATAGCGGGTCGTCGTCTAAGCGCGTGAGTGGAGATGATCGGACGCTTCAAAAATTGTGCTTTTGAATCGTTAGTCAGAGTTATTCCAAACTGCGGTTCGCCTCCTCTGGGTTATCGCAACGGTTCAACATGTCCCATCGGCCAGTTTTTTAATTTGACACATAAAGGTGCGGAGATTAACGTGAATGCGCATGACAATCGACCAAGAGTCCATATCTTTTTTTTTTAAAAGATCCGACCGTTGCCGACCGAGAGTCCATATCGGACTGATAATTGTCGTGATCATGGATGATGGTGGACATGAATGTAATGCATGTGAAAGAGACTCGCGATCAAGCATGTTTGGTCATGTGTTGAGGATTTTTGTGCCCCCTTGTTGAGAAACATGTTAATTGGATGACGTTGAGGATCGGATGTGGCATACGTGTTTTCACAAGTGTGTTCATTTGTTCCTAAAATTAGAACACGTAGCGGCTAGCGCCTACGCCTGTTGTTTCTTCAAAAGACGAGTATAGCGATACATAATGGCAGCATGCGATCGATTAATTTGATGAACCACGTACGTACGTAGTGAGAGCCGTGTGCTTATTAGACGATGCTAGTCCACATTCTATCGTCGTACCATCGAGGGAACATCCTTGTGTCAAATTTGTTATCTATATTGATGACAGGATAATATTCTTCATTAGTGTGGTAGTTAAACTGCCATATACTGTAGGTTGAGAGCATACACACATGCATGGTAGAGAATATGATAAATATAGAAATATATATACATGGTAGGAAATATTATTCTATTCTTGGAATACATGTTTGGGACGTAGCATATGTACGTCTAACATACATGTGAAAGACCTCGATCATGTTTGCTGACGTTACGTGTTCTCTTTTTTGTTGAGAGATCGTCATGTTTGAGGCGCGTTGATCATGTTTGGGGCGTAGCATGCATGGACAACTAACATGCATGTGAAAGACCTCGATGCATGTGAAATAACATGCATGTTTTTAAAAGCAAGATATAGTGTTTCCTCAAGAAAAAATAATTTTATGAGAGATTGGGCGCACAAGCACAAAAGCTAGAACTTGAGCGATGCACCTACGAATTCCATATGCCGGGATGATCGACGGCAGCCGATCCGCAAACTCGGTGGTAAGATCAGTAGTCGTCGGAGAGCAGCTTGTAGGCGACCTCGAAGGAGACGAAGGTATCGATGCACGCATAGCTGATCTGCTCGCCGGAGATGTTGTACGCGTCCCAGTTGCTTGTCCTCACCCCGTAAGGCTTCTCCATGTCGGCGCCCATCATGGCGCTCGCGATGTCCTTGAGCCCCACGCAGCCAGGTCCACTGTTTTGGCCACCTTCAGCTGCCAGTCCTTCCAAAGTCTGTCGGCGTCACCCTCCATGTTGGCATCGACGAAGCGGTAGTCGGAATCGGTGAGGAAATCTTCCAGCTCGTCGGGGAAGTAGTCAACATGGATGACCTGGAAGATGAGGCAGCAGCGGTCGACGCAGAGCTGCAGAACGGCGACGGGGTTCTGGTCGGCGGAGTAGCTGGGGCGCCACTCGACGTCGAGCCCGACGACGAGCTTGTGAAGACGCCGACCGTGGACGGAGAGGACCTCGTCGAGCCAGTCCTCCATGGCCTTGGCGGAGGACGTCACGATGGTGGTGATCACGTCTTCCTCGAACGTCACGTTGTACACCTGAGTCCCCGCCATTGGGTCTCTCTCCTTGTCGTCCCTACGGTTGCCGTCTGTGGCGGCGCGGCACAACTCTCTCTCTTGTGCAAAACCTTCGTCTACACCTTTAGTTTGGATTTTAATTGGAAACGGGCCTGGATATATAACAGATGCAGTTATGATATGAGCGGAGGAGTTTCCGAATTTGATGGGCCCGAGCCCGGAGTAAAGAGAGTAATGAAGATTTTTGAATCTTGTATACTCTTTCTAATTTTAATTCTTATCGTTATGACCACAAGTTGCATTGTCTCAACCTAACACCATGTACAACAACAACAACAACATTTCTCAGGATCCCACCCACTGGATATGCCGGGTGGGCCACGGGATACCCTGGGTCTAGTCACCAGAGAGTAGCTAGTGTGAATACATGCTGGAGAGATCAGCGGAATCGGGAACTGGCCAATGAAGATGGATGTCAGCAGTGTCACGGTTCATGTATTGAAACGCGCACCATCCTTTTTCTTCTTCTCCTTTTTCTTATAAGTTCGTATTTTTTTCCACCAATCTTCTAAAAGCATCTCCAATCCGTTTGCTATTTTCAGTTTGCTATTCTTTCAAATAGCAAATATGCTATCCACATTTAGCATCTCATTCTATTAACATCTCCAACCCATTTGCTATATGATGTGCTATATTAAAAATTTTCATATTTTATTAATATGTAATAATTATTTTAAAATTCAAATAACATTGTTGCAATGTCTATAATGTGACGTTTGTATTTCTAACGGCTATTTTTCAATTGTTATATTTCTAATGACTATTTTTCAACGGTTGTATTTTCAACGGTTAATTTTCAACAACTATTTTGCAACAGAAACGACAATAATGTAGCAGAAATTGGGGATAGCAACCGGATAGCATTTGCTACTAGTAGCACACCGAGAGCTCCATATAGCAAATGCCTAAAAGTAGAAATCCTAATAGCAAACCGGTTGGAGATGATTTTTGCTCTAAATTTGATAAATAATAGGATAGCACACCATATAGGTAATGGCTAAAAGAGCATCTCCAACCCATTAGCTATATGATGTGCTATCCTATTATTTAGCAATTCTAGAGCAAAAATCGTCTCCAACCGGTTTGCTATTAGGATTGCTACTTTTAGCCATTTGCTATATGGAGCTCTCGGTGTGCTACTAGTAGCAAATGCTATCCGGTTTGCTATTCCCGATTTCTGGTACATTATCGTCGTTCCGTTGCAAAATAGTCGTTGAAAATTAGCCGTTGGAAATACATCCGTTGAAAAATAGTCGTTAGAAATATAACCATTGAAAAATAGTCATTATAAATACAACCGTTACAATATAGCCATTGCAACAGTGTTATTTGAATCTTAAAATAATTATTATATACTAATAAAATATGAAAAAAAATTAATATAACAAATCATATAGCAAACGGGTTGGAGATGCTCATGGAATGAGGTGCTAAATGTGGATAGCATATTTGTCATTCGAAAGAATAGCAAACCAAAAATAACAAAGGGGTTGGAGATGCTCTAACCCTCCTTTATTTGAAGTTGTACGGTTGGATCAGGATACGTGGCCGGCGTACACTTTATGACACACTAGTGAAAGTAAAACATCCGATACATTTTATGACACACTTGTGAAAGTAAAATACCCGATACATTTTATTATTATGGAAGTCTATAACTAAGACTCAATCCAAATCGGGAAAAAATTTCGATGACCTTGACTTCTAGTTTGTTTTTGCAAGCCATCCGGAATCAAGTCTTTTTTATCTTCACCCTTTTGCAATGATGCCCATGAGCATCTAATCTGGGCTAAAGTTGATACGTACTCCAGAAACTGTTGTTGCGTTTTTTGTGATTTACTACGTGCTTTGCTGTTTGATTGCTCATTATGTTGGATCTGTGTTGGGTTTGAACAGAGAGTGGGCTTCTCCCTGCTGGTCCTGTCAGATAAACTAGTAGGTGATAGTCACTTTTTAGATCTCCAACTCAGTAGAGTTGGAAGTGGAAATATATTCCATTTTAAAAGATAAAAGAGATAAATAGTCCACTAGTTTATCGTTAGAATAGCAACATTAGAACTATTTTTGCGCACCAATGAACAGATATAAAGTTCATTACCTTAAGGCGATACATTACAAACAGGAAAAAAAGAAAAACACAAACTACAAACAAGAAAAGATAAACAACACAACTAAGAACAAGAAAAAACTACTTCTCCACCTCGCTCCACCTACTTCTCCTTCTCCTCCTCCTCCTTGGGCTCCTGGCTGGGCGGGGGCGCCTCCCGTGGCAGAGACGGGAAGCCCAGTTTCCTGGACGTCACCGCCACCAGGTTGTCGCGGCCGTCGACGCCAAGCTCGTCCGCCAGCGTCTCCCAGAGGACATCGAGGCGACCGGCCAAGTGCATCATGCCGAAGACGTAGTGGCCCGTGGTCTCCATGGGAGCATACTCTGGAAGGGGACCAAGCCCAAGGCGACGCATGGAGTGCGATGTATTGTCAAATACATCGCGTGCCATCTTCCGGAGAGCCCACTCCTTGTCTGGGGGGAGTCCGGTCGGGGACGCTTCCCCTTGGCATCCTTCGGCGAGCTTGGCGGCGACGTTGTCTTGTCAGCCATGGTGTTCTTGGCACGGTTTTGGGAAGGGAGGAAGAGTGGCTGTGCGGAGAAGATGATGGCGTGCTCGGGTGATCTTGTAGCGTAGACAAAATCCCCTGCAGTAACTGCACTGCAGTTACTGCAACTGAATGGTGGGGCCTCTACAGTACTACGGGTGCAGTAGAGGTGGCTGACATGTGGGTCCCTGTAAGTGCATCTAGGATATCTCTTGTGGGTTTTGGCTAATTGATGACGAACATATGAGATCCTAATGAAACTATTGAGATGATTACATGAAAAACAAAGTGAAACAGCTCGGTGCACACAAAAAGGTGAAAAATGGAGTGGTGTCCAAAGAGGAATACTTTAATGGAATTTAGAAGAACAAAATAGATTTTAAATGTATAGGTTGTGTATGAAAGACACACTCCAAGAGCTCACGACCTTGCGCAGGGGTAAGGGTTTTAAAATTAACCTAACATCTCACAGTGCATCGGACTAGTCCGATCATGGACCGGACTAGTCCGCTAAACCCTCTATTGCCTAAACGGACTAGTCCGCTTGTCTAACGAACTAGTCCGCCAGACTTTTGGAATCTCCTATCTCTGGAGACCGGACTAGTCCGATCATGGACCGGACTAGTCCGCCAAACTCTCTGTTGCCTAAACGGAGTAGTCCGCATGTCCACCGGACTAGTCTGCCAGACTTTCTGGAGTCTATCTTCACATAGGGCCGGACAAGTCCGTTTTCCAACCGGACTTGTCCGCCAAACTTTCTGGACGTCGAGTTCCACTGTGACCGGACAAGTCCGTACTTGCACCGGACTAGTACGATATTAGGTTTTACAATGTTAACTTTTTGGAAACCCTATAAAAAGAGGATCTGCGGCCTTCCTCAGTTAACACACGTCTAATTCTGCTGAAAGTACAAACCCTAGCGCCGCCACCTTGTCCCAAGATCCCAAGACACATCTCCCCACACATCTAAAGTGCAAAAAGTGTAAAAATCAATTGAACACTTGGATTCGGGATTGGGAGATCGTCGTTCTTTCGTTGTAAGCTCTTGGGGTTTGATCTTTCTACACTCATATTCTGCATTGTAATATTTTCAAGTGTATTGGATTGCTTCTTTCGTTGTAATTCTCGTGGGAGCCCTCAACGTGTGAGGTTGCCCCACAAAGTTAGTGATTTCCCGTGCTAGTGGAACCAAGTCGGCCTTTGTGGTGACTTGAAGAGGGAAAGGGTTAGAGACCCGACTCTGTGTGAGCTTCCTCAACGAGGACGTAGATCTCCTGGTGAGATTGAACCTCGCTAAAAATTCGTGTCTCTTGTGCCTTATTTCTTTTACATTTTGTTCATTAGATCACTTGATTGCTAAACATCAATTTAAGTTGCTTATAAGTTTTCACGTGCATTCTTACAATAATCTTAAATCAAAGTATTTGTTGTTCTTATTTCCGCTGCTGAAAGAATCTAGTTTCCCAAAACACATTTAATCAATTCACATGTTTCAGCACACCGGACTAGTCCACCCACACAACCGGACTAGTCCGGTCAAACAAGTTTTTGACGACTCTATTAAGTGTGCAGGAAATTTTCAAAGCCTATTCACCCCCCTCTAGGCCACATTCAATTGGTATCAGAGCAAGGTTCTCCGTCAACGAGACTCACATCTCGGAGAGATCAATGGCCTCTAAGAAGAACAACGATATCCCAAAGACGAACATCAATGAGGAGGAACAAGAAGCTAAAGCCTTCGATGTGCTGAAAGAAAGCCCACATGATGATGAAGAAGTGCGACAGCTAAAGGCACTCTTGAGAAAGAAATTGTTGGTACAAAAAGGAAAAGAAGAAGAGAAGACGACTCGGAGTGGTCATCACGACTACTTCTGATATCCTTACAACTACAACCGTCTCAATTCAAGCAATCACTATCTCTCTATTCCTATGGGAAAGCCTCCACAGTTTGACGGAAGTGACTACACCATGTGGAAGTACAACATGAAAATGCATCTAATATCTTTGAATCCTAGTCTGTGGCACATTGTTTGCACAGGCATAGATATCCCGGACACAGATGAGGAACTCACTCCAGAACAAGAACAAGAGATTCATAGAAACGCACAAGCCGTCGCGGTGATCACATCATCACTAAGCAGAGAGGAATTCACCAAGATCGATGGATTAGAAAGTGCAAAAAAATCTGGAATACACTTAAGACAGCTCATGAAGGAAATAGGTCAGTTCGTGAAGCTAAAATTGATATGCTTGAAGGAGAGTTGGGGAGATTTGCTATTGAAGAAGGCGAATCACCTCAAGACATGTACAACCAGATGAAGGCACTCATCAACAAAATTTGTGCCTATGGAAGTAAGAAATGGACAGATCACGAGGTGGTCAAAAGAATGATTAGAGCCTTCATGCCAAGAAATGTCACACTTTGCTCAATGATTAGAGAAAGCCCCGAATTTCACAAAATGACTCCCGATGAGTTATTGGGGAAGATCATAAATCATGAAATGATGGAGAAAGAGGCTCAATACATCAAAGAATTAGCCGAACTCACCTCTTCCAAAAGGAAAGAAGTTGCTCTCAAAGCAACGTGCAGACCCAAACTCAAAGAAACTCGTGAAGACCAAGACGACGGAGATACAAGCGATGAGAGTGCCGATCTTGATGATGAAGAAATGGTACTCTTTATCAAGAAGTTCAAGCGCATGATGAAAATAAGACACGACAACAATTCAAATGAAGGCAAAAGCAAGGATAAAGGGAAATCCAAGGCTCGACGCACTTGCTACAACTGTGGAGAGTATGGTCACTTCATGGTGGACTGCACTTATGAAGAAAACAAAAGAAAGAAGGAAACAATACTTCAAGAAAAGAAAATTTTCATAAAAAGAAGACAAGCCCATCAAGCTCACATTGGCAAGGAATGGGACATAAACGATGAGTCCTCCTCCGATGAAGAAGAAGAAATGGCCACTATCGCAGTCAAGAAACCTACTATGAGAGCCACACTCTTCCGAAACATGGGATGATGGGATATGAACAACCACACTTGCCTTATGGCTAAGGAAGGAAAGAAAAAGGTTCGACTTACTCCTCTACGCTAAATTCCTCTATTGATGACTTTGATAGCTCTAGTGATAATGAAGAAATGTTTAAAGGATTAAGTAAAATTGCTTTAAAGAAAATGGAAATGTTGTCGAACGAAATCTTTGAAAAGGAGGAACTTGTGAACCGACAAGAAGATATGCTCATCCATGAAAGGAAGAGATATCAAGAAGTTGAAAAGCTTCTTGAGCTTGAAAGAGAGAAGAACGAGTCACTTGAGTTTGAGCTAGCCTTGAGTAAGGAAACTTACTCAAAGCTAGAGGACTCGCATATTGCATTCAAGGAAGAACTTGCTAACTTGTCAAAAGTTAACAAGATCCTTGAGGTGCAAGTTGAGTCGCTCAAGCAAAGTGACTCCTCTTCCTCCAAGAGCTCTTCCTCCAAAGATATGAGTTCGACAACTATCGGAACCTGCACTTGCCCTAGTAAGAAGAATGTTATTTCTAATACTTCAAATTCTCATAATATGCATCCTTCCACAAGCGGCATCTTTGATAAGGAGAAGATCAAATATGCACACAGTGCATATATGGTCACTAAACCTCCTAATGTCAAAGATGGTCTTGGTTTTGACAGGGAACAAACCCATGTCTACTCCTAATCATGCTAAGAATAGAATAGCTTTTGTTAAGGAAAAATCCCATGAATCTGATTTACAAATACTATTTTTTACATTTGATGCTTCCTATGTTCTTATGAAAAACAAATATGGAAAAGTCATTGCTAAATATACATGGCCACGCCACAAGAACTTGAAAACTTGTGTATGGATGCCCAAGACTCTTGTGACTAACCTGAGAGGACCCAAGCAAGCTTGGGTACCTAAAACCAGGGAATAATTCTATTTTGCAAGCTTACTCCTCCGGTGGATCCAAATGGGTGCTAGATAGCGGATGCACAAATCACATGACCGGAGAGAGAGGTATGTTTGTGGAGTACGAGTACAACAAGGATCCAAGTGAAGGCATATACTTTGGAGACAACAGCCAAGGAAAGGTCCTTGGTAGCGGTAACATTGAAATATCCTCTTAACACACCTTATCTAATGTTTTACATGTAGACTCTCTAGATTATAATATTTTGTCAATATCTCAACTATACGACAAAGGTTACAACTGTTTATTCACTAATGAGGGTGTGACAATTTTTAGAAGAAGCGATGGCTCGATTGCATTCAAGGGAATGTTGAAGGGAAAGCTTTATCTTGTTGACTTCAACAAAGATAAAGCAGAACTCAACACTTGCTTGGTTGCTAAGACCAACATGGGATGGCAGTGGCATTGACGGCTAGCCCATGTTGGGATGAGAAATCTACAGAAAATTCTAAAAGGTGGTCACATCCGTGGTCTTAAGTATGTGGTTTTTGAAAAAGACAGGTCGTGCAACGCTTGTCAAGCAGGAAAACAAGTCGGAGCACCACACCCCGCCAAGAATGTGATGACTACCGCAAGACTGCTGGAACTTCTCCACATGGATCTCTTTGGTCCAATTGCGTACATCAGCATCGGCGGTAACAAATACGATTTAGTAATTGTTGATGATTTTTCAAGATTTACCTGGGTATTTTTCTTGTATGATAAATCGGAAACTCAAGGAATCCTCAAGAAGTTCTTGAAAAGAGCTCAGAACGAATTCTCATCAACCATAAAGAATATCAGAAGTGACAACGGGACAGAATTCAAGAACACCCAAGTTGAAGAGTATCTCGATGAAGAAGGGATAAAGCATGAGTTCTCGGCACCCTACTCCCCTCGACAAAACGGAGTGGCCGAAAGAAAGAACATAACATTGATCGAAATGGCAAGAACTATGTTGGATGAATCCAAGACATCAGATCGATTTTGGACAGAAGCGGTGAACACCGCTTGTCATGCCACAAATCGGTTGTACCTTCACCGACTACTGAAGAAAACTCCATATGAGCTTCTTACCGAGGGCCTAATGTTTCTTATTTCAAAGTCTTTGGTTGTAAATGTTTTATTCTGAACAAGAAACTGAGGGCCTCGAAGTTCGCTTCAAAGTCCGATGAAGGGTTCTTGCTCGGATATGAATCGAATGCCTAAGCCTATCGTGTCTTCAACAAGGTGTCCGGCCTTGTTGAAGTAGCATGTGACGTAGTGTTCGATGAATCTAACGACTCACAAGTGGAGCAAGTCGATAAGTGTATGCTAGATAAAGAGGAAGCTCCATATGAAGCGCTGAAGGAAATGGCACTTGGTGATATCTTACCACAAGAGCGAACGTTAGACTCAAATGCACAAGATGAACTTCAACACGGAGGCAATGATCAAGGGGGAGCTCTTGAACAAGATCAAGATGAGGAAGATCAAGAAGATCAAGACAATCATGGAAACAATGATCTAGGGGGAGACAATGCACATGAAGATAATGAAGAACAAGCAATTACACAAGTTCCACACCCAAGAGTACATCAGAGCGTGCAAAGAGACCATCCGGTCAACAATATCATTGGAGATATTGCTAAGGGAGTAACTACTAGATCACGAGTTGCAAATTTCTGTGAATACTATTCTTTTGTGTCTTTTCTGGAACCATATAGGGTAGAAGAAGCCTTAAGGGATCCAGAATGGGTGATTGCAATGCAAGAGGAGTTGAACAACTTCAAAAGAAATGAAGTGTGGGAGCTGGTGGAGAGACCAAGGGCGAACATGGTTGGAACCAAATGGGTCTTTCGGAACAAGCAAGATGAACATGGAGTAATAACAAGAAATAAAGCGATATTGGTGGCCAAAGGTTATTCTCAGGTCGAAGGTTTGGACTTCGATGAAACTTTCACTCTTGTAGCTAGACTTGAGTCCATTCGTATTTTATTGGCATATGCTTCTCACCATAATTTTAAGCTGTATCAAATGGACGTCAAAAGCGCCTTCCTAAATGGTCCGATAAAGGAGGAAGTTTATGTGGAGCAGCCACCAGGATTCGAAGACCAAAGGTATCCCAACCATGTCTACAGACTGCGTAAGGCTCTCTATGGCCTCAAACAAGCTCTTCGAGCTTGGTATGAGTGCCTTAGAGATTTTCTAACTCAAAATAGATTCAAAATTGGTAAAGCTGACTATACACGCTTCACTAAACATTTTTATGATCATCTATTCGTATGTCAAATTTATGTTGATGACATTATCTTTGGATCCACTAACAAGTCTTTCTGTGAAGAATTTAGAAAAATTATGACAGATAGGTTCGAGATGTCAATGATGGGCGAATTGAAGTTCTTCTTGGGATTCCAAGTGAAGCAACTGAGAGAAGGTACATTTATAAGCCAAACCAAATATACAAAACATTCTCAAGAAAATTCATGGACAAAGCCAAGTCCATCAAGACACCCATGGCCATCAACGGACATCTCGACCTCAATGAAGACGATCCAAATGTGGACCAAAAGGCATATCGGTCCATGATCGGCTCCTTACTTTATTTATGTGCATCTAGGCCAGATATTATGCTTAGTGTTTGCTTGTGTGCAAGGTTTCAAGCCGCACCTAAAGAGTGTCACTTAATTGCTATAAAAAGAATCCTAAGGTACCTTGTGCACACACCCAACTTGGGCCTTTGGTATCCCGAAGGATCCAAGTTTAACTTGATAGGCTATTCCAACGCCGACTATGCAGGATGCAAAGTTGATAGAAAGAGCACGTCAGGGACTTGTCAATTTCTTGGTAGGTCCCTAGTTTCTTGGTCATCTAAAAAGCAAAACTCCATTGCTCTTTCCACAGCGGAAGCAAAGTATGTTGCAGCCGGTAGTTGTTGCACACAACTACTTTGAATGCGACAGACTCTTAGGGACTACGGCTACAATCTAAGCCATATCCCGCTTCTATGTGATAATGAAAGTGCTATAAAAATTGCACACAACCCTGTAGAGCACTCAATAACTAAGCACATAGATATCCGTCATCACTTTCTTAGAGATCATTTGTTAAAAGGTGACATTGCTATTTCACATGTTAGGACTGAAAAAGAACTTGCAGATATTTTTACCAAACCATTAGATGAGAAAATGTTTTGTGAGCTTAGGAATGAGCTTAACATTCTTGACTCTCGAAATGTGGCTTGAAACGTTGCATACCTGGTTGAAACTTCAAATGTTATATTTTATTGTTAAAACTGCTCCTCATCTCTTTTTCTTCTAAGAAAACTATTTTAATGAAGAAATCTTGCAGTTTATGACCACTTTCATTGTTACTTACCTACTGGTCGTAATTACCAAGATTATTTGCAAAATTATTGTCCTTGGATCACTATTAATCATTTCTATATGTATCAGGTCTGCTGAAACCGGACTTGTCCGATTTACCACCGGACTAGTCCGGACAGATGAAATACTTAGGTTATTCCAGGGGCACCAGACTAGTCCGCCACCTTGATCGGACTAGTCTGGTCCGTCGCGTATATAAGCGGTTGGCCGGCCCAGACCTCTCTCTCCACTCATAAGAACTTGGTCTCCCTCTCCTCTCCTAAACCCTAGCCCCCAAAGTGATTTTCGGGTTGAGCCCTCAAAATCGAAGTTTTCTCCATGGGAAATCCTCTCCTCGATGAGTGGATTCTCCCCTCCAGACTCATCCGTATAGATTCTTGCTTCTTCAACGAGGATCTTCAAATATTGGTAAATTTCACCCTAAAACCAAATTCTCAACTTTTCTCGTTCTAGCTCGTTTCCCTTGATTCCAAGGTTGTACATTGGCTTTAGAGATGTATTCCTACCACTTTCCCTCCCCTTTGTATCTTTAGATAGAAGTTTTGATTCAAAGGAAATTGTTAGGGTTCTTATGCCAGGCCAGATTAGTCCGGCGCTCAGATGCGGACAAGTCCGGTACACCGGATAGTCTGCACTCTGAAACCGGACAAGTCTGGTCTCTGACATCTGAATCCCTACATTGCCTTCAATCCTTGGTTCATTCTTATCTAATTTGTTAACTCCTTATCAGGCACGATTTCTTCAGGCTCAGATGACAGCTCTTTCCACTTTGATGAAGAAGTTCAACGCGAAAGAGTGAGGACAGCCCAGGAGAGAGTTATGAAGAAAAGACATGATGTCAATGCCCACTCTCCACCCTCCGACGACAATCTGCCTAAGAAGAGGAAGGTTATTGTCAAAAAGGCTCAAGGAAAAGCTGCCGCTGGGAGCTCATCAGGGCCAAAAAGGGTTCTCAAGAAAGGGAAGAGACTTGCTAGTGGTCCCATTGGGCCCTTGAAGATGAAAAACCCCAGTCACCGCAACAGGCAACCTTCTAGTGAGGATTTCATTAGGAAAGGGGGTGAGCTAGCTGATAACTTCAGGAATATTGAAGTGTATAATCAACCTAAACAATGCTCTGACCCAAGATTCTGGAGCAACTTCCATGCAGACTACTACGACCACGTGTACATGAAGATGAAGAATCATGTAGTGGAGAGTCAATGGCTGAATGTTGGATACATGCAGTCGAAGAGGTATCCTGCTTTTCGTGAGATGGTTGAGGCTTTGGAGAGGCACGGTCTGAAGGATCTACTTTCCTTTGAGTATGACTGGAACAATGAAGTCATTACCCAATTTTACTCCACCCTCTACTTTGCTCGTGATGATGGAGACAGTGTTACTTGGATGACTCATGGTTCCAAGTATAGTGTCACTTATGATGAATTTGCAAGGATTATTCACCTTGAACACACTCTGGATCATGAGCTTGTCATCCACAATCTGAAACCCTTGAAGAAGGAGGAGCTTAAGTTCCTCTATGACACAAGGATGCCCTATGTTCCTCCCACCATCAAATATCTGAAGCCCTTCTTTGTGGTCCTCAACAGAGTCTTGAGGAAGACAATAGCCCCAAAAGATGGAGATGCGGGGACTATCCAAGGAACCTTGAGGACTCTAATGAAGGTCATTAGTGGAAGGAGACCGTTCAATGTTTTTTAGTACATCTACAACGACATTGTGAACATCTCAATCACTCCCAATAGGTCTTGCGGGTATGCACCGTACATCATGTACATGATTGAGAAAGTGACCGGACTCAAGTTTGTCAAGGATGTTTCTCATGCGGGGTTGAAGCCACAAAAGCCCACCGAGTACACCCTTCCCTCAGCACCAACTGCTCCTTCCTCCCCTCTAGTGGAGAGGAGGTCTAAACAATCTCAGGATGCCACAAGGTCTGCAGTTGCTCCTCCTGATTCTTCTCCTGTCCATGAACCCTCCGGTGGCATCTTCAAAATGTTCTCCTCCATTTTTACCTGCTGCCGCAAGATCGAAGATAGGCAGCGTAGAGAAAAACTGGCAAGGAAGAAACACCAACAGTATGTGAATGCCAATATCAAGTCTATCTATGAAAAGCTTGAGATTGAGCCGGTTGGATCACCACCTGCCTCCGAGGACTCAGAGGAAGATCCTGCTTCGGTGAATGACGATGATGGTGAAGATGAAGATCAGACTGAAACTGAAGGAGGGAGCAGCGATTAGTGATTCCTCTCGATTTTTCCCTTTTTGGTGCCTTGATGCCAAAGGGGGAGAGATTGAGGCTAGATTGAGACTTGAACTATCATCTAGTATTAGTTATTAAGATTTTGTGATCGAGGACATGTACCTATTTTTAAACTTTGTAATGCAATATTTCTTTTCCTATGTGTGATGCTTATTGTTGCTCTAATGCTTACTTCTATGTTCATTATTGTTTATCTTTAGTTCATCACATTTTGTTGATCACACACCTGTTGGGCACCCCACCATAAGGTGTGTGCATATGTGAGAAGCTTTTTGTGAATTAATCGTTGTTCTCATATGTGCACACCTTATGAAAATAAAAATTTTATTCTCAATTGTGATATCTCAAATGGTTGTCATCAATCACCAAAAAGGGGGAGATTGTAAGTGCATCTAGGATATCTCTTGTGGGTTTTGGCTAATTGATGACGAACATATGAGATCCTCATGAAACTATTGAGATGATTGCAGGACAAACAAAGTGAAACAGCTCGGTGAACACAAAAAGGTGAAAAATGGAGTGGTGTCCAAAGAGGAATACTTTGATGGAATTTAGAAGAACAAAATAGATTTTAAATGTATAGGGTGTGTATGAAATACACACTCCAAGAGCTCACGACCTTGCACAGGGGTAAGGGTTTCAAAATTAACCTAACATCTCACAGTGCACCGGACTAGTCCGATCATGGACCGGACTAGTCCGCTAAACCCTCTGTTGCCTAAACGGACTAGTCCACTTGTCTACCAGACTAGTCCGCTAGACTTCTGGGATCTCCTATCTCTGGAGACTGGACTAGTCCGATCATGGACCGGACTAGTCCGCCAAACTCTCTGTTGCCTAAACGGAGTAGTGCGCGTGTCCACCGGACTAGTCCGCCAGACTTTCTGGAGTCTATCTTCACATAGGGCCGGACAAGTCCGTTTTCCAACTGGACTTGTCCGCCAAACTTTCTGGACATCGAGTTCCACTATGACCGGACAAGTCCGGACTTGCACCGGACTAGTCCGGTATTAGGTTTTACAACAGTAACTTTTTGGAAACCCTAAAAAAATACGATCCACGGCCTTCCTCAGTTAACACACGTCTAATTCTGCTGAAAGTACAAACCCTAGCGCCGCCACCTTGTCCCAAGAGCCCAAAACACATCTTCCCACACATCTAAAGTGCAAAAAGGGTAAAATCAATTGAACACTTGGATTCAAGATTGGGAGATCATCGTTCTTTCATTGTGAGCTCTTGGGGTTTGATCTTTCTACGCTCATATTCTGCATTGTAATATTTTCAAGTGTATTTGATCGCTTCTTTTGTTGTAATTCTCGTGGGAGCCCTCAACGTCTGAGGTTGCCCCACAAACTCAGTGATTTCCCGTGCTAGTGGAATCAAGTCGGCCTTTGTGGTGACTTGAAGAGGGAAAGGGTTAGAGACCTGGCTCTGTGTGAGCTTCCTCAACGAGGTTGTAGATCTCTTGGTGAGATCGAACCTCGGTAAAAATTCGTGTCTCTTGTGCCTTATTTCTTTTACATTTTGTTCATTAGATCACTTGATTGCTAAACATCAATTTAAGTTGCTTATAAGTTTTCACGTGCATTCTTACAATAATCTTAAATCAAAGTATTTGTTGTTCTTATTTCCGCTGCTGAAAGAATCTAGTTTCCCAAATAACATTTAATTAATTCACATATTTCAGCACACCGGACTAGTCCACCCACACAAATGGACTAGTCCGGTCAAACAAGTTTTTGACGATTCTATTAAATGTGCAGGAAATTTTCAAAGCCTATTCACCCCCCCCTCTAGGCCACATTCAGTCCCACACCATGTGGGGCCCACATGTCAGCCATCTCTACTACACCTGCAGTACTGCAGGGGATTTGAACCCGCCTGGTTGTTCGTCTCTCGACGCGCGCAGTAGTGGTGATGGGACGCAGAGCAGTTCCAATTGAATTCAATGATGCGCATGCGCTGCGCGTGTTTAAGGCGCCTCGATGACTGGCGCGCATGTAAGCTTGGTGTGCCCGATCGCATCAGCCTCCTGTACAAATGGCTACAGCTTGAACGAAGGACCAAACCTTATGCGGCAAACAGCAACGTACATAATACTTCCTCCGCCCCAACTCAACTCTATTTCTGTTTTGGTCGAACTAATTACCTTTGACCAATGATTTATATGGAATTTATTAACATCAATAACATGTAGTACTAGATTGTATATTATGGAAATATTTTCATGGTGAATCTAAAAGTACAATTCTTGTAATGTTAAAACAGATCAAAATTGTGTAAATCTCAAAGATAGATTTGACGAAACCTAAGACTTCCCTTTGAAAAAGTTTTATACTTTACATTAGTTTTACATATGTAATATGCACATAGGATATATCACTAAATAGTTTTGCAAAATACATGGAGGAGAAATATGTATATCCCATATGCTACTACTATGTAAATTAGGGGTGGGCAAATAAACCGAGACCGAAAAACCAAAACCGATAAAACCGAGACCGGAACCGAAAAGACCGAAATATCGGGTATCGGGTACTTTTCGGGTAGCAAATATAAATAACTGAAAAATAAATGTCGGGTTCGGGTACCACTCTCGGGTAACTGAAATAATCGAATACGCGGTCCATCAAATAATAAGTTAAATTATGCGTGCTAAACTATGAACAAATCAAATTTAGATATTTTATTTTCAAGTTGTGATGTGTGAAATTGTTGGATTTAAATGTTTATTTTTTATTTTTCATTTGTCAATTTACAATAAATGACCTCATGGGATTAAATTTATCAATCATATTAAATTTGTGCAAACATGACATGGATATAATGTATAATTCGGATATATCGGGTTGGACCGAAGACCGAACCGGAATTTTGGTACCCAAAATGTTCGGTACATAATATTATTACAACAATTCGGGTAGTGATTTCAAGAAATTGAATTTTAAAAAGACCGAAATACCCGAACCAAAATATCGGGTAGACTGAATGCACACCCCTTAATGTAAATCCATCCGAAATCATTAGCTAGTTTGAGGATGAATGAAGTTGATCTTGCGAGCTTGATGATCACCGTCATTGTTTTGAGCAGCGATTAATTTATGGCATCATCAAATCTGGAGTAATTTTTCTAGATCATTTGGGGCCGAAAAATTAGTTAACATGCTATATATGATGAGAAAGATTAGGATATGCTACCTATTGCTTGTGTTGAATAACCCTGCGCCGTGGACAACATATATCCGACACTTCATTCTTATCGCCAGGATCATTCTGCGCTAGGGATGAAAACGGTACGATAAATTCCCGAATCGTCCGACGCCGTGTTCGAAAATTTCCGATGCGATTACCATTTTCGACAATTTCCAAAATTTTCGATCCGATTACCGTTTTTATCGGACATTGAAATATATTAAACGGAATGGAAATGATTTAGACTGATTTCCAACCGAATTGTCGAAATACCGTATTTTAATGGAAAATTTCCGAGCAATAATCGAATACTTTCCAAATAGTAGGTTGGATCTAATGGGCTGACATGTACTCTCTCCGTCCCTTGGAATAGAGGATTTTTTAAAGGAAACTTCAAAGGAATTCATTCCTACATTGTGCTTATGTCACAGATGTTTGGAACACAGGAATCATATTTCGTTTCCTGTAGAAAAACTTCCTTTCTTATGTAAAATGGAGGAATGAAATAATCCAGTCCAAGTTCTTTGTGGTCTGCTGGTTGGCTATGGAGGGAATATATAGGGTGCTAAAAGTCAAATTAACTAACCTAATGATTTTCATGGAATAATTATTTCTTTTTTTGAAACAACGGAATAATTATTTCTAAGCTATTGCAATGCAATAGACGTTTTGATGTTAGAAATATAGGAATGAAGTTGCTTATGAAGCAAAGTGGTAGTTCATTTTGGCAATAATTTATGACTTTGATTTATGTATTACAAATAATGATAGTTAAGATTCTAAAGAATTTTGTTTATAGTTGCTCACTTTCTTCATTCCTGCATTTTGTTTATTCCTATGTTTTTTTCCAATTCCTGTGATTTGGATTCCTACGTTCCAAACGGTGTCGTAGTAAATATTGCTTTGTAGTTTATTTTTGAACTACAAAGCGACAAGTATTTAGAGACGGAGGGAATAATATGCTCAATTCTTTAAATTTTTTATTCAGACACCAGTTTGAATAAGGAGTTGTCAAAGGTTATAAGCTCAATTCCGACTGTTTTTATCCCTATTCTGCCCCAAGTAATCTGGGGCAGCAGGCGGAGGACCTTGATGATCAGGATAAGGACCAGGCAAGAAATCATTGGTCAAAGGTAAGTTTGACCAAAGCTAAAAATAGAGTTCAATTAGGGCGGAGGGAGGAGTAATTCTTACAGACCGCTTTGCAGGCACTGCTGCGGGCGATCTCCTGCCTGCTGACAACTCCAGCGGCTAAAGTAGCGTACAGTTGCACCTTAGAAGCCGTAACCCCAGTTTCGCATGTAGCGCCCCAAACGGTGCACTTTAGAAGCCATAACCATCATTGTGCGCGTCTCATCGTCTTCTCCGCGCGTACTAATAAAGACACATCATCCTCTTCTCCGCAACACACACAGGACATCCTCTTCTCCGCGCATACTATTCCTCTTCGTCTCCGTCGCGCGCACCCTCATTGGTTCCTTTTGAAGCCCATGGAGTTCCCCTTGGCGCACGATATTGCGGTCCTGATCACGGGGTGGGTCGCCGCAACCTCCCCGCAGCCCATGGACGACCTCTCCAGTCTGCGTGCCACCTGCAAGGTCATGCACGCGGCATGCCGAGATCGCGCTGTGGGCAGGCGCGTGGCACTGGACCGGGTGAGCATCTGGAAGTATAACGGGAGCTACGACTGCCTCGTGGAGCGCCTGGAAATTGTCGGCAACCCTCATGCGTGCTATGTCACCGGGTTTGACCTCGTCTTCCTGCACGGTCGCGCGCAGCCGGGCACCCAGTTCCTTGCCCGGGCGGCCGCGAACGGCCACATGGTGGCGGCCTACAGCCTCGCCATGCTTCGCTACGACGCCGACCGCGGGGCCCGTGACGCCTTCGAGTATATTCGGTAGGTCGAAGGTGAGGTCCACGTCGGCTACAACGCGGTCGGGTCCGTCGCCATGAAGTGGACCAACAAGGAGTGTTGCCGGTGTCGGTGTGAAGCCATGAATAGTATTGATGGTGTCGCCTGGAGGTTCCTGGGCAGGCCTCATCCAGAAGCGCCGCCGGTGGCGGTGCCCAACATTGATGATGACGCTTGGGGCTGCTCAAAAAGGGGGAACCAGGGAACTGCCCGCTGCGGCAAGCCTACGTGGGAGAAGTGGACTGTCTTCTGTACAGTGAACTGTAGGATTAAGCACAAGCATGACTTGTTCTGCCATCTGGCGTTGTACTATATGGGTTATATTCCCTCCATTCCTGTTTGGATGCACCGCTAGTTCTCCCAATGCCAATTAAAAGAGAATAAAGGGAGTATATAAAATAGACTTGTAGTAGTATATGTGTTTCCCCTATGCCCGCTCGTCTCTGATTAATATTGCACTTGTTGTGTTTCCCCTATGCGCGCTCGTCTTATGTTTAGCCCCGTTTGCATCAGAGGAAAATCACGAGACAATTTAAAGAAATGGATTCTTCCAGAAATGAATACATTCAATCATATAGTAGTTTGAAATGAAGGAAATCAGTGTTCCCTTCTCTATGTTCATTGTCTCCACTTTTCATTCCAGTCGTCGCTAATTGACAGAACTAGCTGTTACATAATCCCCAATAAGCACAAAATAAACTAATCGGCACATCTAGTCTGTAGCACTTCCCTTGAAGCAGTGGTAATAACTTCTGGCCGCGTATAGGAGTAGTGGTAATGATTACACCGCGTATAGGGGCATAGGGCCAGTGGTACGTTGGAGTTCTACCTATCTTTTTCTAACATTTTTCTCGTCCTTTCTTTTCTTTTCTCTCTGTTTATTGTCTCCACTTTTCTTTCCAGTCGTCGCTACCTGTTAGTACTGTATACTACTTTACAGACCGCTTTGCAGGCTCCGCTGCGGGCGATCTCCTGGCACCTCTAGCGGCTAAAGTATCGTACATGCAACTTTACAAATGAGCTTACTCGAACTTTTCGAGCTTGAGCTCATCAAGCTGGCAATACTCAACTTCATCCTCAAACTTTCAATCAAAACTTAGTTTGGTCCTTCAACTTTCAAATGGGTCAATTATTTAGTCCATCAACTTCAAAAAACCGTTTCACTTTCATCCTTACTCTGAGTTGGACATCCACACATTGGCATGCCACATAAGATAGTTAATGTGTTTTTAATCCTGTTAATTTGTGATAGAACTTTGTTTTATTTAAATGTTTAATGTATGCATCATTATATGCATGTAAACTCTTTCTCATGTTGAAGCAAGCAGGCAAGAGTTTAAGAAACTATTTGAATGGACCCCTTAGTTGGATAGCTGGGAAGTACAACCATCGGATCAAAACAAACGGTGGATGCAGCCTTTACTACACGCATGCAGCAAAATGTCGCTACGTTAGGCGATCCTGGTCCAGGCAGGTAAGCTCCGATTCCTGTCCTCCAACTCCATCTAGGCTTCCGATGACGCAGGCGGTTCACCACCAGACCGTAGAAAGGATAAGCACGCACACATGTAACAGTCATTGTTGACTGCGTTGGTCTAACGTCATTGTTTGACTGCGTAGGCCTACGTTTAGTCATTAACGCTAGCTTTTGAATCTGTGTAGTGCCAAAGGGTTTTGTTTTGGTTTCACACTACACTAGCTAGCGTATATAAAGTGTATATGTGTTCCCTGATGAATACACAACAAACATTCTCCATACAGAATGAAACTTGCATGCCGCTTTCTTCTGCCGGAGGTTCGAAGGAAACTACACGGCTGGTTGGGTACATGTACAGTACGGGTGTGCTGGTGTACCTTAACCCCCCGTACGTCGTCTGTCCCCGGTGGTTGTTGGGAAGAGCCTTACAAGTATGCTGTGATTCTAGTCCTCTTACTCCATCTCTAGGTTTCTGATGACGCAAGCAGTTCACCACCAGGCAAACCAAAAAAAGTTGAGCGGCATGCAAGTTTTTTGATGAAAAACTGACTGCAACCCGCTGACTGCGGCCTGCTGACGCATCCATATCTAGTTTTTTTACGACACTCCCCTTGACGTGTCATCATATTATTTGTTGTGAAGGTATGGTAGTTAAACTAAGCATTAATAAAGGACCAATAACATTTTGACACATCAGCGGGATGACGCATGGAAGGACAGAACGGGAGGGACACGGCTTGCAGCCAGTTTGTCATCAAGAAATTTGCATGCCGCTCATCACCGAGGCTTTGCTGGTTTGTCTAGTGGTGAACCACATGCGTCATCGGAAACCTAGATGTAGTTAGAGGACAGGAATCAGAACATACCCGCAGGGGTCTTCCAACCACCACCGGGGATGCACGACGAGGGTTAAGGTACGTATACGCCGGCACACCCGGACCGTACATACGTGCCGGTGAAGATGAACGGCGTTCCGACTGTGGAAGCACCTGCATGGCTTCCGTTGGAAGGTGACCGACTCGCGAAAGATGTGCGAGGTCGACTACGCCAACATCCAGGTACGTCGCCATCCGCTGCCACCGTTTTCCATTGCGCCGCCGCTGCATGGTGTTCACCTACCGCTGCTCGTCATCCTTTCACAGGTTCACCACCAGACTGTAGAAAGGATAAGCACGCACACATGTAATAGTCATTGTTGACTGCGTTTGTCTAACGTCATTGTTTGACTGTGTAGGCCTATGTTTAGTCATTAACGCTAGCTTTTGAATCTGTGTAGTGCGAAAGGGTTTTGTTTTGGTTTCACACTACACTAGCTAGACTATATAAAGTGTATTTGTGTTCCCTGATGAATACACAACAAAAATTCTCCATACAGAATGAAACTTGCATGCCGCTTTCTTCTGTCGGAGGTTCGAAGGAAACTACACGGCTGGCCGGGTACACGTGCGGTACGGGTGTGCTGGTGTACCTTAACCCCCCGTACGTCATCCGTCCCCGGTGGTTGTTGGGAAGAGCCTTACAGGTATGCTTTGATTCCAGTCCTCTTACTCCATCTCTAGGTTTCTGATGACGCAAGCGGTTCACCACCAGGCAAACCAAAAAAGGTTGAGCGGCATGCAAGTTTTTTGATGAAAAACTGACTGCGACCCGCTGACTACGGCCTGCTGACGCATCCATCTCTAGTTTTTGGATGACACTCTAGCTGACGTGTCATCATAATATTTGTTGTGAATGTATGGTAGTTAAACTAAGCATTAATAAAGGGACCAATAACATTTTGACACATCAGTGGGATGATGCATGGGAGGAAAGAACGGGAGGGACACGGCTTGCAGGCAGTTTGTCATCAAGAAATTTGCATGCTGCTCTCATCACTGAGGCTTTGCTGGTTTGTCTGGTGGTGAACCGCATGCGTCATCGGAAACCTAGATGTAGTTAGAGGACAGGAATCAGAACATACCTGCAGGGGTCTTCCAACCACCACCGGGGACGCACGACGGGGGTTAAGGTACACACTGGCACACCCAGACCGTACATATGTGCCAGTGAAGATGAACGGTGTTCCGGCTGTGGAAGCACCTGCATGGCTTCCGTTGGAAGGTGACCGACTCGCGGAAGATGTGCGAGGTCGACTACGCCAACATTATTTGTTGTGAAGGTATGGTGGTTAAAATAAGCATTAATAAAGGGACCAATAACATTTTGACACATCAGCGGGATGATACATGGGAGGACAGAACGGGACGGACACGGCTTGTATACTCCCATTCAGTGCTTCCATGCGTGCTTCTACTTAAGTTTCATGATTTTATTGGCCCTTTCATTTACCTAACATAATGCATGATTTAACTTCAACCAATTAGATGATGACACATAAGCGGGAGTACGTATGAAGCACAAACGGGAGCACTGAAGTTGCATCCGAACGGAGGACACGGCTTGTATACTCCCATTCTGTTTTTATTGGCCCTTTCATTTACCTAACATAATACCTGATTTAACTTCAACCAATTAGATAATGACACATAAGCAGGAGTACGCATGGAAGCACAAACGAGAGCACCGAAGTTGCATCCGAACGGGAGGACACGGCTTGTATACTCCCATTCAGTGCTTCCATGCGTGCTCCTACTTAAGTGTCATGATTTTATTGGCCCTTTCATTTACCTAACATAATGCCTGATTTAACTTCGACCAATTAGATGATGACACATAAGCAGGAGTACGCATGGAAGCACAAACGGGAGCACCGAAGTTGCATCCAAATGGGAGGACACGGCTTGTATACTCCCATTCAGTGCTTCCATGCGTGCTCCTACTTAAGTGTCATGATTTTATTGGCCCTTTCATTTACCTAACATAATGCTTGATTTAACTTCAACCAATTACATGATGACACATAAGCGGGAGTACGCATGGAAGCACAAACGGGAGCACCAAAGTTGCATCCGAACAGGAGGCCCCCGCAGCCAATTTGTCATCAAGAAATTTGCATGCCGCTCATCACCGAGGCTTTGCTGGTTTGTCTGGCGGTGAACCGCATGCGTTATCGGAAACCTAGATGTAGTTAGAGGACAAGAATCAGAACATACCTGCAGGGGTCTTCCAACCACCACCGGGGACGCACGAGGGGGGTTAAGGTACACACCGGCACACCCGGACCGTACATATGTGCCAGTGAAGATGGAACTCAACAGTCTCACGGTTATGGATAGAAAAAAGGAAGAAGAAAAAGGATGGCGCGCGTTTCGATCTATGAACCGCGAGACTGCTAACTTCCATTTTAACTGGCCAGTTCCTGATTCCGCTGAGTCATTTTTGTTGTACGTGGTGTTTGGTTGAGACAATGCAACTTGTGGTCATATAACGAATAGAATTAAAAATAGGAGTATATCAGATTCAAAAATCTTCATTACATCAGGTCGTATGATAGTCGGGCACTCTCCAATACACTTAGATTGAAGTGGAACCACTCCTACCCAAACGAGGAAAAAAATTATGGATACGGTATGCATATCCAAGGTTGTGCAAACCGTTCCACATTTGTGACATGTGTCCACATGAACAGACGCGCGCAGTAGTGGTGATGGGACGCAGAGCAGTTCCAATTGAATTCAATGATGCGCATGCGCTGCGCGTGTTTAAGGCGCCTCGATGACTGGCGTGCACATAAGCTCGGTGCGCACGGTCGCATCAGCCTCCTGTACAAATGGCTACAGCTTGAACGAAGGACCAAACCTTATGCGGCAAACAGCAACGTACATAATACTTCCTCTGCCCCAACTCAACTCTATTTCTGTTTTGGTCGAACTAATTACCTTTGACCAATGATTTATATGGAATTTAATAACTTTAATAACATGTAGTACTAGATTGTATATTATGGAAATATTTTCATGGTGAATCTAAAAGTACAATTCTTGTATTGTTAAAACAGATCAAAATTGCGTAAATCTCAAAGATAGATTTGACGAAACCTAAGACTTCCCTTTGAAAAAGTTTTATACTTTACATTAGTTTTACATATGTAATATGCACATAGGATATATCACTAAATAGTTTTGCAAAAAAACATGGAGGAGAAATATGTATATCCCATATGCTACTACTATGTAAATTAGGGGTGGGCAAATAAACCGAGACTGAAAACCGAAACCGATAAAACCAAGACCAGAACCGAAAAGACCAAAATATTGGGTATCGGGTACTTTTCGGGTAGCAAATATAAATAACTAAAAAATAAATGTCGGGTTCGGACGGATGAAGCAGTTCCACATTTGTGACATGTGTCTATAGGAACGGACGGATGAAGCAGTTGCATGACTGTGACATGTGTGCACATGAACGAACGAGGTCGTATGATGGCCGGACATGACAGGGATAACGCCAAGGAATCATATCCTTTTAAAGCATAATTTTTCCCCGCATACGATGGGCCCTTCGCGTGTCAAATTAAAAATTTCTCCTTTATCGAAAAACAGCTCCTTTAACGATGCCAAATTTTGGTACATGGGCTCATGCGTACATGGGGACGAACACCAAGCGTTCCAGGGCAGTTTCGGCCCAGGAATACAAAGTGACTCAATGCAGTTTCAGCCCACGAATAACAAGTGGCCCAGCGCAGTGTTGGGCCTAGTCTGATAGCTTCACGTACACTTTTTCCTGGCTGGCTCCCCACCGGACCCTTCGATCCACAACGGCCCCCCTCCCGATTGCATGAAACGCTCCTAGAGGAGCATCCTCCGGCCGCCACGCTCTTGGAGGAGCATCCGCCGGCCGCCACGCTCTGGGAAGAGCATCCGCCGTCCACCGGCGTGGAGGAGCATTCGCCAGCCGCCGCATGTGGAGGAGCAACAGCGCTAGGTACATTTGCTCACATAATGTTATTGTAGTTCAATCCTCTTACGGATACGCTAATTGAATTGTAGGAAGCGATGTCAGAAGATAAGACATGGATGAGAAAAGACAGGCGTACGAAGGAGTGGCAGGATGGAATGAAGTCATTTTTAAATTTAGCATTGCAAAGCACTCGTGAAGAAGAAACTAAGCCTTGTCCTTGCACGAAATGTTGTAATATTTGCCACGGGAGACGCAAGGAAGTTCATCTTCACTTGCTTCGTAATGGGATGTCATTTGATTATACTTGTTGGGTAAACCATGGTCAAAAACGAGTTGAGAAAAAAATTGTTGAGCAATCAGCAAATAATGAGGAGATAATTTCTGATGATGCTGCTATGGAAAATATGTTGTCCAGCCTTCTTAGAGGCACTGGTGATCATGGTGGTACTTCAGCAGGTGTTGATGATCCAAAAAATACTATAAACCAGCAGGAGCCAACTGGGTGTGCAAAGGCATTCTATGACTTATTAAATGATGCCAAAAAGGAGTTGTATCCAGGTTGTGAGAAGGTGACCCAATTATCCTTCATTGTAAGGTTGTACCAGATAAAGTGTTTAACTGGTTTGAGCAAAAAAGCGTGTGAGTTCATCCTTGAACTATTCTCATATGTGCTTCCAAAGGGCCATTGCATTCCTAATACACTTGATAAAGTTCAGAAGGTTGTTCGTGACCTCGGGCTAAGCTACGAAAAGATCGATGCATGTGTCAATGACTGTGTGTTATTCTAGAAGGACTATTCTCTACTAGATTGATGCCCAAAATGTGGTGAATTAAGATGGAAAAATAGTACTGGTGGGGATGCAAGAGAGGCTTTACCTTGTGGAAAAGCCAAGAAGCTTGTAGCACGCAAGATTCTACGATACTTCCCTCTTATTCCCCGTCTTCAAAGATTTTATATGGCAGAATCAACAGCATCAAACATGCGCTGGCACAAAGAAGAACTTATTGATGATGGAATATTACACCATCCTGCACATTCGAAAGCATGGAAGCATTTTGAAAGCATTCACCCAAATTTCTCATTTGATCCTCGCAACATAAGACTTGGGCTAGCATCTGATGGTTTCAATCCTTTTGGAGTAATGAATGCTTTTACAGTACATGGCCTGTGATTCTAATCCCTTATAATCTACCACCTTGGTTGTGTATGAAGCATCCTTATTGGTTGATGTCAATGATAATTCCTGGGCCAAAGTCACCTGGAAACAACATTGATGTGTATCTGCAGCCTTTGATTGATGAGCTACTGAAATTATGGTCTGATGGTGTTGAAACATACGTCAGTTCAAAGAAAGAGACATTTCTCATGCGAGCTTCTATATTGTGGATAATAAATGATTTTCCAGCATATGCAATGCTATGTGGATGGAGCACAAAAGGTAGGCTAGCATGTCCATACTGCCATGTAAACACTGACGCCTTGTGGTTAAAACATGGACGAAAGTATTGCTACATGGGTCATCGTCGTTTCCTACCTCAGGATCACCGGTGGCGTCGGGACAAAGCTTCTTTCAACAACAAAATAGAGAATAGAGAGGCTCCAACATCACTCTCTGGTCATGAAGTACTCCAACAATACGAGACTTTGGATCTAGTGAGTTTTGGAAAGACGAATAATAAGAGAAAGCACACTGAGGAAGATAGGTGGCATAGTTGGAAGAAGAAAAGTATATTTTTTCAGCTCCCGTATTGGAAGACATTGCTAACAAGGCATAACTTGGATGTCATGCACATTGAGAAAAACATTTGTTATAGCATATTGGGTACAATGCTTAATATGGATGGTAAAACAAAAGATAGTCTACAAGCTTGTTTTGATATGCAGGAAATGGGTATACGTCCAAATCAACATTCGGTGGGTATGAAAGGGAAGTATGATTGTCCATCAGCATCATATACTTTGCAAAAAGATCAGAAGACCACCTTGTGCAAGTTTTTGGCGGATGTGAAGATCCCCGATGGTTATGCCTCAAACATCAAGAGAAGTGTGGAAATAACAGCACGTAAGGTATCAGGTCTACAAACTCATGACTACAATATTATATTTCAGAAGCTCCTTCCTATTGCAATACGTGACATATTGCCTGAAAAGGTTGTTGAACCTTTAATTGAGTTTAGCATATTCTTTTCTAGAATTTGTTCTAAAGAATTGGTGGAACCAGATTTGGATAAGATGATTGAACAATTTCCTGAAACAATTTGTAAGCTTGAGATGTTGCTTCCTCCCGCTTTCTTTGATATCATGGTACATCTTCCAATCCATCTTGGCGAAGAAGCTCGCTTGGGTGGACCTGTTTCTTACAGATGGATGTATCCAATTGAGAGGTACCTTGGTACATTGAAGAGGTATGTACGTAACAGAGCTCACCCGGAGGGTTCTATAGATGAGGGATATATTATGGAAGAGTGTATGACTTTTTGTAGCCAGTTTGTGGATAACATCAACACCAAGCTTAATAGGCCAGAACGTCATGAAGCTGCAGCTTGGAATGAACCTTCTCTTGAGTCTAATATATTTACAGAAGTTGATAATTCTAAAAAAGGTTTTAAATGGGGCGAACTTACTATGGTGGAACTACATAACATCAGGCATTATATTATTTCTAATGTTGAAGAGGCCGCTCCATGGATCAAGTACGTATAACACTCAAATGTTCTATACTATATTAATGGATCATGCTTATTGTAGATGGCTAATTTAATTTTGTACCCTTTTCAGTGAGCATTTTGAAGAGCTGAAAAAGATTCATTCTCGTGATGTTGAAAAACGCCATGGAGATGAGTTTGTTTATTGGTTTCAGAAACGAGTAAGTACATGCAAGTTTTTACTTTGATGAAATATTGAAGAAATATCTGTTCTAAAGTTGGTTTATCGATGACCCCTTTTATACTAATTAATGTGTACAAATTACGACATTACACAAAGAAGGCAAAGTAACCGATTATTTGTATGCATTATCTAGAGGACCTGATCGTTGGGCACGTTTTTTTAGTCGATCATTCATAAATGGCTTCTTCTTTCGAACATTAGAGGTGGAAAAAGATTTACGGACGCAAAACAGTGATGTTGTTGTTCAGGATGGTGATCATGAGTGGTATGGAGTAATCAAGAAAATGATTTCTGTTGATTTCGAAAAAAATCAAGAGGTTCTGTTATTTGAATGTGAATGGTTTGATCGGCCTCATTCCGGTCAGAGCCAAAGCAGAGGCTACAAAATGGATCGATACAGAATGATAGATGTGGACACTACTATTCTCAATTTAAGTATGAGCCTTACATTCTAGCCACCCAAGCAGAATAAGTTTTTTATGTTAGAAGTGTGAAGCAACCTAAATGGGCTACAGTTGTTAAAATGATGCCATGAAACCTTTTTGCCATGTCCCCTGGAGACAGTGAAAATAATGTCACTGAGACGATAGAGGCTGAGACATTATTTGATGATCGACGACTTACTGATATAAATGAGGATATGACCACATGGGATAGCAATGACATTGACGGAGCAACCGGTGATGCTTCTGCTCTTTCAAATGAAGATGACGACGACGACGACCACGATGATAATGATACATATATCAATGATAGTATTGTACCTCCAATATTGAGGGAGGACAACGAAGATGATGATTTTTTCATATAGGTATTGTGTGAGCTAGCTGTACGTGAACACTATATGTAATGCAGTTTGTGTTCCGTGGTGATAGATCTTAATGCCACCAACCAGTATTTCGTGGCAACGGATCCTAATACAACGATTGTGTTTCGTGGCGATAGATACTATTGCCACAAACTTGTGAATCGTGGCATAAGTTCCTAATGCAACGTTTGTGTTTCATGGCGATAGATCCTAACGCCACGAACTGGTGAATCGTGGCAAAAGTTCCTAATGCAACGATTGTGTTCCGCGGCAATAGATGCTAATGCCATGAACTATTGAAATGTGGCAACAGATCCTAATGAATTGATCGAGTTCTGTGGTGATAGATGCTAATGCCACGAACTAGTGAATCGTGGAAACAGATTCTAATGCAACGATTGTGTTCCGCGGCGATAGATGCTAACGCCACAAACTATTGAATCGTGGCAATAGATCCTAATGCAATGATCGCGTTCCATGGCGATAGATGCTAATGCCACGGACTAGTAAATCGTGGCAACATATTCTAATGCAACGATCGGGTTCCGTGGCGATAGATGCTAACGCCACAAACTATTGAATCATAGCAATAGATCCTAATGCAACGATCGGGTTCCGTGGCGATAGATGCTAACGCCATGAACTATTGAATCGTAGCAACAGATCCTAATGCCACGATCGGGTTCCGTGGCGATAGATGCTAATACCACGAACTAGTGAATCGTGGCAACAGATTCGTGGCAATAGATCCTAAGGCCACGAACTAGTGAATCGTGGCAACAGATCCTAGTGCAACGATCGTGTAACGTGGCGATAGATGCTAATGCCACGAACTAGTGAATCGTGGCAACAGATTTGTAGCGATAGATGGTAATGCCACGAAGTATTGAATTGTGGCAACAGATTCTAATGCAACGATCGGGTTTCGTGGCGATAGATGCTAATGCCATAAACTAGTGAATCGTGGCAACAGATTCGTGGCGATAGATACTAATGCCATGAACTAGTGAATCGTGGCAACAGATCCTAGTGCAACGATCGTGTTCCATGGCGATAGATGCTAATGCCACGAACTAGTGAATCGTGGCAACAGATTCGTGGTGATAGATCCTAATGCCACGAACTAGTGAATCGTGGCAACAGATCCTAGTGAACGATAGTGTTCCGTGGCGATAGATGCTAATGCCACGAACTAGTGAATCGTGGCAACAGATTTGTGGCGATAGATCCTAATGCCACGAACTAGTGAATCGTGGCAACAGATCCTAGTGCAACGATCGTGTTCCGTGATGATAGATGCTAATGCCATGAACTAGTGAATCGTGGCAATATATTCGTGGCGATAGATCCTAATGCCACGAACTAGTGAATCGTGCCAACAGATCCTAATGCAATGATCGTGTTCCGTGGAGATAGATGCTAATTCCACAAACTAGTGAATTGTGGCAAAATACCAAGCTTACTGCAACGATTTAGTATTCGTTGCAGTACAATCGTTGCAATAGGGTGGAATCCTTGTAGTGCCTTCTGGTCAGCCAGCCTAGTCTGTGCGAGCCTGGTCTCGAAGTAGAGCCTGTTGCGCCAACGCCTTAAGGTGTTGCGCTCCTGCTCCAGGGCTTTACTCTCATGATCGAAGACGAGCTGGACTTGCTTGAGACTTGAGCAGGCGTTGTCTATGGACAACGCCAGAGGGATAGGCTCCGGACCTACTGGGACCAACTCCGCAGACTCCAGAGGATTTTCCATCACAAAAATTAGGTCCCACTCTACAAGAATGGTCCCCTGAGCTCCAACAGCATTAGGGTCGCTCTCTAGAAGCACTTCAGCGGCAGTAGAGGAAGAACCCGCTAGGGGAACTCCCATCTCCAGAGCGGAAGTTGTAGATGCCGCTTCCGGGTCTTCAGTCACCGGCTCCGAGGGTGGAGGACCTGTCACCACCTTTTTCTGCCGCTCCGGCTCCGGTCCAGACACCTCCGGGGTAGCTACCTCCGGGGCAACAGTTGGGGCCTCATCCAGGTCCTCTACCGCCGCTGGCTCAGACGCCGGCACGTCAGTCACTTCTGGCTCGACAACCGGAGCTTTAGGCATTCCCAAATCAGCCGTCGGACTTTCAAAAACTTCTGGCCCAAGGGCCAGAGCATCTATCATCTCCAGCTCAATGGTCAGGGCTTCCGTTGTCTCTGGCTCAGCGACCAGGGCTTCGCTAATTTCCGGCTCAAGGGTCGGAGCTTCTGGTGCCGCCGGCCCCACAACCACTTCTGGTGCATGGACTGGAGCTTCGGTGACCTCCGATTCAGAAGCCGGAGC
This sequence comes from Tuctoria greenei, assembly GCA_036927565.1. Lineage (NCBI taxonomy): Eukaryota > Viridiplantae > Streptophyta > Magnoliopsida > Poales > Poaceae > Tuctoria > Tuctoria greenei. Next base: position 16,637,295 of record JAYESD010000006.1, read on the forward strand.
CTCCGTCATTTCGAACTCCCACTCTGGAACTTCAGCCTCCAGTACTGTTTCCTGAGGTACATCTTCAACTTCTCCCCCGTGGTCCGACGCTACCACGAGAGCTGCAGGTGTCTCTTCTGGATCCAAGACCACGACAGCTTGTCCGGAGCTACTTGTGACTTCTGCAACCACTTGAGGAGGGAGCTCGGTGGATGAAGCCGGAGCTTCAGCATGAGCAGCTGCAGTTGCTACAACAGAAGTCGAAGTCCTTGACTCCTTTCTCGACACCCTGGAAACAAAGGGATGAGAAGGTTGAAGCCATAATAAAAACAACATTAGCATTTTAAGGTGAGCACACAATGCTTGCCTAGGGATGCTACGGTCCCAGTCGCCTCGAAACCTCTTCCTCTCAGGCCCAGAGCCAGAGCCCACCGAGTCTGGTGGGGCAACGACTTCGGACCTCAGTTGAGGACCACTTGCGGAAGTCGGAGTCCTCTCGGCTGTAGCTTATCTTGGTCGGGAACAACTCCCAGGCCTAGAGCTCTTAGCCAGTGCTGAAGCCAGTGTTGATTGCCCGGAGCTAGTGCCTCTCGAGGACGCCTGAGCCGGAGAAGGTGCGGCTGCAGAAGACCTCCCCTGCCAGGGAGAAGGAGCTGTTGTAGAGGGAGCAGCCCTAACGGATCTTCCATCAGCATGCTTCGACTTCCTCTTTCGGTTGGAGGATTCGGCTGGCTCTTTGCCCTTGCCGATGACTTCAACCTTTTGGCTCTGAGCGGAGGTAGGCTTTCCTTCGGAATCTCCAGGAATTACCACCCTGGAGGTCCGGCGCCTCTACACCTCACCAAGATCATCAAGCACCGGCATCTTCCTCTAGAGCTCTTTGTTGAACTCTAGCTCCATGTTCAAAGGAAGGAAAGATGCCAGCGGAACCAAGTCGTTGCCTTCGACATTTATCCCATGCTAGAATTTCTTAAGGTGAAGCTTCAGATCTTCATCATATAAATTGGATTTCATACCGGTCTCAATCCGGTCATCATCCATTACGCTGTTGAGGGCCCAGGCGAGCTTCTCCCTCTTCCTCAGCGGAGCCCATCTGTTGACCAGAAAGTTGCAGAAGGCCATCTGAGGAGTTACCCCACCCTCTACGCATTCTCGGTCTTGGTCAAGATTGGGTCGAATGACTCCGACAGCTTCGGAACTACATTCGAGGCCTCAGTGTCGACGTTGGGGAGTCCTTGGGGCAGCTCCAACCTCTCGTGCTCCTCCACCGCAATGATGACCCAGTCCTTCTTCCAGTCGTCCCACTTGCCGGAAGGGAAAGACTTCAAATATTTGAAGGTACAGTTCTTGCGCTTCATGAAATAGTATAAGCCAAGAAGCTTTGTCCCCTTGCCGGTGGTGTGGATTGTGAAGAAGGTTCAGAAAGCTCAATGCAGGGGGGAACACCCACCCACATTTCGTAGAAGTGGACAAATGTTGACACCAACAAAAGAGAATGGGGGACAAGATGATACAGCTAGAGACCGTAGAAGTCCAGCACCATCAAGAGAAAGCTCGAAAAAGGCGGGATCAATCCCACCATGGCGTACACTGAGAAGTACACCATGTCGCCATTACGCTCCTTCTCGAACGGGAGCTTGCCGGCGCAGATCAAGTGGTTGAAGGAGTCACTAGACCACCCCATATAGGTTTGGGCCTTCTTCAGATCGTCATTGCTCTTGAGGCGGCTCTTGGGAAGACCTAACTCCATTGCAGCAAAGCAAAGCAAAGGAAGGGAAGTTAGGCGGAGATTGGGAGGCTCTGAGCACAAATTTGATCGAAGGCATAAAGAGTCCTCAAACCGTGCACACTTTCCTTCTTAAGTAAGCCTCCGCAACGCTTGGATGGAAACCGCAGTGAGGGCAAATTCACTTTTCAAAAGTCTACCCTATCAATGACGAGTGGGCCTAGGGCCACCCCGACAAAGAGATCGAGGTTCTTACCCTAGGCGAACCGTTGTCATGATAGGCGGCGGGAAACCCAAAGACGACACCCTGAAAAGGCACGCGAAACCGGTACGGTTTTCGTATTGGGAACTGGCGACCTTCAATTGCGTGAGATCCACACTCAAAGATCTTATCTGCCGCATTCATAACATGCCACGCGTCGATGGTTTAATCACGGACCATCGCTCCAAGGGCACATCAGAAGACTTTTTAAGTCGAGGCGCGGGAATCAAGAATGGCCCCACCTCCGGTAGAATAACTTAACCCAAAGGGTTTCTCCCAGAGGTGGGCTCGGGGGCCACTGTCAGTACCCTGCATACCGAGTATCCCACAGTACCGCAAGTAGCGCAAGAAAGTTCCCCCTATCAGGGACGAAGGTCTTCTTAGGCCCCACATGTCACATTGCACCGGACCCGCTTCCCTCATATGGGTAGCTCCTGGGTTGACACGTGTAAAGGAAGGTTGGAACTAAACTCCCAACGTAGGGAAGCTCCAGTGTCAATACATGCACAACGACCCCGGACCTAACCCCCAGTAGAGAGGAGCTCCAGTGCTGCCACATGTAGAGCAGTCCCGGACTTACTTTCCCGCAAGGGAAAGCTCCGGAGCTGCCATGTGTGAAGCCTCCGGATCTTCATCACCAACAGGAACATGAGATGATCTCATTCAACTCAGAGATTCAAGGACAGTTGAAGTGGCAGTTACAAGACCTGATTACGTGTCATTAATGCTATATTAATGGCACACGATCAGTGGACTGTTAATAGGGGTAACGTAGCCATTAAGGTACGTTATCACACTACTAATCATGCTTAATACCCTTAGACACTGTATTAGGCCATTAAATACGCCAGGGCCACATGTCGGGCCAGGCAAACTTTGTAACGGTTGGTCCTTAGATTATAAAAGGGATGTGCCGCACGACACAAGAGGAAAAAAAGAGAGACCTCACACACACACACACACTCAATACAACAACACAAACCCCATGGAGTAGGGTGTTACGCTCAGGCGGCCCGAACCACGTAAATCTCTCATGTCACCATCTTGATCCTGATCTCTAAGCGCCCCAACCGAAACAAGAACCTCCACGGGCTACATTTAGTAGTTCCGGGGGAAGTGTCGTAGGAACACTTTGACAGATGCACTTTCAGTTGGGATCTGTCCCCGATTAGGACACATGAGGAGGTTTGGAGATTGAGGATGTTACTCCTGTAACCAACTCATAATCACCTGTGATCTACTTAATTAATTAATCTCTAACATTCCCCCCTTGATCATAGGCCACATAAATTTATTTTATAAGCACATAGACTTTTGACATTATTTCCTCATGCTCGACATAAAGGGAACGGCACACTGAAGACAATTAGTTACGTAGTGCTTGACTCGATGACCACATTACATCTCACACTAAGAAACATATCCTAAAACTGAGTTTGGCTCCTAAGTATCCAGTAAATCATGGGTTCTTCCTTAAACCCATACGCGTTATGTGCTCACAGAACACATTGGGTGGAAGTTCCTTTATATACAGTACCGCGAGGATTCACATAAATCTAATTTCTTGATTATTGATACTTAGTATGATCTTAGATCTACTTCTTTTGCAACACAACCGACAACGATGTGTTTGGCTGCACATTTGATTTGTTGCCTTAGAAGTATATAACCTTAGGTGGTTCTATGCTGTCAACCACACTTAGCCCGAGTTTTTATATGATGTCTTCTCAGTGGCCTCATAGCTAATTTAGTATACATCATTCATGATGTAGTGACTTTAGATTTGGAGCTTGTTCCTCAATAAAGATCCTACTGTGAGTGTTATTTTGCTATTTTACTACACATCTCGCAGAAACTTAGTCTTGGTTATTCATGGCTTATTAAAACACTAATTTTATTATGAGGCCTTTGTTACTTGCATAATTGCAAGTTGAATTTTATTTCCATTCCAAAACTTGGATTGAACTAACTTTTGCCAAAATAACTCAGTTACTTAGACAATGTCAAGGTGACTAATTTTAAGCATCTTAAAAACTTCTGACAGTAAAAGTCCTTGGAACCGTAGTTTTATTCGAATGTTCTCTAATTGGTTCCAATACTAATTAACCTTGAATTTTACTTGACCAGACTAATATTTTCATAAATTTTGCACTTTTCAAGTACAACTCAAGTATGTCTTATGAACTTAATACCCCTTAGTGTCACACTCGAAGGATGGAGACTAAATAGTAAATCAACTTTATTACATGTAAGTAACATGTCATTCACAAAGTATGAAACTTAGTAAAAAGCTAAATTATTCTCCTTATTCATGATATCTCAAACTTACTAATTGACTTATTGAACTTTGAGATACGAATTGCCAACGAGGCATTATTTAGTTCATGAATAAAATGAACTTCCTGACGTGTATCTCTATGTTTCTTATGCTTAATGACAAATCTATCGATCGTGTCACATAGGCTTTCTTATATAGATTCTTTTAAGAAACGTCATTATTACATCCATATGATGTAAAACTAAGTCATAATGTGTTACTAGTATCTAATCAATTCTGAACGAATTGATAGTTGAGACATATGAGAACAACTTAATGTATTCAACGTCTCCTTAATGAAAATGACTTTTCCCTCCGGAGTCACGCTTAATCATGTGGACCCATTACGGTCTACAGTTTTGGCTCTTTTAGAAATGTCCACTAAGTACAAACTTTATTAGCTTATTTCAAATGAGGCGTGATCACACTTCATTTGAATATAGATCTTATAACAAGATTCACTTATGAACATATTATTGACTAATTGAGGCAATTGTTGTTCTTCATATTTAGCGGCAACTAATAATCAGAAAACTGAAGTTGCTTCTATGAGAAAGAAGTCTTACTAAATATGCCAATGAAGAACTAACAAAAGATGTTGAGACAACGGTGTTAACATAACAACAGCAGATATCGTGATGAATGGTTCTTGAATCATGAAAGTGAGTGCATGCACTAACTTCTCCTCATAATCGTCATCTCAGATTATCTTACTCCCCCTGATTCTAGCATATATTACTTTCATTAAGCTTAGTGTCGGTCAAAATGGTGGAAACAATACCAGCTTACTGAATTGCCAACAAGATGACTACTTACTAATGTTTGGGCTAATCAACTTAGTGACAACCTCATATAAAATTTTCATGAGGATTTGCGTCTTATCCTTATCTAATATGGTGTTTTTAGACACCAACTATTTCAATTTTCGATGTAGCATTTGAATGGAGGTTTTCAAGCCTCGATCCATGAGCTAATTGACTTAGTTGAAGGACATCAATTAATTTTAGTTTAGTGCAGGGTATGCCGATCATAATACTCCCCCTCACTATCAGATCCTAATCTTAGTATCCTATTATATGCATTCATCTGAGTAAAAAGATCTTAGTAGGAATAATGGATTGAGAAACGGAGCTGTCAATTCTCCCCCTCGAAATATGGCATTATTCAAAGAGCCATAATTTTGATGACATTTCATGATCAATTCTCATGTGCTTACTAAATACTTAGTCATTCTGAAAGAAAATTTGATTATAGCACCAAGCAAAAACTACGATAATGTCTTATTAAAAGACAGGACTCAGCTTATTTTGACGAATATGTCAAGGTGACATACTAAACTTAGTTGTCCAAGCAAGATTAATAAAATCAAATTCCTTTAACAAGGGAGGAAATAATGAACTAAGAACTTAGTGAAGCGTAAGTTGAAGCCATCTTATGTTGCTAATGGAAGTTCATAATTTGGCTTCTACTTTTGCTTCATAACCATTAGTGACTTTAACGGTCCTAATCCATCTTCTTAGTATCCTCCTATTATTTAATACTTAGTGGTTCATAGTAATGAGCTTTTCTAAAATCTACTACTCCCTTTTGCTTAGTATTACAAATGCTATGTTTTTTTTATGTAGGACACTTGACAAAATGCAATATTCATAATTATCCATCATTATAAGTATATGCATACACACAACGCCTCTGTTTTATTTCTTAGTTACAAGTTTCTTTTGTGGGAATACTTGCATTTAGACATAGTATAGTCAGTAAACTGGCATTTTGTTTTAATAAAGGTTCTAAGAAGCAGTATCACATTCGAAAATCGCTCTCCGAATGTGCTTAGTAATTGAATCATCAAATATATTATATTTAATGACTCGCTAAATACGAATGAAATCATACTTAAACCAAATGCTTTCATCATTACGAAGAAAGCATGTTGAGTTTCTCCATCTCGTAAGACAGAAAACTAAAACTGAGTACAGTGCTGAACTAAGTATGAAGGATTAAACTGAGTGAAATACTTAAGAGAATGCATATACTGAAATAAAATCTTAGAAGTAAACAAACTGAAAATGTTATGTTTTAATTTCCACATCGGCTACTTGGCAAAACATAACGTAACTGATAACATAGTAAATTTTGTCTTTCACGTTGGCTACTAGAGCAAAATTTTCTATGAACTAATTAGAATAATAGTAGCTGAGAAAAAATGTTGTTTTTGTTTTTTAAACAAAATATGACATTCGATATATCTGAGAAAACACTATAAATTTTGTCTTTCACGTTGGCCACTCGAACAAAATTTTCTATTATACTAATATAAACAACTTAGGAAAGAAGAACTGTCATATTTTGTCTTTCGACAAAATACAAGATTCACTTATTAACTTATAAAATATAGAATATTTTGTCTTTCACATTGGCTACTTGAACAAAATTTTCTATGAACTAACTTATACAACATAGATAAGAAGAATGGTCATATTTTGTCTTTCAACAAAATACGATATTCACTAATTAACTTATGAAACATAGTAAATTTTGTCTTTAACGTTGGCTACTCGAGGAAAATTTTCTACATACTTAGTGGAAATGTTATCTTTTGTCTTCCACGTTGGCTACTCGAGCAAAATACAATATTTATAACTTAGGGCATGGCAAAATTTTATTTTTCACGTTGGCTACTCAAGTAAAATTTTCCATGCAACTTAATGACTTAGAACATAGTAATTTTATTGTTCATGTTGGCTACTCAATAAACTTACTATGAAACTTAATAAACTGAGAACATAGCTTAATTTTGTTGTTCACGTTGTCTACTTAATAAAAATAACTATGCAAAACTAAATACACAGTGGAAGCTTAATTATACGAATACATAATTATGAAACAAAATAATCATATTTATATGCTGATAATATACTTAATCCATCAAAATAATAATTACTAAAAATTATACTATAATACATATAGTAATAAAAGCCTTAACATAACTGTTCTTAATCTATTCAAACTTAGTTTTAAATTGATCTTAGCCCATACTAAAATTATTGATGAATAAAATGCCCACTTTTCTAAATTCAAGTTCATGACTAAAATTCCAATACTGACTAAACTACTATTTGTCTTCTGAGAACAGAAAACACTAATTCTAATTTCTGCTGAATATTGCCCCAAAGCACTAATTTTATTTTCTAAAAATCAGAAAATACTAAAAAAGATTTACTGCTAATGTATCCAAAATCCCTAAAGTAGGTCCAGCCCACTGGTACTAAAATCCACTGAAAATCAGTGAAAAGAAAAATTGAAAACCAGCCTAGAGGGCTTGGCCTTCTAATGAAGTTGCCCAAGAGGGCCCAGTGCTATTTTGCCTGAAAATCCACGAAAAGGAAAAAGAAATAGGCCGAGGAGGGTCGGCCATGCTCAAATGCGGCCCAAGGCGCGCCAAGTACTAAATCGACTAAGAGGCGTGCGGCCTGGTGTGAAACTAGGCCTACATAGGCTGTGCTAATTCCCTGAATAAAGGAAAAGAAAAACCAGCCTCTGCGTCCTGGTCTTCTAAGGAACCAGCCCGAAGGCCTGCTAACTATTTCATGGAAAGTCAGGGAAACAAAAAAAGATGGCTAAACGACCCATTTTCCTCTTCTCGCACAGGCTCTCGGCCCGGTTTGCGCCGCCAACTAATGATGGTCGTCCATCAGTGATCCGGCGGTCATAGGTTGGGTGGCAGCACGGCTGAGCTCATCGAAGCCGTCGCTTTTCCATCGGACGGTCCACAGGGGTTGTGGTGAGATACAAAACCCGGTTTTGTTTAAAACCTGATCGTTTCCCGGTTCCCCCGATCCTCCCTTCTCCTTCCCTCGTCTTCTCTGAAACACCATGCGATAGAGAGAGAGAGAGACAGTGAGAGCCGGTGGTGGCATTGCCAACTTCGGCGTCACCAGGCATTCACAGCGGCGTGCGAGCCTGCCTCGGGCGGCTTGCCATCGACAGGTAGACTAAGCTGGTCTAAGTGGAGAGGGAGGGTGGTTTGAGACCTAAGGGCGAAGGGTGGATTTCGGAGCCCCCGCGACTGCTCGTCGGCATGCGGGCTCACATAGCAAGGTGAGCTCGCTGCTCGGTTTGAGCTCGCCGGCCGAAAAACCACGAGGAGGGGAACCCGCCGCCTAGGGTTAGGGTTTCAGCTAAGAACCCTGGGGTCCCAGCGACCCTACCCTTGGCAAGGTCTGAGGTCTGGCAGTACCAATGCATGTCTTCTCGTCGGTGCACACGCTCGTCGTTGGGTGAGCGCGGCACTGTCGACCGGACTGTTGTGGTGTGTGAAGCCGACTAAGGAGGCCAGGTTTTGGGCGCTCCGGTGAGGATGCAACCGCAAAACTTGGTGGTGCAGATCCCCAGCAAGCACAAAACATCGGCATGGAGGATTGAGGCCCCAATCTAAGGTTAGTCAAAATCCCCTTTTCTGAGTTCTCTGAGTTTAATCGAATTCGAGCTATGACCTCAAATTTGATTATTTTTATGATCTGAGTTTGATCTGGGGTGATTCAATTGAGTTTGATCTCAAAATTGAATCATAATTTCGGATTTGAAACAACTAACTAACTTTTGATTTCATCTTCTTCTAATCTCTTTAAGGCTTAACTAATAGATCAATTCATGATCAATCTGAGGGTTAAAAAGAGTTAGCCGAAACCCTAAACTAAATTAGGCTGCTCTGATGCCATTGATAAATTTTAGAGTGATTACCTGAGGCCCTAATGTGCCTATTAGGTTTCGAACTAATTGGACAGAGGCACGATGAGGAGCAACACCATGGAGTAAGCAAGAACAAAGGAGAGAATCCGCACTTGAGGGCATACCTTGTGATGTTGATGGAGAAGAAGCAACTATGAACTTGTGTGTCAGTGAAGTTAGGGTTGGTGCAGCACTTGCGGAGGTGAAGCACAGTTTGGGGAGACCTTGCCCAGGTTTCCCTCTCAAGAGCAGATCGAAGCTCCCAATTCTTAGGTGATTTTGTCTGATAGATGACTATCCTTAGGTTGAGAGTGTGGATCTTCGCACCTGAGGGGCCCACCCCAACCAAGTTTGTTGGGATCTGTCTCCGATCTGGACAGAGGAGTAGGTTAGGAGATCGAGTTGGTTACTCTTGTAACCAACTCCTTATCACCTGTGATATACTTAATTAATTAATCTCTAACAGATACCTCATACCTGAAGTGATCCACAATTAAGTCCTCGTATACTGTTCACGGGGGAGGGAAATCACAGGCTGCACATCAGACTTTCATGTTTTAAAATATTGCCTTGGCTAATCTGAACAGGCAAAGGTGTCAGAGGTGAGATTTCAACGACAGGGTTTGAGGGTTAGACTGTTCGCACTCATCCAATTCTAAAATCCACCTCTAAAAAGAATATTCTCCTCTTTTACAGTCACCTCTAAAAGATTATCACATTTACAGTTTTATTCTCTGCACTCGTTCACCTCTATAATGAACCTCTATATCAACTAACATCTATATTATATCATTTCATTCAACTTCTTTTTATTTTATCATATAACTACTTATATTTTCTAGTGTTACTAAAATAATATAAAAGACAATAAATTATGTTTTTATATTTTTCCTCTCCTTAATTCACAATCTTATATTTTTTCTCATTTTTTTCTTTTTTCTTCTTTTCTATCTTCGCGGTCATACTCTTCCATTCTAGAACATTACCGGCACCCTTCCCAGCCCTTCTCTCTTTCCTGTCTTTCTCTTCCCCTTGCCGAGCGCCGCCGCGCTGACACCCTCGCCACGCTGCTCGTCGTTGGTTGCCTCCCCTGCCACGCCAAGTTCATCCTCGCGACGCCTCACTCACTCATGCGCCCATGGCCGCCAAGCTCGCCCCTTCATTGCGCCGAGCGCCTCGATCCGTCGAGTGCCTCCAACAGGCGGCGTGGGCGCAGCCCCTCCAGGCGGCGTCAAGGAGCGCGACACCAGACGCATCCCCCTCTCTCGCCCTTCTATCCGGCAAGTGAATTTCTCACCGCATCGACGTCCTCGCCAAGCACGCGAAGCCAACCGTCGTCGCGTCACCGTACTCTCTTTCTTCGCATAGCAATGTGTGTCAGAACTCCACATTTGGATATGGATTGTGGAAGCCACGATTTTGGAGGGCCTGTAAAGTCCCTCGGTGCGGACGACGTGTACAGCTCCGACCTCCAAATTTACAGTAGAGGCTCCTGGTGCGATCAGTCTTAGTTTTTGTCCCGACTCCGGAACCTGCAAGTGCGAATTGGAAACAAGTCAAGTCAGTCAAAATTGAAATAACAAAATCTTCAATTTTTCGTTTAAAAAAAGTTAGGGACGACGGAATCGTAGAAAAGGATGTTACTCACATGTCATCACATCCCCATCCCCGCGTATGAAAAACAACCAAAATTTTAACGAAACGGGTTCCACTCCATTTGACTCTTGAACAGACCGGCCAGCTACACTACTACAAAAAGCATTTTCACAGGCACATCGATTTTTCAAACACAGACGGTCCGTAAAAAATGCGACTATGATAACGAATGATACAATAACCGCATGTGATGACATAACATCACAGGCGGATTTTAAAAAACAATCACCTAGGTAAATACATGATTTTCTCAGGCGTCTATTAATTAAGAATGGCCTGTAGGCTAACAAACTTCACAGGAGGTTATTAATTAACCACCGCCTGGGTAAATACATGATTTTCACGAGCGGTCATTGTTTAAGAACCGTATGTACTGGTTCAATCATCACAAGCGGTTTTTATTGAAGAACTGCCTTGGGAAAGTCATTGTTTTTGTAGGATCGAAGAGCATGTGAAAATCTACCAGAGGCTGGGTGAATGGTAGATTTAAAAATCTTATGCAGCGGAAACAATTAAATCCCAACCCCTTCGGCAGAAAAACGATATGTTAAAGAAATCGTGTATGAGACTATTCTACACGTGTTTCACTGTGACAAAAGTGATAGATATCAGAGAGAATCAAGTCATGAAGACGACACAACAAGTATCACTCAAATCCGTCGAGAGAAACTCAAATTACGATCAAATGATCGAACAAAGGTCAATCTGTCCTACTGAGTAAAAAACAGATCTATAATACTGCAAAGAAACTCGTGTAAATCAAAAACCACAAATACAATGACCGTGAAATTTTGAAAGATGATAGATAATAAAGTTTTGAAGACAAAACAAAAAGAATCACGTCAATTGAATTTGTAAAACTCGAGTTATGATAAAACCACCGAAGTAAGGTAGCGCTGTGCAGAAACTCGACGAGAAAGACTTGAAGAAAATAAGTCGGACGAACTAGGCACAAAAGTTCCTTTCAACTATGAATTTTATTCAATAGAACACAAGAGGAACAACCCAAAAGTCGTCTTACACGAGCTCTGGTCTCCCTTGCTTATATAACCAGCCCGGAGGCCAACTCAACTCAAAGTAGGACTCTAATCCTACTCAAATCATGAATCGAAACTTTTCATAACTGCTTAAGACTCTCCTATACGCAGATAGAAGCAATCTTAAGACTTCCAAACACCTTAGTAACGTATCCCACATTCCTAAAACAACTCAAATTCGTGACCCACACAAAATCCTATCATAACCAACTCAAATCTTTCTATATTTGAGTCAAACACGACTCAGCCGCAGCCTGAGTCCATAACCTAGTCGGTTGGATCTTTCTGACCAATTCATTATGTCCACATCTCTTCATCATGCCTCATAACCATGTAGCCACGTCCATACACTCCTTGCACACGTGCAAACATCTTCCAATGACGTCCACGATACCTTCATATGCACTGTTCTTGATTCAAACATGTTGCACAACCTCCCGATCAACTCAACCACAATTCCTCCCGAACTTGGTTGTTGAACCTCATCTTCTCCCTAAGACTAGTTCAATAGATCCCGTCACCAGCCATGTCTTGAACTCAAGCAACACCTGCACATGAACAAACAACCAATCTGTACGAGCCCAAGTCGTGACTTGACTCAAGTTAGTTCCGAACACAACACCTTACGTGAGCACCTCACATAAGCATGTTGCAAAGCATAGCAAAACAATATCAGCCATATCAACCAAAACGCGTCAAAAACTTAGCAAATGAATACTGAACAATCTTTCCAACAATGTAAAGCAAGTTCGAAACATTTCACAGTAAAAGCGGGAACATTGTGATCAAGCTCCGAATCTTGCCAAAGCTAACCAGAGCTTGAGCCGGAGCTTACCAAAGCTAGTAGAACCTAGCGCCGGAACTTACCAAAGCTAGTAGAACCTAGCGCCGGAGCTAACCAAAACTAGTTGAAACTAGTAACCCCAAAAGCTGGAGCTAGAAAAACATGTCGGAGCTAACCAACATAAGTCGGACCTAGCAAAACATATCAGAGCTTCACAAAGACATGCCGGAGCTATCAGAGATATGCCGGAGCTAAAGACAGTGCTCACCGGAGCTACCCAAAAACATGTTGGACTTTGACAAAGCAAGTCGGACCTATTGTCGTACCTTGCAGAACCTACAGCTAGAGTCAGACCTTGCTAAAAAGGGTATTTTGGTAGAATTTTAGAACTTTTATCATCAAAGACAATGTATTCAGTACAGGCCAATATATTCAGCACATATAGGTCTCACAATCTCCCCCTTGATGAATGCATTGGCAACACCACTTAAAATCCGAACATTGGCTTATTCTTATTAATAGTTTTGAAAACAATTTCTCCCCCTTTGTAAAAAGAAATAAAATGAGAAGAAAAAAATTCTTCCTCTGAGAAGAATTGTGTCAAAACAACTGTGAATATGTGCAATATGTAATCAATTTCTCCCTCTTGCATACCTATCTTTAAAAATTGACATATTATCTCTCCCCCTTTGACAATGTATTCAGCAAGGTTCAAAAGAGAAATTTCAAATATTATGAGCATATTATAACATATACATATAAACAAAGCTCATCCAAGTCATACTATCAAGTAACTTACACTATCACATCAATGAGATACATAAAGTAGTGTAAGTCATGCTAGAGATAAAATATAATTTTCAATTTAAATAAGTAATGATCTCACAAACTTAACTATTTCAAAACCTGAAAGCATGACACTTGTTGTTGCATTTTATCTGATATGATATTCGCAAGAGATTATATGCGCATCTTCCTTATTCTAACCAACCAAGCCAAGCCTATGTCATTTGACAATCAGAAGCTTAAGGACATGGTTTTAGTCATACACAACTTCTTCCAAGTTCATATCTAAGTGCAATGATAAGCTATCTCAAAAGAAGAAGTGCGATGCATGCATATTCTCTTGATATTTTCTCATTTCTATTTGTTCATAAAAACTCAACATGTGAGTTGATTACTTGATTAATTCTTAATGATTAAAAGCACTTGCGAGCATGCAACAAGTTCAAAACAGCAAGAAAGTTCGACCATGACCAGATTTACTGTAAGTAATTATTCAAATTACTAGACATGGCAAAAACTACAAAATGTATAACACGAGTAATGTAGTAAGAACTTTCAGCATGTAAAAGGAATCACAAAGTCATATATGTATGAAATACTATGCTCATATTATTTTAATTTCAGATTCACACATAGACTTCTCAAGTTTCAAAACTCCCCCTCAATTTAAGCCATGAGGATGCATAACCCCTATTTCACTACGAATATAACAAAAACGAGTGAAATCCAAAGGTTCTGTAAAAATCTTAGCCAATTGTTGTTCGGTATCTACATGGTGAAGCACAATGTTTCCTTTTTCAACATTATCATGGAGAAAGTGATACCTAATGTCAATGTGCTTAGTTCTAGAATGTTGCACGGTGTTTTTAGCAATGCAAATGGCACTAGTGTTATCATAGTGGAACACTATATAGATCAACCCCATAGTCCTTAAGTGTTTGAACAATCCAAAGAATTTGTGAGCAAGCACTAGCAGCAGCTACATATTCAGATTCAGCCGTGGATTGTGCAACTGAGTTTTGTTTTCTAGAGGACCAAGCAACAAGTGAATTACCAAGAAAATGACAAGCACTATAAGTACTTTTCCTATCAATCCTACAACCCCCAAAATCAGCATCCGAAAAAGCTTTCAAAGTAACGGTTCAGGAAGAAGGAAGAAAAATGTCAAATTCTTGAGTTCCATGTAAGTACCTGAGAATCCTTTTGACGGCTTGACGATGTGAAGCACGTGGGGAGGCTTGAAACCGTGCACAAAGACATACGCTGAATTGTATGTCCGATCTTGATGTCGTGAGGTACAAAAGTGATCCGATCATGCTTCTATATTCTTTTTGATCCACGGGTTCACCATCTTCATCAAGTTCAAGTGTTGTTGCTGTTCCCATTGGTGTCCGAAGAGGCTTGCTTTTGTCCATGTTGAAGCGCCTTAGGAGATCTTTTGTATACATCGTTTGATGCACAAAGGTACCCTCCTTGATTTGCTTGATTTGCAGCACCAAAAAAGTACGTGAGTTCTCCCATCATACTCATCTCAAATTCTGAACTCATCATAGCTGAAAACTTGGACACAAGATCATGAGAAGCACATCCAAAGATAATTCATCCACATACACTTGAACGAATAATGAGTCATTGCCATGCTTAAGCACAAAAAGAGTTTTATCAACCTTGCCCATGGTAAACACCTTTTCAAGTAAGAATGTTTTTAACCTATCATACCATGCTCTAGGGGCTTGTTTGAGATCGTACAAGGCTTTGGGCAGTTTGTAAACATGATTAGGAAAATCTGGATTTTCAAAACCCGGTGGTTGTTTGACATAAACCTCCTCATCTAGGTAGTCATTAATAAAAGCACTTTGAACATCCATTTGATATAGCTTAAGACCTTTAGATGCAGCAAAAGCTAACAAAATTCTTATGACTTCTAATCTAGCAACAGGGGCAAAAGTTTCACCAAAATCTAGACCTTCAACTTGAGTGAAACCTTGAGAAACCAACCTAGCCTTATTCCTAACCGCAACCCCATCCTCACTTGCTTATTTTTAAACACCCATTTAGTTCCAATTAAAGTGTGACCTTGAGGTGGAGGTACAAGTTTCCAAACATTATTTCTTTCAAAATTTTCTAACTCTTCTTGCATGGCAATAATCCAAGATTCATTAGTGAGTGCGTGTGATATATCTTTGGGTTCAAAAGAAGCAACAAAAGCAGAATGAGCATGAGAGTTTGGATCGCAAAACCTGGACCGTGTGACTCGTTTGTGCAAGCTTCCAATAATTTGTTGTGGAGGATGACTTTTGAGAACCTGGAGGAGAGTGGACACTTCACAAGCTTCTTCTTCTTCATGTTCATCACAAATAGATGAGTTTGTGACTTGAGGAGGATCTGGACCAGCAATGGTGGTCGTCGGTGCTGGTTGTGAATCAAAATCAGGAGCCAGAACAATGTCATTAGCTGCTGAATTTTCGGGCAGCAGCTCCATTTCTTCCTCATCTTCAACAAAAATGCTCTCCCCCTGCGGATATGGATTCGGACCTGCAATGTTTGAGCTAGTACCTGTGCTAGCTTCATCAAAAGACACTTCACAAATCTCCACAATTTTGTTAGTGTCAAGTAAAAGCACACGGCAGCCTCTAGTATGAGATGGATAACCAAGAAACATGCCATCAATGGATCTAGGTTCAAATTTATCAAGATTACCATGTTTCTTAACAAAGCATTTGCAACCAAAGACCCAAAAATGTGTAAAACTAGGCCTATGTCCAAACCGGAGCTCATATGGTGTTTTACCTAGCTTAGCGCGCAAGAAAACACGATTTGAGACATAACAGGCGGTTGCAATCGCATCAGCCCAAAATTTCCTAGGAGTTTGATATTCATCAAGCATAGTCCTAGCCATCTCAACTAAGGTCCTGTTCTTTCTTTCTACAAAACCGTTTTGTTGAGGTACATATGGTGAAGAAAATTGATGATCTATTCTATTTTCAGCACAAAAGTGATCAAAAGATTGATTTTCAAATTTGGTTCCGTTATCACTTCTAATTGCTTTTAAAGATCATGGGTGATCAATTGATAATCTAAGAAATAAAGTTCTAAAGTGACTAAAAGCTTCATTCTTAGATGCCATAAAGTAAACCCAAGAGTATCTAGAATAATCATCAACAATAACAAGAACATACCATTTACCTCCGAAGGATTGAACGTGTGAAGGTCCTATGGTGTGAAGGTGCAAAAATTGACCCGGTTCAGTTGTCATGATTATTATGAGAGGAGTATGTGAACCTGCAACCATATTAGCATGTCTACAAGAAGAGCACACAATTTTTTTGTCCCCTTTAAGCTTAGGCATCCCACGTATGCGATCAAGAGCACTAACATGCATTAGATGATCAAAAGCCTACGTGACCAAGTCTACGATGCCAAAAATATAAGTCCTTTGAATCATTAGCAACAATACACCTATGCTTAGACGAAGACATATCAAAATTAGCTTTAAAAACTCTTCCAAACCGAGACATATTAAAAATAAGCTCACTATTTGAATTTACAACTTTGCAGCAATTTTTAGTGAAAGTAATTTCTAGATTTTCATCTAGCAGTTGTGAAACAGAAAGCATGTTGTATTTCAAATTTTTAACAAGTGCCACATCCTTCAAAGTATAGTGATTATTTACTCTAACTGAACCCTTAGCAATTATATGAGTTGAAGAATTATCGGCAAAAGTAACATTCTCTACATGTGACACAAAAGAGAGGGAGGAGAATCATTCTTTGTTACCGGTCATGTGGCGTGAGCAACCTGAATCCACAATCCAAATGTTCTCCTTCCTCAAGCGTGTAACCTACATAGAAGCACAATATGTCGATGACTCAATACTGGGGTTAGTCAAAAGGCATTTAGGAATCCAGTATTGAGTCACACGACGTGCAGCGGGGAAAACATGCGAAAGCTGAGATAAAATAGTAGGTTTATGAGTCAAAGTTTGAGATTTTTTGTTCTTAACTACTGACCTATAAGGTGTTACTTGTGTAGCGCAAAAAAACAGTAGCTCCGGAGGCAGAAACAGAAGGTCTGGAGGTAAATTTTGAATGTTTTTGACTCATAACAGCAGGTTGCATGTTTCTAACATTCGGTTTAATATGTGCAGCAAATTTTGCATGAAAGTTATGAGATCTAGCAATCATTCTTTCGTTTTGCTGTTGTTTAGCTAGTATATAACCAAAATCTATGACATGACCATCTCTACCACAATAGGTGCAATGAAATTTAACTTTGTGTTCATGTCTAGATGAGCAAGCAACATTTTTATTTGAAACCGAATGAGACAACACTCCTGCAGATTTGAAAATCACTTCTTTTTGTTTAGGAACTGTTTGAATCAAACCACTTCCTAATGACTTTACAATTTTAGGTGGATGTGCCTTAGCATGAGCATGAGAATCAAAACCTAAACCAGTCTTATCATTGCAAGACTTGGAAGAATTCAACAGCAAGTTTAGGTTCTTATTCCCATTACAAAACCGATCTAATGTCCTATGCATGTTATCAAGTTTATTGGACAGATCAAGGTAATTTTCACATGAAGTTTTTCTTTTTAATTTGCAATTGGAACAATATTTAACTTCATCGGAACGTAAAGCATTATTCAATATTGAAATTTCATTCATAGCATCTTTTAGTTTCTTTTCAAGATCATCACAACTAGAACAATGCAAATCAATTGTAGAACAAGAAGCATCTTTTAAGTTTCCAATATCAAGTGCAGCAAGTTTTTTGTTCTTTTCAATTTCAAGTTCAAGTCTATCTAGAGTGGAGGAGTGTGCAGTTCTTAGTGTGGACAATTGTTCATAGATTAAATCACATGAGGGACAAGTATCAGCACTAGGAATCAAGGTTTTCAAACAGTTGATTTCAGATTCTAGTGATTCAATTTTAGTAGCATTATCCCTAAACTTTTGTCCTTTTTCTTAACAATAATAGTTGCACGAGAAATTGCATCACACATTTCATTACAGGTAGAACATATCTCATCGTCATCACTGTTGTGTTCTGCATCCTCCTAACTTGATCTTGATCTTGTTTTGCCTGCCATGAAGCATAAGTTGGCCAGATCGTCATCATCTTCATCACTTTCAAAGTCTACATCGCTTGAACTGAGCTCTTGAAGTGCAGTGATGAAGCTGTTAATCATCTTGCGTCCTATGGTACCCTTCTTTTTCTTATTGGAGTTTCTACAGGTGGTCTTGACCTTGTTTTGTTTTTCTTCACAGGTAGTAGGACCTGAAAGGTTAGGGCATCTGTACGAGAGTGTCCTGTCTTACCACATTCAAAACAGTGTTGAGGTCCGGAGCTTCCTCTCCTTCTATTTCTTACATTTTGCAATGCTTTTAAGAACCTAGTAGAGATTAGTGCTAACTCCTCTTCTGGAAATTCCTCAATCTGCTCCAGGGTTAGTGAGGACAACAAAGCAAGAGTATTGCAAGATGATGATTGGTCGGAGCTAGGAATATCACGTTGTGAGACAAATGCAATAGACTTATTTGGGTTCTTACATGATAAGATGTCAATTTCATGAGTTTTGAGTTTAGAGTAAAGCACATCTAAAGTAAGTGTACTCATGATAGTAGATTTACGAATAGATGTAACTTTCATCTCCCAAATTGACATGTCTAATGCACTTAGTAATTGCCTAGCATTTTCAGCATCTAAAAAATTAACATTGACACTACGCAAGTTGCTGAGAATTTTATTAATGCGAGGAAAGAGATTATCAATGGACTCACCGGGTTGCATCTCGAAGCGCATGTATTCTTTCTTGAACATAGCTTTCCTTATCTCCTTGATCGTGTTGGATCCTTCGTGTTAGTCACAAAGTGCTTTCCACACATCGTATGCAGATCGGAGGTGTGCAACACGGTCGAAGTCGCTTTGAGTTAATCCTTGTACGATCAAGTTTCGATCCTTGTTGTTGTTGTCGACATCTCTCATATTTGTAGCTGTAACTTGATCGTTTGACGGCACTTCGTAAGGCTTGTACACCTTCTCCAATATTTCAAAGCCTTGCGCTTGGATGAAAGCCTCCATGTGTGCCTTCCAAACCTGAAAATCAATGTCAGCAAACACACAAGGTTTGACGGAGTATTTCTCCATGATGATTAGTCAAAAATACGTGCAAATCACAATGATTAGAGCACCGTGGCTCTGATACCAAATAAAAGATCAAAGAGCACGTGAAAATCTACCATAGCGGGGGGTGAATGTTAGATTTAAAAATCTTACGTAGCGGAAACAATTAAATCCCAACCCCTTCGGCAAAAAAACGATCTGCTAAAGAAATCGTGTATGAGACTAATCTAAATGTGTTTCACCGTGACAAAAGTGATAGATATCAGAGATAATCAAGTCACGAAGACGACACAATAATAATCACTCAAATCCGTCAAGAAAAACTCAAGTTACGATCAAAAGATCGAACAAAGGCCAATCTGTCCTACCGAGTAAAAAACAGATCTGTAATACTGTAAAGAAACTCGTATAAATCAAAAACCACAAATCCAATGACCGTGAAATTTTGACAGATGATATATAATCAAGTTGTGAAGACAACTCAAAAATAATCACTTCAATTGGATCTGTAAAACTCAAGTTATGATAAAACCACCAAAGTAAGGTAGCGCTGTGCAGAAACTCGACGAGAAAGACTTGAAGAAAACAAGTCGGACAAACTAGGCACAAAAGTTCCATTCAACTACAAATTTTATTCAATAGAACACAAGAGGAACAGCCCCAAAGTCATCTTACACGAGTTCTGGCCTCCCTTGCTTATATAACCAGCCCGGAGGCCAACTCAACTCAAACTAGGACTCTAATCCTACTCAAATCATGAATCGAAACTTTCCATAACTTCTTAGGACTCTCCTATACGCAGATAGAAGCAATCTTAAGACTTCCAAACACCTTAGGAATGTATCCCACATTCCTAAAACAACTCAAATTCGTGACCCACACAAAATCCTATCATAACCAACTCAAATCTTTCCATATTTAAGTCAAACACAACTCAGTCGCAGCCTGAGTCCATAACAAAGTCGGTTGGACCTTTCCAACCAATTCTTTACGTCCACATCTCTTCATCATGCCTCGGAACCATGTATCCACGTCCATGCACTCCTTGCACACGTGCAAACATCTTCCAACAACGTCCATGATACCTTCATATGCACTGTTCTTGATTCAAACATGTTGCACAACCTCTCGATCAACTCAACCACAATTCCTCCCGAACTTGGTTGTTGAATCTCATCTTCTCCCTAAGACTAGTTCAATGGATCCCGTCACTATCCATGTCTTGAACTCAAGCAACACCTGCACATGACTCAAGTTAGTCCCAAACACAACACCTTACGTGAGCACCTCACATAAGCATGTTGCAAAGCATAGCAAAACGATATCAGCCATATCAACCAAAACACGCCAAAAACTTAGAAAATGAATACTAAACAATCTTTCCAACAATGTAAAGCAAATTCGAAACATTTCACAGTAAAAGCAGGAACATTGCTATCAAGCTCCAAATCTTGCCAAAGCTAACCGGAGCTTGAGCCGGAGCTTACCAAAGCTAGTAGAACCTAGCACCAGAGCTTACCAAAGCTAGTAGAACATAGCACCGGAGCTGACCAAAACTAGTCGGAACTAGTCAACCCAAAAGCCGGAGCTAGAAAAATATGTCAGAGCTAACCAACATAAGTTGGACCTAGCAAAACATATCGGAGCTTAACAAAGACATGCCGGAGTTATCAGAGACATGCCGGAGCTAAAGAAAGAGCTCACCGGAGCTACCCAAAAACATGTTGGACTTTGACAAAGCAAGTCGGACCTATTGTTGGACCTTGCAGAAGCTCGAAGTTAGAGTCAGACCTTGCTAAAAAGGGTATTTTGGCAGAATTTCAGAACTTTTATCATCAAAGCCACAATATTCAGTACAAGCCAATGTATTCAGCACACATATGTCTCACAGTTCTCACAGGCTGCTTGTTTATTAAGAACTACGTGTGATGCTAAGAAGCTCCTATCAAGCTAATCCCTTTACAGCAAGCTCTTGTAGATGCAAGTAACACCCATGGCTCATCATTTGGATTGTTGAAAGCCTCAATTGAAATCTGACGATCGCTTGGAAGGATTTTCCCATCCATTTAAAGGATTTCTTTCCCTCCTGTCCATTTGAAAACCTAAGAAGATGCTCCTTTCTCAGTTTTAATGCATAAATATATTGACTAAAAATCAGTACCTACTCTCTTAGTACTTTACACAAGCGAGGAAGCGAACAACTTCAATCACAAATCTTGTTTTTACTCTTTTATAGGGATTTGACCTTAATCTTTCAAGCATAGATTTATCAATAAGTGAAGCTTCCTTATCACACATGTTAATGGCAGTTATAAGTGAATTGTGTGCTGAAGGTAACGAAATCTTAATTGGACTGAAGATAAAGAGATCCTGCATATGATTGGCAATGTCCAGGTTAGAGAGCGTGAAGCTATGATAGCAACCTTCAACATCATAGCTTCATGCTGTCTAACCTGGACATTGCCACTCATATGTAGGATCTCTTTGTCTTCAGTACCGTTGAGATTTCGTTAGCTTCGACACACCCTTCACTTGTAGCTGCAATTAACATGTCTAATGAGGAAGCTTCACTTATTGATAAATCTATGCTTGAAAGATCAAGGTTAAATTCCTATGAAAAGGGTAAAACAAGATTTGTGATTGAAGTTGTTCGCTTTGACGCTTGTGTGAAGCACTAAGAGAGATGGTACTGATTTGTAGTCAATATATTTAGCCATTAGAACTGATAAAGTAGCATCTTCGTAAGTTTTTAAAGTGGAGAGAAGAGAAAGAAATCTTTCAGGACTTGTTTCGGTATACTCAATCTAATTGGATTGAAGTGGATTGGAGTGGGGAATGAACTAATTTTCTCCTCAATCCACCTCAATCAACTTATATTGAAGTGGATTCACTCCTATCCAAACAAGCCCTCAAATGGATGGGAACTATCGTCAGACTTCAATTGAAGCTTTTAACAATCCAAATGATGAGTCTCGGTTGTTACCTGCATCTACAAGAGCTTGTTGTGAAGGGATTAGCTTAACAGGAGCTTCAAGAGTTGTGCTTCTAGATGTTGTTTGGAACCAAGCTGTTGGAAGGCAAGCATGATCATCATAGGTCAGAAGAAATTTATATACACATACAATTTGATAACTTATGGAATAGGTAAAGGTGATAAATATGATAGTCAACAAGATGAAAAGGATAACTTGTCCAAATTAGTCTTCTCTACAGAAGCTAAATTTAATAATGTTTGAAACATGCTATCTAAAGCTGAAATGGAGCATTGTTCTAAGTTGATTTCATAGGATACAAATATATAAATTATATATCATACATTTTTTCCAGCATTTACATCTTCCCGCATATAGAGTTTCAAATCCCTTTTAATGCTTCTCTCTATGCGCTTGATGTTTTCTGGTTCAGTGAAAAGGTACATCTCTTCATACTGATTATATTCCTCTGCATTATCCCCCACATTCTCAACCCCAACAATATTTTGCTTTCCAGAAACAACTGCGTGCATCTTCTCAATTTATGGATCTTGTACATAAAAAACTTGTGCAACACGATCGGCGAGAACCCACAGGTCATCTTTATAACCCACTTTGTTCAAGTCTACCAGTGTCAGCCCGTAATTGTCCACTTTCACACCATCAGGATGTTTGACCTATTGGCACTTAAATACGGGCATTACCATTCTTTTACCATAATCGAGTTCCCATATTTCCTCTATGAACTCGAAGTATGTGGTCTTCTGCCCTTGTGAATCATAAGCCTTAATACGAATACCACTATTTTGTACAACACTTTACCGTCTTTTTCTTTAGTGTAAAATGTGTAACCATTGATGTCATATGCTTGCCATGATGTCACCAAAGCGGATGGGCTAGAAGCTAACTTCTTCATTGTTGCCTCTTCTATAGATTTTATGTATGGTATATTTTTGTCTATTAACCATTCAGTGAAACATCTTTTGTGTTCTTTCATGATCCAGTCCTCTATGCGGTTTTGGTTCTTGTTGTGAAGCTCAATTTGGTGTTCCTCAATGTACGACTCAGCTATTACGAGCTGTTGTAGTACACCAAAATTTGCACGGTGTACATTCTTGTAATCTTGAATGATAAAAGTTTTCTTACCCACTTTGCCTCTCCCACGTAGGCTACCCTCATGTACTGGTATAGGCACACCTATCAGCTTTCCATCTTTGATATAATTAGCGCAACCCTCAATCACTCTTTCAGTGGTGTATCCTTCTATAATGAACCCTATGGGTGAGCACGGTTCCGCACAAAACCTTTTAATACTCCTAAGTATCTCTCCAACGAAAACATATGATGTAAATATAGTGACCCCAATACTTTTATCTGATCAACAAGATGTATGATTAGGTGTACTTGCATATCAAAAAAGGATGGTGAGAAACACATCTTAAGCTTGCACATAGTCTCGACGATGTATGTTTTCATACAGTCTAAATCTTCATGTGTTATCACCTTTTGCGATACTGCATTGAAGAAGTAACACAAACATGTGATGACAACTTTTATATGCTTAGGTTTGATGACTATTATTGCAACAGCAAGGAACACTGTCATCATGATGTGACAGTCGTGAGAATTATAGTCGAATAAAGACAAGTCTGTCATCGAGACTAGTTTGCAGAGATTGGATGAGAAACTCGTGGGCACTTTGATCCAACACAAGCATTCGCAAATTACTTTTTTCTCTTCTAGTGTCAAGTTGTAGCTGGCTGGGGGAAGGTAATGCTTCCCGTTCGCCTTTTCTACTGGATGAAGCCCTGGTCTCATATCAAGATTTACTAGGTCCATTTGTGAATTTAATTCGTCCTTTGTTTTCCTCGACATATCCAGCAATGTCCCAATGATGCTGACAAATACACTCTTTGTAACGTGCATCAAATCAATACGATGGCAAAATTCCATATTCTTCCAATACGGAAGATACTTGAAAAAAATTGATTGTTTCTTGAAAGTCATGTCAGTTGTATCACCTGAAGATGTATTTTTCTTTCTCTTTGTTGCTTTACATTTTTTCCCTTACCGAAAGCAATATGAACGTTCTTGACCATTTCGAACACGAGTTTTCCACCGTAAGGTTTTGGTGCAGTATCTTTTTCGACTTTGTTATCAAAATATTCTTTCATCTTCCTATACTTGTGTGTATCTGTCAAGAATGGCCGGTGTCTCATGTACACCGTCTTTCTGGATGAAGTGAGGTATAGAAATCCAGTTCTATCCACGCACCTTACACAACCTTTATTCCCTTTCATTTGCCCCGATAATGTAAACAGTTTGGGATAATCATGCACGGTAACGAATATCATTGCTCTTAGCTTGAAATACTCCCGCTTGCACTCATCCCATGTACGTACCCCTTCATTCCACAATTTCACCATATATTCCATTAAAGGTTCCAAGAACACATCAATTTTGATGTCGGGTTGTTTCAGACCTTGGATAAGAACAGATAACAAGATATATTTCCTTTTGTGACACAACCACATTGGTAGGTTCTACATCGTTAAGACCACGGGCCATGTGTTATGTATGCTCCTTTTTTCACCAATGAATTCATTCTGTTTGTACCCAAGGCAAACCTTACATTTCTGATTTCCTTTGCAAATTATGGATGCTGAATATCAAAATTTTTCCACTACAATGTATCACCAGGGTGTTGAATATGTTTTTCATTCTTCTTGCGCTCCTCGGAATGCCAACGCATAAGTTCAGCCTCCCTAGGGTTTGAGAACAAAAGCTTCAAGCGATCAATTACCTGAAGGTACCACATCACCAAGGCAGGAATTTTTCTCTTTTTCTTCCCGTCTGCTCACCAGAAGTATCGTCATTGTCACCTTTAGGACCAATAATAAACTTCTTATTCTTCTGAGACTTTTTCATGTTGGTAACATACTGGTGTTTGCAGTCCTTCTTATATCTACTGACACCACAGACGGGACATCTAGTTGCGAGCTCATGCTCTTTGCGATACAGAATACAATGGTTCACACAAGCGTGTATTTTTGTGACACCTAGTGCCATCGAGCAAAGAAGTTTTTTCGCTTTATAAGTGCTTCTGAGCAGTTTATTTGGATTTGGAAGAATTTTTGCCAAAAGATTCAAAAGATCAGAGAAACTACAATCGAACGATCTGTGTGTGGCTTTCAACTTTAGTAGTTCTAGTACTGCAAGCAATGTAGTAAACTATTTATCATAGCTATTTAATTCATCATATAAAAGCTATGTCGCCGCATTATGCAATGTCTCTATTTTACGTAAACTTTTACTTGCTCCCATAGAAGTCAATACATATAGTTCAATGTGACGCAACATCTCCTCACAATCGAACTCATCATCATCATCACCATCTTGATTGTCACTACCATCATCCATATGAACATTATCGTCATCTAAACCTCTCTCATCATCTTTATCCACTTCATGTGTATCTAACTCACCATACTCTGTCCATATTGTGTAGTTTTTTAAACCTCTTTTCACCAAATGAGATTGGATTACTATAGTATCTATTCAAGCAATCTTATTTTTGCAGTCGATACATGGACATATTATGTCATCTATCTTTTGCAACTTCGCATGTCTCTTGGATGCTTCAATAAAATTTGCAACATTATGAATGTACATAGGATCGGGTCTTGGCATGTTATACATCCACGCTCGACTGTCCATGCTTCAATAACAGAATTTTTGTAAGATTTGCAAAATTTGGCCATAGATATTCCCTAAAGGTCTTCTATAAAATGAATTTAGAGAGACATAACAAGGCTGTATCATATGAGTGAATACTGGTATCATGTAGGTCTATTCATAAGGGTTTCAAGAAAATTTGTTTCATAATTTTATCAGCTTCCTAGTGGCCATAATGGATTTTTGAAGTTAGGCTTATTCATTGAAACATTTCATCAAACACGTGATGTGCTTTTATTCATCTTCAACATTTAATCCTTCACATCTACTTCTTGTTCTATAAAATGTCTGGGTGAGCTCAAGGGGAAACTCAACTACATATTTCAACCTTTAATTCTTCAAATCTACTACAAATCTCAAGTGGTGTGGGGGGGGGGCGCTGGAGGCATATGCAAACTCAACAAAACAAAATTGAAAACAAGACAACAAATTGAAAACATGATAGTGAAGAAGAAGTCTCTTCTAACCTTTTCTCTGTACGAAGCTTGATCAACTAATGAATGCAGTATCAGTCCACGCACGGTGGAAAATTTGGCAGTCTGGCGGCGTTGATGGAAAATCTCCCGGGTTAGGTTTTCGGTGGTGCCCGAGGGCTCTTTATATAGGCGTCGGTTTTCGCAGACGATTTTTCACAAAACAACCGCCTGTGATAAAAGTTAATAAAGTTCAGGCAGTTTTTTTGACGGTTTTTAACTGCTTCACAGGCGGTTCTTAACTAAACAACTGCCTGTGATAATGGCCCGAGCCTGTTCTTCAATTTTCTTTTCCCTTGCTTCTTTCTTGTTTAGATTCCAATACAAATACTCAAACATGTATAGATTCTGCAAGCTGAGTCCAAATTCGATGATTCTTTCTTCTAGATTTTTCAAAAACTAACATCTACCACCTAGACGAAATAATTTTAAAACTTGAAGAGCTAACATTGTAATGGTTTGGTAAATATCAAATTAATTTATACTCACATATTATTAACATTTATGTATCTTCCAAAAAAAGGATCCTTCACTGAAATTTATTTGTATGAATATATTTGTCTTATTTATACATGTATGATTTTTGTTAATCTTTTTAAAGCATTCCAACATGTCAAAATTCAAATTATCCATCATTCCAACCAAATGCTCATATACATATGAGGCATTCATCAAATTTTAGACACACATTGATTCAAAAGAATTTAAAAAAAAATTGAAAAAAATTCATATTGGTTGGTATGATGACTAAAAAGGTCCATTGAAAAACTAAATGAAAAAATCATTATTATTCATCAAGATAAAAAATGACAAATAGCAATTGTTATTTGTTTTTTTATGTTCTCACTAATTTCAAAGGCTTTATGAAGTGAAATTTAATGGTAACCTTTAATACTCAAGCATATTACAAGAAGGTGTAATTTAGGCTTTTAAAAAGCCCCACATTTAATCAAGAATATTAACTAAGGTTACAAAAAGATCTTTTCAGATGGTTGGTAATGAATAATCGCTTGAGACGATTCTTATCTCAGGCGGGTATTGCTTACCAACCGCCTGCGATAATGTCTCGAGTATGTTCTTCAGTTTTCTTTTTTCTTGCTTCTTCTTTATTTATATTTCAATATAAATACTCAAACATGTATAGATTTTGCAAATTGAGTTCAAATTCGATGATTCTATCTTCTATATTTTTCAAAATTAACATCTACCACCTGGACCAAATATTTTAAAACTTGAAGAGCTAACATTGTAATGTTTTGGTAAATATCAAATTAATTTATACTCACATATTATTCACATTTATGTATCTTCCAAAAAAGGGATCCTTCACTGAAATCTGTTTGTATGAACATATTTGTTTGATTTATACATGTATGAATTTTTTTAGTTTTTTTAAAGCATTCCAACATGTCAACATTCAAATTATCCATCATTCTAACCAAATGGTCATATACATATGAGGCATTCATCCAATTTTGAACACAAATTGATTTTAAAAATTAAAAAAATTCTGAAAAAATTCGTAGAGGTTGGTATGATGACTAAAAACGTCCATTGAAAAACTAAATGAAAAAATCATTATATTCATCAAGATAGAAAAAAGACAAAAATCAATTGTTATTTGTTTTTTATGTTCTCGCCAATTTCAAATGCTTTATGAAGTGAAATTTAATGGTAACCTTTAATACTCAAACATATTGCAAGAAAGTGTAATTTGGGCTTTTAAAAAGCCCCACATTTAATCAAGAATATTAATTAAGCTTACATAAAGATCCTTTCAGACGGTTGGTAATGAATAACCGCCTGAGAAGATTCTTATCTCAGGCGGGTATTGCTTACCATCCGTCTCCGATAATGGCCCGAGCCTGTTCTTCAGTTTTCTTTTTCCTTGCTTCTTTTTTATTTAGATTCCAATATAAATACTCAAACATGTATAGGTTCTGCAAATTGAGTCCAAATTCGATGATTCTTTCTTATGTATTTTCAAAAATTAGCATCTACCACCTGGACCAAATATTTTAAAACTTGAAGAGCTAATATTCTAATGTTTTGGTAAATATCAAATTAATTTTGTCGGTGGTTTTGATCCGGCAGATCTCCCGACACTACTAAAGTGTTAGAGGAGTTTGAGGTTTGGTGTGGGCGTGCGGAGATTCAAGAAGGTGAAGTGTTAAGTGACACAAGAGACACGAAGATTTACGTGGTTCAGGCCGCCTCAGCGTAATACCCTACTCCACGGGGTGTGTTGGTGTTGTATTGGATGTATGAGCTCAACGTTAGTTGAGAATGTAGAGTGGGCGTGTCTCCAGTGAGTCGTCGGCCTGTCCTTTTATAGTACAAGGCAGGCCGTTACAAGTTAGTCTGGCCCGACATGTGGCCCTGGCGGTTACTGATATTGATATACATTCAACACGTTTAATTGCCCTTAATGACCGAGTTATGGGCTTTGACAGCACCGTTACTGGTAATTAAGGTCGTCCGATCGTGTGTCATTAATATAGTGTTAATGACACTTATTTGGGTCTTGAAATCCTTGATTCCCCTTTGAAGATCCAGAGCCGTTGTGGAGTCTTCCGGAGGTTAGAGGCTGAAGATCTGACGGTTGGACACATGGTAGCTCTGGAGCATAGTGTGGGAAACAGATAGGTCCGGAGCTACCTAACACGTGTCAGTTCCGGAGCTTCGCTCGTTCTAGGGTTAGGTCCTGGGGTGCCATTTCGGTACATAGCCCGGAGCTTCCCCCTTGTGGGCGGTAGCTCTGGTTTAATAGTACACGTGGCGACCCTGGGAATAACCATGTTGGAGAAGCCGGTCTGGTTATCTCTGACATGTGGGCCTTCGAAGGTCTTCAAATCAAGTAGATGACATTCCCTTGAGAACTTTGTTATCTCAAGGGGTGTACGGTTCCCAGGGTACCGACAGTGGCCCCCTGGGCCCACCTCTGGGGAAGACCCCTTGGGTGAAGTCATTCCGCCGGAGGTGGGTCCATCCTTCGACTTTTGAACTGAGTCTTCAAAGGTCTTCGGATGTGCCGTTGGCGATAGTTTGGAGTTAAATCCTCGCCGTGTGGCTTATCCTGTGTGCGGCAAATGAGATCTTTGGTGTGCGGATCTCACGCAATTGAAGGTCGTCGGTTCCCGATACGAAAATTGTATCGGTTCCGCGCGCCTTGTCAGGCCGCAGCCTTCGGGCTTCCCGCCTCATGATGACAATCGTTCGCCTGGGTAAGAACCTCGACTTGATCGTCGGGGTGGTCCCGGGCCCTCTTGTCATCGGTTGGGTGGAATTTTTTAGTAGTATATTCGACTTCCTTGCGGTTTCCATCCAAGCTTTGCGAGGGCTTACTTAAGAAGGAAAGCACACACCGTCTGGGGTTCTTACGCCTCTCATCTGATCTTGCGCTCAAACTCCCAACTTGTGCTTGCTTTTCCTCTCTTGTCTTGCTGTGCCGCGATGGAGTTGGGTCTCCGCGAGAGCCGTTTGAAGACCGAAGGTGACCTGAAGAAGGTACGGGCCCTCATGGGATGGTCCCCGGACTTCTTCAACCGCCTGGTCCATGCCAGGGGAGAGCTCCCGTTCGAGAAGGAGCACGCCGACAAGATGGTGTACTTCTCTTCGTACGCCATGGTGGGGTTGATCCCACCTTTTTCCTCCTTTTTCTTGATGTTGCTAGACTTTTATGGTCTGCAGTTGTACCACCTTGGCCCCCACTCCATTCTTCTTGTGTCTATCTTCGTCCACTTCTGTGAAATGTGGGTGGGCATCCCCCCCTGCATTGAACTTTTTCGGACCTTTTTCACCGTCCATACCACCGGTAGGAGTAATGAGTACCTTGGCTTTTACTACTTCGTGAAGCGCAAGAAGTGCCCATTCAAGTACCTCCGTTTGTTTCCCTGTGGAAAGTGGGATGACTGGAAGAAGGACTGGATAGTCATCCGGGTGGAGGAGCACGAGAAGCTGGAGCTGCCCGAAGGCCTCCCCAACATCGACACTGCAGTCTGGAGTGAAGCTCCGGTGCTGTCAGATGCCTTCAACCCTGCTCTGACCAGGATCCGCCACTGCGTGGAGGGAGGATTAACTCCTTAGGCGGTATTTTGCAATTTCCTGGTCAACAAGTGGGCACCGCTGAAGACTAGAGAAAAACTCACTTGGGCCCTCAACAGCGTGATGGACGACAACCGGGTCGAGACCGAACTGAAGTCCAACATGTCGGGGGCAACCTTGGAGTTACATCTCAAGAAGTTCCAGCACGACATTGACGTCGCGGGAGATGACTTGACCCCTCCATCAGCCTTTCTCCCTCTAAACGTGGAAGTAGAGTCCAGCAGGGAGCTCCGACGGACGATGTCGGTGCTTGATGACCTTGGTGTCATCGAGAGAAGATCGACCTCCAGGGTGGTGATCCCTGGGGCTCCGAAGGTGGCTCCGACCCTGCCCCGAAGCCAAGGATCGAAGTCGTCGGCAAGGGCAAGGAGCCGACGGACGAACCCTTGAGCTGGAAGAGGAAGCTGCAGCATGCCGACGGAAGGTCCGTCAGGCCTGCAACCTCTGCATCAGCTCCATCTCCCCGGAGGGGGAGGTCTTCTTCAACTGCAGCGACTGTACCCACAGCGGCGTCTTCCCGGGGTGCTAGCTCCGGGCATGCGACTTCATCACCAGGGCCAGTTGAGGCCTCTAGGTCCGGAGGTCCTTCCCGGTCGAGGAGGGCCTCGACTAAGGAAATGCCCATGGCTGCAACGAGATCCGAGGGGCCTTCCGAAGCTTCCACGTCGATGGCGGTTATGGTTAGCCCAGAACGCCCGGGAAAGAGATTCCGCGCAAGCTGGTGCGGAAGCCTCCCGAGGTAATTTCTAATCTTTACCTCAGACAGTTTTATTGTAGTAAATGTTTTTTAAGTTTCTTCATCCATCATCTGCAGCGTTCCCAAGAAGAGGAGTGAGGCTCCACCCTCAGCCACAGCAGCTGAAGCTGTGATGGCGGAAGTCTCTGCTCCTGTCCTGGTGCCGCCCCCAGTGGTGGCTGAAGCTACCGCAGCTTCGGCACCAGCTGTTGTGGTCATGGACCTCGACTCATCCCCCGAGACTCCCGTGGTAGCGCCGGAGCACGGGAGAGAAGATGCACCAGCGGCACCTGCCCCGAAGGTCGAAGCTCCAGGTTTGGGTGCTGAGATGATGGAAGCTTCGGCCGTTGAGTCGGAGGAAGTAATAATTCTGACCCCAGAGCCAAAAATTGTCGAAGCCCCGGTGGTTGAGCCGGAGGTAATTGAAGTCCTGGCGTGAGCGCCAGATGTTGAGGAAGTCCCGGCGGTTGGGCCGGCTACCTCTGAAGCACCGGCCGCAGAGCTGGTTGTTGTTGGAGCTCCGGTCGTAGGGCCGATTGATGTTGAAGACCTTCCGGCTCCCAAGCCGGTTGCTGTTGAAGCTCCGGCTGCAGGGCGGTTGTTGTTGAAGATCTTCCGGCGCCCGAGCCGATCGTTGCGGAGGCGTCAGCGCTCGATCCCCCAGTAGAGGAGGTGCCCAGGCTGGAGCCAGAAGCAGCTCCTGCTCCGGGAGTGGCGACGCCAGAGGTACCCGCGGCTGAGCTGGAGTGCCCTGATGAAGTCGCTTGCCCCCTGCCTGAGGGGGCAAACGAAGACCTGGCGGCGGGGCCTTCGGAACCACTTCCGGAGGTCGGAACTTCATCAGCGGGGCCTTCCTCAATGGCGACTGAGGTCATCCCGGAGGACGACCCTAGTGCCGTGGAGGCTCAGGGGACCACTCTTATGGAGTGGGACCCAATTTTTGTAACTGAAAACCCGCTGGAACTAGCGGAGGAGACCCCAGCAGGTCCGGATCCTATCCCGTTGTCATTGTCTATTGACAACGTCTGCTCTAGTCTGCGTCAAGTTCAGCTGGCATTCTTCCACGACAGCAAGGCTCTTGAAGAGGAGTGCCAAACCTTTAGGAGGTGGCGTAATGGGCTCTACTTCGAGACCAAGCTAGCGCAGTCGAGGCTGGCAGATGACAAAGAATGGATCAAGCAGGAGAAGGTCCGCTTGGAGTACTGGGGAAAGTTATTGGATGATAGGGAGAGCTTAACTCGCGCCCTCGACGCTCAATCACGGGCCATTTATGAGCAGACCAAAGCAGCTAATAGTGCAGCCGATGAATGCCAAGAAAGGCTTGAGGCCATTAACACTACTCTCATCAAGCGCCAGGATGCACTTGAGGAGAGGGAGAAAAGGCTCGAAGATGAAGAGCAGAAACTCCTAGAGCTGCGGGATGACGTCTTGAGGAGGGAGGAGGAGCTCACCGAAAAGGTGGCTCTGGCTGACAAGGGCCTCGAGGAGCGCGCCAAGAAATTGGAAGAGCGTTGCGCTGAGGAGGAGGAGAAGGCCAGGGTGCAAGGACAGTAACTCTACGAGCAAGAGTGTGCCATCGCTGCTAGGGAGAAGAAAGTAAGGGGCAGGGAGAAGGACCTGGTTGACCGCCGGAACAAGATCTACCTCCGGGAGGAGGAGCTCGGAAAACTCGAGAAGCGGGTTGCTGAAAAGATTCAGCAAAACACCAAAGAAGTTGAGCGCCTCGCTCGCGAGAATTCTAAACTGGTGGCGGCCAAAAGATCCTTGGAAGAACTGAAGGGCTTGAGGGCTGCGGACTCCCTACAGGTTTGGGAGTTCCTGGGCAAGGCCAACGATGCGCTGACACCGATGGGCTTCAATCTCGTGCGTCTAGATGATCCGGAGCCGGAGCCAGACCTGGCGTTGCAAGCGCTGAGCTCGGCGGGTAGCAAACTCTCCAAGGTGGGCGACGTCATCGCGGACTAGTTGGAGGTTGAGGGGCAATCCCTAGCGAAGAACGTCGCAGAGTATGTGCTGACGTGCTACACCAACCGGAATCCCCAATTCCCTCTGGACCCGGTGCTTGAAGGTCCCGTCGAAGGAGAAGGTGAAGCCGCCTGAGCCAACGTGTCAGAGGTTGCTCAGAAGGTCGCCCAGTTCTTCCATAGGGTCTAGGACCATCTCCGTAGCTCCCACTTGTATTCTCTCTTTTCCTTCCTCAATTTTGTAATCCCTTGTCTCCAGATGAATGATGATTGAAATCCCCAAATTTTTGTGAATTTCACTTTTTGTCTTCAACACTTTTGTCTTCACTTGGCCCCCTGGTAGATGTACACAATTTGATTGTGAACATGTACCAAGAGGATATTGTGTTTTGTTGAAGACTCATTTGCTTCGAACTTGTAGAGTGTAGGTCCGAAGTCTTCGATAGTGAAGGCCCCCTGAGGTTGTCGGAGCTTAGAAGCTCCGGCATTTTCTATCGTCAGAGCTTAGTAGCTCCAGCAATAGTCCCTATCAACGCGTAGAGCATCGATAGTTAGCTCTCTGGGGTGTCGGAGCTAGTAGCTCTGGCAGTGACCTTTGCCAACTCGTAGTTTTTCAGCAGCAAACTCCGTTTGTGGGGTCTTCTCACCATCTTTTATTTCGTGTCGACGGCTGGCCCCCCTAGCTTTACTGGAGCTTGGTTGCTCTGATGATGCTCGTTTTCAATGCTTAACATCGATTACAAGCCACCTAGGGGAGTCGGAGCTTTGTTAGCTCTGGCTTTTCTCCATCAACGTGGATTTTTTATTTTTTCTGCACACTGAAGCCAAGAAAAATAGTAAAATTTGTTTCCTGCCTATAACTCGCGGCTTACGATTCCCAAGAGAGTTTTAGGTCAAACGCGATTCTGAATACAACTGAATGTGTTGTCTTTTCTTCCAGATACAATTGTACTTGGACCAGCCTTACTTCGGCCTGCCGGGGTGTAGGTAGAGTGACGTACTTAGGGTGCTTGACCAGGCTAAGTTGATAGCACACTCCGGCCCTAGGTTGGCTTGGCGGCATTCAGGCGAGTGGGCCATGAACAATATTTGAATCCAGAAGAATCGACAATACAGCTCGAATCATATATGAACCAGTTGAACTAAAATTTCTTAAGACTTGCACAACTTTGTTATAGACAAGAAAGAGAAAAATAAAAAATGTTGAGCCTATACAAAATAAATGCACGTGGAGTCTGTTTCACATGAAGATGTCTTTCATTATAGGTCCGGGGTATAGGGGAAACAAGTACACTCTTAGGGTACAGAACCGGACTAAGCGTGTTTCATTTCTCGTTTGACCCAGGGTAGCTAGCTACACTTTCAGTGCTAAGACTGTGACAAGTGTTGCATGAACTTTGCGGACCTTCCGGGAAAGGTCCAGCTGTTCTCCTGGAGGAACTACCCGACTCTGTACAATGACTCTATAACATACACCTCAAGTTACTACAGACTCACCTCCGTGATATTAAGTGTAGAACTTATGGAGGTGCTCAATATTCTAAGGATTTGGGAGAGGTGTCCCATCCTCGGGAGCCAAGCGAACGCTTCCAGGACAGGATACTTTAATCACTCAGAAGGGTCCCTCCCAGCTGGGGGAGAGTTTGTTTAACCCTTCTCTGGATTGTATTCTCCGTAGCACCAGATTGCCTTCCTTGAGCTGTCAGTTGTGTACATGCCGCTGATGATAGCATCGAAGGGCTTGGCGGTATCGGGCATTCCGAACATCTGCTTGGCACCTTCCCTCCTCGAGGAGGTCTAGGTCTTCACGCCGGAGCTGGTCCTGCGTGGCTTCGTCGAAGGTCCGGACCCGGAGTGACCCCAAGGTGATTTCTGGAGGAAGGATTGCTCCAGCTCCGTACACCAGGAAGAAGGGTGTCTCTCCAGTTGACCGGTTTGGAGATGTGTTGTTGGCCCATAGAGTGGGCGGAAGCTCTTCAATCCAGTTGGCTCCATGTTTTTTCAAGCGCTCATAGGTGCGCGTTTTGAGTCCTTTAAGGATTTCAACATTTGCTCTCTCGGCCTGGCCATTGCTTGCCGGGTGAGCTACGGAGGCGTAGCAAACTTGAATGCTGAGGTCTTCGCAATATCCTTGAAATGCAGAGCTTGTGAATTGGGTCCCATTATCAGTGATGATTTTGTTTGGGACTCCAAATCTGCATACAATGGACTGCAAGAATTGATAGTAGATTGCTTGTTGATTGTCACAACTGGAGTTGCTTCCGACCACTTGGTGAACTTGTCAATGGCGACGTACAGGAACTTGTAACCTCCGAAGGCTCTTGGGAAAGGTCCCAAGATGTCCATCCCCCACACAGCGAAGGGCCATGTAGGAGGTATCATTTGTAGGGGCTGAGCCGGTGTGTGAATTTGCTTTGCATGAAATTGGCATGCTTCGCATTTCTTCACCAGCTCAGTTGCATCCTGGAGTGTTGTAGGCCAGTAGAAGCCATGCCGAAAGGCTTTACCAACCAGTGTGCGGGAAGACGTGTGGTTCCCACACTCGCGTCCATGGATTTCTGCGAGGAACTCGCAGCCTTCTTCCCTTGTGATGCACCGCATTAGGATGTCGTTGGCACCGCGCCGGTAGAGATCCCCTTTTACCAACGTGTATCTTTTATCCAATCTGACTATCCGGTCAGGGGATACATCATCTTCAGGAAGGGCGTTGTCTTTCAAGTAGTTCCGGATCTCCGAGATCCATGCATCAGAACTAACTTGAGCATTTGAGTCTTGCGTGCTGGGTTGCTCGAAGCTTCCGGCGGCACTTACGACCCTTGATGGCTGCCATGGTAACAGGGCCATCGGGACCGTCCGCTTCGGGATGCTGATCTCGACCCCTTCGCTCAGTTCGGCAGGCTGAGCTGTGGGTTTTGACAACCTCCGGACAAAAGTTCTGTCAGGAGCCGGAGCTCTGGTTGACGCTTTCGTCGAGAGTTCGTCAGCTTCAGCGTTGTGGGCACGCTGGACATGGTGGAGGTCTAGGACTTCGAAGTCCTTTTGAAGCCTCTGGACTTCAAGGAGGTAAGCAGCTAGCTGGATATTGTTGCAGGAGCATTCACCCTTCACTTGCTTAATGATGAGCTGTGAATCTCCCTTGACCAGCAGTTGCTTGACACCGTATGACAGTGCCACCCTTAGTCTGTAAATGAGTGCTTCATATTCCGCCATGTTGTTGGTCGCCTTGAAGTCAAGGTGTACCATGTATTTTACCTTCTCTTCGGTTGGTGCAAGGAGAAGGATTCCAGCTCCGGCCCCCTGCTTTTGCATGGAGCCGTCGAAGTAGAGGGTCCAGTGAGGCTCGGTGAAGACCGGAGCCTTGTGTTCCGGCTTCTGCTCACTGGGGCCCCCAGAGTTTGATGGAGAGGGAGTCCATTCCACTACGAAGTCTGCCAATGCTTGACTCTTGATTGCTTGCCTTGAAATGAATTCAAGATCGAATTCGGCCAATTTTGCTGCCCACTTTGCAATATTCCCAGTTGAATTGGGATTATGCAAGATTGCTCGAAGAGGGTAAGAAGTCACTACTGAGATTTTGTGAGCTTGGAAGTAATGGCGAAGCTTTCTGGAGGCAATAAGAACTGCATAGAGCAGCTTATGCACCTCCAGGTATCGAGTCTTGGCATCATGAAGTACTTCACTGATGAAGTACACTGGGCGCTGAATGGTCTGGACCCTCCCGGAGGGGCCCGGAGATTCCTCTTCACTGACCCGGATCCTCCCGGAGGGATCCGGATTTTCTTCGGGGACCTTCGGGTCCTTGCTGGAGGAACCGGGAGCTTCTTCAGAAGCGACCTGGACCCTCCCGGAGGGGTCTGGGTCTTCTGAAGTAACTTCTTGTGGAATCAAGTCTGGGAGTTGGGACCCAGACTCGCTTTCAGGAACCTCCGGACCCTCCCGAAGGGGTCTGGACTCCTGAGTATGGGGTAGTTCTGGTCTCTCCGCAACCAGGACCATACTGACGACTTCGTCAGTGGCTGAAATGTAAAGCAACAAAGGCTCACTAGGGTTCGGAGCTACCAGGGCTGGTAGGGTGGTGAGGAACTGTTTTAGCTCCCGGAACGCCTTTTCTGCTTCTTCAGACCATTGGAATGGTCCGGACTTCCTTAATAACTTGAAGAAGGGGAGTGCCCATTCCGCCAGTCTTGAAATGAGCCGGCTGAGGGCTGCTAGACATCCAGTTAGCTTTTGGACATTTTTGATGTGGGCTGGTGGTCGCATGTCTTCAATGGCTCTGATCTTCGCCGGATTAGCTTCTATGCCCCGGTGACTTACCAGGAAACCAAGAAGTTTTCCGGAGCTAACCCCGAAGACACACTTGTCTGGGTTTAGCTTTGTGCGGGTGACCCGCAGCTTGTCGAAGACAGCCTGCAAGGTGTCAAGAAGTGACTCCTTGTTCTTGACCTTGACCACGATGTCGTCGATGTACACTTCCACTATGTCTCTAATGAGTTCTTCAAAAGTTTTGTACATAGCTCGTACAAAGGTTGAAGCTGCATTCTTGAGACCAAATGGCATGGCTGTATAGCAGTACAACCCATCTACTGTGATGAAAGAGGTATGCTCTTCATCTTCCCTAGACATTCTGATTTGATGATACCCAGAATATGCGTCTAGGAAACACAGTAATTCACACCCGGAGGTGGAATCCACTATCTGATCTATTCTAGGTAGTGGGAATGGATCTTTTGGACATGCCTTATTTAGTGTTGTGTAGTCAATACACATCCGAAGCTTCCCGCCGGCCTTGGGCACAACGACTGGGTTTGCCAGCCATTTTGGATGGAAGACTTCTCAGATGAATCCAGCTTCGAGCAACTTCTTCACTTCTTGTCGAATGAAGTTTTGTCGCTCTACGGATTGCTTCCGAGGCTTCTGATGCATACGCCGGGCGTCAGGGTAGATCTTCAGATTGTGCTCAATCACTTCCCTGGGGATCCCAGGCATTTGTGACGGTTGCCAGGCAAACATGTCGACATTAGCCCGGAGGAAAGCGATGAGCGCGAGTTCCTTTTTGTCATTCAATACCCCCGATATACGGGTGGTCTGAGCGGCATCGGAACCGATTTGGATGACTTTGACGGGAATCTCGGTGTCACCGCTTGGCTGCACACGAGGTGCAGAAGTCGAGCCTCGCTGACGAATGCTCGGGGGTTTTGGAGCTTGCTCCTGTCTGGAGTCCTCCTCTTGCGCCGTAGTAAGCGCATGGAGTTCTTCCAGAGCAGTTACTCCAGCAGTGCGATCTCCGCTGATCCGGGGAACACCTACTGGTGTTGGCATCTTCAACACCAAGTATCCATAATCAGCAGCTGCCATGAATTTGTACAAGGCAGGTCTACCCAAGATGGCATTGAAGGGTAAGTTGATCTGAGCAACGTCAAAGACCAACTTCTCGGTGTGATACTTCTCCCGGGTCCCGAAGGTAACGGGGAGGGTAATAGCTCCGAGTGGGGTAATGGCTCCCGGACCTACTCTGGAGAAAGGTCAGGAGGGGTGGAGATCTGAAGGTCGGAGCTGAAGCTTGGTAAAAGCTTCGAAGCTTATGATGTTGAGCCTCGAACCTCCGTCTACCATGACATTGTGGAGCTGGATGTTATTGATGGTAGGAGATACTATCAAAGGTAACTGACCTGCTCCAACCATGCTTCGAGGGCAGTCCGAAGCATCAAAAGTGATGGCTGTGTCCATCCACTTTCGATGAGGCTCCGCCCTGGCTGTAGGAACTACAGCAGCCATGTC
The DNA here is from genome assembly GCA_036927565.1 of Tuctoria greenei. Lineage (NCBI taxonomy): Eukaryota > Viridiplantae > Streptophyta > Magnoliopsida > Poales > Poaceae > Tuctoria > Tuctoria greenei. The sequence goes on from JAYESD010000006.1 coordinate 16,676,459, forward strand.
CCGACGCATAGTCTTGATGACGCGGCGGGAGGTAATGTCCCATGATCCACCAAAAATGGTGTTCATGGTCTTCTGACGCTCGTTGTCAGAGACGTCAGAATCGTCGTCGACGGAGGTGTAAACGGCCTTCAGGACCTTTTTGGGATCCTAAAAACCCAACTCCTCTTCAGCCAGAGCTTCGTCAAATTTTTGTTTTCCTTCCCTCTGTCGGAAAGGAGCTTCTTCCCGGCGCTTGTTGTAGCGCTCAGCAAGGTTTTGGACCTCTCGGCAGTCTTCCAAACTGTGGTTGTCCGTTTTGTGAATTGAACACCACACTTTGGGTTTGCCACCGTCTTCAGAAGACGGTCGAGGTTGCTTCTCGGGGCGTGGCCCCCGGCCACCTGGAGCTGCAACAGCTGCGGCATTGGATGCACCGGCCGACGGCTTCTTCTTGCTGTTGGTCTTTTTCTTCTTCTTGCCACTCCTGGAGGTAGCGGCTTCTCCTTTTGAGGATTTCTTGTGATCCTCCAGAGTTGGTTTGGAGTGCATTTCACGGCCCTCCGCAACTCTGGCACGTTTATCAGCCAAGCTGAAGAGTTCCGTGACACTGGTGATCTCCTTGATCGCTAGTTTCTCCAGCATCTTCTTATCCCGCACTCCCTGTCTAAATGCCACAATGACAGTGGCGTTGGAGATAGAAGAGAGAATCTCTAGATGAATGATTGCAGGGATTCTCCCCCTTTTTGCACGACTGCAAAAAGGTCCAGTTCAGTACCTGGTCGGGTGTATGAACTCCCGAAGTTGGCGGTGAACTGCCAGCACAACTCCTCCCAACTGTTGATGGAGTTGGGTGGAAGGCTCATAAACCAGGACAAGGCGGTCCCAGTTAAAGCCACTGGGAAATAATTGGCCATTACGGCCTCATTTCCTCCAGCTGCTAGGATAGCAGTGGAGTAAATCTGAAGAAATTCAACGGGATTAACAGTCCCGTCAAACTTGTCTGGCAGGTGAGGCTGGAACTTCTGTGGCCATCTGACCATTCGCAGATGCATGGCGAGGGCTGAACAGCCTCCTCTTACTCCTTCAGGGGCAGGAATGTCCTGAGCTTCTCGTCTTTCACGAGCACGCTCGATATGGACTCGGCTGTCTTGTTGACGGTATCGGCGATCAAGCTCCGCCCGGAGGTCATGAGTTGAAAGCCTTGATACCGTGTGAGTGCGTCGTGCCCCGGAGGGCAACGACGTCACCTGCTGCGACGCAGCACGTCTTCTGCTGTTGGAAACATGCGGACCAAGTCTGCCAGACAAGGTCCATCGCTGCGATGGGGCCCGTCCTGAAGGAGGAGGACCCTGGTTGCTGATGCGGTCGGCTGCTGCTGCAACCAAATGTTCCACATCGGCCCTCCACTGCTCCATGGCATCCCTGGATGCGTCCGGAGGTGGTGGGTGCTGAAGAAGAGCTCGCGCTGCATGGAGCGCGTGTTCCGGGTTGTCATGATTTGCCGACGCAGTGATGGACGCTGGTGCACCATCACGCTGACCAGCTTGATTTGCTGGTGGAGGCGGCGGTGATGGAAGTGTGACTCCTGCTGGAACCGTGGTTCCTGCTAGTGGCTGCATATTGGAGGGATTGCCCCCAACAGCTTGAACAGCGGGATGACCGTTGGATGATCCAGCAGCTGAGTTCACCATTCTTGAAATCTCAGGCACCCCTTCCTGGCGTGCAAACTGTCGGTGGTTTTGATCCGGCAGATCTCCCGACACTACTAAAGTGTTAGAGGAGTTTGAGGTTCGGTGTGGGCGCGTGGAGATTCAAGAAGGTGAAGTGTTAAGTGACACAAGAGACACAAAGATTTACGTGGTTCGGGCCACCTGAGCGTAATACCCTACTCCACGGGGTGTGTTGGTGTTGTATTGGATGTATGAGCTCAACGTTAGTTGAGAATGTAGAGTGAGCGTGTCTCCAGTGAGTCGTCGGCCTGTGCTTTTATAGTACAAGGGCAGGCCATTACAAGTTAGCCTAGCCTGACATGTGGCCCTGGCAGTTACTGATATTGATATACATTCAACACGTTTAATTGCCCTTAATGACCGAGTTATGGGCTTTGACAGCACCATTACTGGTAATTAAGGTCGTCTGATCGTGTGTCATTAATATAGTATTAATGACACTTATTCGGGTCTTGAAATCCTTGATTCCCCTTTGAAGATCCGGAGCCGTTGTGGAGTCTTCCGGAGGTTAGAGGCTGAAGATCCGACGGTTGGACACGTGGCAGCTCCGGAGCATACTGTGGGAAACAGATAGGTCCGGAGCTACCTAACACGTGTCAGTTCCAGAGCTTCCCTCGTTCTGGGGTTAGGTCCGGGGGTGCCATTTCGGTACATAGCCCGGAGCTTCCCCCTTGTGGGCGGTAGCTCCGGTTTAATAGTACACGTGACGACCTTGGGAATAACCATGTTGGAGAAGCGGGTCCAGTTATCTCTTACAGGTGGGCCTTCGAAGGTCTTCAAATCAAGTAGATGACATTCCCTTGAGATCTTTGTAATCTCAAGGGGTGTACGGTTCCCAGGTTACCGACAAATTTATACTCACGTATTATTCACATTTTTGTATCTTCCAGAAAAAAAATGATCTTTCACTGAAATCTGTTTGTATGGACATATTTGTCTTTTGCATACATGTATGAATTTTGTTATTTTTTTAAAAGAATTCCAACGTGTCAAAATTCAAATTATCCATCATTCTAACCAAATGCTCATATACATATGAGGCATTCATCGAATTTTGAACACACATTGATTCAAAAAAATTTAAAAAAATCTGAAAAAATCATAGAGGTTAAAATGATGACTGAAAAGGTCCATTAAAAAACTTAACAAAAAAATCATTATATTCATCAATATAGAAAAATGACAAATAGCAATGTTATTTGTTTTTTATGTTCTAACAGGTTTCAAAGGCTTTATAAAGTGAAATTTAATGGTAACCTTTAATACTCAAGCATATTACAAGAAAGTGGAATTTTGGCTTTTAAAAAGCCCCACATTTAATCAAGAATATTAATTAAGCTCATATTAAGATCTTTTCAGGCGGTTGGTAATGAATAACCACCTGAGAAAAGTCTTTATCTCAGGTGGATATTGCTTACCAACCACTTGAGATAAATACATCTTCTCAGGCGGGTGGTAATTAATAACTGCCTGAGTGAATGTGGCCTAGAGGGTGGGTAAATAGGCCTTCTTTGAAATAGTCGGATCCTGCAACACTTAACAACCAGTTCAAAACCAGAGAAATCGGACTAGTCCGGTAAAGTGCGGACTAGTCCGGTGTATACGGACTAGATTGATTAGGTTTCAATATATGCAGCGGAAGTATACGATTAGACAAAGTGTCACATGGTTATGAATCAGGTTGTATCACAATTCAAACTTATACTTGATATTTCAATGTAAAGTAATCAAGATCAATTTGTGACCCTAGATTGATATGATGTAAGGACAATGAACACAAAAAGAACACAAGAGATTTATCCCGTGGTTTGGTTCCCACAGAGGCAACCTACATCCACGTTGAGGAGCCCACAAAAGGACCGGGTCTTCTCCAACCCTACCCTCGTCGAATCGCCACGAAGGCCAATCCTCTTCCACTTATCTCAAAGGGGTGAATAATCGAATTCAAGGGGATTTCTCACACGTTGAGAGCTCCCTTGGATTACAACACAAAATACCACCAAGAACACACTCAAAAATTACAAATAAATCACAGGAGTGTGTTAGAGAATCAAACCAAGAGCTCAATGTGGTGTTGAATGTGTCTCTCCAATGAACTAGAGTGAATCCTCAAAGGATTGATCTTTGTTGCACTTAATTTTGTGGAGAGATGTGGTTTTTGAGTCTCTTGGGAGGTGTGACGGTGCTAGGGTTCGAGAGGGTGTAAAATATGGCCGTACAACTCTATTTATATGGGTTTCTAAAAGTAACCATTAGAGTTCAGAAAGATCGGACTAGTCCGTGGTGGTCATCGGACTAGTCCGGTGTGCTGTTTGTAGCAAACCCTAAGTTTTCCGAAATATCGGACTAGTCCGGCTAGGAACGGACTTGTCCGATTTCGCTACTGGAAATCTTCGAACTAGTCCGATAGTCATCGGACTTGTCCGGACATGTGAAACCCTAAGTGTATAGGATGACAAGTCCGCACTTGGAGGACTTGTCCGATTCAGATCAGAGGGTATTTCGGACTAGTCCGTGCAAACATCGGACTTGTCCGATTTGGATCAGAAAGAATATCGGACTAGTTCGGTTGTGATCGGACTTGTCCGATTTTGTGTGACTTGTGAAGTGTTTTGAGGACTAGTCCGCACTGGGGAGGTCTAGTCTGATTCTAGTCAGAAAGGATATCGGACTAGTCCGATGGACATCGGATTTGTCCGATTTCATGTAGAAAGGATATCGGACTAGTCCGGTGTCAGTCGGACTAGTCCGTTCCTGTGTAACTTTGTGCAATGTGTGTGTTTAATTGTGACTGAGCTCTTGGGATGTGTTTTCTTAACACACTCCATACACAATGATGTACTATTTTTCTTCCTTGAGCTCATTTCCACTTTGCTCCTCATTCTTCCTTCTTTTTGGCACTTTGCTCATTTTCCTATTAAAATCCTGCACTCATCTCAACAAAGAGGTTAGGATCCCAATTGCTTGTCATAAATAATCCAAAACCCACAAGGGAGTCTTAGATGCACTTTCAATCTCCCCCTTTTGGTGATTGATGACAACCACTTGAGATTTCACAAAATATGATAAAAATTGAGATTTTCATAAAGCATGCACATATGAGTCCAAAATACATCAAGTAGAGAAAGCATAGTCCATATGTGCATTCTTTATGGTGGGATGCATAACTAAGTGCACTGAAACATTGAGAATGACATAATTGACATTTATTACCCAATAGCAAGCATATATGTCATTCTAGAGCAAAATCACAGTTTTCATAAACACTACTCAGAGGATCAAATCATTGCATCACAGAACCATAATTAACATAAGATCATTGTGAAAACATTACAAGCCACAAAAGATCTAAAAAACAAAGCATAGAGCTCTCTCCTCGCAAACTGCTAAGACCAAGACTCCCCCTCAATCTCTCCCGCATCAAGACACCAAAAATAAGGAGAGGAGGGTCCTAGGGTCTTCACTCTTCACTGTCGGTCCTCTCATCATCGTCTTCATCATCTTCATCTTCAGCTTGATGAGGAGGAGAAGGAGGAGGTGCGGAGGTACTCGAGCCCCCAACGCCAAAGTAGGCAAGCTCGGAGGGGGTCAAGGGCCCGAGCTCAGTGAAATCAGAATTTGAGTCTTCAGAGATTGTTGGAGACCCAATTGGCTCAATCTCCAGGTTTTGGCAAATTTGCTTCACATTTGCCTTGATATACTTCATGTCCTCCTTTCTTTTCTTGTTGAGCTTATGGGCCTTCACTTCGGCCTTCTTGCAGGAGGCAAAGATAGCAGCCAGGTATTTGAGAATACCACTGGCTGAACCTTTTTGAGGGGCTGCACTAGAAGCAGGGGCAGCCCTAGCATCTTCACTTGACCTTGTTGGTGCCTCGGGACTGGAGGCCGACGAGGAAGCAGCCTGCACACTCGGCTTTTGAGGCATTTGAGGCCTCAAGGGTAGATGCTCCACATCTTTCTGTAGGATCGAAGAGCACGTGAAAAGCTACCAGAGGGGGGTGAATGGTATATTTAAAAATCTTACGCAACGGAAACAATTAAACCCCAAACCCTTTCGGTAGAAAAACGATCTGTTAAAGAAATCGTGTGTGAGACTGATCTAAATGTGTTTCACCGTGACAAAAGTGATAGATATCAGAGAGAATCAAGTCACGAAGACAACACAAAAATAATTACTCAAATCCGTAGAGAAAATTTCAAGTTATGATCGAAAAATCAAACAAAGGTCAATCTGACCTACTCGAGAAAAAAAACAGTTCTGGAACGCTGCAAAGAAACTCGTGTAGATAAAAAAAACAAATCCAATGACCGTGAAATTTTGACAGATGATAGATAATCAAGTTGTGAAGACAACCCAAAAATAATCACGTCAATTGTATCTATAAAACTCGATTTATGATAAAACTACCGACAAAAGGTAGTGCTGTCCAGAAACTCGACGAGTAAAACTTGTCTGGGACAAGTTGGACGAACAAGGCACAAAAGTTCCTTCAAACTACGAATTTTATTCAATAGAACACAAGAGGAACAGCCCCAAAGTCGTCTACACCGAGCTCTGGGCTCCCTTGCTTATATAACCAGCTCGAAAGCCAACTCAACTCAGATCAGGAACCTAATCCTACTCTAATCACGAATCGTAACTTTCCATAACTGCTTACGATTCTTCTATACGCAGATAGAAGCAATCTTAAGACTTCCAAACACCTTAGGAACGTATCCCACATTCCTAAACAACTCAAATTCGTGTCCCACACGAAATCCTATCATAACCAACTCGATACTTTCCACACCGAGCCATAACCGACTTCGCCGCAGCCAAAGTCAACAACCCATACGACCCGATCCTTCCAACCAGATCTTTCCTTCCTTATCCCATCTTCGGAACCATGTTGCCACGTCATGCACTGCATGCATACGTGCAAACAACTTCCTTCGACATCCAGTAACCTTCATATGCACCGCCCTTGATTCAATCATCCTGCGCGACCTCCTGATTAGCTCAACCACAGTTCCTCCCGAACTTGGTTGTTGGAACCTCATCTCCTCCCTGAGACTAGTCCAATGGATCCCGTCACCAGCCATGTCTTGAACTCAAGCAACACCTGCACATGAATAAACAACCAATCCATACAAGCCCAAGTCCTCGACTTGACTCAAGTTAGTTCCGAACACAACACCTTACGTGAGAACCTCACATAAGCATGTTGCAAAACCACAGTAACACGATATCATCCATATCAACCAAAACGCACCAAAAACTTAGCAAATGAATACTAAGCAAACTTTCCAACAATGTAAATCAAGTACGAAGCATTGCAAATGAAAAGCAGAAGCACTGCGGTCAAGTTCCGGACCTTGCTAGAGCAACCCGAACCTTGAGCCGGAGCTAACAAAAGCTAGTAGAACCTAGCGCCGGAGCTTACCAAACTAGTACAACCAAGCTCCTGCCGGAGCTTACCAAAAATTAGTCAAAACTAGTCAACCCAAACCCGGAGCTAGACAAAGTACATCGGAGCTTACCGGAGCTATCAAATACATGCCGGAGCTAATAAAGACATGCCGGAGCTAAAGATAAAACTCACCGGAGCTAACCAAAGCTAGTCGGACCTTACCAAGAAGCCGGACCTAGCATCTAACGTAGCCGGAGCTACCCAAAACAAGTCGGACCTATGGTCGGACCTTGCTATAGCTCGGAGCTAGAGTCGGACCTTGATAAAAAGGTGTTTTGGTGATATTCAAAACTTTTATCATCAAAGCCAAGTATATTCACTACAAGCCAATTTATTCAGCACATATAGGTCTCACAATCTCCCCCTTGATGAATGCATTGGCAACACCACTTAAAATCCGAACATTGGCTTAGTCACATAAAAGTTTTGAAGACAATTTCTCCCCCTTTGTAAATCAAAAGTAAAATGAGAAGAAAAATTATCCCATATTATCTCTCCCCCTTTTTATTATCTCTCCTTATGCACATATTCTCTTTCTCTTCATGCTTATCTCTCCCCCTTTGACAATGTATTCAGCAAGTCATGAGCATATAAACAAATTATCTCTCCCCCTTTAGTTGTTATGAGCATATTATAACATATACATATAAACAAAGCTCATCCATGTCATACTATCAAGTACCTTACATTATCACATCAATGAAATACATAAAGTAGTGTAAGCCATGCTAGAGATCAAATGTAATTTTCAATTTTAGCAGGTCATGATCTCACAAACTTAACTATTTCAAAACCTGAAAGCATGACACTTGTTGCTGCATTTTATTATTTTTCAAAGTACAGATTTATATCATATGATATTTGCAAGGGATTATATGCCCATTTGCCTTATTCTAACCAACCAAGCCAAGCCTATGTCATTTGACAATCAGAAGCTTAAGGACATGGTTTTAGTCATACACAACTTCTTCCAAGTTCATATCTAAGTGCAATGACAAGCCATCTCAAAAGAAGAAGTGTGATGCATGCATATTTTCTTGATCTTTTCTCAATTTATATTTGTTCATAAAAACTCAACATGTGAGTTGATTACTTGATTAATTCTTTATGATTAAAAGTATTTGTGAGCATGCAACAAGTTCAAAACAGCAAGAAAGTTCGACCATGACCAGATTTAGTGTAAGTAATTATTCCAATTACTAGACATGGCAAAAACTACAAAATGTATAACACGAGTAATGTAGTAAGAACTTTCAGCATGTAAAAGGAATCACAGAATCATATATGTATGAAATACTATGCTCATATTATTTTAATTTCAGATTCACACATAGACTTCCCAAGTTTCAAAAACTCCCCCTCAATTTAAGCCATGAGGATGCATAACCCCTATTTCACTACGAATGTAACAAAAACGAGTGAAATCCAAAGGTTTTGTAAAAATGTCAGCCAATTGTTGTTCGGTATCTACATGGTGAAGCACAATGTTTCCTTTTTCAACATTATCTCTGAGAAAGTGATACCTAATGTCAATGTGCTTAGTTCTAGAATGTTTCACGGGGTTTTTAGCAATGCAAATGGCACTAGTGTTATCACAGAACAGTGGAACACTATCTAGATCAACCCCATAGTCCTTAAGTGTTTGAACAATCCAAAGAATTTGTGAGCAAGCACTAGCAGCAGCTACATATTCAGATTCGGCTGTGGATTGTGCAACTAAATTTTGTTTTCTAGAGGACCAAGCAACAAGATAATTACCAAGAAAATGACAAGCACCAGAAGTACTTTTCCTATCAATCCTACAACCCCCAAAATCAGCATCCGAAAAAGCTTTCAAAGTAACGGTTGAGGAAGAAGGAAGAAAAATGCCAAATTCTTGAGTTCCATGTAAGTACCTGAGAATCCTTTTGATGGTTTGACGATGTGAAGCACGTGGGGAGGCTTGAAACCGTGCACAAAGACATACACTGAATTGTATGTCCGGTCTTGATGCCGTGAGGTAAAAAAGTCATCCGATCATGCTTCTATATTCTTTTTGATCCACGGGTTCACCATCTTCATCAAGTTCAAGTGTTGTCGCTGTTCCTATTGGTGTCCGAAGAGGCTTGCTTTTGTCCATGTTGAAGCGCCTTAGGAGGTCTTTGGTATACTTCATTTGATGCACAAAGGTACCCTCCTTGGTTTGCTTGATTTGCAGCCCCAAGAAGTAAGTGAGTTCACCCATCATACTCATTTCAAATTCTGAACTCATCATTGCTGAAAACTTGGACACAAGATCATGAGAAGCACAACCAAAGATAATATCATCCACATACACTTGAACGAATAGTGAGTCATTGCCATGCTTAAGCAGAAAAAGAGTTTTATCAACCTTGCCCATGGTAAACCCCTTTTCAAGTAAGAATGTTTTTAACCTATCATACCATGCTCTAGGGGCTTGTTTGAGACCGTATAAGGCTTTGGACAGTTTGTAAACATGATTAGGAAAATCTGGATTTTCAAAACCCGGTGGTTGTTTGTAACACCCTCATTTTCATGCATCATGCCCTACATGCATTCATATACATGTTTAACATTAACCCATAACAAGAGGAACAAGTTTAAAATTGATTTGGAGCAAAACCGCACTTAAAAATGTAGGAAAGTGCGGACTAGTCCGGTTTTGCTGAGGACTAGTCCGATTTCTCTCTGTCTAAAAACGGACTTGTCCATTTTTTGCTGCGGATTAGTCCGATATTTGCCCCTGGACAACTTCGGACTTGTCCGATCTTGTGCGGACTAGTCCGGTATTCCATGAATCCTTGAAAATTTGTTAAGTCCTTGGACTTTTCCGGACTAGTCCGGTGTTCCAGCGGACTTGTCCGTTTTCCTTTCTGACTACGATTGGACTTGTCCGATTTTAGGCTAGACTTGTCCAATTTTCTCTCTGGACGACTTCGGACTAATCCGGTCCTGTCCGGACTTGTCCGATATTTCGTGACTCCGAGATTGACCTTTTGTTTTACGACTTGTTTCTTGGGTTTCACGTTAAGTGGGCCTAGGGACGTCGTGCCCAACTCTTTTAGAGCCCATGTGGGACTCTAAACCGGCCTCTACTCATCCCAAAACTCGAAATCCCTCTAACCCTAGCCTCCACCTCTATATAAACAACCCCACCCCTTGGTTTGACATCTATTTGCCACTTTTCCACCCACCCAAACCCTAGTTCGTGGGGAGCCATCATCAAGGAGGGAGGAGAAGATCCCAAGCAAGAGGAAGAAGAGGAGGAAACGAAGAAGGATCAAGATCTACACCAAGTTTCGTCCTTCACCACCAATTCATCTCCAAGTTCATCACCAACCCTAGATCACCATGATCCAAGTGCTACCTCCGAGTTCCTTGATTCATTGGAGTTCTAAACACCTGGTATAACTCCTATTCTGTTTTCCTTACGTGAATTCAACCCCTAATCTCCGAATTTACGTCGATCTAGAAAACCCAAATCTGCTGATCTCGCGGAGTGCGGACTTGTCCGGTCCCTAGCGGACTAGTCCGATCTTCCTGGTTAAATTGTGTTGAATTGACTCTAAAATTTGATCTAATCGACCCCAAACCTGTATAAACTTGTTAAAAGCTATTAGAACTAGATACTGATCATTAAAAGCAATCTAGTAACAAGTTCTACCTTGCATTTGCATCAATCATGCATGTCATGTCATATTGAGTAATATTTGTGCACTCTTTGATTGTGTTTCTTGTCTTGTATGATTATTGTGTGGATTAGACGGATTTGCGCTAGAGAGTGCCGCGGAGGATCTACAGCACCAGGAGTTTGAAGGCTTTGACCCTAGTCAACAGCAAGAGCAAGGCAAGTGTCCTTGAAGCATATTGATCCTGTTTTAAAATAAATGTTTTGTTTGCAAAATTGCATGCTTGTGTCAATTTGACGGGAATCCTATGGTAGGAAGTTTACTAGTTTTGTTTGACCACCCTTGTCACCTGGAATTTATGGTAGAGAGTCGGGAAGGGTTTTTACCTTTTTGCTTCGCTTAATTAATTTGGATGGAAAACCAGACTACACATTTAATTATGTATAAATGATATTCTTGTTAATGTGAACTGGTCGATACGGTATGGTAATGGGTGATCTAAGCAAGCCTGGAATGTGGATGGGTTGGATGTTATGGTGGTTTGCTTGCTTTAGATCTAAGGACCGGTTCATGCGAGAATAAGCCAGGACTACAGTGCCACCACGAGGCCAAGTATGGGTGCGGCGTAGCTGATTAATTAGGGCTTTGCTAATGCTGTTTGGACCATTGTGGATGCTCGGGGAAGGGGTAGTCGGATTGTGTTTGTTGATGATTGGTGGGACTACCCTGGGATCCGAATGGCTCAAGAGGGGGCCCTTGGTTGAAGATGTGCTCTGCGGGAGACATCGCCACCGGTGAAACCTCAGTGGGGTCTGAATAGGATAGTAATCCCTTTGTAAAGGCTATTTTGTGATCTCTTGGCATACACCAAAGGAAGTGTAATTGGCATGAGGGAGGTTCTTTAGTCGCCGACGGGTGATGAAATCATAAACACGTGGGTAAAGAGGTACAAACTCTGCAGAGTCTAAATAAACTATCATGATAGCCGTGCTCCCGGTTATGAGCGCCTGGATGACCTACATGATTAGAGGAAAATTGGTCATTTGGGATGTCTATGGTTTGGTAATGGTTATGGATGGTTATGGATTTATTTTTGGTATTGAATATGGTTATTGGAAATGGTGAAATCTGGAATTTGGATGAGGATGGTAAATTGTGGCCTGGTATTATGATATTATTTATGATTATGATGGGTTTACTTCACATACATATAATATATTACTTTTCAAATGTTTTTATGTACTTTTCAGCACTTAGCCATTATTATTGTCGTCATTTGAATCAGCCACATGTCATACTTTCCACACTTGCTGAGTACGACATGTACTCACTTCTGCAATCCCCCACCCCAACAGTTGCAGGTCAGGATTGGGAGTTTAATGGCGATAATGCGGAGTTCTAGGCCGTGTCTACCGTCAGCTTTGCATGTGGTGTTGATTGGAGCTGTGCATATACATACCCTGTCGCTTATGTTGCATAGTTGCTTAGTTGCTTAATTAGTTTATTTCCACTGCATTAGTTGAACTTGTCATTAATATTCTTTAGAGCTTGTAGTCGAGGATAATCTGGTTGTGTAATAAAATTTGGTTAATTAATCTTGTCTTGTGGTAATTTTCTGTATACTCTTTTGTGATTGCACTCGTGTATGTGTGATGAACATCCTGGGCACACATATGCGTTAGCTTGGTTCATTTTCGGAACCGGGCGTCACATTGTTTGACATAAACCTCCTCATCTATGTAGCCATTAATAAAAGCACTTTTAACATCCATTTGAAATAGCTTAAAACCTTTAGATGCTGCAAAAGCTAACAAAATTCTTATGGCTTCTAATCTAGCGACAGGAGCAAAAGTTTCATCAAAATCTAGACCTTCAACTTGAGTGAAACCTTGAGCAACCAACCTAGCCTTATTCCTAACCACAACCCCATCCTCACTTTGTTTATTTTTATATACCCATTTAGTTCCAATTAAAGTGTGACCTTGAGGTGGAGGTACAAGTTTCCAAACATTATTTCTTTCAAAATTTTCTAACTCTTCTTGCATGGCAATAATCCAAGATTCATTAGTGAGTGCGTGTGATATATCTTTGGGTTCAAAAGAAGCAACAAAAGTAGAATGAGCATGAGAGTTTGGATCGCAAAACCTGGACCGTGTGACTCGTTCGTGCAAGCTTCCAATCATCTGTTGTGGGGGATGATCTTTGTAAAAACGTAGGGGAAAAGATGTCTCACAAGCTTCTTCTTCATTAGGTTCATCGTAGATTGATGAGCTTGTGACTTGTGGATGATCAGGACCAGCATAGGTGAGAGCCGGAGCTTGTTCAATGTCCGGAGCTGGACACGTGTCAACTTCGGAACTACCAGGCAGTATCACCGGCTCTTCTTCATCTTCGAAAATACCCTCCCCCTGAGGATACGGATCTGGTCCTGCAACACCGGAGCTAGTACCTGGGCTAGCTTCATCAAAAGACACTTCACAAGTCTCCACAATTTTGTTAGTGTCAAGTAAAAGCACACGGTAGCCTCTAGTATGAGATGGATAACCAAGAAACATGCCATCAATAGATCTAGGTTCAAATTTATCAAGATTACCATGTTTCTTAACAAAGCATTTGCAACCAAAGACCCGAAAGTGTGTAACACTAGGCCTATGTCCAAACCGGAGCTCATATGGTGTTTTACCTAGATTAGCATGCAAGAAAACACGATTTGAGACATAACAAATGGTTGCTAACGCATCAGCCCAAAATTTCCTAGGAGTTTGATATTCATCAAGCATAGTCCTAGCCATCTCAACTAAGTTTCTGTTCTTTCTTTCTACAACACCGTTTTGTTGAGGTACATATGGTGAAGAAAATTGATGATCTATTCTATTTTCAGCACAAAAGTGATCAAAAGATTGATTTTTAAATTTAGTTCCATTATCACTTCTAATTTCTTTTAAAGATCCTGGGTAATCAATTGATAATCTAAGAAATAAAGTTCTAAATTGAGTAAAAACTTCATTCTTAGACGCCATAAAGTAAACCCAAGAGTATCTAGAATAATCATCAACAATAACAAGAACATACCATTTACCTCCGAAGGATTGAACACGTGAAGGTCCTACAGTGTCAAGATGCAAAAGTTGACATGGTTCAGTTGTCATGATCATTGTGAGAGGAGTATGTGAACCTGCAACCATCTTAGCATGTTTACAAGAAGAGCACACAATTTCTTTGTCCCCTTTAAGCTTAGGCAACCCACGTATGCGATCAAGAGCACTAACACGCGTTAGGTGATCAAAGCCTACGTGACCAAGTCTACGATGCCAAAAATATAAGTCCTTTGAATCATTAGCAACTAGACACCTATGCTTAGAGGAAGACATATCAAAATCAGCTTTAAAAACTCTTCCAAACCGAGACATGTTAAAAATAAGCTCACTATTTGAACCTACAACTTTGCAGCAGTTTTTATTGAAAATAATTTCTAGATTTTCATCTAGCAATTGTGAAACAGAAAGCAAGTTGTATTTAAAATTTTTGACAAGTGCCACATCCTTCAAAGTGTAGTGATCATTTACTCTAACCGAACCCTTAGCAATTATAGGAGTTGAAGAATTATCGGCAAAAGTAACATTCTCTACACGTGACACAAAAGAGAGGGAGGAGAACCAATCTTTGTTACCGGTCATGTGGCGTGAGCAACCTGAATCCACAATCCAAATGTTCTCCTTCCTCAAACGTGTAACCTACATAAAAGCACAATACGTCGATGACTCAATACTCGGGTTAGTCAAAAGGCATTTAGGTATCCAGTACTGAGTCACACGACGTGCAGTAGGAAAAATACGCGAAAGCTGAGATAAAACAGCAGGTTTATGAGTCAAAGTTTGAGGTTTTCTATTCTTAACTCTTTTAGCACAAGAACCAGTAGCTCCGGAGGTAAAAGCAGCAGTTCCAAAAGACAAGGCTGAAGCTCCGGAAACAAAAGCTAAAGTTCCGAAGGAAACAACAGAAGGTCCGGGAGCTCTCGGAGCTATCGGAACTATCGGAGCTGCTTTTGCAAGTTTCTTACCAGAAGGTCCGGAAGCTACCTTTTCAAATTTCTGACTCACTAAAGCAGGTTGTGTTTTTCTAGTTGCGTGAAAGTTATGAGATCTAGTAACCATTCTTTCCCTTTTTTGTTGTTTAGCTAGTCTATAACAAAAATTTATGACATGACCATCTCTACCACAGAAGGTACAATGAAATTTAACTTTGTGTTCATGTCTAGATGAGCAAGCAATATTTTTATTTGAAATCGAATGAGGCAGCACTCCTGCAGATTTGAAAACCACTCCTTTTTGTTTAGGAACTGTTTGAATCAAACCACTTCCTAATGACTTTACAATTTTAGGTGGATGTGCCTTAGCATGAGTATGAGAATCAAAACCCAAACCAGTTTTATCATTGCATGACTTGGAAGAATTCAGCAGCAAGTTTAGGTTCTTATTCCCATTACAAAACCGATCTAATGTCCTATGCATGTCATCAAGTTTATTGGACAGATCAAGGCAATTTTCACATGAAGTTTTTCCTTTTAGTTTGCAATTGGAACAAAATTTAACTTCCTGAGAATGTAAAGCATTGTTCAATATAAAAATTTCATTCATAGCATCCTATAGTTTCTTATCAAGATCATCACAAGTAGAACAATGCAAATCAATTATAGAACAGCTAGCATCTTTCAAGTTTTTATCATTAAGTGCAGCAAGCTCTTTGTTCTTTTCAATTTCTAACTCAAGTTTATCAAGTGTGGAGGTGTGCGCACTTCTTAATGAGGACAATTGTTCATATATTAAATCACATGAGGAACATGCATCATCACTAGGAATCAATGTTTTTAAACGGTTGATTTCAGATTCTAGTGATTCAATTTTAGCAGCACTATCCCTAAGCTTTTTGTCCTTTTTTCTTAACGATAATAGTTGCACGAGAAATAGCATCACACATTTCATTGCAGGTAGAACATACCTCATCGTCTTCACTGTTGTGTTCTGCATCCTCCTGACTTGATCTTGATCTTGTTTTGCCCGCCATGAAGCATAAGTTGGCCAGATCGTCATCATCTTCATCACTTTCAAAGTCTACATCACTTGAACTAAGTTCTTGAAGTGTGGTGATGAAGCTGTTAATCATCTTGCGTCCTATGGTACCATTCTTTTTCTTTTTGTTGGAATTTCCAGAGGAGGTCCGGACCTTGCTTTGTTTTTCTTCCCGGGTGGTCGGACCTGAAAGGTTAGGGCATTCTGCACGAAAGTGTCCTGTTTTACCACATTCAAAACAGCGTTGAGGTCCGGAGCTTCCTCTCCTTCTAGTTCTCACATTTTGCAATGCTTTTGAGAATCTAGTAGAGATGAGTGCCAACTCCTCTTCTGGAAATTCTTCGATCTGCTCCAGGGTTAGTGAGGACAATAAAGCAAGAGTATTGCAAGATGATGATTGGCCGGAGCTAGACATATCACGTTGTGAAACAAATGCAATAGACTTGTTGGGGTTCTTATGTGATATTATATCAATTTCATGAGTTTTTAGCTTGGAATATAGCACATCTATAGTAAGTGTACTCATGACAGTAGATTCACGAATAGATGTAACTTTCATCTCCCAAATTGACATGTCTAATGCACTAAGAAGTTGCCTAGCATTATCAGCATCAGAAAAATTAACATTGACACTACGTAAGTTGCTGAGAATTTTATTGAAATGAGCAAAGAGGTCATCGATAGACTCACCTGGTTGCATCTCAAAGTGCATATATTCCTTTTTGAACATATCTTGTTTTACCTCCTTGATTGTGTTGGAGCCTTCATGATAATCACAGAGAGCTCTCCAAACATCGTATGCTGATCGGAGGTGCGCGACATGATCAAAGTCGCTTTGAGTGAGTCCTTGGATGATCAAGATTCGGGCTTTGTTGTTGTTGTTGACGTCCCGTAGGTTTGTGGCCGTGACTTGATCATTAGGTGGCACTTCATAAGGCTTATACACCTTCTCCCATAGTGCAAAGCCTTGTGCATGGATAAAAGCCTCCATGTGTGCCTTCCAAACCTGAAAATCAATACCAGCAAACACACAAGGTTTGGCGGAGTACTTCTCCATGATGATTAGTCAAAAACACGTGCAAATCACAAAGATTAGAGCAACCTCGCTCTGATACCAATTGTAGGATCGAAGAGCACGTGAAAAGCTACTAGAGGGGGGTGAATGGTAGATTTAAAAATCTTACGCAGCGGAAACAATTAAACCCCAAACCCTTTCGGCAGAAAAACAATCTGTTAAAGAAATCGTGTGTGAGACTGATCTAAACGTGTTTCACCGTGACAAAAGTGATAGATATCAGAGAGAATCAAGTCACGAATACAACACAAAAATAATTACTCAAATCCGTTGAGAAAAACACAAGTTATGATCGAAAGATCAAACAAATGTCAATCTGACCTACTCGAGAAAAAAACAGTTCTGGAACGCTGCAAAGAAACTCGTGTAGATCAAAAACCACAAATCCAATGACCGTGAAATTTTGACAGATGATATATAATCAAGTTGTGAAGACAAACAAAAAAGAATCACGTAAATTGGATCTGTAAAACTCGAGTTATGATAAAACCACCGACGAAAGGTAGTGCTGTCCAGAAACTCGACGAGTAAAACTTGTCTGGAACAAGTCGGACGAACAAGGCACAAAATTTCCTTCAAACTATGAATTTTATTCAATAGAACACAAGAGGAACAGCCCCAAAGTCGTCTACACCGAGCTCTGGGCTCCCTTGCTTATATAACCAGCTCGAAAGCCAACTCAACTCAAATCAGGAATCTAATCCTATTCTAATCACGAATCGTAACTTTCCATAACTGCTTAGGATTCTTCTATACGCAGATAGAAGCAATCTTAAGACTTCCAAACACCTTAGGAATGTATCCCACATTCCTAAACAACTCAAATCCGTGTCCCACACGAAATCCTATCATAACCAACTCGATACTTTCCATACCGAGCCATAACCGACTTCGCCGCAGCCAAAGTCAACAACCGATATGATCCGATCCTTCCAACCAGATCTTTCCTTCCTTATCCCATCTCCGGAACCATGTTGCCACGTCATGCACCACATGCATACGTGCAAACACCTTCCTTCGACATCCAGTAACCTTCATATGCACCGCCCTTGATTCAATCATCATGCGCGACCTCCTGATCAGCTCAACCACAGTTCCTCCCGAACTTGGTTGTTGGAACCTCATCTCCTCCCTGAGACTAGTCCAATGGATCCCGTCACCAGCCATGTCTTGAACTCAAGCAACACCTGCACATGAATAAACAACCAATCCATACGAGCCCAAGTCCTCAACTTGACTCAAGTTAGTTCCGAACACAACACCTTACGTGAGAACCTCACATAAGCATGTTGCAAAACCACAGTAACACGATATCATCCATATCAACCAAAATGCACCAAAAACTTAGTAAAAGAATACTAAGCAAACTTTCCAACAATGTAAAGCAAGTACGAAACATTGCAAATGAAAAGCAGAAGCACTGCGGTCAAGTTCCGGACCTTGCCAGAGCAACCCAGACCTTGAGCCGGAGCTAACAAAAGCTAGTAGAACCTAGCGCCGGAGCTTACCAAACTAGTACAACCAAGCTCCTGCCGGAGCTTACAAAACTAGTAGGACCTAGCGCCGGAGCTTACCAAAAACTAGTCAAAACTAGTCAACCCAAAACCGGAGCTAGACAAAGTACGTCAGAGCTTAGCAAAAGCATGCTGGAGCTATCAAATATATGCCGGAGCTATCAAAGACATGCCGGAGCTAATAAAGACATGCCGGAGCTAAAGATAAAACTCACCGGAGCTAACCAAAGCTAGTCGGACCTTACCAAGAAGCCGGACCTAGCATCTAACGTTGCCGGAGCTACCCAAAACAAGTCGGACCTATGGTCGGACCTTGCTATAGCTCGGAGCTAGAGTCGGACCTTGATAAAAAGGTGTTTTGGTGATATTCAAAACTTTTATCATCAAAGCCAAGTATATTCACTACAAGCCAATGTATTCAGCACATATAGGTCTCACACTTTCACAAACTCAATGCTGGTGACTTTCTCAATCACAAACATTAGGTAAGGAGCATATCCGCAAGATCTGTTGGGAGTGCAGGATATGTTCACCATATCATTTCAAATGTATTCCGCCACATCAAATGGGCGGTCCTTGCTTATGACCCTCATCAAAGTCCGAAGGTATCCTTGCACACTCCCAACATCTCCATCCTTAGGAGCAATCGTCTTCCTCAAAACCCTGTTCAGCACCACAAACAATGGCTTCATGTTTTTGGTGGAAGGAGGGTTGAACTTTGAGTTTGGCTCATATAGGAACTTCATCCTATCCTTGTCAATGACACCAATGTTGTGTATGACCAAGCAATCAGATCTTGTGGTGTCAAGGTGAAGCAGGTTAGCAAAATCTTCTTGAGTAATGATGTACTTGGATCCATGGGTCATCCAAGTGACACTCTCCTCATCCTCACTTGAGAAGTGACAAGTCGCAAAGAACTGCATCATTCTAGTTATTTCTGAAAGCAAACAGATCTCTCAGTCCATGCTTCTCAATGGCTCTCACTACATCAGTGAATGGTGAGCAGCCCTTCTTCTCAAAATGTGCACAGTCAATCCACTGACTGCGCACAATTGGTGTCTTCATTGGGAGATACACCGATCTGTAGAAATCAGCATGGAAGTTGCACCAGAACCTTCCATCAGCCGCTTTCTTCGGTCGGCCATACCAATCGATGCTTCTAAACTTGGCCGCCGAGTCACTGCCCTTCCCGTTGAACTTCTCTTCATTTGGGTCCCGGACCCCTTCCCTTGGAGCATGAAGTTTCAACGGGCCAACCGGACCCGTAGCAATCCCTTTGCCCTTGCCCTTTGCTTGGCGAGGGCCACTTGATGATGCAGCTGCCTTGGAGACTGGCTTCTTAGCTGGCACTTTCCTCTGAGCCAATGGAGGAGACTGAGCTGGCTCGGACGGTCTTTCTTGGCGCTTCTTGCCAAGACCCGTCGAGGTCCGAGGTGCCACCTCATGGTCCATCTCGGCCTCAAAATCGGAGACATCATTGTCGGAGCTCAACATGACCTAAGAATGAGTGGTATGAATGATAATGAATGACACAAGGCATAGGTGTGAAAGGGTAGCAAGGAATTGCATTAAGGAATTGAAGAATTAGGTTTTGAGTTCAGAATCATCGGACTTGTCCGGTGCACAGGCACGGACTAGTCCGAGGGACCGGACTTGTCCGTGCATGGACCGGACTAGTCCGGTGTTCATCCTCAAAAACCTAAGAGACTGGATAAATGTTGAATTCTAATGCACAATGACCTTAGCATACACGTAATACATCAAGAGAGCATGTATATAGCGAGGAATGCTAGGCTATTTGATCAATAATGAAGAAATTTGGGATTTCTAGGGTTTGAGCAAAAATTACTGAAAAATTGCTTGAAACTTGGAGATGAGGGTGTTGAAGGCCGGACAAGTCCGCTAGCTTCAATACTCAAGTGGACAAGCTTGATTTCCGCCCAAATGTGAAGCCTTTTGGTGGAGGGAGCAAGGAATCGCCTAGGGAGCTTGAGCACGAAGAGAGAGAGTGCGTGAGGCAAGAGTGGAGGTGAGAAAATTAGGGTTTAGCGGCGGCTAGGGTTATGGACACGAAAAATCGGACAAGTCCGGAGATGACCGGACTAGTCTGAACTTTTCCAGGGGCTATATCGGACTAGTCCGTTGTCTACCGGACTAGTCCAGCCTAACCGGCACTCTACAGACTAGTCTGCATGCGCGGACTAGTCCGGGCAACCACGGACTAGTCCGTGGTCACTAGGCAAGAATTTTTTAGCCCATTCATATATATTTGAAGGTACATATTCAGAGAAAAGAGAGGCAAAACACATCAAATAATCTTGATGAATATGATCAGTAAGCATACAACAATCAAGCAATGATCATAATTCACCAAGATCTAGTAATTGACATATTTTTTCGGAGAAAAATGAGACAGATGATTTTCACAATCCAATCAACATATTTGAAGAATTCATACAGGTATGCGACATTTCAAGCCACACTCCGAGCATCAAGGATATTTAGTTCATTTCAGAGTTCACAAAAACGTTTTTCATCAAGTGGCTTGGTGAATATGTCGGCCAATTGCTTTCGAGTGTTGACATGTGAAATGGCTATGTCTCCTTTCATGGAATGATCTCTCAAAAAGTGGTGTCTTATGTCTATGTGTTTAGTTCTGGAGTGCTCAACTGGGTTGTGGGCAATTTTAATGGCACTCTCATTGTCATAAAGGAGTGGAATATGGTTCATATTGTAACCATAGTCCCTTAGAGTTTGTCGCATCAAAAGGAGTTGAGCACAACAACTCCCGGGTGCAACATACTCCGCTTCGGCTATGGATAAGGCAATAGAATTTTGTTTCTTGGAGGACCAAGAAACTAAGGATCTCCCTAGGAATTGGCATGTACCGGAAGTGCTTTTTCTATCTAATTTGCACCCAGCATAATCTGCATCGGAGTAACCAATGAGATTGAATTTTGAGCCTTTTGGGTACCAAAGGCCAAGGTTGGGTGTATGAACTAAATATCTCAAGATCCTCTTTACGGCTGTCAAGTGACATTCCTTAGGATTGGCTTGAAACTTGCACACAAACATGCACTCAACATAATATCTGGCCTAGATGCACATAAATAGAGTAGAGATCCAATCATGGAGCAATATACCTTTTGATCGATGCTAGGTCCATCTTCATTGAGGTCTAGGTGGCCATTCATTGCCATGGGGGTTTTTATGGGCTTAGCCTTGTCCATGCCAAACTTCTTGAGTATGTCCTGCGTGTACTTGGTTTGTCTTAGGAATGTCCCTTCCTTCTGTTGCCGTACTTGGAATCCCAAGAAGTACTTTAACTCTCCCATCATTGACATTTCAAACCTGTCTGTCATGATTTTACTAAATTCTTCACAAAAAGATTGGTTAGTTGACCCAAAGATTATATCATCAACATAAATTTGACAAATAAAAAGATCATCATCAAAATTCTTTGTAAACAGTGTATAATCTACTTTGCCAATCTTAAAGCCATTTTCAATTAAGAAATCTCTAAGACACTCATACCAAGCTCTGGGAGCTTGTTTGAGGCCGTAGAGAGCCTTACGCAATTTAAACACGTGGTCGGGGAACTCTTCGTCTTCAAATCCGGGTGGTTGCTCCATGTACACCTCTTCCTTGATTGGTCCATTGAGGAAGGCGCTTTTCACATCCATTTGATACAACTTGAAATCATGGTGAGTAGCATATGCAAGTAATATTCTAATAGATTCAAGCCTAGCTACTAGAGCAAAAGTCTCATCGAAATCCAAACCTTTGACTTGTGAATAACCTTTGGCCACAAGTCGTGCCTTGTTCCTTGTCACCATCCTGTGTTCATCTTGTTTATTGCAGAAGACCCATTTGGTGCCGACGATGTTTGCATTGGGTCTTGCCACAAGTTCCCATACTTCGTTCCGCTTGAAGTTGTTCAATTCTTCTTGCATTGCCACCACCCAGTCCAGATCTTTCAATGCATCTTCAACCCTGCGTGGTTCCAAAAAGGATACAAACGAATAGTGTTCACAAAAGTTAGCTATGCGAGATCTAGTGGTTACTCCCTTTTGGATGTCACCGATGATGTTTTCGATTGGGTGATCCCTTTGGACGCATTGGTGTACTCTTGGGTGTGGCACTTGAGGAGTTGTATCTTCATGATCATCTGCTTCTCCCCCTAAGTCATTGCCTTCATTGACTTGTTGATTATCTTCGTATCCTTGTGGTTGATCTTGTGTTTAAGCTCCCCATTGATCGTTGATCTCCTCTTGTGGTTCATCTTCCTCATGTACGTGTGGAGGTGGCTCTTGTGGTCGAACCTCACCTAGAGCCATTCTTTTCAATGCTTGACAAGGAGCTTCTTCTTTACCTAGTTCACATGGATCAACTTGCTCCTTTTGGGATCCATTAGTCTCATCGAACACTACATCACGTGCTACTTCAACAAGTCCAGAGGTCTTGTTGAAAACACGATAGGCGTAAGTGTTCGAATCATAACCAAGCAAGAAACCTTCATCGGACTTCGAAGCAAACTTTGAAGTCCTAGGCTTCTTGTTCAAGATATAACATGGAGAACCGAAAACACGAAAATATGAAATATTTGGTTTGTTACTAGTGAGTAGCTCATATGATGTCTTCTTGAGTAGTCGATGAAGATAGAGTCGATTTACGGCGTGGCAAGCGGTGTTAATCGCTTCTGCCCAAAATCGATTCGATGTCTTGTACTCATCGAGCATTGTTCTTGCCATTTCTATGAGTGTTCGATTCTTTCTTTCGGCAAGTCCATTTTGTTGTGGGGAGTATGGCGCTGAAAATTCATGCTTTATGCCTTCTTTATCAAGGCACTCCTCCACTTGCATGTCCTTGAACTCTGTGCTGTTGTCGGTTCAAATATTCTTGATTGTCAATGAGAATTCGTTTTGAGCTTGCTTGAAGAACTTCTTGAGTGTTCCTTGTGTCTCTGACTTATCATGCAAAAAGAAAACCCAAGTGAAGCGAGAAAAATCATCAACAACAACTAAACCATATTTGTTACTGCTGATGCTTATGTAGGCTATTGGACCAAACAAGTCCATGTGTAGAAGCTCGAGTGGTCTTGTTGTAGTCATGACGTTTTTGACGGGGTGAGGTGCTCCAACTTGCTTCCCGGCTTGGCACGCGCTACAGGGCCTGTCTTTCTCAAATACAACATACTTCAAACCTCGGATGTGATTGCCTTTGAGGAGTTTTTGAAGGTTCCTCATACCAACATGCGCTAGCCGTCTATGCCACAGCCAACCCATGTTGGTCTTTGCAATCAAGCATGTGTCAAGTTCAGCTTTATCCTTGTTGAAGTCAACAAGATAGAGCTTTCCCTTTAACATACCCTTGAATGCAACGGAACCATCACTCCTCCTAGAAACGATCACACCCTCGTTAGTGAATAAGAAATTATAATCTTTGTCGCATCATTGAGATATGGACAGTAGGTTATAATCTAGAGATTCAACATGTAAAACATGAGAAAGTGTGTGTTTGGAGGATATTGCAATTTTACCGGTACCGAGCACCCTTCCTTGACTATTATCTCCAAAGTAGATGCCCTCGTTTGGGTCCTCATTCTCATCATATTCCATGAACATTCTTCTTTCCCCGGTCATATGATTGGTGCATCCACTGTCTAGCACCCATTTAGACCCACCAGAGTAATAGGCCTGCAAAAACAAATCATGCATTGGTTTTAGGTAGCGAAGCTTGCTTGGGTCCTTGGAGGTTAGTTACAATGCATTTGGGCACCCACACATGAGACTTGGTGTTCCCATGGTGTGGCCCAACATAATTAGCATAAACCTTCCCAAAGTTATTTCTCATTAACACATAGGAGGCATCAAAAGTTTTAAACAATAGTTGTTGTTGTTTATGTACAGGACTAGTCTGGGGGGCCGGACTTGTCCGGAGGACCGGACTTGTCCGGACACCGACCGGACTAGTCCGGTGTTCCTGTGCAGTCACAGTCTTAATCTGTGACTTTCCAATTTGAGAGGACCTTCCTTTCACAAAGGTAATCCTCTCCTTGTTATTCTTATGGCTTCTAGCATGTTGCTTTTCACCATAATAATAACCAATGCCATATTTGACATTTGGAGGTCTTTTGACCAAGTATGCGCTACGTGCATATTTGATCTTCTCCTTGTCAAATATGCCACTTTGGGCAGGATGTTTTTCCTTTGTGGAAGTTGGCTTACCCTTCAAACTGGTGTCACTTTTCTCACATGTGCAAGCATGAGCAAAATCAGTTTTAGTTAGTTGAGAAGGTGAACTCGAAGAGGAGGAAGGTTCACTTAGCTTGAGTGACTCAACCTGCACTTCAAGGATCTTGTTGACCTTGATCAGGTCAGCAAGTTGGTCCTTGATGGTGGCATTTGAGTCAGTTAGCTCCAAGCAAGTTTCCTTGCTCGAAGCTAACTCAAGCTCTAGTGATTTGCTTTGTTCCTTTTCAAGTTCTAGAAGTTTGTCAAGTTCGACATATTCCTCATTTTGGGAGATGATCATGTCCTCTTGACGATGTATTACTCTCTCCTTCTCAACAAGTTGATCAAGCAAAAATTTCATTTTAGTGGCAGTTTTCCTATCTAGTCCAATAAACATGTCGTCATTATCACTATTGAGTTCATCATCGCTAGAATAGGAATGCGCGAAAGAGGGTTTAATGATTACCTTGCGTTTACCTTCCTTTGCCATAAGGCAAGTGCCATCTCTGTTCCATGCGCCAAGTGTGGGGAAAAGGGTAGACTTCTTGGATGTCTTCTCGATGGCTATGCTAGCCATCTCTTCTTCTTCGAACGATGAGGACTCATCATTTGAGTCCCATTCCTTTCCAATGTGCGCTTGTTCGGATTGTTTTTTCTTCTTGAAGAATTTCTTGGGTTGAGGCTTGGCTTCTTTGGTCTTCTTCTTGTTCTCCTCATATGGGCAGTCAACTATAAAGTGGTTGTATTCACCACAATTTTAGCATGCCCGCCTCAACTTTGGTTCGTTCTTTCC
This sequence comes from Tuctoria greenei, assembly GCA_036927565.1. Taxonomy (NCBI): domain Eukaryota; kingdom Viridiplantae; phylum Streptophyta; class Magnoliopsida; order Poales; family Poaceae; genus Tuctoria; species Tuctoria greenei. Next base: position 16,701,931 of record JAYESD010000006.1, read on the forward strand.
TTGTACTTTCCTTCTCTTGACTTTGCACCCTGTCTCTTTTTCATTATTCTCTTGAATTTCTTCATGAACAATATCATGTCTTCTTCATCCAATTCACTGCTCTCGTCGTCACTATCTTCCTCTAGTTGTGCTTCTCTAGCTTCTTTGGATAGTGGCTTGAGAGTGGACTTCAAAGCAACCCCTTTCTTTTTTGCCGAGGTGAGATCGTCAATTTCCTTGACATGTTTTGCTTGCTTTTCCATCATCTCGAAGTTGATGATCTTTCCAAGCAGTTCATCCGGAGTCAACTTTTTGTATCCGGGGCTTTCTCTAATCATGGAGCATAGTGTGACGTTGCGAGGCATAAAAGCTCTAAGGATGAGCTTTACCACTTCGTGGTCATTCCATTTCCTGCTTCCGTATGATCTGGCCTTGTTGACGAGTGTATTTAATCAATTGTACATTTCTTGGGGTGACTCGTCCTATTCAATTGTGAATCTTCCTAATTCGCCTTCAATCATCTTGATTTTTGCTTCACGCACATGTCGGTCACCTTCATGCGCAGTTTGTAGTGTGTCCCATATCTCCTTTGCAATTTCGAGTTCATCCACCTTGGTGAACTCGTCCCGACTGAGTGAAGAGGTAATTACGGCCGCAACTTGAGCATTTCAGTGAATTGCCTGCTCTTGGCTGGGGGTGAGCTCTTCGTCGTCGTCCGGAATATCTATCCATGTGCACACAATATGCCACAAACTTGGATTGAGGGAAATTAGATGCATTTTCATATTTTGCCTCCACATTGAGTAATCACTTCCATCGAAGTGTGGGGCTTTTCCAAGTGGGATAGATAAATAATGATTGCTATTGGAATTGAGACGATCAAAGTTAAAAGGATATCGGGAGTAGTCGGTGTGACTACTCCCCTTCTTCTTCTCTTCAACTTTTACTTTCCCTTTAGAAAGTGTCTTCTTTCTTAGTAGCGCCTTAAGCTCCAGCGTCTCCTCATCGTCGTCCTCGAAGTCTTGAATGGCTTCGAGGAGCTTTTCCACCTTGAGATTCTTTTCATCATCACCCTTCTCTTGGTTGTTGATCTTGTGGGTGTCTTTCATGTTCGACATGATATCCTTCGAGCGATTATTCTCTTTCTTGAAGAACCTGCTCTGATACCAATTGAATGTGGCCTAGAGGGGGGTGAATAGGCCTTTTTTGAAAATAGTCGGATCCTGCAACACTTAACAACCAGTTCAAACCAGAGAAATCGAACTAGTCAGGTAAAAAGCAGACTAGTCCGGTGTATACGGACTAGATTGATTAGGTTTCAATATATGCAGCGGAAGTATACGATTAGACAAAGTGTCACAAGGTTATAAATCAGGTTGTATCACGATTCAAACTTATACTTGATATTTCAATGTAAAGTAATCAAGATCAATTTGTGACCCTAGATTGATAAGAAGTAAGGACAATGAACACAAAAAGAACACAAGAGATTTATCCCATGGTTCGGTTCCCACAGAGGCAACCTACATCCACGTTGAGGAGCCCACAAAAGGATCGAGTCTTCTCCAACCCTACCCTCGTCAGATCGCCACGAAGGCCAATCCTCTTCCACTTATCTCAAAGGGGTGAATAACCAAATTCAAGGGGCTTTCTCACACGTTGAGGGCTCCTTTGGATTACAACACAAAATACCACCAAGAACACACTCAAAAATTACAAATAAATCACAAGAGTGTGTTAGAGAATCAAACCAAGAGCTCAATGTGGTGTTGAATGTGTCTCTCCATTGAACTAGAGTGAATCCACAAAGGATTGATCTTTGTTGAACTTAATTTCGTGGAGAGATGTGGTTTTTGAGTCTCTTGGGAGGTGTGACGGCGCTTGGGTTCGAGAGAGTGTAAAATATGGCCGTACAACTCTATTTATATGGGTTTCTAAAAGTAACCGTTAGGGTTCAGAAAGATCGGACTAGTCCATGGTGGTCACCGGACTAGTCCGGTGTGCTGTGTGTAGCAAACCCTAAGTTTTCTGAAATATCGGACTAGTCCGGCTAGGAACGGACTTGTCCGATTTCACTACTGGAAATCTTCGGACTAGTCCAATAGTCATCGGACTTGTCCGAACATGAGAAACCCTAAGTGTATAGGATGACAAGTCCGCACTTGGAGGACTTGTCCGATTCAAATCAGAGGGTATTTCGGACTAGTCTGTGCAAACATCGGACTTGTTCGATTTGGATCGGAAAGAATATCGGACTAGTCCGGTTGTGATCGGACTTGTTCGATTTTGTGTGACTTGTGAAGTGTTTTGAGGACTAGTCCGCACTGGGGAGGACTAGCCCAATTCTAGTCAAAAAGGATATCGGACTAGTCCGATGGTTATCGAACTTGTCTGATTTCATGCAGAAAGGATATCGGACTAGTCTGGTGTCAGTCGGACTAGTCCGGTCCTGTGTAACTTTGTGCAATGTGTGTGTTTAATTGTGATTGAGCTCTTGGGATGTGTTTTCTTAACACACTCCATACACAATAATCTACTATTTTTCTTCCTTGAGCTTATTTCCACTTTGCTCCTCATTCTTCCTTCTTTTTGGCACTTTGCTCATTTTCCTATTAAAATCCTGCACTCATCTCAACAAAGAGGTTAGGATCCCAATTGCTTGTCATAAATCATCCAAAACCCACAAGGGAGTCCTAGATGCACTTTCACCGAGATAATCCTCTTCTCAGGCGGTTGGTACTTAATAACCGCCTGAGAAAATAGGCGTCTATATATAGCACTCGGCTGCGTTGGAAAAACCTAACCCGGGTGAAATCACTTAGGCGCCGTCAGGCTGCCTGTAACACCCTAAATTTTCGCATCCTGCATTGCATACATGATCATGCATTAAATAGTAATAGAATAAAAGAAAAGATAAAATATACATATATGGTGTAGCAAAGGAAGAAAAAGAAAATAACAATTATAGCCTAAAACATGTATTAGGGAATAAATATAAAATAATAATAATAGATAAAAAGAAATATATATAAATAAATTATATAATAATAAAATAATAAATAAATAAAATGAATAAGATAAATAAAATATAAATAATAAAATATATTGTAATAATAAAAACGAAAAAAGAAAAGAAAAGAAAACCCCCCGCCGGCCAGGCCGCTGGCCAGGCCGCCTACCGGCCCAGCCGGCCACGCTCGCGCGCTCCCACCCGAATCCGCCCGGCCCCACCCCGATCCCCGACGCGAGCCGCCCTCCCACGCTGCGCCCGCCGCCGGGCCCCACCCGCCGCCTGCCTCGGTCGCCCGCCTCGGCCCCCGCGCCGCCGTAGGCCCCCGCACACCCCCCCCCCCCCCCCCCCACGCGCCCGGGATTCCCGCCGAAAACTCCGCTCCCGCCTCCCGCTTCCCGCCACCCCCGCGCGCGCCATGCCCCCTGGGCCCCGCTTGCCCGCCTCCGGATTCGCGCACGCGCAGCGCCCCGCCTTGGCCCTGTGCCGCTCGCCCTCCCGCGTCTCCCGGGCCCCGCCCACGTGCCGATTGGCTCCGCAGCCCCATCGCCGCACCACGCCGAACCACACGCGCCGTGCGCGATTCCCACCCTGCGCCCGCCGAATCCCACGGTCCCGCCCGATTTTCCCGCTCGCTCCGCGATTTGCGACTCCCATACGCGTACGCCCAGCGACCGACTTCCCGTTGACTCCCGCGCAAAGAGGACCGTAGGTCCCTAGGGGTTTTCCCCGATCCCAGAAAGCAGCCGCCGCCCAGAGAGCCACGCCGCCAGAAAAAAAAAAGGGGACCAGAGGCTGCGCCGCCAGGTGAAGAAAAGGGAGAAAAAAAAGAGGGGAAGAAGAGGAAGAAAAAGAGGAGGGTACCGTCGTCCACCGGAGATCGTCGCCGTCATCGTGCCGCCAAGGGACTGCTGCGCCATCCACTTCGTCTACGCGTCGCATTCGTTCCGCGACCGTCAAGCCGTCAGATCTACGGTAGGCCATGTTCCCGATGCAAATTTTAGCGACGCATTAGACCTAATAAACATAAATTGATTTTAGTTGCACCATAATTTTATTTTCAGCAGCATTAATCCCCACTAAAACCCCCGAAAACCCGTATGAACACGTATGAACTAGTTGCATCTAATTAATAGACAACCGTAGTTAATTAATTATTGTACTTTGCCTGCATGCATGTCATCGCATGTTGATTAATGTGTGTGCATCATGTTGATTTGTATGTATTTTCTTGTATGTGTGATCACGAGTAGAGGAACGTGCTCAAGAGATCGTGTACAAGGATTTTCAGAATCAAGACTTCGAAGCGCTTGAGCAACCCTATCCGCCGGAGCAAGGCAAGTGTCCTTGAAGCATATTGATCCTATTTTAAAATAAATGTTTTGTTTGCAAAACTGCATGCTTGTGTCAAATTGATGGGAATCCTATGGTAGGAAGTTTACTAGTTTTGTTTGACCACCCTTGTCACCTGGGAAATATGGTAGAGAGTCGGGATGGACTTTTTACCTTTTGCTTCGCTTAATCAACTGGGATGGGAATAACTATACCTCTCAATTTAGTTATGCATGGATGAGATTATGGTTAACATGAACTGGTTAAATATGGTATGGTAATGGGTGATCTAAGCAAGCCTGGTATGTGGATGGGTTGGATGTTATGGTGGTTTGCTTGCTTTAGATCTAAGGACCGGTTCATGCGAGAATAAGCCAGGACTACAGTGCCACCACGAGGCCAAGTATGGGTGCGGCGTAGCTGATTAATTAGGGCTTTGCTAGTGCTGTTTGGACCATTGTGGATGCTCGGGGAAGGGGTAGTCGGATTGGGTTTGTTGATGATTGGTGGGACTACCCTGGGATCCGAATGGCTCAAGAGGGGGCCCTTGGTTGAAGATGTGCTCAGTTGGAGGCATCGCCACCGGTGAAACCTCAGTGGGGTCTGAATAGGCTAGTAATCCCTTTGTAAAGGCTATTTTGTGATCTCTTGGCCACACACCAACGGAAGTGTGTAATATGACTGACGGGTCATGGGCATAAGGGAGATTCTTAGTCGCTGAAAGGTGATGAAATCACGAACACGTGGGTAAAGTGGTACAAACTCTGCAGAGTTAATTAAAACTATCATGATAGCCGTGCTCCCAGTTATGAGCGCCTGGACAACTTCCATGATTATAGGGAAATTGGGATTTGGAATGGTTATGGTTTGGTAATGGTTATGGTTGATATTATGATTATGGTTATGGTTATGGATGGAATTATAGTTTATGACATTGATTATGGTTATTGGTAATGGTGAATTATGGACTGGTATTATTATGGTTACATGGTTTATGATGGGATTACTTCACATACATATACTATATTGCTTTCCAAATGGTTTTACTGTACTTTTCAGCACTTAGCCATTATTATTGTCGTCATTTGAATCAGCCACATGTCATACTTTCCACACTTGTTGAGTACGACATGTACTCACTCTTGCAATCCCCCACCCCAACAGTTGCAGGTCAGGATTATGAGTTTAATGGCAATAATGCGGAGTTCTAGGCCGTGTCTACCGTCAGCTTTGTCTGTGGTGTTATTGGAGCTGCGCTATCCCTTTTGCTTAGTTTGCTTAATTAGTTTATGATCTTGAAGAGACAAGAATTCGAGAATTTAAGGCAAGGAAGATCAAGCGTGAGTGAATATCTCAATAAATTCACTCAACTCTCAAGGTATGTGCCCGAGGATGTGAGCCGGGACAGCCGGAAACAATACTTGTTCATGAGGGGCTTGAACAATGAGATCAAAGTACAATTGCTCAATTGTGACTATGCAAATTTCCAGAAACTTGTGGACAAAGCAATTGTGGTTGAGAATAAGATCCGTGAGATGGAGCAAGAAATCAAGCGGAAGGCGCCATACCAAGGACAACAACAAGGAAGTAATGTGCGCCCTCGCCTTGCGCTGCCCAACGCGCCTCATTACAATTCCTCTATTCCTGCTCAGCTCCCTGGTTATGCACCACGCCCAACTCAGTTCGTGCAGCAACGCCCTGTTATGCAAGCACCTAGGCCTCCAATGCCTTATGCACCTCGTGCTGATCTTCCTGGAACCAATGTTCAAAACCAAGCTCGTCCCAATAATTCTGGTGGAGTTAAGAGGTGCTATACTTGTGGAGAAGCTGGACACTTTGCGAATCAATGTCCTAAGTCAGGCCTTGGTCAAAGAAGCAATGCGCCGAGGCAAAACCCAAGACCTAATGGAGGACAGCCACAAGGAAGCCGTGGACAGCAGAATTTTGCTCGTGGCAACGTGAACCATGTCTCTACGGAGGATGCTCAACAAGCGGATGACGTGGTCATTGGTATGTTTCTCGCCAACTCCAATCCCGCGACTATGTTATTTGATTCTGGAGCATCGCATTCATTCATTGCATCAAAGTATGTTTCCAAGTATAGTTTGCCTATCTCTCATATGAAGTTTACTCTGTTGGTTAAGTCTCCTGGAGGAGAGATGAGGACAAATATAGTATGTCCAAAAGTAAGCATTAGAATAAGGGGGGTAGACTTCTCCGCCAACCTCATTGTTTTGGATTCTCAAGGATTGGACATTATACTTGGTATGGACTGGTTAAGGAAGCACAATGGAGTTATTGAGTGTGCCACGAAGACGGTGAAGTTGACCAATGAGGAAGGGATCACCATAGAATTTGAAGCATCTCAAACCGCACCGAAGCAATTGGAGCTGAATCATATGGACGGTGCTGCAATTGAGGAGATTCCGGTAGTGTGTGAATTTTTGGATGTGTTTCCAGTTGAGTTGCCAGGTATGCCACCTGATCGAGACATTGAGTTTGTTATTGATTTAATACCTGGAACTGCACCTATAGCTAAGAGGCCGTATAGGATGCCTCCTAAGGAATTAGCAGAGCTCAAGAAGCAGATTCAAGAACAACTAGAGAAAGGTTTTATTCACCCTAGCTCTTCACCTTGGGGAGCGCCCGTTCTATTTGTAGACAAGAAGGATGGAACACAAAGGATGTGTGTGGATTACCGAGCTCTCAACGAGGTGACCATCAAGAACAAGTACACCTTGCCCCGCATAGAGGATTTGTTTTATCAGATGAAAGGCGCCTGTGTGTTTTCCAAGATTGATTTGAGGTCGGGATACTTTCAAATGAAGATTAGACCATCGGACATACCAAAAATAGCTTTCAGGACACAGTATGGATCTTATGAGTACACTGTGATGTCTTTTGGATTGACAAATGCGCCTGCCTACTTTATGTACCTCATGAATAAAGTCTTCATGGAGTACTTGGACAAGTTCGTTGTGGTGTTTATTGATGATATTATGATCTACTCGAAGGATGAGAAGGAACATGAGGAACATTTGAGGCTTACGCTGCAAAAATTGAGGGAGCATCAATTGTATGCCAAGTTCAGCAAGTGCCAGTTTTGGTTGAAAGAGGTGCCATTTTTGGGTCATATAATCTGTAAGACCTATGTGTGCTGAATACATTGGCTTGTAGTGAATACACTTGGCTTTGATGATAAAAGTTTTAAATATCACCAAAACACCTTTTTATCAAGGTCCGACTCTAGCTCCGAGTTACAGCAAGGTCCGACGATAGGTCCGGCTTGTTTTGGGTAGCTCCGGCTACGTTAGATGCTAGGTCCGGCTTCTTGGTAAGGTCTGACTTGCTTTGGATAGCTCCGGTGAGCTTTATGTTTAGCTCCGGCATATCTTAGATAGCTCCGGCATATATCTGATAGCTCCGACATGTTTTTGCTAAGCTCCGACTTATTTTGTCTAGCTCCGGGTTTTGGGTTGACTAGTTCCGACTAGTTTTGATAAGCTCCGGATCAAGAACCTACTAGTTTTGATAAGCTCCGGATCAAGAACCTACTAGTTTTGATAAGCTCCGGATCCAGGATCGACTAGTTTTGGTAAGCTCCGGGTCTAGGATCTACTAGTTTTGGTAAGCTCCGGTTCCAGGATCTACTAGTTTTGGTAAGCTCCGGCGCTAGGTTCTACTAGTTCTTGATAGCTCCGGCTCAAGCTCCGGGTTGCTCTGGCAAGGTCCGGAACTTGACCGCAGTACTTTTGCCTTGCATTTGCAATGTTTCGCACTTGCTTTACAAGATTGGAAAGATTGCTTAGTATTCATTTGCTAAGTTTTTGGTGCGTTTTGGATGATACGGTTGATATCATTTCTACTGTGGTTTTGCAACATGCTTATGTGAGGTTCTCACGTAAGGTGTTGTGTTCGGAACTAACGTGAGTCAAGTCGAGGACTTGGGCTCGTATGGATTGTTTGTTTATTCATGTGCAGGTGTTGCTTGAGTTCAAGTCATGGCTGGTGACGGGATCCATTGGACTAGTCTCAGGAGGAGATGAGGTTCCAACAACCAAGTTCGAGAGGAACTGTGGTTGAGCAGGTCAGGAGGTCGCGCAGGATGATTGAATCAAGGGCAGTGCATATGAAGGTCGAAGGAAGGTGTTCGCACGTATGCATGAGGTGCATGACGTGGCAATATGCTTCTAGAGACGGATTATGGAAGGAAGATCTGATCGGAAGGATCGGATCGTATCGGTTGAAGACTTTGGCTGCGGCAGAGTCGGTTATGGCTCGGTATGGGAAGTATCGAGTTGGTTATGTTAGGATTTCGTGTGTGTCACGAAATTGAGTTGTTTAGGAATGTGGGATACGTTCCTAAGGTGTTTGGAAGTCTTAAGATTGCTTCTATCTGCGTATAGAAGAATCTTGAGCAGTTATGGTAAGTTCCGATTGTGATCGGATTAGGATTGGAGTTCTAGTTGGATTGGGATGGCCTAAGGGCTGGTTATATAAGCAAGGGAAGGCCAAAGCTCGTGAGAGACGACTTTGGGGGCTGTTCCTCTTGTGTTCTATTGAATAAAATTCATAGTTTGAAGGAACTTTTGTGCCTTGTTCGTCCGACTTGTTCCAGACAAGTTTTATTCGTCGAGTTTCTGGACAGCACTACCTTTCGTCGGTGGTTTTAGCATAACTCGAGTTTTACTGATCCAATTGACGTGATTCTTTTTCGGCTGTCTTCACAACTTGGTTGTCTATCATCTGACAAAATTTCACGGTCATTGGAGTTGTGGTTTCTGAGCTACACGAGTTTCTTTGCCACATTCCAGAAACTGTTTTTCTCGAGTAGGTCAGATTGACTAGTGTTTGATCTTTTGATGATAACTTGAGTTTTTCTCGACGGATTTGAGTAATTCTTTTTGTGTTGTCTTCGTGACTTGATTCTCTCTGATATATATCACTTTTGTCACGGTGAAACACGTTTAGATTAGTCTCATACACGATTTCTTTAACAGATCGTTTTTCTGCCGGAAGGGTTTGGGGTTTTATTGTTTCCGCTGCGTAAGATTTTTTAAATCTACCATTCACCCCCCCCTCTGGTAGCTTTTCACGTGCTCTTCGATCCTACAATTGGTATCAGAGCCACGGTGCTCTAATCTTTGTGATTTGCACGTGTTTTTGACTAATCATCATGGAGAAGTACTCCGCCAAACCTTGTGTGTTTGCTGGTATTGATTTTCAGGTTTGGAAGGCACGCATGGAGGCTTTTATCCAGGCACAAGGCTTTGCAATATGGGAGAAGGTGTATAAGCCTTATGAAGTGCCACCCAATGATCAAGTCACGGCCACGAACCTCCGGGACGTCGACAACAACAACAAAGCCCGAAACTTGATCATCCAAGGACTCACTCAAAGCGACTTTGATCGTGTCGCGCACCTCCGGTCAGCATACGACGTTTGGAGAGCTCTCTGTGATTATCATGAAGGCTCCAACACAATCAAGGAGGTAAAACAAGATATGTTCAAAAAGGAGTATATGCGTTTTGAGATGCAACCAGGTGAGTCTATCGATGACCTCTTTGCTCGGTTCAATAAAATTCTCAGCAACTTACGTAGTGTCAATGTCAATTTTTCTGATGCTGAGAATGCTAGACAACTTCTTAGTGCATTAGACATGTCAGTTTGGGAGATGAAAGTAACATCCATTCGTGAATCAACTGTCATGAGTTCTCTTACACTAGATGTACTTTATTCTAAACTAAAAACTCATGAAATTGACATCCTAGCACGTAAGAACCCAAACAAGTCTATTGCATTTGTCTCACAACGTGATATGTCTAGCTCCGGCCAATCATCATCTTGCAATACTCTTGCTTTGTTGTCCTCACTAACCCTGGAGCAGATCGAAGAAATTCCAGAAGAGGAGTTGGCACTCATCTCTACTAGATTCTCAAAAGCATTGCAAAATGTGAGAACTAGAAGGAGAGGAAGCTCCGGACCTCAACGATGTTTTGAATGTGGTAAAATAGGACACTTTCGTACAGAATGCCCTAACCTTTCAGGTCCGACCACCCGGGAAGAAAAACAAAGCAAGGTCCGGACCTCCTCTGGAAACTCCAACAAGAAGAAGAAGAAGGGTACCATAGGACGCAAGATGATCAACAGCTTCATCACCGCGCTTCAAGAGCTCAGTTCAAGTGACATTGATTTTGAAAGTGATGAAGATAATGATGATCTGGCCAACTTATGCTTCATGGCGGGCAAAGCAAGATCAAGATCAAGTCAGGAGGAAGCAGAACACAACAGTGACGATGATGAGGTATGTTCTACCTGCAATGAAATGTGTGATGCTATTTCTCGTGCAACTATTATTGTCAAGAAAAAGGACAAAAAGCTTAGGGATAGTGCTGCTAAAATTGAATCACTAGAATCTGAAATTAATCGTTTAAAAACTTTGATTCCTAGTGATGATGCATGTTCCTCATGTGACTTAATCTATGAACAATTGTCCACATTAAGAAGTGCACATTCCTCCACTCTAGACAGACTTGATGAAGAAATTAAAAAGAACAAAAAGCTTGCTGCACTTAGTGATAAAAACTTAAAAGATGCTTCTTGTTCTACAGATGATTTGCATTGTTCTGCATGTGAAAATCTTGATAAGAAACTAAAAGATGCAATGAATGAAATTTCCATTCTGAACAATGCTTTACGATCTCATGAAGTTAAAAATTGTTCCAATTGCAAACTAAAAGGAAAAACTTCATGTGCAAACTGCCTAGACATGTCTAAGAAACTTGATGACATGAATAGGACACTAGGTCGGTTTTGTAATGGGAATAAGAATCTGAACCTGCTGTTGAATTCTTCTAAATCTTGCAATGATAAATCTGGTTTAGGTTTTGATTCTCATGCTCATGCTAAGGCACATCCACCTAAAATTGAAAAGTCATTAGGAAGTGGTTTGATTCAAACAGATCCTAAACAAAAAGGAGTGGTTTTCAAATCTGCAGAAGTGCTTTCTAATTCTGTTTCTAATGTTGGGTGCTCATCGAGACATGATTACAAAGTTAAATTTCATTGTACCTACTGTGGTAGAGATGGTCACGTCATAGATTTTTGTTATAGACTAGCTAAACAACAAAAAAGGGAAAGAATGTCTGCTAGATCTCATAACTTTCATGCTAAACCGAAAATTAGAAACATGCAACCTGCTTTAGTGAGTCAGAAATTTGAAAAGGTAGCTTCCGGACCTTCTGGTAAGAAATCTACAAAGGCAGCTCCGGTAGTTATGATAGCTCCGAGAGTTACCGGATCTTTTGTTGTTCCCTCCGGAGCTTCAGTTTTTGCCCCCGGACCTTCTGCCTTTATATCCGGAGCTACCGGTTTTCACCCTAAACAAGTAACAACTTCTAAATCAACTATTAAGAACAGAAAACCTCAATCTTTGACTCATAAACCTGCTGTTTTATCTCAGCATTCGCGTGTTTTTCCTGGTGCACGTCGCGTGACTCAGTACTGGATTCCTAAATGCCTTTTGACTAACCCCAGTATTGAGTCATCGACGTATTGTGCTTCTATGTAGGTTACACGCTTGAGGAAGGAGAATATTTGGATTGTGGATTCAGGTTGCTCACGCCACATGTCCGGTAACAAAGATTGGTTCTCCTCCCTCACCTTTGTGTCACGTGTAGAGAATGTTACTTTTGCCGATAATTCTTCAACTCCTATAATTGCTAAGGGTTCGGTTAGAGTAAATGATCACTACACTTTGAAGGATGTGGCACTTGTCAAAAATTTGAAATATAACTTGCTTTCTGTTTCACAATTGCTAGATGAAAATCTAGAAATTACTTTCAATAAAAACTGCTGCAAAGTTGTAGATTCAAATAGTGAGCTTATTTTTAACATGTCTCGGTTTGGAAGAGTTTTTAAAGCTGATTTTGATATGTCTTCTTCTAAGCATAGGTGTCTAGTTGCTAATGATTCAAAGGACTTATATTTTTGGCATCGTAGACTTGGTCACGTAGGCTTTGATCACCTTATGCGTGTCAGTGCTCTTGATCGCATACGTGGGCTGCCTAAGCTAAAAGGGGACAAAGAAATTGTGTGCTCTTCTTGTAGACATGCTAAGATGGTTGCAGGTTCACATACTCCTCTTACAATGATAATGACAACTGAACCATGTCAACTTTTGCATCTTGACACCGTAGGACCTTCACGTGTTCAATCCTTCGGAGGTAAATGGTATGCTCTTGTTATTGTTGATGATTATTCTAGATATTCTTGGGTGTATTTTATGGCGTCTAAGAATGAAGTCTTTAGTCACTTTAGAACTTTATTTCTTAGATTATCAATTGATCACCCAGGATCATTAAAAGCAATTAGAAGTGATAATGGAACTGAATTTAAAAATCAATTCTTTGATCACTTTTGTGCTGAAAATAGAATAGATCATCAATTTTCTTCACCATATGTACCTCAACAAAACGGTGTTGTAGAAAGAAAGAACAGAACCCTAGTTGAGATGGCTAGGACTATGCTTGATGAATATCAAACCCCTAGGAAATTTTGGGCTGATGCATTAGCAACTGCTTGTTATGTCTCAAATCGTGTTTTCTTGCGTACTAAGCTAGGTAAAACACCATATGAGCTCCGGTTTGGACATAGGCCCAGTGTTACACACTTTCGGGTCTTTGGTTGCAAATGCTTTGTTAAGAAACATGGTAATCTTGATAAATTTGAACCTAGATCCAATGATGGCATGTTTCTTGGTTATCCATCTCATACTAGAGGCTACCGTGTTCTTTTACTTGACACTAACAAAATTGTGGAGACTTGTGAAGTGTCTTTTGATGAAGCTAGCCCAGGTACTAGCTCCGGTGTTGCAGGACCAGATTCATATTCTCAGGGGGAGGGTATTTTCGAAGATGAAGAAGAGCCGGTGATACTGCCTGGTAGTTCCGAAGTTGACACGTGTCCAACTCCGGACATTGAACAAGCTCCGGCTGTCACCTCTGCTGGTCCTGATCATCCACAAATCACAAGCTCATCAATCTACAATGAACCTAATGAAAAAGAAGCTTGTGAGACATCTGTTCCCCTACGTTTTTACAAAGATCATCCCCCACAACAGATGATTGGAAGCTTGCATGAACGAGTCACACGGTCCAGGTTTTGCGATCCAAACTCTCATGCTCATTCTGCTTTTGTTGCCTCTTTTGAACCTAAAGATATATCACACGCACTCACTAATGAATCTTGGATTATTGCCATGCAAGAAGAGTTAGAAAATTTTGAAAGAAATAATGTTTGGAAACTTGTACCTCCACCTCAAGGCCACACTTTAATTGGAACTAAATGGGTATATAAAAATAAACAAAGTGAGGATGGGGTTGTGATTAGGAATAAGGCTAGGTTGGTTGCTCAAGGTTTCACTCAAGTTGAAGGTCTAGATTTTGATGAAACTTTTGCTCCTGTCGCTAGATTAGAAGCCATAAGAATTTTGTTAGCTTTCGCAGCATCTAAAGGTTTTAAGCTATATCAAATGGATGTTAAAAGTGCTTTTCTTAATGGCTACATAGATGAGGAGGTTTATGTCAAACAACCACCAGGTTTTGAAAATCCAGATTTTCCTAATCATGTTTACAAACTGTCCAAAGCCTTATATGGTCTCAAACAAGCCCCTAGAGCATGGTATGATAGGTTAAAAACATTCTTACTTAAAAAGGGGTTTACAATGGGAAAGGTTGATAAAACTCTTTTTGTGCTTAATCATGGCAATGACTCATTATTCGTTCAAGTGTATGTGGATGATATTATCTTTGGTTGTGCTTCTCATGATCTTGTGTCCAAGTTTTCAGCAATGATGAGTTCCGAATTTGAAATGAGTATGATGGGTGAACTCACTTACTTTTTGGGGCTGCAAATCAAGCAAACCAAGGAGGGTACCTTTGTGCATCAAACAAAGTATACCAAAGATCTCCTAAGGCGCTTCAACATGGACAAAAGCAAGCCTCTTCGGACACCAATGGGAACAGCAACAACACTTGAACTTGATGAAGATGGTGAATCCGTGGATCAAAAAGAATATAGAAGTATGATCGGATCACTTTTGTACCTTACAGCATCAAGACCGGACATACAATTCAGCGTATGTCTTTGTGCACGGTTTCAAGCTTCCCCACGTGTTTCACATCGTCAAGCTGTCAAAAGGATTCTCAGGTACTTACATGGAACTCAAGAATTTGGCATTTTTCTTCCTTCTTCCTCAATCATTTCTTTGAAAGCTTTTTCGGATGCTGATTTTGGGGGTTGTAGGATTGATAGGAAAAGTACTTCCGGTGCTTGTCATTTTCTTGGTAATTCTCTTGTTGCTTGGTCCTCTAGAAAACAAAGTTCAGTTGCACAATCCACAGCCGAATCTGAGTATGTAGCTGCTGCTAGTGCTTGTTCACAAATTCTTTGGATTGTTCAAACACTTAAGGACTATGGGGTTGATCTAAATAGTGTTCCACTGTTTTGTGATAACACTAGTGCTATTTGCATTGCTAAAAACCCCGTGCAACATTCTAGAACTAAGCACATTGACATTAGGTATCACTTTCTCCGTGATAATGTTGAAAAAGGGAACATTGTGCTTCACCATGTAGATACCGAACAACAATTGGCTGACATTTTTACAAAACCTTTGGATTTCACTCGTTTTTGTTACATTCGTAGTGAAATAGGGGTTATGCATCCTCATGGCTTAAATTGAAGGGGAGTTTTTGAAACTTAGGAAGTTTATGTGTGAATCTGAAATTAAGATAATATGAGCATATTATTTCATACATATATGACTTTGTGATTCCTTCTACATGCTGAAAGTTCTTACTACATTACTCGTGTTATACTTTTTGTAGTTTTTGCCATGTCTAGTAATTGGAATAATTACTTACACTAAATCTGGTCATGGTCGAACTTTCTTGCTGTTTTGAACTTGTTACATGCTCACAAATGCTTTTAATCATTAAGAATTTATCAAGTAATCAACTCACATGTTGAGTTTTTATGAACAAATATAAATTGAGAAAAGATCAAGAGAATATGCATGCATCGCACTTCTTCTTTCGAGATGGCTTGTCATTGCACTTAGATATGAACTTGGAAGAAGTTGTGTATGACTAAAACCATGTCCTTAAGCTTCTGATTGTCAAATGACATAGGCTTGGCTTGGTTGGTTAGAATAAGGCAGATGCGCATATAATCTCTTGCAAATATCATATGATCTAGATTTATGCTTTGAAAATAATAAAATGCAGCAACTTGTGTCATGCTTTCAGGTTTTGAAATAGTTAAGTTTGTGAGATCATGACCTGCTAAAATTGAAAATCACACTTGCTCTCTAGCATGGCTTATACTACATTATGTATCTCATTGATGTGATAGTGTAAGTTACTTGATAGTATGACTTGGATGAGCTTTGTTTATAAGTATATGTTATGCTCATAACAACTAAAGACGGAGAGATAATTTGTTTATATCTCATAACAATTAAAATTTCTCTTTTACCTTGCTGAATACATTGTCAAAGGGGGAGAGATTAGTCACACATTAAAAAAAAGGAGAGATAATAAAGGGGGAGACATTTTCATTTTCAAAAGGGGGAGAGATTTTCATTTACGTTTGTTTTACAAAAAGGGGAGAAATTGTTTTCAAAACTTTTATGTGAATAAGCCAATGTTCGGATTTTAAATGGTGTTGCCAATGCATTCATCAAGGGGGAGATTGTAAGACCTATGTGTGCTGAATACATTGGCTTGTAGTGAATACACTTGGCTTTGATGATAAAAGTTTTAAATATCACCAAAACACCTTTTTATCAAGGTCCGACTCTAGCTCCGAGTTACAGCAAGGTCCGACGATAGGTCCGGCTTGTTTTGGGTAGCTCCGGCTACGTTAGATGCTAGGTCCGGCTTCTTGGTAAGGTCTGACTTGCTTTGGATAGCTCCGGTGAGCTTTATGTTTAGCTCCGGCATATCTTAGATAGCTCCGGCATATATCTGATAGCTCCGACATGTTTTTGCTAAGCTCCGACTTATTTTGTCTAGCTCCGGGTTTTGGGTTGACTAGTTCCGACTAGTTTTGATAAGCTCCGGATCAAGAACCTACTAGTTTTGATAAGCTCCGGATCAAGAACCTACTAGTTTTGATAAGCTCCGGATCCAGGATCGACTAGTTTTGGTAAGCTCCGGGTCTAGGATCTACTAGTTTTGGTAAGCTCCGGTTCCAGGATCTACTAGTTTTGGTAAGCTCCGGCGCTAGGTTCTACTAGTTCTTGATAGCTCCGGCTCAAGCTCCGGGTTGCTCTGGCAAGGTCCGGAACTTGACCGCAGTACTTTTGCCTTGCATTTGCAATGTTTCGCACTTGCTTTACAAGATTGGAAAGATTGCTTAGTATTCATTTGCTAAGTTTTTGGTGCGTTTTGGATGATACGGTTGATATCATTTCTACTGTGGTTTTGCAACATGCTTATGTGAGGTTCTCACGTAAGGTGTTGTGTTCGGAACTAACGTGAGTCAAGTCGAGGACTTGGGCTCGTATGGATTGTTTGTTTATTCATGTGCAGGTGTTGCTTGAGTTCAAGTCATGGCTGGTGACGGGATCCATTGGACTAGTCTCAGGAGGAGATGAGGTTCCAACAACCAAGTTCGGGAGGAACTGTGGTTGAGCAGGTCAGGAGGTCGCGCAGGATGATTGAATCAAGGGCAGTGCATATGAAGGTCGAAGGAAGGTGTTCGCACGTATGCATGAGGTGCATGACGTGGCAATATGCTTCTAGAGACGGATTATGGAAGGAAGATCTGATCGGAAGGATCGGATCGTATCGGTTGAAGACTTTGGCTGCGGCAGAGTCGGTTATGGCTCGGTATGGGAAGTATCGAGTTGGTTATGTTAGGATTTCGTGTGTGTCACGAAATTGAGTTGTTTAGGAATGTGGGATACGTTCCTAAGGTGTTTGGAAGTCTTAATATTGCTTCTATCTGCGTATAGAAGAATCTTGAGCAGTTATGGTAAGTTCCGATTGTGATCGGATTAGGATTGGAGTTCTAGTTGGATTGGGATGGCCTAAGGGCTGGTTATATAAGCAAGGGAAGGCCAAAGCTCGTGAGAGACGACTTTGGGGGCTGTTCCTCTTGTGTTCTATTGAATAAAATTCATAGTTTGAAGGAACTTTTGTGCCTTGTTCGTCCGACTTGTTCCAGACAAGTTTTATTCGTCGAGTTTCTGGACAGCACTACCTTTCGTCGGTGGTTTTAGCATAACTCGAGTTTTACTGATCCAATTGACGTGATTATTTTTCGGCTGTCTTCACAACTTGGTTGTCTATCATCTGACAAAATTTCACGGTCATTGGAGTTGTGGTTTCTGAGCTACACGAGTTTCTTTGCCACATTCCAGAAACTGTTTTTCTCGAGTAGGTCAGATTGACTAGTGTTTGATCTTTTGATGATAACTTGAGTTTTTCTCGACGGATTTGAGTAATTCTTTTTGTGTTGTCTTCGTGACTTGATTCTCTCTGATATATATCACTTTTGTCACGGTGAAACACGTTTAGATTAGTCTCATACACGATTTCTTTAACAGATCGTTTTTCTGCCGGAAGGGTTTGGGGTTTTATTGTTTCCGCTGCGTAAGATTTTTTAAATCTACCATTCACCCCCCCTCTGGTAGCTTTTCACGTGCTCTTCGATCCTACATAATCTCAGGAGGAGGAGTATCGGTTGACCCCAGAAAGGTGAGAGACGTGTTGAAGTGGGAGCCGCCACAGAATGTCAAGGAAATCCGGAGTTTCCTTGGAATGGCTGGATATTACCGCCAATTCATCAAGGATTTCTCCAAAATAGCCAAGCCTATGACCGAATTACTCATGAAAGGGAAGGCATTCCAATGGACTCAAGCTTGTCAGGATAGCTTTGAGGAGTTAAAGAAAAGGTTGACAACCGCGCCGGTGTTAGTATTACCGGACGTAAGCAAGAGTTTCGACATCTATTGTGATGCATCAAGACAAGGACTTGGGTGTGTATTGATGCAAGAAGGTCAAGTGGTCGCCTACGCGTCAAGACAATTGAAGAAACAAGAGCAGAATTACCCGACACACGATTTAGAACTTGCAGCCGTGGTACATGCATTGAAGATTTGGAGACACTATATACTTGGACATAGGTGTGAAATTTACACGGATCACAAGAGTCTTAAGTATATTTTCACACAGACAAATCTGAATTTGAGGCAACGAAGATGGTTGGAGCTCATCAAGGACTATGATGTGGGAATCAACTATCATCCGGGAAAAGCCAATGTAGTGGCCGATGCTTTGAGTAGAAAGGGAGTAAGCCATCAACTTACAGTTCGGAGTTACCGTCCGAGTTATGTAAGGAGTTTGAACGATTGAACCTCGGGTTTGTAAATGAGATGGAGATGATGGAGTTAAACCCAACCTTGGAGCAAGAAATTCGAGAAGCACAAACCATGGATGAGGATATCAAGGAAATCAAGGAAAGAATCGAAGAAGGGAGAGAATTCAGATTTGATGAAGACGAACATGGAACCTTATGGCTTGGAAAGAGGATCGTTGTGCCTAATGTAAAGCATATTCGGGAGACAATATTAAAGGAGGCACATGACTCGCCTTACTCAATTCACCCTGGTTGTACAAAGATGTACAAAGACTTGAAGACTTGCTATTGGTGGGATAGCATGAAGAAGGACATAGCTGAATACGTAGCACTGTGTGATGTGTGTCAACGAGTCAAGGTGGAACATCAAAGGCCAGCCGGATTATTGCAACCGTTGAAGATTCCAGAATGGAAGTGGGAAGAAATTGGAATGGACTTCATAGTTGGGTTACCACGTACTCAGTCCGGGTATGACTCAATTTGGGTAATTGTGGATCGCTTAACCAAGTCAGCTAATTTTGTCCCTGTGAAGACCTAATATACATCTGCACGATTGGCCGAAATATACATGGAGCATATTGTGTGTCGACACGGAGTCCCTAAGAAGATAGTCTCGGATAGAGGTTCTCAATTTACCTCCAGATTTTGGCAAAAATTGCATGAAGCCTTGGGAACGAGGTTGAATTTCAGTTCAGCATATCATCCTCAAACGGATGGATAAACCGAGAGGACAAATCAGATTTTGGAGGACATGTTAAGAGCTTGTGCATTAAAGCATGGGAAAAGTTGGGATAAAAACTTGTCATACGCAGAATTTTCATACAACAATAGTTAACAAGCAAGCTTGAAAATGTCACCATATGAAGCACTTTATAGGAGGAAGTGTAGGACACCTTTATTCTGGAATGAGGCAGGAGAAACTCAAGTATTTGGTCCGGATGTGTTGCAAGAAGCCGAAAAGCAAGTCCAGATAATTTGTGAAAACTTGAGGGCTGCCCAATCAAGACAAAAAGGCTATGCGGACAATAGGAGAAGGAAATTAGCCTTTGAAATAGGAGATTTTGTTTACCTCAAGGTGTCACCTATGAGAGGTCATAAGAGGTTTAACATAAGAGGCAAGCTCGCACCTCGTTATATTGGACCATTCAAGATTTTGGACAAAAGAGGAGAAGTAGCATATAAATTGGAGATGCCAGCTCATCTTTCAGACGTACATGATGTGTTTCACGTGTCTCAACTCAAGAAGTGTCTCAGAGTGCCGGAAGAACAAGTGCCGATGAACGAGTTAGAACTTCAGGAGGATTTGTCTTATGTCGAGCAACCTATCAAGATCTTGGACGTGAAGGAAAGGGTCACGAGAAATAAGAGGATCCGTTGGTGCAAAGTGCAATGGAAACACCATACAGAAGCCGAAGCTACGTGGGAACGTGAAGAAGACATGAAGGCAGAATTCCCGCATCTTTTCTCCACGCTGTCGAATCTCGAGGGCGAGATTCACTTTATGCGGGGTAGGTTTGTAACACCCTAAATTTTCGCATCCTGCATTGCATACATGATCATGCATTAAATAGTAATAGAATAAAAGAAAAGATAAAATATACATATATGGTGTAGCAAAGGAAGAAAAAGAAAATAACAATTATAGCCTAAAACATGTATTAGGGAATAAATATAAAATAATAATAATAGATAAAAAGAAATATATATAAATAAATTATATAATAATAAAATAATAAATAAATAAAATGAATAAGATAAATAAAATATAAATAATAAAATATATTATAATAATAAAAATGAAAAAAAAAAGAAAACCCCCCGCCGGCCAGGCCGCCGACCGGCCCAGCCGGCCACGCTCGCGCGCTCCCGCCCGAATCCGCCCGGCCCCACCCCGATCCCCGACGTGAGCCGCCCTCCCACGCTGCGCCCGCCGCCCGCCTCGGTCGCCCGCCTCGGCCCCCGCGCCGCCGTAGGCCCCCGCACACCCCCCCCCCCCACGCGCCCGGGATTCCCGCCGAAAACTCCGCTCCCGCCTCCCGCTTCCCGCCACCCCGCGCGCGCCATGCCCCTGGGCCCCGCTCGCCCGCCTCCGGATTCGCGCACGCACAGCGCCCCACCTTGGCCCCGTGCCGCTCGCCCTCCCGCGCCTCCCGGGCCCCGCCCACGTGCCGACTAGCTCCGCAGCCCCATCGCCGCACCGCGCCGAACCGCACGCGCCGCGCGCGATTCCCACCCCGCGTCCGCCGAATCCCACGGTCCCGCCCGATTTTCCCGCTCCCTCCGCGATTCGCGACTCCCACACGCGTACGCCCGGCGACCGACTTCCCGTTGACTCCCGTGCCTATAAAAAGGACCGTAGGTCCCTAGGGGTTTTCCCTGATCCCAGAAAGCAGCCGCCACCCAGAGAGCCACGCCGCCAGAAAAAAAAGGGGACCAGAGGCTGCGCCGCCAGGGGAAGAAAAGGGAGAAAAAAAAAAGGGGAAGAAGAGGAAGAATAAGAGGAGGGTACCGTCGTCCACCGGAGATCGTCGCCGTCGTCGTGCCGCCAAGGGACTGCTGCGCCATCCACTTCGTCTACGCGTCGCATTCGTTCCGCGATCGTCAAGCCGTCAGATCTACGGTAGGCCATGTTCCCGATGCAAATTTTAGCAACGCATTAGACCTAATAAACATAAATTGATTTTAGTTGCACCATAATTTTATTTTCAGCAGCATTAATCCCCACTAAAACCCCCGAAAACCCGTATGAACACGTATGAACTAGTTGCATCTAATTAATAGACAACCGTAGTTAATTAATTATTGTACTTTGCCTTCATGCATGTCATCGCATGTTGATTAATGTGTGTGCATCATGTTGATTTGTATGTATTTTCTTGTATGTGTGATCACGAGTAGAGGAACGTGCTCAAGAGATCGTGTACGAGGATTTTCAGAATCAAGACTTCGAAGCGCTTGAGCAACCCTATCCGCCGGAGCAAGGCAAGTGTCCTTGAAGCATATTGATCCTGTTTTAAAATAAATGTTTTGTTTGCAAAACTGCATGCTTGTGTCAAATTGATGGGAATCCTATGGTAGGAAGTTTACTAGTTTTGTTTGACCACCCTTGTCACCTGGGAAATATGGTAGAGAGTCGGGATGGACTTTTTACCTTTTGCTTCGCTTAATCAACTGGGATGGGAATAACTATACCTCTCAATTTAGTTATGCATGGATGAGATTATGGTTAACATGAACTGGTTAAATATGGTATGGTAATGGGTGATCTAAGCAAGCTTGGTATGTGGATGGGTTGGATGTTATCGTGGTTTGCTTGCTTTAGATCTAAGGACCGGTTCATGCGAGAATAAGCCAGGACTACAGTGCCACCACGAGGCCAAGTATGGGTGCGGCGTAGCTGATTAATTAGGGCTTTGCTAGTGCTGTTTGGACCATTGTGGATGCTCGGGGAAGGGGTAGTCGGATTGGGTTTGTTGATGATTGGTGGGACTACCCTGGGATCCGAATGGCTCAAGAGGGGGCCCTTGGTTGAAGATGTGCTCAGTTGGAGGCATCGCCACCGGTGAAACCTCAGTGGGGTCTGAATAGGCTAGTAATCCCTTTGTAAAGGCTATTTTGTGATCTCTTGGGCATACACCAACGGAAGTGTGTAATATGACTGACGGGTCATGGGCATAAGGGAGATTCTTAGTCGCTGAAAGGTGATGAAATCACGAACACGTGGGTAAAGTGGTACAAACTCTGCAGAGTTAATTAAAACTATCATGATAGCCGTGCTCCCGGTTATGAGCGCCTGGACAACTTCCATGATTAGAGGGAAATTGGGATTTGGAATGGTTATGGTTTGGTAATGGTTATGGTTGATATTATGATTATGGTTATGGTTATGGATGGAATTATAGTTTATGACATTGATTATGGTTATTGGTAATGGTGAATTATGGACTGGTATTATTACGGTTACATGGTTTATGATGGGATTACTTCACATACATATAATATATTGCTTTCCAAATGGTTTTACTGTACTTTTCAGCACTTAGCCATTATTATTGTCGTCATTTGAATCAGCCACATGTCATACTTTCCACATTTGCTGAGTACGACATGTACTGACTCTTGCAATCCCCCACCCCAACAGTTGCAGGTCAGGATTATGAGTTTAATGGCGATAATGCGGAGTTCTAGGCCGTGTCTACTGTCAGCTTTGCCTGTGGTGTTATTGGAGCTGCGCTATCCCTTTTGCTTAGTTTGCTTAGTTTGCTTAATTAGCTTATTTCCGCTGCATTAGTTGAACTTGTCATTAATATTCATTAGAGCTTGTATTCGAGGATTTAATGAATTATGTAATAAGAGTACTTATTTAATAATTTGAGCTGTGGTAATTATCTGTTTTTCATTTGTGAATCACTCGTGTATGTGTGTTGAACATCCCGGGCACAAATATGCGCTAGCTTGGTTCATTTTCGGAATCGGGCGTCACACTGCCAAAATTTTGTTTGCTGCCAATTCTTCGCCACTCTTGCTGCCGAGCTTCACCTTCGCCGTCGAGCTTTGCCGTTGTCGCCGTGCTTCGCCATCGCCACTTCCTTTCCTTCCTTCCAGGTACGCCAAGCTTTGCCCTCACCATCGTCGCCGAGCTTCGACCTTGACACCAGGTACGCTGCTGCTTCCTTCCCTCCTCTGTCCCCGTGCCACCTCCCTCCTCGCCCTCGCCGCCGGCCGAGTGATGTCCTTGTCGTCGCCGCACCCTAGGTTCCTATCTAATTTTGGAACCCTAGGTGAGTTGGTCAGTCGCCTCAAACCCTAGGTTCCTATATAATTTTCATTAATAAAAGTTTTTGGACATGCAACAAAGTCAAATGAAGATTGTAGGTCATATGAAGATTGGCAATGAATATTGTAGGTCATATGTTATCTCTTACCTAGAGAGTATGATGTGAGCTATGCCAAGTTTCACAAATAACCATTTAACCAATACATGTATGCTATCTTGTCAATGGGGGCACTGAGAGGTAAGGCCAGCTTTACTTAGTCCTTTAACATTGGAGCATAATATTGGTTTGTTGATGGTCAAATTGGTATTAAGAAGTGGCAGGATATTTTCCTTATCTGTTTAGTCAACATTTATTTGTTAATAAAGTCTTCTACATGATTCTATCTTCTAATTTCATATTGCTTTGAAATATTATTTGGTACACTTTGTTATACTTGTGGGCAGTTATTGATGTAGTAGCATAGATGTCCTTTTTTGTCAAAAAAACAGCACGAAGATTATTTTGTGAAAAAATTTAACTTTTAAACTTTCCCATGTTTAAATCATTTACAATTATAGTATAAAGCAAAGAACCATGAAGTGCAACTTGAAATAAAACATGAAGATAGAAGCATTATCAGTAGTTCACTTAATATCTACTATCACAATATTTCCCCTATAAAACATGAAGATGTATCGCCCTTTGAATCAATTTGCTATTTTTGAATTAATTTGCTTCTGAATTTTGTTTGCTAATTGCTACACTAAAGGTATGTGTCCTATACTCCTAATATATAATTAGATATGTTGATATATATAGGGTCGACTAGACATTGCCATAAAAAATGGCCTGGGCGATTAGAGGATCGGCCAGGGCGACTAGGATCGATTAGTCGCCCTAGTCGATGATTAGTCGTCCTAGTCGACCTAGTCGGTGGGTAGGCGACTAGGGTCGGCTAGGCGACTTGAAAACATTATGAATTGTGAATTGTGAATTGTTATTGTTTAATTTTTGATATAATTGTTTTTGTCGGCTTTTGATACAAGCAATACACGTGCCTAGCTAATGCATTAGTCAGTCGCCTCAAACCCTAGAATGAAACTTGGTCAATCACCTTGGTCAGTCGCCTTAAACCCTAGAATGTCTTATCAAACCATAGAATGCTTCCATCTTTTTCTTCATGCAACACTTCATGTAGAGTTAATATGCCATTCATTATATTTTTTGTCTTATTAGTTCTAGTATGGAAAGCCCTAAGAAGACTAGTGCTGGTAGTAACAATAAAGAAGACAATATGTAGACTAGTGACTCCAGAAGTTCAGGCTCCTTTCACAGTCCATCGGATCTTTTTTTGAATATAAAAATTAAAAATACTTCAGAAGATCTCAACCCGGAATATGATCATACCGATGAGGTATGGATCACGAATCTTAATTTTAGCAGTTCAAGTTAATGTTGGTTGTCAAGTATACGAAGTCTTATAATTCTTTTCTAGCTAGATTAATTGCGAAGACAACGAGATGACTTCGACTCCTAAAACCGCAGAAGGTATTCAATGGATGAATCCTCAGGTTCACTCAAGCCGAAACGAGGGAAAGGAGGTCCCAATAAGGGTCCATTGGACTGCATCATGTACATAACAATGGTCGGTCTAGGTGGGCTTCCCCAAGAACCACTGGATTCAGTTACCAAGTACCGAAATGCATGTAGTTTTCCTTTTAGAGAGCTTGTGCCGATCACAATCGAGAATTGGATAAAATTACCTGAGGAGACCAAGAATGAGTTGTGGGAAAGGATAAAGAAACAATTCAAGTTCTCGAAAGGGACAGAAGAAGCTGTAAAGAAAGCAACATTGGTCTTTTATGGCAAGAAGTTTCGTGACTGGAAGAGTTAAATGAATGCTTATGTTAAGGCTGATAAGGTCCCTAGCACGAGGAAGATGGGAGAAATCACAAAAACTCAGTGGCAAGAATTTGTTCGTCAAAATACCAAACCTAATGCTAAAGCCCTAAGTGCAACTAGGTCAAAGCTTGCCAAAAAGAACAAATACCATCATCACTTAGGGTCTGCCAGATATGCCCCCAAAGTCCAGAAATAGAATAAGATATTAGACAAAATTACCAGTAAGGACAATCCTCACCCGTTAGAAGGCTGCAATGAGAGAACCCAGCGGTGGGTCTTTTGATGAGGACATCACTCCTATGCATATATACAACACTCCATTCAACATACAAGATGCAATCAATAGAATTCACACATTAATTTCAGAGGTGAGCTTGTTCTTGTATGTTTCCTTATATATTTTTGAGAATAGATTGCTACCTAATGACTTAATTGTGATTAGGATCCATGGAGAAGTTAAATGAGTAATTGTAGGAAGATTTAGGGGCATGAAGTACCAAAGGATACGTTCAAAGAGGATAGAAACCGACCCCAACTCAAAATCGTGTTCAACTCGGAGTCCAGGAGCAGTACACACTAAAACGGATGCCCAGGACGCATTCGAACTCCGACATATGCATGGCAAGGGGAGAGGATAACCTTTCCAATGGCGATGGTCTAATGTCAAAATTTCTTCAAAGTCGTAGGGAATCGTCAAAATAAAATCAAGTTCAGAATCTGTCAGGATGCTGCGCCACCGTATTGGGCCATTGGGCCTTGTATCAAGTCTAAGTCCATTATTTTCATATCTTAGGGTTAGATCACGACCCTAACACCCCCTTCGACGTCCTCCCACATATATATACTCTATAGTAGCCGCCATGAACAATTGGTTTTTGCTTAGATTAATCTGTTATACATAGTTTCGCCATTCATCGATTTGTGAAACCCCAACTTAGCAATTCAGATTGCTTCTACCTTGTTCTTGCTTGTGTTCTCGGTTGCACTTGCAGATATAAGCCTTCTTAGTGAGGTCAAGAGTGTGCAACATGGTTGATAACCAATGGAGCAGTGGTGTAGTGATTGCAGGGGTTTTCGTGTTCTACTCGAGAGCCTTGGATCATCAACGTCGAGATCTCCATCAACCGACTTATCCATTACCTCTCGGAAGATCGGGCCTCATCTTTCCTTATCAATAGGTATCAGATTTCGAGGTTTCTATTTAGGTAATTCATCTATCCATTACATTAGTTTTGTTTTTCATACCTAGAGTCCACAGAAAAGCCACAAAAAACTTGCAGTTTAGTAGATCTGTTCATTACTTTGTCCAAACCACCATTGAGCCTTTACGACTTTTGTTTTCAGTTTAGTTTTGTTGAGTTTGTGTCTATTGTTGAGTCAAATTGCTGCTTTAGAAAGTGTTTTTGGTCTTAGTTTTAGTTTTGCGTTGTGTTGATTCATCCTCTTGAATCACGTCATCACGTCCAGATTAGATTCATCTCTGTCCAGTTCGGTATTTTCATCAATCTCACTCATACGAACTCGGATTTTGGAGTTCTTTTACTTTCGAGAAATCTTAAGAAGTTCTCTACAACTTTTGTATTCATAGGTTTCCCATTAAACAAAGATATCATGGTCAAAAGTGCATTAGATCTGAATCTGTTCTCGATCTAGAATTTCTGAATAGTCTGTATTTCGGTGACAATATCTCTAATTCTTCTTTTTCAAAATAGGTCTTCCATATATTGAAATTAAATAGGAGAGATATATCTACAATATTTCTATTGTAAGTTTTTCTATTTAGAGCCTCTAAGCGTGCCTATTTGTCCTTGGAAGATTGAGCAGAAAATCTGCGACAGACACACGAGATATCTTTGATTGGTTTTTATTGTGTTCTTCTTTTGCAGCACATTCTGAGAAAAGAAAGACAAAATAAAAAGTCAAGTGCAAAACAAGATACAAAAGCCACACAAAAAATAGGAAAAAAACAAAAAAAACAAAACAGAAGTGCTTGCATCCTTTGTGTCATCTAGTTTTGTCTCATATCTTGCTTGCTTGAACTACTAGGAATACATTTAGGCCAGCAACTTTGACAAGTACTTTGGACACTTATTCAACTTTAATATCTGATTTCATTGTTGCTAATCCTTGCTATATATAAAGTGTCATCCAAGCTACACCTTACTCTTGAGCAGAATCGATACACCTATGCAATCATCCCACACTTTATTAGTTTATTCATATCGGCCACCGTTTGCCACCTGCGGTGTCGGTAAGAACACTTGTAAGAGCGTGGTAAGACGCTTGAGAGTGTGTGATTACACTTACTCTTTGCCATTATCCTTTGTAGTTGATAGGGATAACATATTGTTTTGTTGTCTTCTATTTGCTACTAACAATGTCAGGTAAAAGCAAGAATCATGCATTATATGCTGAGATGATTGACATGATGAAGACGGCGATGGAGTTGCTCGCTAAGAATCAAACGTCAACTAAGGTTTCACATGAAATTCAGACCACCTTTACAACACCTTACATAAGAAGTAATTACATTCTCCCATCTCTTCCTTCTTATGATGGTTGTGGCTATGATGAATATATTACTTGGGAAATAGAGTTGGATAAAAATTTTCGACAATGTCATATGTGTGAGAGGAGAAAGATTAGAAACATTGCAAGAGCATTAGTAGTTTGTGCATTGACTTGGTGGAACAACTTAAATGATCTAGAAAAACCTCGAACATGGAAGGATATGAAAATTTGTATGCGAGAAACTTTTATAAATGTATCTAACTGCAAAGATGAAGTGCATCAATTTGTGGAGAAATTTCTTGTTGTACCTCCTTTTGTGGCTAACGTTTTGCAGGGTAATATAGAAAATAATATAGATGATGCAAAAGATAATGAGGCTTTCGACAACACTTGTGAAATTTGAGATGGATCAACTCATAATGTACTTGAAATCACTGCTGAAAATGGTAAGGCAAAACATTCTACAAATACAAAAGGTGAGAAGTTTTTGGATGTTCTGAATTTTTTCACCAATCATGCTATTTTGGGGGAGCAACTATTAGAATCGTTTATTTATACACCATTGTCACATGTTGATTTTCCTGCTGATCGTTACGCCAAGAAAGAGTTGTGTGATAATTATATTGTACCTATGCTAGAACAATCAAATGAATTTGATACTTTATCACTCACTTGTGCTGAAATTAAGCATTTGATTCCAATTACATGTGAAAGGGATGAGCTGAAATTGTTGTCTTCTCTAAATACTTTGGGTTATTGTAAGACCTATATGTGCTGAATACATTGGCTTGTAGTGAATACACTTGGCTTTGATGATAAAAGTTTCGAATATCACCAAAACACCTTTTTATCAAGGTCCGACTCTAGCTCAGAGCTACAGCAAGGTCTGACGGTAGGTCTGGCTTGTTTTGGGTAGCTCCGGCTATGTTCGAAGCTAGGTCTGATTTCTTGGTAAGGTCCGACTAGCTTTGGTTAGCTCTGGTGAGCTTTATATTTAGCTCCGGTATGTCTTTGATAGCTCCGGCATATATTTGATAGCTCTGGAATGCTTTTGCTAAGCTCCGACGTACTTTGTCTAGCTCTGGTTTTGGGTTGACTAGTTTTGACTAGTTTTTTGTAAGCTCCGGTGCTAGTATCTACTAGTTGTGGTAAGCTCCGGTAGGTGCTTCATTGTACTAGTTTTGTTAGCTCCGGCTCAAGGTCCAGGTTGCTCTGGCAAGGTCCAGAACTTGACCGTAGTGCTTCTGCTTTTCATTTGCAATGTTTCGTACTTGCTTTACATGATTGGAAAGATTGCTTAGTATTCATTTGCTAAGTTTTTTGTGTGTTTTGGATGATATGGCTGATATCGTTTTGCTATGCTTTGCAACATGCTTATGTGAGGTTCTCACGTAAGGTGTTGTGTTCGGAACTAACTTGAGTCAAGTCAAGGACTTGGGCTCATATGGATTGGTTGTTTATTCATGTGCAGATGTTGCTTGAGTCAAGTCATGGCTGGTTACGGGATCCATTGGACTAGTCTCAGGGAGGAGATGAGGTTCCAACAACCAAGTTCGGAAGGAATTGTGGTTGAGCTGATCAGGAGGTCGCGCAGGATGATTGAATCAAGAACAATGCATATGAAGGTATCGTGAACGTCATTGGAAGATGTTTGCACGTATGCAAGGAGTGCATGGACGTGGCTACATGGTTCTGGGACGTGATGAAGAGATGTGGACATAAAGAATTGCTCAGAAAGGTCCAACCGACTAGGTTATGGACTCAGGCTGCGGCTGAGTCGGATTTGACTCAAATATGGAAAGATTTGAGTTGGTTATGATAGTATTTCATGTGGGACATGAATTTGAGTTGTTTAGGAATGTGGGATACATTCCTAAGGTGTTTGGAAGTCTTAAGATTGCTTCTATCTGCGTATAGAAGAATCTTGAGCAGTTACGGAAAGTTACGATTCGTGATCTGAGTAGGATTGGAGTCCTAGTTGATATTAGGTTGGCCTAAGGGCTGGTTATATAAGCAAGGGAGCCCAAAGCTCGTGGTGCACGACTTTGGGGCTGTTCCTCTTGTGTTCTATTGAATAAAATTCGTAGCTTGAAGGAACTTTTGTGCCTAGTTCGTCAGAGTTGTTCCAGACAAGTTTTATTCATCGAGTTTCTGGACAGCACTACCTTTTGTTGGTGGTTTTAACATAACTCGAGTTTTACAGATCCAATTGACGTGATTCTTTTCGGGTTGTCTTCACAACTTGATTGTATATCATATGTCAAAATTGCACGGTCATTGGATTTGTGGTCTATGATCTACACGAGTTTCTTTGCAGCGTTCTTGAACTGTTTCTTTCGATCATAACATGAGTTTTTCTCGACGGATTTGAGTGATTATTTTTGTGTTGTCTTCGTGACTTGGTTCTCTCTGATATCTATCACTTTTGTCATGGTGAAACACGTTTAGATTAGTCTCACATACGATTTCTTTAACAGATCATTTTTCTGCAGAAAGGGTTTGGGGTTTAATTGTTTCCGCTGCGTAAGATTTTTAAATCTACCATTCACCCCCCCTCTGGTAGCTTTTTACGTGATCTTCGATCCTACAATTGGTATCAGAGCCACGGTGCTCTAATCTTTGTGATTTGCACGTGTTTTTTGACTAATCATCATGGAGAAGTACTCCGCCAAACCTTGTGTGTTTGCTGGTATTGATTTTCAGGTTTGGAAGGCACGCATGGAGGCTTTCATCCAGGCACAAGGCTTTGCAATATGGGAGAAGGTATACAAGCCTTACGAAGTGCCATCAAACGATCAAGTTACAGCTACAAATCTGAGAGATGTCGAAGACAACAACAAGGCTTGGAACTTGATCATACAAGGATTAACTCAAAGCGACTTCGACCGTGTTGCACACCTCCGATCTGCATACGATGTGTGGAAAGCACTTTGTGACTACCACGAAGGATCCAACACGATCAAAGAGGTAAGGCAAGACATGTTCAAAAAGGAATACATGCGCTTCGAGATGCAACCCGGTGAGTCTATTGATGACCTTTTTGCTCGCTTTAATAAAATTCTCAGCAACTTGCGTAGTGTCAATATTTATTTTTCAGATGCTGAAAATGCTAGGCAATTGCTAAGTGCATTAGATATGTCAATTTGGGAGACGAAAGTCACATCTATTCGTGAAACTACTGTCATGAGTTCTCTTCATTAGATGTACTCTATTCTAAACTAAAAACTCATGAAATTGACATCCTAGCACGTAAGAACCCAAATAAGTCTATTGCATTTGTTTCACAACGTGATATGTCTAGCTCCGGCCAATCATCATCTTGCAATACTCTTGTTTTGTTGTCCTCACTAACCCTGGAGCAGATCGAAGAATTTCCAGAAGAGGAGTTGGCACTCATCTCTACTAGATTCTCAAAAGCATTGCAAAATGTGAGAACTAGAAGGAGAGGAAGCTCCGGACCTCAACGCTGTTTTGAATGTGGTAAAACAGGACACTTTCGTACAGAATGCCCTAACCTTTCAAGTCCGACCACCCGGGAAGAAAAACAAAGCAAGGTCCGGACCTCCTCTGGAAATTCCAACAAGAAGAAGAAAGGTACCATAGGACGCAAGATGATCAACAGTTTCATCACCGCGCTTCAAGAGTTCAGTTCAAGTGACGTGGACATTGGAAGTGATGAAGATGAAGATGATTTGGCAAACTTGTGCTTTATGGCGAGTAAGTCAAGATCAAGTATGGAGGAGGCAGAACACAACAGCGACAATGAAGAGGTATGTCCTACTTGCGAAGAAATATGTGATGTTATTTCTCGTGCCACTGTTATTGTTAAGAAAAAGGACAAAAAGCTTAGGAATAGTGCTGCTAAAATTGAATCACTAGAATCTGAAATCAACCGTTTAAAAACTTTGATTCCTAGTGATGACGCATGTTCCTCATGTGATTTAATATATGAACAATTGTCCTCATTAAGAAGTGCGCACACCTCCACACTTGATAAACTTGAGTTAGAAATTGAAATGAACAAAGAGCTTGCTGCACTTAATGATAAAAACTCGAAAGATGTTGGTTGTTCTACAATTGATTTGCATTGTTCTACTTGTGATGATCTTGATAAGAAACTACAGGATGCTATGAATGAAATTTCTATATTGAACAATGCTTTACGCTCTCATGAAGTTAAATTTTGTTCCAATTGCAAACTAAAAGGAAAAACTTCATGTGAAAATTGCCTTGATCTGTCCAATAAACTTGATGACATGCATAGGACATTATATCGGTTTTGTAATGGGAATAAGAACCTAAACTTGCTGTTGAATTCTTCCAAGACATGCAATGATAAAACTGGTTTAGGTTTTGATTCTCATGCTCATGCTAAGGCACATCCACCTAAAATTGTAAAGTCATTAGGAAGTGGTTTGATTCAAACAGTTCCTAAACAAAAGAAAGTGGTTTTCAAATCTGCAGGAGTATTGTCTCATTTGGTTTCAAATAAAAATGTTGTTTGCTCATCTAGACATGAACAGAAAGTTAAATTTCATTGTACCTTCTATGGTAGAGATGGTAATGTCATAGATTTTTGTTATAGACTAGCTAAACAACAGAAAAGGGAAAGAATGGTTGCTAGATCTCATAACTTTCATGCAAAATTTGCTGCACCCATTGAACCGAATGTACAACCTGCTGTTTTGAGTCAAAAACATTCAAAGTTTACCTCCGGACCTTCTGTTTTTGCCTCCAGAGCTACTGATTTTTGTTCTACACAAGTAACATCTTATAGGTCAGTAGTTAAGAATAAAAAATCTCATACTTTGACTCATAAACCTGCTGTTTTGTCTCAGTTTTCGCGTGTTTTTCCTGCTGCACGTCGCGTGACTCAGTACTGGATTCCTAAATGCCTTTTGACTAACCCCAGTATTGAGTCATCGACGTATTGTGCTTCTATGTAGGTTACACGCTTGAGGAAGGAGAACATTTGGATTGTGGATTCAGGTTGCTCACGCCACATGATCGGTAACAAAGATTGGTTCTCCTCCCTCTCTTTTGTGTCACGTGTAGAGAATGTTACTTTTGCCGATAATTCTTCAACTCCTATAATTGCTAAGGGTTCGGTTAGAGTAAATGATCACTACACTTTGAAGGATGTGGCACTTGTCAAAAATTTGAAATACAACTTGCTTTCTGTTTCACAATTGCTAGATGAAAATCTGGAAATTATTTTCAAAAAAAAACTGCTCCAAAGTTGTAAGTTCAAATAGTGAGCTTATTTTTAACATGTCTCGGTTTGGAAGAGTTTTTAAAGCTGATTCTGATATGTCTTCCTCTAAGCATAGGTGTGCTAATGATTCAAAGGATTTATATTTTTGGCATCGTAGACTTGGTCACGTAGGCTTTGATCACCTAACGCGTGTTAGTGCTCTTGATCGCATACGTGGGTTGCCTAAGCTTAAAGGGGACAAAGAAATTGTGTGCTCTTCTTGTAGACATGCTAAGATGGTTGCAGGTTCACATACCCCTCTCACATTGATCATGACAACTGAACCATGTCAACTTTTGCATCTTGACACCGTAGGACCTTCACGTGTTCAATCCTTCGGAGGTAAATGGTATGTTCTTGTTATTGTTGATGATTATTCTAGATACTCTTGGGTTTACTTTAAGGCATCTAAGAATGAAGTTTTTAGTCACTTTAGAACTTTATTTCTTAGATTATCAATTGATCACTCAGGGCCATTAAAAGGAATTAGAAGTGATAATGGAACTGAATTTAAAAATCAATCTTTTGATCACTTTTGTGCTGAAAATAGAATAGATCATCAATTTTATTCCCCATATGTACCTCAACAAAACGGTGTTGTAGAAAGAAAGAACAGAACCTTAGTTGAGATGGCTAGGACTATGCTTGATGAATATCAAACTCCTAGGAAATTTTGGGCTGATGCGTTAGCAACCGCTTGTTATGTCTCAAATCGTGTTTTCTTGCGTGCTAAGCTAGGTAAAACACCATATGAGCTTCGGTTTGGACATAGACCTAGTGTTACACACTTTCGGGTCTTTGGTTGCAAATGCTTTGTTAAGAAATATGGTAATCTTGATAAATTTGAACCTTGATCCATTGATGGCATGTTTCTTGGTTATCCATCTCATACTAGAGGCTACCGTGTGCTTTTACTTGACACTAACAAAATTGTGGAGACTTGTGAAGTGTCTTTTGATGAAGCTAGCCCAGGTACTAGCTCTGGTGTTGCAGGACCAGATCCGTATCCTCAGGGGGAGGGTATTTTCGAAGATGAAGACGAGCCGGTGATACTGCCTAGTAGTTCCGAAGTTGATACGTGTCCAGCTCCGGACATTGAACAAGCTCCGGCTATCACCTATGCTGGTCCTGAGTGTCCACAAGTCACAAGCTCATCAATCTACGATGAACCTAATGAAGAAGAAGCTTGTGAGACATCTGTTCCCCTACGTTTTTACAAAGATCATCCCCCACAACAGATGATTGGAAGCTTGCATGAACGAGTCACACGGTCCAGATTTTGCGATCCAAACTCTTATGCTCATTTTGCTTTTGTTGCTTCTTTTGAACCCAAAGATATATCACGCACTCACTAATGAATCTTGGATTATTGCGATGCAAGAAGAATTAGAAAATTTTGAAAGAAATAATGTTTGGAAACTTGTACCTCCACCATAAGGTCACACTTTAATTGGAACTAAATGGGTATATAAAAATAAACAAAGTGAGGATGGGGTTGTGGTTAGGAATAAGGCTAGGTTGGTTGCTCAAGGTTTCACTCAAGTTGAAGGTCTAGATTTTGATGAAACTTTTTCTCCTGTCGCTAGATTAGAAGCCATAAGAATTTTGTTAGCTTTTGCAGCATCTAAAGGTTTTAAGCTATATCAAATGGATGTTAAAAGTGCTTTTCTTAATGGCTACATAGATGAGGAGGTTTATGTCAAACAACCACCGGGTTTTGAAAATCCAGATTTTTCTAATCATGTTTACAAACTATCCAAAGCCTTATACGGTCTCAAACAAGCCCCTAGAGCATGGTATGATAGGTTAAAAACATTCTTACTTGAAAAGGGGTTTACCATGGGCAAGGTTGATAAAACTCTTTTTGTGCTTAAACATGGCAATGACTCATTATTCGTTCAAGTGTATGTGGATGATATTATCTTTGGTTGTGCTTCTCATGATCTTGTGTCCAAGTTTTCAGCAATGATGAGTTCTGAATTTGAAATGAGTATGATGGGTGAACTCACTTACTTTTTGGGGCTGCAAATCAAGCAAACCAAGGAGGGTACCTTTGTGCATCAAACGACGTATACCAAAGACCTCTTAAGGTGCTTCAGCATGGACAAAAGCAAGCCTCTTCGGACACCAATGGGAACAGCAACAACACTTGAACTTGATGAAGATGGTGAATCTGTGAATCAAAAAGAATATAGAAGCATGATCGGATCACTTTTGTACCTCACAGCATTAAGACCGGACATACAATTCAGCGTATGTCTTTGTGCACGGTTTCAAGCCTCCCCACGTGTTTCACATCGTCAAGCCGTCAAAAGGATTCTCAGGTACTTACATGGAATACAAGAATTTGGCATTTTTCTTCCTTCTTCCTCAATCGTTACTTTGAAAGCTTTTTCGGATGCTGATTTTGGGGGTTGTAGGATTGATAGGAAAAGTACTTCTGGTGCTTGTCATTTTCTTGGTAATTCTCTTGTTGCTTGGTCCTCTAGAAAACAAAATTCAGTTGCTCAATCCACAGCTGAATCTAAATATGTAGCTGCTGCTAGTGCTTGCTCACAAATTCTTTGGATTGTTCAAACACTTAAGGACTATGGGGTTGATCTAGATAGTGTTCCACTATTCTGTGATAACACTAGTGCCATTTGCATTGCTAAAAACCCCGTGCAACATTCTAGAACTAAGCACATTGACATTAGGTATCACTTTCTCCGAGATAATGTTGAAAAAGGAAACATTGTGCTTCACCATGTAGATACCGAACAACAATTGGCTGACATTTTTACAAAACCTTTGGATTTCACTCGTTTTTGTTACATTCGTAGTGAAATAGGGGTTATGCATCCTCATGGCTTAAATTGAGGGGGAGTTTTGAAATTTGGGAAGTCTATGTGTGAATCTAAAATTAAAATAATATGAGCATAGTATTTCATACATATATGACTTTGTGATTCCTTTTACATGCTGAAAGTTCTTAACATTACTCGTGTTATACATTTTGTAGTTTTTGCCATGTCTAGTAATCGGAATAATTACTTACACTAAAACTAGTCATGGTCGAACTTTCTTGCTGTTTTGAACTTGTTACATGTTCACAGGTGCTTTTAATCATTAAGAATTAATCAAGTAATCAACTCAAATGTTGAGTTTTTATGAACAAATATAAATTGAGAAAAGATCAAGAGAATATGCATGCATCGCACTTCTTCTTTTGAGACGGCTTGTCATTGCACTTAGATATGAACTTGGAAGAAGTTGTGTATGACTAAAACCATGTCCTTAAGCTTCTGATTGTCAAATGACATAGGCTTGGCTTGGTTGGTTAGAATAAGGCAGATGCGCATATAATCTCTTGCAAATATCATATGATCTAATTTTGTACTTTGAAAAATATTAAAATGCAGCAACAAGTGTCATGCTTTCAGGTTTTGAAATAGTTAAGGTTGTGAGATCATGACTTGCTTAAATTGAAATTTACATTTGATCTCTAGCATGGCTTACACTACTTTATGTATCTCATTGATGTGATAGTGTAAGTTACTTGATAGTATGACTTGGATGAGCTTTGTTTATATGTATATGTTATAATATGCTCATAACAACTAAAGAGGGAGAGATAATTTGTTTATATGCTCATGACTTGTTGAATACATTGTCAAAGGGGGAGAGATAAGCATGAAGAGAAAGAGAATATGTGCATAAGGAGAGATAATAAAGGGGGAGATATTTTCTTCTCATTTTACTTTTGATTTACAAAAGGAGAGAAATTACCTTCAAAACTTTTATGTGAATAAGTCAATGTTCGGATTTTAAATGGTGTTGTCAATGCATTCATCAAGGGGGAGATTGTAAGACCTATATGTGCTGAATACATTGGCTTGTAGTGAATACACTTGGCTTTGATGATAAAAGTTTCGAATATCACCAAAACACCTTTTTATCAAGGTCCGACTCTAGCTCAGAGCTACAGCAGGTCCGACGGTAGGTCCGGCTTGTTTTGGGTAGCTCCAGCTATGTTCGAAGCTAGGTCCGATTTCTTAGTAAGGTCCGACTAGCTTTGGTTAGCTCCGGTGAGCTTTATCTTTAGCTCCGGTATGTCTTTGATAGCTCCGGCATATATTTGATAGATCCGGAATGCTTTTGCTAAGCTC
The DNA here is from genome assembly GCA_036927565.1 of Tuctoria greenei. Taxonomy (NCBI): domain Eukaryota; kingdom Viridiplantae; phylum Streptophyta; class Magnoliopsida; order Poales; family Poaceae; genus Tuctoria; species Tuctoria greenei. Next base: position 16,739,251 of record JAYESD010000006.1, read on the forward strand.
CGACGTACTTTGTCTAGCTCCGGTTTTGGGTTGACTAGTTTTGACTAGTTTTTGGTAAGCTCCGGTGCTAGGATCTACTAGTTTTGGTAAGCTCCAGCAGGTGCTTCATTGTACTAGTTTTGTTAGCTCCGGCTCAAGGTCCGGGTTGCTCTGGCAAGGTCCGGAACTTGACCGTAGTGCTTCTGCTTTTCATTTGCAATATTTCGTACTTGCTTTACATGATTGGAAAGATTGTTTAGTATTCATTTGCTAAGTTTTTGGTGTGTTTTGGATGATATGGCTGATATCGTTTTGCTATGCTTTGCAACATGCTTATGTGAGGTTCTCACGTAAGGTGTTGTGTTCAGAACTAACTTGAGTCAAGTCAAGGACTTGGGCTCGTATGGATTGGTCGTTTATTCATGTGCAGGTGTTGCTTGAGTTCAAGTCATGGCTGGTGACGGGGTCCATTGGACTAGTCTCAGGGAGGAGATGGGGTTCCAACAACCAAGTTCGGAAGGAACTGTGGTTGAGCTGATCAGGAGGTCGCGCAGGATGATTGAATCAAGAACAATGCATATGAAGGTATCGTGGACGTCATTGGAAGATGTTTGCATGTATGCAAGGAGTGCATGGACGTGGCTACATGGTTCCGGGACGTGATGAAGAGATGTGGACATAAAGAATTGGTCGGAAAGGTCCAACCGACTAGGTTATGGACTCAGGCTGCAGCTGAGTCGGGTTTGACTCAAATATGGAAAGATTTGAGTTGGTTATGATAGGATTTCATGTGGGACACGAATTTGAGTTGTTTAGGAATGTGGGATACGTTCCTAAGGTGTTTGGAAGTCTTAAGATTGCTTCTATCTGCGTATAGAAGAATCTTGAGCAGTTATGGAAAGTTACGATTCGTGATCTGAGTAGGATTGGAGTCCTAGTTGATATTGGGTTGGCCTAAGGGCTGGTTATATAAGCAAGAGAGCCCAGAGCTCGTGGTGCACGACTTTGGGGCTGTTTCTCTTGTGTTCTATTGAATAAAATTCGTAGTTTGAAGGAACTTTTGTTCCTAGTTCGTCAGACTTGTTCCAGACAAGTTTTATTCGTTGAGTTTCTGGACAGCACTACCTTTCGTAGGTGGTTTTATCATAACTCGAGTTTTACAGGTCTAATTGACGTGATTCTTTTCGGGTTGTCTTCACAACTTGATTGTATATCATATGTCAAAATTTCACGGTCATTGGATTTGTGGTCTATGATCTACACGAGTTTCTTTGCAGCGTTCTAGAACTGTTTTTTTGTCGTGTAGGACAGATTGACCTTTGTTCAATCTTTCGATCATAACATGAGTTTTTCTTGACAGATTTGAGTGATTCTTTTTGTGTTGTCTTCTTGACTTGATTCTCTCTGATATCTATCACTTTTGTCACGGTGAAACACGTTTAGATTAGTCTCACACATGATTTCTTCAACAGATCGTTTTTCTACCGAAAGGGTTTGGGGTTTAATTGTTTCCGCTGCGTAAGATTTTTAAATCTACCATTCACCCCCCTCCCTCTGGTAGCTTTTCACGTACTCTTCGATCCTACAGTTATATTGAATTTGACACTCTTTGTGATCTAGATATCGTAGAGAAAAGAATATTTTCCCAATCTGAATTGCCTTTGTTAAGTAGAAATATTTTTCATGCTATAGGCAAATATGAATATAGTGGTATGTTTATGGTGCATAAAGTTTACATATGTTAAAATGTGCAAGATCCTTTTATGCTACAACAACATGGTAAAGTAAATGAATGCATTAACACTAATAATGTCGTGTCATGTTTTTCTAGTATTTTTTCCTTGCACCATGGACAACAAAAAAAAAAAAGAGAAACGTTGTTCGTTGCGGTTGTGCAATATGGACAGTGCTCACTCTATCCCCAAAAGCCTCTTTGCCAGACATACGATCAAGCCGAGGACGGCTTGTCAACAAGAAGGGGAGAATAATGAGATCAAGCACATTGTCATTGCACATACAAGTATGGCATGATGTTTATTTGTTTTGGATCCTGGCTCGAGTCAATGTGCATGCGTATTTGATGAAGAACATAGAGATGATGCACTATGTCGTCCACCACCTTGGCCTCCTCCTTTGATGCACACAAGAGGATTTGATGGCGTTGCACATATAGACCCACACATGAGAGAAGATGAACTTGAGTCGAGGATGACTCCAATTCAAGAAGGGGAGGATGATGAGGACATCACTCCTATGCATATAGACAACACTTCATTTAACATACAAGATGCAATCAATAGAATTCACACACACCAATTAGTTTTAGAGGTGAGCTCGTTCTTATATGTTTCCTTATATATTTTTTGAGAATAGATTGCTACCTAATGACTTAATTGTGATAAGGATCCATGGGGAAGTTAAAGTAGTAATTGTAGCAAGAATTAGGAGCGTGAAGGACCAGAGGATACGTTCAAAGATGATGGAAACCGACCCCAACTCAAAATTGTGTCCAACTCGGAGTCCAGGAGCAGTATGCACTAAAACGGACGCCCACGACGCATACGAACTCTGTTTTGGACGTTCTACATATGCATGGAAAGGGGAGAGGGTAAACTTTCCAATGGCACTGGTCTCATGTCAAAATTCCTTCAGAGATGAAGAGAATCGTCGAAAAAAATCGAGTTCAGAATCTGTCAGGGTGTTACGCCACCGTATTGGACCATTGGGCCTTGTATCAAGTCTAAGTCCATTATTTTCGTATCTTAGAGTTAGGTCACGACCCCAACACCCCCTTGGACGTCCTCCCACCTATATATACTCCATAGTAGCCGCCATGAACAATTGGGTTTTGCTTAAATTAATCTGTTATACACAATTTTGCCGTTCATTGGTTTGTGAGACCCCAACTTAGCAATTCAGATTGCTTCTACCTTGTTCTTGCTTGTGTTCTCGGTTGCACTTGCAGGGATTAGCCTTCTTGGCGAGGTCAAGTGTGTGCAGCACGGTTGATAACCAACGGAGCGGTGGTGTAGTGATTGCAGGGGTTTTTCGTGTTCTACTCGAGAGCCTCGGATCATCAACGTCGAGATCTCCATCAATCGACTTATCCATTACCTTTCAGAAGATCGGGCCTCATCTTTCCTTATCATCTTTGCTCGGTCAGGTCTGACCAGCGAAGGCAAACTTGAAAAGCCCGACTCTGAAGTAGAGAAAAAATGAAAGAAATAATTGAAAAGCAACAGAAGGGTATCTTCAAGCCGAAGAGGGAGAATGACCAACTTACCGCTATCCTAGAAAACCCTGAATACAGTGGACGGGTTCGAGCAATCTCTTCTCAAATGTCTTGGCTAGATGATTTACCGAAAGATAAAGAGACATATAGAAGATGTGAGAAGTTCAAGAAAATGTTTGATAAAATAATTGCTCAAAAGGTCAAGGAAAATGTACAATAAATAATAGAACAACTTAGATAGTCGGGACAATCAGTGACACTGAGTACAGCAATGGTTCCCGTGCCAAAGGAGCAATTGGTATCTCCAACTGCCTACCCTAGCAGCGTAGGTTCTTGTAACATCCCGTCTTTCTTAAATTAATAAATCGAGTTTATAAAACAATAAAGTGACTAAATAAAAATAATATCTAAATAAAATAATAAACTATAAAACAAGACCAATTAAATAGATGACTAGCGGACCGTCCGCTTGCAACAGCAGCCCTTGGCGCGCCACTTTTTATATCCTCATAGTCTGTGCCCCGTGGACCGCGACCGCATCGTCGCATCGACCGAGTCGCGCCATCCGCTAGCCGACGCACCGTCTCGACTATTCGGCATGCACACGTACTGCAGATTCAGTATCGGCGACCAGTATCATCACACGCTCATGCAAGTGTCACTCAGTATTGCCAATTACAGTTTGACGAATTTACTGCGTCCATCTACCAATTACCTACAATCTTCCGCTAGCCATATAAAATTCAACGTTGTCCTTATCCTTGCTCACTCGCTCCAGTCGAAACCAGTGATCCTCTCATTTCTCTCCTCCTCCCGAGCAGCAAAGGCCACCCATCGATATCCACCAAGGCGCATGTTTTGCCGGATCCGAGGCCAAGGTAAGCTTCTCCGCCGTCTACTCCACGTTCTTACTAGTTCCCAGGTTCTTTCCCCTTCTCCGTTGAGCTACCAGTGACCACCCCCATTTAAGGCCGTCTCCATCCGAGCTGCTGCCGTTTCCCCATCACCTAGGTCCAATCCGGCGCCTCAATCGAGTTAGCCGAGTTCGGAGCCCTCGATTCCTCCGTTCCGTTTTATAGTTGTCCCCTTCCTTATTCTTCCTCTATAGAAGTTTCCAGCAACCATTCATGACCGTAGAGAGATGAAGATGAACGCCCTGTTCATTACCGTAGAGAGGTAGAAGAAGCGCCTTATTTTTCCTGCTCTCTGATTCCGTGGCCATGTGGTATAGTATACGTACTAGCTAATCCATTAACAGCCTACGTGGCCCATACACCCAAGCCTTTGCGGCAACGCTGCTGCTAGCTGCGCAGCCGTGATGCCCAACACGGTTGAGTCAGGAAAACCAGATCCATCAGCCTAATCCCTGCATTAGCTGGCATGTCTAGCTAATCCACTAGTTAATTAGGTATTTGGCCCACCTACGCAAGTGCAGCCCTATAAGCAAGCCTTGGCCTGTGATGCCGTAACATCCAGGTACGGTTCAGCTACAGAACCAAACCAGCAGCCTAAGTTCCAAAGTTAACATTGATTCTATAATTAATTCAATCACTATATTGTAAAATCTGCAACTCCCACATATGAACACTATTAACACGATTCTTCTTCTAAAAATCATAAATACTCATAATCTATTAATACAACTATTTGTGGTATGATGTATTAATGTATGTGTGTGCTTGTTTGTACGGTTTGTTCGTGCGCGCGTGCCGATTCAGAGCAAGTGCCAGAGGAGAACCCAAAGCAGCCGCAAGATCAGAAGTTCAACGCAGCGGACGGTAGCGAAGGCAAGTTTCATGGAACCCTTTTTGTTCATGTCGCACCTATGCGAGGATTATTCCTTGTTTTCTGTATGATAGATTATGCATTTGTATGTATTTTGCAACTCGAGTGATTGAGAGAAGCCATACTAGTTTCCATGATTGCATACTGAGATGATGATATTATGTGATGATGGTTTTGTTGTACATCTGGGGAGAGTATACATATGTTAAGATCGGGGCAGACTGGTCAGTGTTGGTGTAGCGCTACCATGGTGGTAGACTTGCGACTGTGGTTGGTGTATGGTGGCTGCCCTGATGAGCTTTAAGGACCGAGTTGTTTTGACATCTCACTTGACTTCTTTTTGTGCGACCACATGATCCTGTATGGGCAGGGCGTAGCCTAATCCCAGTGGCTAGCCCGACAGTCGTCCACAGTGGTTTATTCGTGGGTGGAGACTCGACTGAGTTATGACCTGGGGTTTGGGGGCGACTGGACTGGGTGATGTTATGACTGAATGTTGGTTATGACGAACTATCGTAGATAGTTCTGTGCATGTGGGTACAGCGTACAACCTCTGCAGAGTGTAAAATTCGTTCGAATGGTCGTTTCCTCGGTATAGGATGGGTTACGGTGTGGTCCTAACAACTAGAGAGTTACCTATTGTGAATTGAGATGATGGATATCTTGGGATGAGATGTTCGAGTGCATCGGGTTGCATTGTTATTTGTTCATCGCATGTATATTATTGCATCCTCTTCCGTAGGGCGAGGTGGAACTTGTTGAGTACCTTTGTACTCAAAGTTGTTGATATCTTCAGAGGATCCCGACTACGTGCTGGGGGACTTTGAGTAGGGACACATCCGCACCCAAGCTGTGTAGGTGGAACCATGTGCAATGAAGAGATAGTTGCTTCCGTTATGTTGACTATTATTGTTATGTTGTTAGCTGTTCTCGTTCTTATTCACAAGACTATGCCACTGTAATAAAGCTCTGTATGATTTGGTTCCACTTGTGGTGTAATATATTGTACCGAACATCATTCTTGGTATTATATTACATGTTGAGTTTCGATCTGCGGGTCGGGATGCTTCAAGTGGTATCAGAGCCATACTTGGTTGTAGGATGCGGGCCCTAGTACGTAAGCGACCGTAAGAGACCGTAGAAGGAATTTTTCTTAGGAACCTTTTGATCATAGAGCATTGCTAATAGGTTTTGTTCTTAACTCATCCTTGTGCCCTGTTCTGAGTCAAATGGCCAACGATCGTATCACTACCTTCTGCATCAATGAAGACAGCTTCACCAAGGTGCTCTATGCCGCCACCATTCGACTCGGTATTTTGGACCGTCCGGAGTACGTGGGTCATTAATTCATGGAGCATGGCACCGAAAGCTGTGAGGTCACAGTGCACATGGGTGCCAGTGACAAGTTCTTGCAGATGAAGTCATGGAGTGTCACTGCTATAGGATGTCACATGACAGATACCTACCAGCTTGTAGCCCGCAAAGCCCTAAAGTACATGTGCCACATGTTTGACTGGCATCTGGGTTCCACACCCATGAAGTATTTCCCACCCGTGGATCATAGTCGTCCTGCCTGGATGGCAAGAATCCGCAACCTGGAAGGACTCGGGTCGACTGAAGATGACCCCACCATTGTCGCCATGTCCGTCTATTTGTTGAGCTTGGATGACATGTGCGACCTGCTGAACCAACGTGTGAATACCCTCATCAAGCGCGCGGAGAAATTGGAGACCCGTTGGAGGAAAACTAAACTAGCACTAGCGCAAGCTGATGCCTGTGCTGCCAACGCCAAAAGCTATGTCGCTTTGGCTGAAGAGAATCTCAAGGAGGAGGCTGGCCGCCACAGCCATCTTCTGAGGGGTGTCTACCTCGTTGACTGAGCCAAGCGCAAAGACCGCCACATCAGTGCAACTGTTGAACTGCTTATCCTGGAAGGAGTTCAAATGTATCACATGTCCAACACTCGTAGGAGGATCTGTAAGCCTATGTCGCCCACTCCTCTGACATCACCTCGTGGAGCTGAAGATGAAGATCTCGAAGACCACAACGTTGTCCAACCCTCGTAGGAGGACCTGTGAGCCTGTGCCGCCCACTCCTCCGACATCACCTCGTGGAGCTGAAGATGAAGATCTCGAAGACCGCAACGTAGGACCCGGTAGTCAGGCATATGTTCCGACTGATCCTTGAAGGGATGGACTTAGGAACGACATGCCCCAATGTATCATGTACCCTTTTGCTTTGATGAATGAATGTTTGGTGTGCTGCTTGCAATGCTTGATGTTTGTGTGCTCTGCGTGTTATAAAAAAATATAAAATAGTATATATTAAAATCTTGTATATATACATACACATGGACAGATTAATAATAAATTGTTGGCTAAATCCACCTTCCCTTGTCATAGATGTCTCGGCGTTCAAACCGACTTAAGACTGGTCAGGAAGAGAACCAAGATATCCCAGAGATTCCGCGTGCACCACAACCACATGCGTTAGTGAACAGTGCACCCATCCTGGCGGCAGCACCACTTCCACAGGCACCACTTCCCCAGGCGCCTGCCCATGACTTGACTGCTATCCTTGATTGCCAGACTCAACTTCTGGAGATGATGGCAAACACGTTTGCTGCTCAGGGCAACAATAGCCTCCATAACCGTTAGCCAGCACCTCAGAGCAACCACCAGATTGCAGACTTCAAAAGGATGAACCCATCCAAGTTTGTTGGATCGGATGACCTGATTGAGGCGGATGATTGGCTGAGAGAGATAGATATGAAGCTAGAAGTTGTCCATGCAAATGAGATGGATAAGGTTCTACTGGCAGTGTAGCAGCTGAGGGGACTTGCTTTAGCTTGGTGGTAGAGTTACAGAGATATGAATACAGATGCAAAGACAATAATATGGGATGAGTTTGTGAGACTGTTTAGAGATCATCACATCTCTAGCAGTGTCGTGAAGATGAAACAAGCAGAGTTTAGGGATCTTCAGCAGAGGGATATGACGGTGGCAGAGTACCTACACAGTTTCACTAGCTTGTCCCGCTATGACCCCAATGCGATGGACACGGATGAGAAGAAGCATGATGCCTTCCTGCGTGGCATCAACTCTGAGATCAAAACTTTGATCGGAGCGTCTGTTTACCATGATTTGAACACCATGGTAAACAAGGCTATCACCACAGAGAAGAACAAGAAAGATGAGATGCAGGAGAGGAAAAGGAAGTATGAGAGCAATAAGATGTTCCAGCAAGCCAAGTCTCAGAGGACTCCTCAATCGTCATATTCTAGACAGAGGACCCAATAGTTTGCCTACTCAGTACCAAGGCAGCAGTAGCCAGTATACTCAGGTCAAATGACCCAGAGTGGAGTGTCTTACAGGACACCAACCCAGACGTTCAAACAGCCAATGCAACCTGCTAAGCCCTAGGGCTCCTTCAACCCACAGTAGTCTGGAGTGAGTCGTATGGGTGACCAGAGGACTTGCTTCAAATGTCGTGAGCCTGGTCACATTGCTGCGAATTGTCCTTAAAAGAACCAAGTAGCTCCCTCAGTCTACTCCAACTCATTTAATGGACCGAGATAGCCAGCTGGAGTTAGCTGTGGAGCACCCTCTAGGATGCAGCAATCCTTCAGAAAAGCCACAGTGAACCATGTCTACACTGAGGAGACAGATGCAGAACCAGGAGTGTTACTCGGTGAGTTTTTGGTTCAGTCAGTCTTAGCTTCAGTGCTATTTGATTCTGGTGCATCACACTCTTTCATATCATCACAATTCATAGAGGCACATGATATATCAGCAGTGGCTCTTAAAAGGCCTTAATAACCAAATCACCGGGAGGTTATATACCCTGCCACCTAGGAGTTAACAACCTCACTTTAAATGTAAGTGGGTAGTATTCTTGGTTAACCTAGTAGTGCTTGACTCCCATGGAATAGATATGATCCTTGACATGGATTGGATGGTCAAGTGCAAAGGGAGTATTGCTTGTGTAGAAATGATGTTGACTGTGACCAACCATGAAGGGAAGACTGTCACCTGCCATGTTCAATCTAGCTTATCGGAACCAGTGATAAATCATTTGAAGACTGCAACACTTCAAGAAATATTGGTAATTAGGGAGTACGCAGATGTGTTTCCAGAAGAATTGTCAGGCATGCCACCGGAAAGAGAAGTAGAGTTCTCCATTGAGCTAGTTCCTGGAACTACTTCGATCGCCAAGAGGCCTTATAGAATGGCAGCCCCAGAACTAGCAGCGTTAAAGAAGCAATTAGATGAGTTGCAACAGAAGGGATACATTAGACCTAGTGCATCACCATTGGGTGCACCAGTTCTATTTGTGGAGAAGAAGGATAAAAGCAAGAGGCTTTGTACAAATTATCGAGCTCTCAATGCGATGACCATGAAGAAAAAGTATCCTCTACCTCGGATTGATGATCTTTTTGATCAGTTGAAGAAAGCCAAGTTCTTCTCGAAGATTAATTTGAGATCTGGGTATAATCAAGTGAAGATCAGACCTGAGGACATACCTAAGACAGCATATGTGGCTCGCTATGGACAATTCGAGTACACAGTGATGTCATTTGGGTTAACCAATGCTCCTGCCTACTTCATGACTCTAATGAACCGGCTGTTTATGCAAGAACTAGACAAGTTTGTCGTTGTCTTCATTGACGACATTCTTATATATTCTCGGAGTGAGGAAGAACACGCACAACATTTGCAAATTGTTCTAGAAAGACTTCGAAGTCATCAACTATATGCCAAGTTTAGCAAATGTGAGTTTTTGTTGCGAAAGGTCAGCTTTCTTGGATATGTTCTGACAGCTTAAGGAGTTGCAGTCAATCCAAAGAAGGTTCAAGATGTATCATCTTGGGAGCAACGAACATCAGTTTCGCAGATTCATAGTTTTTTGGGTTTGGCTGGCAATTAACGGAGGTTCATTGAAGGATTCTCTAAACTGGCTCGACCAATGACAGAATTGCTCAAGAAGGACAAGAAGTTCGTTTGGATCGAAGCATGTGAGCTGAGTTTTCAGAAGTTGAATAAAAGGCTAACCACAACACTAGTACTAGTCTTGCCAGACATTCATAAGAACTTCATCATTTATTGTGATGCTTCGAAACGAGTTCTCAGGTGTGTGCTAATGCAAGAAGGTTGAGTGGTAGCTTATGCCTCTCGCCAGCTAAGGCCACACGAGCAGAACTACCTGACACATGACTTGGAATTGGGTGTAGTCGTGCACACTCTGAAAATTTGGAGGAACTATCTGATCAGGAACAAATGTGAGATGTACACAGATCACAAGAGTCTCAAGTATATATTTACCCAGTCGGAACTCGATCTAAGGCAACGAAGATGTTTAGAGCTAATCAAGGATTATGATTTGGAAATCCATTATCATCCGAGTAAAGCAAATGTGGTAGTTGATGCCCTTAGCAGAAAGGCCTATTGCCACCACTTGGTGACGCAAGTACCACAGTTGTGCGATGAAATGTTGAAGTTGAACCTAAGTGTTGTACCTCATTCCTACAACTACAATCTTAGTGTTCAACCTGTTTTGGATGAACAAGTCAAGAAGGCTCAACTAGAGGAAAAGTTAATGGAGATCAAAGCACAAACTGGTGAAGACAAGGCTCCAGATTTTAGAGTCGATAGAGATGGAATATTGTGGTTCAAGAAACGGTTATGTGTGCCTTCACAATGCCACTACCGGAAAACCATCATGGACGAAGCTCATAACTTTGCATACTCTATCCACCCTGGATCTACCAAGATGTACTTAGATCTTAAAGAGAAGTATTGGTGGGTCGGCATGAAGAGTGACATAGCAAAGTTTGTGGCCCACTGCGATGTGTGTCAGAGAATCAAGGCTGAGTGTCAGAAGTCAAGTGGCCTACTTCAACCATTACCAATCTCAGCTTGGAAATGGGATGAGATAGAGATGGATTTCATCACTGGCTTACCAAGAACAAAGAATGGAAATGATTCTATATGGGTAGTTGTCGACCGCCTCACGAAGGTTACACACTTTATTCCTGTCCGCACTACCTACGGTGGGGACAAGCTTGCTAAGTTGTACATAGATCATATTATGAAGCTTCATGGTGTGCCATCAAGGATAGTCTCAGATCGAGGTACCCAGTTCACATCCAGGTTCTGGAGAAGCCATCAGAGAGAACTTGGTACTAAGTTGGACTTCAACTCAGCATACCATCCTCAGACAGATAGACAAACGGAAAGAGTCAACCAAATCTTGGAGGATATGTTGAGAGCCGCTGTACTCACCTACGGCAAAGATTGGGAGACAATTTGTCATATGCCAAGTTTTCTTACAACAGCAACTATCAAACCAGCATCAAGATGTCACCGTTTGAAGCTCTCTATGGAAGGAAATATCGTACACAACTCATGTGGTCAGAGGTGGGTGATCACATCATGGAGCGACCAGACTTCATCCTAGCAGCGGAAGACAAGGTAGCGGAAATTCGAGCAAATGTAAAGGCAGCTCAGTCACGCTAGAAAAACTATGCAGACAAGAGGAGGCGGGAACTCAGTTTTGAAATCAGGGATCATGTGTATCATAAAGTGTCTCCGATCCGTGGCACACGCAGATGTCAAGTACGGGGAAAGTTAGCCCAATGGTACATTTTCCAGTATTGCAAAAGATGGGAGCAGTAGCGTATCAGATTCAACTACCTGAAGAAATGTCAAGCGTGCACAATGTCTTCCATGTGTCACAACTAAGGAAATGTCTGCGGATCCCTGAAGACTATGTGATACAATACACTTTAGACTTGCAGGATGATTTGCGCTATCAGGAGGTACCAGTGAAGATCTTGGATACCGTTACTCGAGGAACAAGAACAAGTTTTGTCACACTTTGTCGGGTTCAGTGGAGCAGACATTCGGAAGCCGAAGCGACATGGGAGAGGAAAGATGCGTTGCGATTAGAGTTTCTCATCTCTTTGAAGGTTAGCCGAATCTCGAGGACGAGATTCAATCTAAGCGGGGTACATCTGTAACATCGTCTTTCGTAAATTAATAAATCGAGTTTATAAAATAATCAAGTGATTAAATAAAAATAATATCTAAATAAAATAATAAAACTATAAAATAAGACCAATTAAATAGATGACTAGCAGACCGTCCACTTGCGACAGCCGCCCTCGGTGCACCACTTTTAATATTCTCATAGTATGTGCCCCGCGAATCGCGACCGTATTGTCGCATCGGCCGAGTCGCGCCATCCGCTAGCCGACGCACCGCCTCGACTATTCAGCGTGCACACGTACTGCAGATTCAGTACCGGCGACCAGTATCATCACACGCTCATGCAAGTGTCACTCAATATTCCCAATTGCAGTTTGACAAATTTACTGCGTCCATCTACCAATTACCTACAATCTTCCGCTAGCCATATAAAATTCAACGTTGTCCTTATCCTTGCTCACTCGCTACAATCTTCCGCTAGCCATATAAAATTCAACGTTGTCCTTATCCTTGCTCACTCGCTCCAGTCGAAACCAGCGCTCCTCTCCTTTCTCTCCTCCCGAGCAGCAAAGGTCACACATCGATCTCCATCAGGGCGCCCGTTTTGCCGGATCCGAGGCCAAGGTAAGCTTCTCCGCCGTCTACTCCACGTTCTTGACTAGTTCCCAGGTTGTTTTCCCTTCTCCGTTGAGCTATCAGTGACCACCTCCATCTATGGCCGTCTCCATCCGAGCTGCTGCTGTTTCTCTATCACCTAGGTCTAATCTGGCGCCTCAATCGAGTTAGCCGAGCTCGGAGCCCTCGATTCCTCCGTTTTATGATTGTCTCCTTCCTGATTTTTTCTCTATAGAAGTTGTCAGCAACCATTCATGACCGTAGACAGAGAAAGACAGAACGCCCTGTTCGTTGCCGTAGAGAGGTAGAAGAAGCCCCTTATTTTTCCTGCTCTCTCATTCTGTGGCCATGTGGTATAGTATACATACTAGCTTAACCCATTAACAGCCTAGGTGGCCCATACACCCAAGCCTTTGCGGCAACGCTGCTGCTAGCTGTGTAGCCGTGAAGCCCAACACGGTTGAGCCAGGAAAACCAGATCCATCAGCCTAATCCCTGCATTAGTTGGCATGTTTAGCTAATCCACTAGTTAATTAGGTATTTGGCCCACCTACGCAAGTGCAGCTCTATCAGCAAGCCTTGGCCTGTGATGCCGTAACATCCAGGTATGGTTCAGCTACAGAACCAAACCAGTAGCCTAAGTTCCAAAGTTATAGCATTGATTCCATAATTAATTTAATCACTATATTGTAAAATCTGCAACTCCCACATATGAACACCGTTAACACGATTTTTCCTCTAAAAATCATAAATATTCATAATATATTAATACAACTATTTGTGGTATGATGTATTAATATATAAGTGTGCTTGTTTGTATGGTTTGTTTGTGCCCGCGTGCCGATTCAGAGCAAGTGCCGGAGGAGAACCCGAAGCAGCCGCAATACCAGAAGTTCGATGCAGCGGACGGTAGCGAAGACAAGTTTTATGGAACCCTTTTTGTTCATGTCGCACCTATGCGAGGATTATTCCTTGTTGCCTGTATGATAGATTATGCATTTGTGAGTATTTTGCGACTCGAGTGATTGAGAGATGACATATTAGTTTCCATGGTTGCATATTAAGATGATGATATTGTGTGATGATGGTTTTGTTGTAAATCTGGGGAGAGTATATATCTGTTGACACCATGATAGACCGGTCAGTGTTGGTATAAGCGCTACCATGGTGGTAGACTTGCGACTGTGGTTGGTGTATGGTGGTTGTCCTGGTGAGCTTTAAAGATTGAGTTGTTTTGACATCTCACCTGACTTCTTTTCGTGCGACCACATGATCCTATATGGGCAGGGCGTAGCCTAATCCCAGTGGCTAGCCCGACAGTTGTCTGCAGTGGTTTGTTCGTGGGTGGAGACTCGACTAAGTCATGACCTGGGGTTTGGTGGCGACTGGACTGGGTGATGTTACGACTGGGTGTCAATTATGATGAACTATCGTGGATAGTTCTGTGCATGTGGGTACAGCGTACAACCTCTGCAGGGTGTAAAATCCATTTGAATGGTCGTGTCCTCGGTATAGGATGAGTTACGATGTGATCCTGGCAACTAGAGAGCTACCTGTTGTGAGATTGAGATGATGGATATCTCGGGATGAGATGTTCAGGTGCATCGGGTTGCATTGTTATTTGTTCATCGCATATATATTGCTGCCAGCACAAATACGAACTTTCTTACGTCACATTTCGTGTACCACAAGATGCATTCTGGAGCACTAGAGCAAATAAACGAGCCCTTTTCTTTGAAGATCTACATGTCCTTTTCCATCGGAGAATGCTCGAAATCAACCTGCTCCTCGTCTGATGCTTGTAAGTGCCTCTAATATTTTGCATTTTCTTTTCTTACTACATGCATACACATTTCATGAGATTATAACAATTCTGGACTTCTTCAATAGGATGTAATACATGGATAATGAAAAGATGAAAGCAAGACAGGTATCCTTGACCCTACACGGATTGCAAAAATGCTATTTGACGTTAAGGCGAATCGAGACTCAGTACAGTACAAGCACATGAAAAAAAATTTGAAAAAGCAATCGCAAAACAAAAGAATGATAGAAGGACAGAAGTTGCAACTTATGTTTAACTTTGTCAGAGATGGCAAGGACCTCGTAAAGGCTCCGTACCACTTCGAGTAAGTTATATACATGACATTGAAATAGCAATTATTGTTAATTGTTAACTTAACATGTGTGTTTGTATATGTGCAGTAAACACTATATAATGATCTTTATCAAGCTAACGCAGGGTTTGGCAACAGTCTTAGACTCAGCCGATTGCCCACCAGATTGTTACAAAGATTTCCTTTCCATTTTGAAACGGTATGTTTATTCAATACTTTTAATTTACACATATTTAGAATGTGTTGACAAGTTTTATATGAAATTTCTTGTATTACAGCGCTTGGCGGTTTTACGCGGAACAACTTGGCGGGCAGAGACCTCCTGATACGAATGCATTGGACATTAAAACATATTATCCTTGTCCCAAGCAGCCTGTTGGGAGCGTCTTATGCGGGTATTATGTATGCGAGCATCTTCGAACCGCTAGCGAATATAGAGTGAATCGTGAAGATGTAAGTTTTCCTTAATGTCGATATCTTTTCTTACTTTTGAGTTTCATTTTCATTGTAACTAGCATATTTTAATACTTATATTCTCTACTGTTCAATATTACGAGAAACAGTATTTTCATATTTTGTTTCCAACTTCAAAATTCAACTGCTCTAAAAATACCAAATAAATTCTTGTATACTCTCACTTTCATCTATACTTTGAGATTTTTCAAACCAACACATTATAAACCTTGTTATGTGTTTCATTGCAGCACACAAAGAATGTGAACGAAGAATGGTCGGTTTGTATAAGTATGTCTGGTGGAGGAGCCGACAAGATTGCACGTGAACTGTGTCAATTCGTGCGTCGCGAAATTTTGCACAAAAGAGGGGTGTTCTTTGATGAGGATGGTGTAGTAGATGATGTGCCAGAACTTTGAGACTATGACAATAGAAACAGATTTTTGTGAAACTTCTAAACTATGAGGTGACTTGTATGTGTAATTTGTACATAGGTATACTGTTTTAGTGAAATTGACTTCTGTGAGATGATTTCTATGATTATATTGTTGACTTCTGTGGCTATATCGAATTGATCTGGAAATTAGAAATAACAGCAGGTAGTACTACATAGGGTATATCTTATCACATATGGTTATTTACCTACGGCTAGGCCTTCTTGTGAAATATCATTATCACAGACAGTTATTGTTATGGTACAAACCGACTGCAATAATTTATCTCTACAGGCGGCTTGTCATAGGTAAAGATTTGCCTGTGATAATACCATTATCACAAGTGGTTATATATACTGCACGACCAGCCTGTGATAATGTGTTTTCACGGGCAGCTAGTCGTAAGTAAATAACGCCTGTGATAATATCATTATCATAGGTTGTTTCACTTCTCCGTCTGTGAAATTGCAGATTATTACAGACTCTTCGTTTCAGGCGGTTCTAGAAACCGCGTGTGATAATATGTTTGGAGCCGACTGAGATGAGGCTTATTGTAGCTGTGGTAATTTACAAATTCTGAAGCTCTATCATCGACAAAAGATTTCTAAAGCTATTCACACTTGTTTCATCTAAAACATATTATATACACTATTCTCCTTCTACTTTTTAAGACTTCCTTTGAATTGAAGGAATGACAAAGGAATTTTGAAGGATAGGATTTGTAAAGAATTTTTTTCTACATGACCATTTAGCTCATATATAGGAAAAACAAAGGGTAATTTACATAAGAATGGATTCCTTTGTTAATTTTATAGAAAACTTAACATGAGTTTGGACTTTTTTTTCTTTCCTTGCTCATGTTACAAATTCCATTGTTTTTCCTATAGTGTTGTCAAATGACTTCTTATCTCAATTTCTATAAGATAGCAAAAATATACAATCTCAATTCCTATTTTCGATTTCTTCAATCCAAAGAGAGTCTCAGTATTTTCTTCTAAATTTTCTAAATTTAGGGTCCGTTTGGATGGATGAAATGTTTCTTATTCTTGGTAGAATCACTTGAAACTGATCCAAACTACAAAAAAAAGAAAAATGTTTCAGGGGGAAACACTCTGAAGTGATTCACTTTTTTGAACTGTGGAGGTGAAACACCTGAAAAGGTGTTCCACACCTTGGAACGCTTTGGTCAATCGTAACTCGGGTCTAAGTTCTAGAAAAATTATGAAGATTTGCCACCACCTTAGAATGTTTCAGATCAGTGGCCAAAATTTTTTATCTTCGTTTTTTTTCTGAACTCGTCAACATGATAATACAAATAAAATAAAAAATTACAGGAATCAAATAACATCTATGATATGTTACAATGTTCTTACTAGGGGTCAACATTACGATCAGAGGCTATTTTTTTGTATTGTCAACGTCATAATCACAAATATAAATGAAGAACAACCACAAACCAGTCAGTGTTAAAAGGGTAAATTCAACATTTCTCTCCTCTCTCCTGAAATATTCTAGCCAAACGGTTTCTAAAGTGATTCTATTCCAGAGTTTGAAACCGTTTCAGCATTAGAACTGAAACGTTTCTGATTCTGTGTGAATTTGGAATCGTACCAAACAGGGCCTTACATAGTATACTTTAAATTATTCCTCTGCGATGCGCACTACAGTCGCCTCATGATCTGGGATTTTCCTTGCCGGTGTTTTCTCACAGCATCGTCTCTGGCGCGTTCCGAACCGAGCATTGAAACGGCGGCGGGCCGCATGTAGTAATGAGTATGCCGTTCACCGGACGGGACAAGATCGACGGACGGACGGACAGGGCCATAAACGCCTCCTTAAATCGTAGCGCCGTCGTTGGCCAGCTAGCTAGTCCCGGGCCGGCCGGCTCCCCGGGTCAGACTGATCACACTCATCCACCTCTAAAATCCACCTCTAAAAGGAATATTCTTCTCCTTTACAGTCATCTCTAAAAGATTCTCTCTTTTACAGTTTTATTCTCTGCACTCGTCCATCTCTATATCAAACCTCTATATCAACTAACATCTATTTTTCTTTTTTCTTTTATTCATTTCCCCCTTTTATTCTCTCCCTCCCTCCTTCCGGAACATTCTCGGGTGAACATTGCCGCTTCCCCTCCGATCCCTCGCACGGCGACAGCGCCGGTCCGGACGCCGCGTCCTCCCTCGCCGCTCCCCCTCCCTCCCGGCTCCCACGGCGACCGAGCACTGCTTCCCTATCGCCGCCCTCCCAACGCCTCCGCGCCCTTGTCCTCCCCGCCGCGCTCGCCCCCTCCCTCATGGTCGCCGATGCAGTCCCTCCAGGCGGGCGTCAAGGAGCGCGACGGCGACCGCGTCCCCCTCCCTCACCCTTTCTCCCGGTGAGTGAGGTCCTCCGCCGACTCCTCCCAGCGCCGAACGCCGCCTCCGCGCCGAGCATCGCCAGGGCCGGCCGTTCTCGGCGGTGGTTGCATCCTCCCTCGCCGCCGCTTCGCTCGTCGCTGACCGGCGGCGCTAGCATCGACAGCGAGGGGAGAGACGGTGACGCCCCTTCCAGCTCTGTCATCGCCGCGCCGCCCTATAGCGCCCGATGGCCGCCACACCCGCCCCTGTCGCAGATCCCAGCGCCTCGCCGCCCCTCCCACCACACCGTCCTCTTCTAGCGCCACCGCGCCGTCGTCCCCGTCACGAATCGGGAGCCCGCGAAGCCAACCGTCGGGCTCCCGATTCCCTCTCTCGGTGTGTGTCAGAATCTTCATATTTGAAGGTGGACTGTACAAAACGGCATTTTGGAGACAACGCTAAAGGCACGAGTGTAGACAACCTGTAAAAGCCGGACCTTCAAATTTGCAGTCCCGGCGTGTTTACAGGCCCCGTGCGATCAGTCTGACTGTTCGCACTCGTGGACCTTTATATCGGACCTCTATATCATCATCTCTAAAAGATTCTCAGCTTTACAGTTTGGTTCTCCACACTTATTCACCTCTAAATTGGACCTCTATATTTTTCCCTCTCTTCTTCCTTTATTCTATCATTTTTCTCTCCCTTTCTCTCTCCTTCACTCACATTTCCTTTCCAGGCCTCGCTATATTTAACGTTTGCCTGTTCATGCCTGCATTTTACAGAAAAGTATAGAGGTGCCGCAGTGTTTTCCTCCCGCTAAACGCCGTGCAGGGCCTTTACAGGCCCCTGCTGCAGGCAGCCTGAACACGTGAAACTTTGGATGTAGAATTTCTTTGTTTAATAGTCCACTTTAAATTTACTCATTCCTTGGAAAAATACAAAACGTAGTCAAAAGAACTGCTGGGCACGTCATTCCAGATCATAGAATTGACAACAAACTTACAAGCTTGACCTGACCATCTGTTGTTAAGCTATCGCTAACAAAGGTTACAATGATACGTTATGCTTTGATTTTCTTTAACCAATTCAGGGCAGCTCTCAGTGCAGATATCTGTTGTTAAGCTATGGCCACCGGAAACTTCAAATGATAACCTGCTCATTATAAATAAATAACCTGTGGCAATTTTCTGATGAACTGCACAAATGATTGGATCGAGACCAGTGACAGTGATATTTAGTAGTACTATGAAACCCTGCTCCTACTGCAGGAGGCCCAAACGAGACAAAAAGCCTGTACAGTAAAGTAAAAAAATCATGGTGCGCCGCTGTTTGGATATAATCACTGTTACTACCATACAAAAGGAGGAGTACTACCTGTGTGCAGTAACAATCGTGTATCGTGGTGGCGCTCATAAAGCCTACACAGCGACGGGACGGCGAACACATCGCTTGCTCTCCGAACGCGACGCAGTCTTTTAATTCAGGTTATTACCCCAAAAGCAAGCTGCGGCTTGCCGTTCGAGCCACTGGATGTAAATAGTACTGTAAGGTCGGTACGTAAAGACTTGAAAAGCATATTGAAAAGTATATTGAATTTTTTTTATAAGTACACATATTAGAAGTATAAAGTATAGATGATGTATTAGAAAATAAAGTATGTTTTAGAAGTTGCAAACGCGCTGTACCCGGCGGCGCCTGTGAATCAGACCATGTCACGCAATCTCTCCAAAGTTGACCGGCGTGGATGAAAAAAGGCGGTGTCCCTGTGTAACTTTGGAGATGGAGACGTACGTGGACGAAGTTTAACATCTGCTGAAGCTAATTAATCAAGCAACCGTTCGGCGACTATTCACGTTAGGCACCAGGACACTCCATCTCACCGGCAACTTTTTCATCACTCGTCGCCGGGACCGATGCCGTGCCATGTTCCGATCGGTCGATCCTTCCTTCGAACCGGAGAAACGAGCTGCAGCAGCAAGTCTACTAGTCACGTGCATATGCATGCAGCTTCTGTTTTCACCCGGACTCATCCTGTGGGACTATTGCGTGCCCATGTTCGTCAACTATGTTGTTTAGGTTGTGGTGGCGGCAGTATTGTTGGGCCGGCCGTTCTGATCATCTTAGCTTTGTTTTCCTTGTGGTTTATAGTCAGATTTTTAGAACAAATTTTACAGTATTTTTTTAGCATTTTGATTAGTATATGTTCCATTGTTTCAAGGGAAAATTCTCGTTGTTTCATATAAATGTAATCGTCCAGTCCTTCTCACTGGCGCAAATGTCACCACCTATTCGGTCAACCGCAAAACGTTGACGCAAATTTGGTTTGCCTAATGTTGCATGCGTGCAAAAAGGAAAAAATCCGTAGTAACTTTATATCCAGCTTGGCGATCTGTGCCATATGTTAGGAAATCAGCGGAAAGCTACTCTAGCAAATCTACCGCATCACCCAGGAAACATGCGAGTACAGCGGTCATGGATCGTTACCACTAGATGCGCAGCACAGCGGAACGTTGATGCGCGTCGGTGTAAGGGAAGTAGACGATCTCGTTTGTCTTCTCCTCGTCCTCGTCACAGCAGCAGGTAGACGATCACGATCGTCGTAGCCGATCAGCGCAGCAGTAGCAGCAACGCCTCCACGGAGTCCACACGTACGGAGAGGAACGCCGTGCACCGGTGTGCTAGCACCGCGTGCGCGGTAAGGGTCTCGGCGTGAGGCCTGCGAGGGGTGGCGGCTAGGGCTGTCACGTGGTGGGATGATTAGCCCCTAACCCTACCTCTCATATTTATAGGCGTACTAATGGGCTTTTAGGTCGCAGGCCCATTAGTACCCTAATTGCTTATGGATCAAATATCCAATAGGCCTGAACCCGAATTGTTATGATTGCCTCTTGGGCACATCACCAACAATCTCCCACTTGCACTAGAGACAATCATCTAGCCAAGATTTTCGATATTCCAACTCCTTAAGTGTGTGACCCGTTAGGTTCATGAGCAGTCGGTTGTGAATGGAAACTATTTCCAACCACAAGTCAGTAGAGGTACCTAGCAGGACATACTGACTCCCGACTGTACATAAAGATCATATCGGCCGAACCTAGATACATTCAACATGCTAATCCCTTTGCCTCACGATACCAGTCAAGCTCAAGGCGAGATGCGTGCCATCCTTGTGATAGCTCGACCATTCACTCGATCAAATAGTGGATTCATTCCGTGACTAACTTTTAGTCACTGTGATTAACCTTTAATCACCTTGGCATGGCCATGCACTTTCAAATCCAACTATCTCGAGGGGCCCATAGATATCTCTCCTGTTATTTAGGAGGGGCAAATCCCATCTTGATCCGCGCACATCACATTCTATGTTTCATTATATACCCGAAGACTACTTTTATGACTACCCAGTTACGGAGTAGCGTTTGGTAGTCTCAAAGTACACAACTATGCATAGTGAGAAACAATGGCGATCTCAGGTCTAAGAATCTAGCAGGTGTATCACTCAAGACCAACTGATGGCACATATGGAAATAACAATCCCAGCAGTGTCTTGGAGTGGGTCAATCCAACACCATGTTCACTAACATGTGTTCACATTATTAATTTGATATCTCTATATCTATGATCCGTGAAACGTGATCATCAATTAATACATGTGCTAGTCTGTATGCAATCATTATCTCATATAATGATATAGACTAGGGATCATCTAGAGTAACATTACTTTTAACAAAGAGTTTCACGAACAAGTCACATACTTGATGATCAATGTAGATAATGATTGCTCATATAACAATTTATTTAATAGTACATAAACATAGCTGTGACACAAGTCTCCCACTACACATTATGATCACTGATGTAAGTATCTAATACCCATAGATCTCGTGTGTGCCTCATGCTTTGATTGTGGAAGGGGCTTTGTCAACGGATCTGCAATATTCAAATCCGTGTGCACCTTGCATATCTTCACATCACCTCGGTCGATGATCTCTCGAATGAGGTGATAGCGTCGTAGTATGTGTTTGGATCGTTTGTGTGATCTAGGCTCCTTTGCCTGTGCGATGGCTCCACTATTGTCACAGTAGAGATCCACAGGACTGGACGCGCTAGGAACAACACCCAACTCAGAAACAAATTTTCTGATCCAAACAGCCTCCTTTGCAGCTTCAGAAGCTGCAATATACTCCGCCTCTGTGGTTGAATCTGCTACTGTATCTTGCTTGGAACTTTTCCAGCTCACTGCCCCTCCATTGAGGCAGAATACAAAACCGGATTGCGATCTAGAATCATCCTTATCAGTTTGGAAGCTGGCATCAGTGTAACCTTTTACAACCAGCTCTTCTTCACCTCCAAACACTAAGAATGCATCCTTAGTTCTTCTTAAGTACTTAAGGATGTTTTTGACAACGGTCCAATGAGCCTCACCAAAATCTGATTGATATCTACTCGTGATACTTAGAGCATAAGATACATCTGGGCGTGTACATAGCATGGCATACATGATGGATCCAATAGCCGAAGCATAAGGAATCGCTCTCATCCTCTTTTGCTCATCAGGTGTCGAAGGACACTGACTCTTGCTTAGAGTAATGCCATGTGACATTGGTAAGAAACCTTTCTTGGAATCTTGCATATTGAACCGATTCAATATCTTGTCAATATATGTATCTTGACTTAATCCAATTAGCCTTTTAGATCTATCTCTATAGATCTTTATGCCCAAAATATACGTTGCCTCTCCTAAATCCTTCATTGAGAAACTTTTTCTTAATGAGGATTTAACATCATCAAGCATTGAAATGTCATTTCCGATCAATAATATGTCATCTACATATAGGACCAGAAATACATGTGTGCTCCCACTAAACTTCTTGTAAATACAAGGTTCTTCTACGTTCTTGATGAAACCAAACCCTTTGATTACTTCATCAAAACGCAGATTCCAACTCCGAGATGCTTGCTTCAGTCCATAGATGGACTTTTGAAGCTTGCATATTTTACTAGCATTTTTAGGATCGACAAAACCCTCAGGTTGTGTCATGTACACATCCTCAGTCAGACTTCCATTAAGAAAGGCTGTTTTGACATCCATTTGCCATATTTCATAATCAAAATATGCAGCAATTGCTAGAAGAATCCGAACAGACTTAAGCATTGCAACGGGTGAGAAAGTTTCATCATAATCAACACCTTGAATTTGTTTGAAACCTTTCACTACCAATCGCGCTTTATAGATGTGAACATTTCCATCCATATCAGTCTTTTTCTTGAAAATCCATCTACAATCGATAGGTCTCACACCTTCGATTGGATCAACCAAGTTCCAAACTTGATTTTCATGCATGGATTCAATTTCAGATTTCATGGCTCCAAGCCACTTCTCAGAGTCGGGTCCCATCATTGCTTCAGTATAGGTCGTGGGCTCATTATTGTCTAACAATACCATGTCATGCTGCTCCGTGGTTAGAAGCGTTAACTTTTCAGTCGCACGACGTACCCTCGTAGACCTTCGTGGGGCTGGTGTTTCATCAACTGGTTGCACAACATCTTGTACATCCTGTATAGGATCGGTGGGTGTTGAAACATTTTCAGGTATTTCTTGAATTTCTTCAAGATGCACCTTGCTCCCACTAACTCCTTTTGAGAGAAACTCTTTCTCCAAGAAGACACCATTGCGAGCGGTAAACACTTTACCCTCTGCTTTATTATAAAAATAATACCCTTTGGTTTCCCTAGGATATCCCACAAAGAAGCATTTGTCTGATTTTGGAGTGAGTTTGTCTGACGTCAAACGTTTGACATAAACATCACATCCCCAAACTTTGAGGAAAGACAATCCGGGACGTTTCCCGGTCCACATCTCATATGGTGTCTTCTCAACAGACTTAGTTGGGACTCTGTTTAGTGTAAACGCAGCAGTTTCAAGAGCATAACCCCAAAAGGATAGTGGAAGATCTGCTTGGCTCATCATCGACCTAACCA
Source organism: Tuctoria greenei (assembly GCA_036927565.1). Taxonomy (NCBI): domain Eukaryota; kingdom Viridiplantae; phylum Streptophyta; class Magnoliopsida; order Poales; family Poaceae; genus Tuctoria; species Tuctoria greenei. The sequence goes on from JAYESD010000006.1 coordinate 16,763,173, forward strand.
TGTCCAACAAGGTTCGGTTCCTACGCTCGGACACCCCATTCCATTGAGGCGTTCCAGGTGGAGTCAATTGTGGAACAATTCCACATTGTTTCAAATGATCATAAAATTCATGGCTCAAATATTCACCCCCACGATCAGATCGTAGAAATTTGATTGTCTTGCCCAATTGATTCTGTACTTCATTCTGAAATTCTTTGAACTTTTCAAAGGATTCAGACTTGTGCCTCATTAGGTAGACATAACCATATCTACTAAAGTCATCGGTAAATGTGATGAAGTACTGAAAACCACCTCTGGCAATTGAACTCATTGGTCCACATACATCTGTGTGTATAAGTCCCAACAAGTCAGTCGCCCTCTCACTTTGACCAGTGAAGGGTGCTTTGGTCATCTTCCCAAACAAACAAGATTCGCATGTGTCAAGTGATTCAAAATCAAATGAGCTTAGTAAACCATCTTTATGGAGTTTTTCAATGCGTTTCTCATTTATATGACCTAAGCGACAATGCCAAATAAAAGTGGGACTTAGATCATTATGACGAGCCCTTTTGGTATTAATGTTACAAACAGTTTTATCCTCAAGATCAAGAACATATAATCCATTCACCAATGGACATTGAGCATAGAAAATATTATTGTAATAAATAGAACAACATTTGTTCTTTATTACAATCTCATAACCATCAACTTCTTCTAAACACGAAGAAGAGATAATATTCTTGCTCAAAGTAGGAATGCAATAACAATTATTCAATTCCAAAACTAATCCTGAGGGTAATGACAAGTGGAAAGTTCCGACAGCTATGACCGCAACCTTTGCTCCATTGCCAACACGAACATCCAACTCGCCTTTTGCAAATCTTCTAGTCTCACTTAGACCCTGCAATGATTTGCAAGTGTGAATCATCGATCCGGTATCAAATACCCATGATTCACTAGAAGATAATGCAATGTTAATTTCTATAACATTTATACCTGAAGTGGAAGTCTCACTTCCCTTCTTCTTCTTCATATCCTCCAAGTACTTCTTGCAGTTCCTAGACCAGTGTCCCTTACCATGACAGTGAAAGCATTCATCATCAGGAGAAGGGCCAGATTTGCCCTTTGGCTTAGACTTTGAGCTTGAGGGCTCATCGGGAACCTTTCCCTTGCCTTTGCCTTTAGGATGCGTCACACGCTTCCTCTTTTTATTCTCCTTTTGTACCATCATCACATGATTGGCATTTTTCTTAATGCTTTCTTCGGCTGTTTTAAGCATCCCATGCAATTCAGCCAAAGTTTTCTCCATGCCATTCATTTGAAAATTCAATATGAATGGCTCGTAGCTCGGTGGGAGCGACTGGAGAACAACGTCAATAGCCAGATCATCCTTGAGTTCAGAACCAAGTTTGCCCAAAGTTTCAATGTAACCAATCATCTTGATTACATGAGGGCTGACCGGGCTACCCTCCGCCAGCTTGCATGAGAACAAGGACTTTGAGATATTGTATCTTTCAGCTCTTGCTTGATTCTCAAACATTCCACGCAGTCCCTCAATCATAGAATAAGCATCTGTATGCTCATACTGTTTTTGTAGATCAGGGGACATAGTGGCAAGCATGAGGCAGCTTACATTAAGCGCATCATCGCAGTGCTTCGTATAAGCTCTACGTGCTGCATTAGTTGCATCAGCTGGGAGGTCATCAGGGTAAGGCTGCAGAAGAACGTACTCGGTTTTCTCTTGCCTGAGAACGATTCTCAGGTTGCGGTACCAATCGATAAAGTTAGCTCCATTGAGCTTTTCCTTTTCAAGCACAGATCGCAAATTGAAACCGGAATTGTTACTAGTAGACATGATCTACAATAGAAAATAAATATGCAAGGTTTAGCACTATGTTATGTACCAATCTTCTATTAACAGTTTAATAAAAGATATTACCACTATATTATCATCGTCTTCCCTCTAACGATATATAGTGGTTCAAGATCCATATTCACTAATTCCTAGTGAGCTTTGGCTTCACGGCTAGGAAAATAGTGACATAGGTAAACAACAATTGTTAATCATATCCCTATATGACTCTTGTTTGTTGGGTGACATCCAATGCCCCGGCTCCCAACTCTATGCCATAAAGCCCAAAACCGTTTTGATAGCTTTGTTGAGTAAACCAACACTATGCATGTGAATGTCCAACATTCACCCTATGAATTATGATAGATGATGGTACTTTGCTTTGGCAAACCTACCACACAACGATCAAAATAACATAGGTGCAGCTATTGGTAAATGGCATCAAATGCTCAACTTTTGTGAGGGAAGCTATTCTATCATGACAAAACATCCACCATATGAAGAGCATGAAAAGAAAGTAATAAGCATCATAGGCATATGATAATATCACATTGTGAATAGTATGGCCTTTAGAATCATAATGGTCTCCATCGCCATGGTTTCATTAAGATCTGAGCTGCCATGCTTCCCTTCTTGTGGTGATCTCCATCTCCACCATGCTTGAGGACATCTCCATGATAATAAAAGAAGCTAATACAATTAATAGCTACCAAATAAATTACAAGAGAGATCAAGCATCACAGGTCGACACGCAGGTCGTTATACAATTATGTGACAACCTCAACCCGGTTGTGTTAATTTTGCAGCACGCAGGCTGCACGAATATTACACACAGATTATCACATCAATTAGGCCATACCATTCACATCATTCCCTGCAAAAACGAGTTAAGCGTAGAACGGTTTCTAGCGCAAAACGATATTATGTAATCGCTATAGCAGACAGCAAAACGGCGGTCCCGCTAGCCGGTTAGCGGGCGGGGGGTCGAGGGGGGAGCCGCCCCCCGCGGGTTTCAGGGCAGCGCCCTGAACACCAAACGGAATTACATAGATCACATCTATGAAATCACTATGAAAATCTCATCGGATTGATCAAATCACCCCGAATCCGAGACATTCAGAATGTCTCAAATTTTCAATGTGATCGGTTATTCATGAGTAGATCGCGACTCATGACCGTGGTCTGTTGGCTCAATCTGTTAGCTATGTACGCGATTAGTCCCGATGGTGATTCCAGCCGGTAGGGACAGGTTGCGCACACAGCAGAGAAGGAGCACGAACTGACCCTTTAGTCATATACGATCGCAATCTACTCTAACCAATTCCAAACCCCAAAAACCGTGCGAAAAATTCATCGTATGAACATGTCTGCAGTAGATCCAGACCAAAAACTATGCAAGTCGGCTCTGATGCCACTGTTAGGAAATCAGCGGAAAGCTACTCTAGCAAATCTACCGCATCACCCAGGAAACATGCGAGTACAGCGGTCATGGATCGTTACCACTAGATGCGCAGCACAGCGGAACGTTGATGCGCGTCGGTGTAAGGGAAGTAGACGATCTCGTTTGTCTTCTCCTCGTCCTCGTCACAGCAGCAGGTAGACGATCACGATCGTCGTAGCCGATCAGCGCAGCAGTAGCAGCAACGCCTCCACGGAGTCCACACGTACGGAGAGGAACGCCGTGCACCGGTGTGCTAGCACCGCGTGCGCGGTAAGGGTCTCGGCGTGAGGCCTGCGAGGGGTGGCGGCTAGGGCTGTCACGTGGTGGGATGATTAGCCCCTAACCCTACCTCTCATATTTATAGGCGTACTAATGGGCTTTTAGGTCGCAGGCCCATTAGTACCCTAATTGCTTATGGATCAAATATTCAATAGGCCTGAACCCGAATTGTTATGATTGCCTCTTGGGCACATCACCAACACCATATTGCTTCCTTTTCAAAAGCTTTGTTCCTTTGATATAGTAGTGGTACTCTCTAGTCTCAAAAAAGCTTGCCTCAAAAAAGCCACTACTCGGCCGAGTTGGAGAATGACCTCCGAGTGGATAATTGTTAGTCTCCGTTGACATTTCCATCAGATGAGGGCGCCCGTATTGACACTTGAGATGCTTGTTCTTAATTGGGTTGAATATTGACTATTAAGTTTTTAGATTTAGGAGCTTCAATTCAAACAGGTGTGAAAGTGATTGTCTGTGCACAGTGTTCGCAAGAAAAAATAATATTGAAGGAAATAAAAAACAGTAAGTACTGATCATACAATGCAAACAATTTAACATTCCGTGTTGTAATATATAGTACTAGCACTGCGACGAGGAAGTGGCTCCCTCTGTTTCATTTTATTTGTCACTAAATAGTTCACAAGTAGTTTAAAATAAACTAGTCGATAACAAATAAAATGAAACAGAGAGAGTACTGAGCACTGCACAAGCTTGCTATACCAGTTGGTAAGGCACCAGCACCACACTACTACAAAAAATATTTTCACATGCGCCTCGATTTTTCAAACGCAGACGGTCCGTAAAAAAATATGATTGTGATGACGAATGATACAATAATCGTCTGTGATGACCGAACATCACAGACGGATTTTAGAAACAACCATTTGGCTTAATACATGATTTTCTCGAGCGGTTATTAATTAAAAACCGCATGTAATGTAACAAACTTTACATATGGTTCTTAATTAACCAACGTCTGGGTAAATACATGATTTTCACTAGCGGTCATTGTTTAAGAACCGTATGTACTGGTTCAATCATCATAAGCAGTTTTTATTGAAGAACCACCTGGGAAAAGTCATTGTTATCACAGGCTGCTTGTTAATTAAGAACCGCCTATGATGTTGATAAGATCATGTCAAGCTAATCCCTGCATAGCAAGCTCTTGTAAATGCAAGTAACACCCGTGGCTCATCATTTGGATTGTTGAAAGCCTCAATTGAAGCCTGACAATTTTGGGAAGGATTTTCCCATCCATTTGAAATATTTCTTTCCCTCATGTCCATTTGAAAACTTAGGAATATGCTCCTTTGTCAGTTTTAATGCCTAAATATATTGACTAAAAATCAGTATCTACCCTCTTAGTGCTTCACACAAGCGGGAAAGCGAACAATTTCAATCACAAATCTTGTTTTTACCCTTTCATAGGGATTTCACCTTAATCTTTCAAGCATAGATTTATCAATAAGTGAAGCTTCCTTATCACACATGTTAATAGCAGTTATAAGCGAAGGATGTGCTGAAGCAAACGAAATCTGAATTGGACTGAAGATAAAGAGATCCTGCATATGAGTGGAAATGTCCAAGTTATACAGCGTGAAGCTATGATGGCAACCTTCAACAACATGAAAAGTGATGTTAAGGTTATGCTTGCATCAACCAAGGCATGTTGTGAGGGTATAACACTTGTTGGGACAAGCATAACCGTGATGCTCCAACAAGTGTTATGCCCTCACAACATGTCTTGGTTGATGCAAGCATAACATTGGTATCACTTTTCATATTGTTGAAGGCTGCCATCATAGCTTCATGTTGTCTAACCAGGACATTGTCACTCATATGCAGCATCTCTTTGTCTTCAGTCCCGTTAAGATTCCGTTAGCTTCGACACACCCTTCACTTGTAACTGTTATTAACATGTCTGATGAGGAATCTTCACTGGATGAAGCTCTGATCTCAAATCAAGATTTACTAAGTCCATACGTGAATTTAATCTATCCATTGTTTTTCTCAGCATGTCAAGCAAGGTCCTAATGATGTTGTCAAATACATTCTTTGTAACGTGCATCAAATCAATACGATGGCAAAATTCCAGATTCTTCCAATACGGAAGATATATGAAAAAATATTGATTGTTTCTTAAAAGTCATGTCACTTGTATCACTCAAAGATGTACTTTTATTTCTCTTTATTCCTTTACATTTTTTGCCCTTACCGAAAGCAATATGAATGTTCTTGACCATTTCGAACACAAGTTTTCCATTGTAAGATTTGGTGCAGTATCTTTTTCGATTTTGTTATCAAATTGTTCTTTCACCTTCATATACTTGTGTGTATCTGTCAAGAACTGTCGGTGTCTCATATACACTGTCTTTTTGGATGAAGTGAGCTATAGAAATCCAGTTCTATCCACGTACCTTACACAACCTTTCTTCTCTTTCATTTGTTCTGATAATGTAAACAGTCCGTGATAATCATGCACGGTAACAAATATCATGACTCTTAGCGTGAAATACTCCCGCTTGTACTAATCCCATGTACGTACCCCTTCATTCCACAATTTTGCCATATCTTCTATTAAAGGTTCTAAGAACACATCAATTTCGATGTCGGGTTGTTTTGGACCTTGGATAAGAACAGATAACAAGATATATTTCCTTTTGTGACACAACCACGTTGGTAGGTTCTACATCATTAAGATTACAGGCCATGTGTCGTGTATGCACTTTTTTTCACCAAACGGATTCATTCCGCCTGTACCCAAGGCAAACCTTACATTTCTGATTTCCTTTGCAAATTTTGGATATTGAATATCAAATTTTTTCCACTACGTTGCATCACTAGGGTGTCGAATATGTTTTTCATTCTTATTGCGCTGCTCGGAACGCCAATGCATAAGTTCAGCCTCCCTAGGGTTTGAGAATAAACCCTTCAAGCGATCAATTTTCGGAAGGTACCACATCACCAAGGCAAGAATTTTTCTCTTATTCCTCCCGTCTGCATCGCCAGAAGTATCGTCATCGTCACCTTCAACACCAATAATAAACTTCTTATTCTTCTGAGACTTTTTCATGTTGGTGACATACTGGTGATTGTAGTCCTTCTTATATCTATTAACACCACAGATGGAGCATCTAGTTGCAAGCTCATGCTCTTTGCGATACAAAATACAATGGTTCACACAAGGGTATATTTTTGTCACACCTAGTGCCATCGGACAAAGAAGTTTCTTCGCTTTATAAGTGCTTCTAGGCAGTTTATTTGGATTTGAAAGAATTTCTACCATAAGATTCAAAAGATCATAGAAACTACAATCGGACCATCCGTGTGTGGCTTTCAACTATAGTAGTTCTAGGACTGGACGTAATGTAGTAAACTCTTTATCACAACCGTTTGATTCATCATATAAAAGCTCCGTAGCCGCATTCTGCAATGTCTCCATTTTACTAAAACCTTTACTTGCTCCCATGGAAGTCAATACATATGGTTTAATATGACGCAACATTTTCTCACAAGCGAACTCATCATCATTATCACCATCTTGATTGTCACTATCATCATCGATATGAACATTATCATCATCTGAACCTCTCTCATCATCTTTATCCACTTCATATGTATCTAACTCACCATGTTTTGTCCATATTGTGTAGTTTTTTTAAAAAACCTCTTTTCACGAAATGAGATTGGATTACTATAGTATCTATCCAAGCTGTTGGTACCCTGCAGACCGGGTACCCCTGAATACAAGGAAGACAAGACGCAAGGTTCCACCTCCCAAGAGGGGAAGTATACCCAGAAGCTAACATGTGTCCCACAGCTCCGGACCTGCCTCCCTACTAAGGGTGGCTCTGGTGATGCCATGTGTCCATAGCTTCGGATCTGCCTCCTTGCCAAGGGTGGCTCCGGAGCTGCCACGTGCTCCGCAGCTCCGGACCTTCGGTGCTTCCATGCAAGCCGCGACTCCGGACCTTCGGTGCTGCCATGCGACCTGCGGCTCCGGACCTAACCTCCCCGCTGAGGAGAGGTCCGGTGCTGCCATGCGTCTCGCGGCTCCTGACCCAGCCTCCCTGCCAAGAAAAGGTCTGGTGCTGCCACGTGTCTCGCGGATCATGAAGACAACGTGTGCACTCAAGACAACATTAGTGCATCATCAAGAACGCGGCTTCAAGACACTATTAATGTGTCATCAAGACATATTAATACACCATGAAGACCCATCAAGACCATTAACATGTAATCAGGACATGTTAGTGCACCATCAATCGACATTAATGTGTCATTAAGGGACTTTAATGCGCTTTCATGACTAATTAACTCGTGTCCACTTGTCGGGCCCCGCTCATAATGTATGTTGTCGGCCCTTCACCTATAAAAGGATCAAGCAGCCACGACGGAAGAAGAGGGCTCTCACATGTGGTTCATACGCATCTCACGCTCACCATGGGCTGAGTATGTGCAATACAACACAACCCCCTGTGGATGTAGGGTATTATGCCTCTGGGCAGCCCGAACCACGTAAAAATCCTTGTGTTCATCTAGCTTGTCGTTCCAAGAAATTTTGCCCCGCCTAAAAAGAACCTCCGCGGGCTGCTCCTTAGCAGGTCCGGGGGAAGTGTCACAAAAACATCTTCGACACTTTGGCACGCAAGGTAGGGGGCACTTTTTTGGATCGACGAGCCTCACCTCGATGGTTAATCTTCAGTCCATCGTCGGCTCTTCTCGACCCTCGCACCATGAGGGGAGCAGGGAAGACGGCATAACTTCCCGCTCCATAGCGGGCTGACCCGACGGACACACGCTCCGTATTCTGGTGGCCACTACTGTCACCACACGACAACTTTCTATCGCCACCGTCGGCAGTGGGAGGTCCAAAGTGTACAACCTGCTTAGCCTGGTCTTGCACCCTAAGCTGGTGCCCTGTGACCCTAAGTCTGTACACTTTGCCTCATGACTACTTTCGCCACTACGCGATGACTACATGTGACCACGGCAATAATATCACCACCAGGTACCTGTGACGTATCTAGTATCCTTGGTTATTTTCTATTTTAGAGTCCCATGCCGTTGAACGGTCACTCCCATGAAAAGCTAATGCCAATAGAGGGTCCGGAGTGCGCTATCTGCTTAGCCTGGTCCTGCATCCTAAGTATGCACACTCTACCTTTCTTGCGGCTGAATACTGGAGGTCCGGAGTGTGCTACCTTCTTAGCCTGGTCTTGCACCCTAAGTATGCACACTCTACCTTTCCAGCGTTACGGCTGAGTATTAGGGGCCGGACGTCTCCCAAAAGACTAATGTCAACGGGAGGTCAAGAATGTGCAGACTGCTTAGCCTGGTCGTGCACCCAAAGTCATGCTCTGTGACCCTAAGCCAGCGCACTCTTCCTCCCTAGCACTGCGGTTCAGTATCAGGGACTAAAAGGCACATGCTCCTGGACAAAGCAATAACCAAAATCCGAATACTGTCACCATGTTTACATAATTATGCTTAAATATTATGCATATTATTCCCTTTTTTGCTCTGTTACATCTTTTTGTTTGTCCAAAGTGGGAGTTGTGCAATCCTGCTGCAGACGGACAGCCTGAAGTACATGTGATGTCTTTGGGTATTTCTAGTAGTTTCTCAATTGGGATTTCGTGCCCGCTGAATGGCCTACTCGCCTGAAATACAATGCTAATGATAGGTCCGAAGTTGGCTAAAGACTTAGCCTGGTCCAACACCCTAAGTACGTCGCTCTACCTATTCGGGTGTTGCATCACTGTAAGGCGGGTCCGGACAACACACATTCATGGGTGAGGCAACAACCAATGCCCATATACTATCGCACTGAATTACTCAGGCCCCGTAGCCTGGCTAAGGTTCATAAGCCACAACAAAATTGAGGGCAGAAAGATTGTAACCAATGAGCACTATTACTCCTTTTTATGTCACTCTTGTGCAGGACTTCACCCTTCTCCCAAGTTCCACCGTCGGACCTCAAGCTCCAACACCGGCACCTCCCTGGGGCCCGAGGTTGACGGTCTTAGCATCGATGGTGGACGTTCCCATGCTTTCACCAAGTTCTGGCACCTTCGAGGAAGCCCGCCATCGACATTGATGATGGTGGCCCCACCTAGAGATCGTCGCCTCTCCCGAGGTGGGCCCTAGGGCCACTGTTGGTACCCTGCAGACCGGGTACCCCTGCATACAAGGAAGACAAGATGCAAGGTTCCACCTCCCAAGAGGGTAAGTACCCAGAAGCTAACACGTGTCCCGTAGCTCCGGACCTGCCTCCCTACTAAGGGTGGCTCCGGTGCTGCCACATGTCTATAGCTCCGGATCTGCCTCCTTGCCAAGGGTGGCTCCAGATCTGCCATGTGCTCTGCAGCTCCGGACCTTCGATGCTGCCATGCGAGCCGCGACTCCGGACCTTCGGTGCTGCCATGCGACCTGCGGCTCCAGACCTAACCTCCCCGCTGAGGAGAGGTCCAGTGCTGCCATGCGTCTTGCGGCTCCTGACCCAGCCTCCCTGCCGAGAAAAGGTCCGGTGCTGCCACGCGTCCCGCGTATCATGAAGACGACGTGTGCACTCAAGACAGCATTAGTGCATCATCAAGAACGCGGCTTCAAGACACTATTAATGTGTCATCAAGACACATTAATACACCATGAAGACCCATCAAGACCATTAACGTATCATCAAGACATGTTAGTGCACCATCAATCACCATTAATGTGTCATTAAGGGATGTTAATGCGCTTTCATGACTAATTAACTCAGGGCCACCTGTCGGGCCCCGCTCATAATGTATGTTGTCGGCCCTTCACCTATAAAAGGACTGAGCAACCACGACGGAAGAAGAGGGCTCTCACATCTGGTTCATACGCATCTCACGCTCACCATGGGTTGAGTACGCGCAATACAACACAACCCCTTGTGGATGTAGGGTATTATGCCTCTCGGCAGCCCGAACCACGTAAAAATCCTCATGTTCATCTATCTTGTCGTTCCAAGAAATTTCGCCCCGCCTAAAAAGAACCTCTGCGCTCCTTAGCAGGTCCGAGGAAAGTGTCACAAAATCATCTTCGACACAAGCAATCTTATTTTCGCAGTCGATACATGGACATAATATGTCATCTATCTTTTGCAACTTTGCATGTCTCTTGGATGCTTCAATAAAATTTGCAACATTATGAATGTACATAGGATCGGGTCTTGGCATATTATACATCCACGCTTGACGTTCCATGCTTTAATAACAGATTTTTGTAAGATTTACAAAATTTGGCCACAGATATTCCCTAAGGGTCTTCTATAAAATGAATTTACAGAGACATAACAAGCATGTATCATATGAGTGAATACTGATATCATATAGGTATGTTCATAAGGGTTCTAAGAAATTTTGTTTCATAATTTTCTCAGCTTCCTAGTGGCCATATTGGATTTTTGAACTTAGGCTTATTCATTGAAACATTTCATCAAATACGTGATGTGCTTGTATTCATCTTCAACCTTTAATCCTTCACATCTGCTTCTTGTTCTGTAAAATTCATGGGTAAGCTCAAGGGGAGACTCAACTACATCTTTCAACCTTTAATCATTCAAATCTACTACAAATCTCAAGTGGTGGGTGTGTGGGGGGGTGCTGGAGTCATATGCAAACACAACAAAACGAAACTGAAAACAGAACAAATTAAAAACATGGTAGTGAACAAGGAGTCTCTTCTAACCTTTTTTCTGTTCAAATTTTGATGAAATGATGAATGCAGTATCAACTGGCGCACGATGGAAAATTTTGGCAGTCTGGCGGCATCAATGGAAAATCTCAAGGGTTAGGTTTTCTGTGGTACCCGAGGGATCTTTATATAGGCGTCGGTTTTCATAGACGGTTTTTAACAAAACTACCGCCTGTGATAAAAATTAATAAAGTTCAGGCGATTTTTTCAGGAGGTTTTTAATTGCTTCACAGGCGATTGGTAATGAATAACCGCCTGAGAAGAAGCTTATCTCACGCAGTTATTACTTACCAACCGCATGGGATAATTGTCCGAGCCTGTTCTTCAGTTTTCTTTTCCCTTACTTATTTTTTATTTAGATTCCAATATAAATACTCAAACATGTATAGATTTTGCAAATTGAGTTCAAATTCGATAATTCTTTCTTCTATATTTTTTAAAAATTAACATCTACCACTTGGACCAAATATTTTAAAACTTGTATAGCTAACATTATAATGTTTTTGTAAATATCAGATTAATTTATACTCACATACTATTCACATTTGTGTATCTCCTAAAAAAGGGATCCTTCACTGAAATTGATTTGTATGAACATATTTGTATTAATTATACATGTATGAATTTTATTAATTTTTCTAAAACATTCCAACGTGTCAAACTTCAAATTATCCATCATTCTAACCAAATGCTCATATACATATGAGGCATTCATCAAATTTTGAACACACATTGATTCAAAAAAGTTTAAAAATCTGAAAAAAATAATAGAGGTTGGTATGATGACTAAAAATATCCATTGAAAAACTAAATGAAAAATCATTACATTCATCAAGATACAAAATGACAAATAGCAATTGTTATATGTTTTTTATGTTCTGACCAATTTTAAAGGCTTTATGAAGTGAAATTTAATGGTAACCTGTAATACTCAATCATATTACAAGAAAGTGGAATTTTGGATTTTGAAAGGCCCCACATTTAATCAAGATAATTAATTAAACTTACATAAAGTTCATCTCAAGCGGTTGGTACTGAATAACCGCCCGAGAAAAAAAATTATCTCAGACGGTTATTACTTAACAACCACCTATGATAGTTGCCCGAGCCTGTTCTTTAGTTTTCTTTTCCCTTACTTCTTTTTTATTTAGATTCCAATATAAATACTTAAACATGTATAGATTTTGCAAATTGAGTCCAAATTCGATGATTCTTTCTTCTATATTTTTCAAAAATTAACATCTACCACCTGGACCAAATATTTTAAAACTTGTATAGCTAATATTGTAATAATTTGGTAAATATCTAATTTATACTCACATATTATTCACATTTGCGTATCTCCTGAAAAAAGGGATCATTCACTGAAATTGGTTTGTATGAACATATTTATATTATTTATACATGTATGAATTTTGTTAATTTTTTTAAAGCATTCCAACATGTCAAACTTCAAATTATCCACCATTCTAACCAAATGCTCATATACATATGAGGCATTCATCGAATTTTGAACACACATTGATTCAAAAAAAATTAAAAATCTGAAAAATTCATAGAGGTTGGTATGGTGACTAAAAAGATTCATTTAAAAACTAAATGAAAAAATCATTATATTCATCAAGATAGAAAAATGAAAAATAACAATTGTTATATATTTTATATGTTCTGACCAATTTCAAATTCTTCATGAAGTCAAATTTAATGGTAACCTTTGGTACTCAATCATATTACAAGAAAGTGGAATTTGGGCTTTTGAAAGGCCCCACATTTAATCAAGAATATTAATTAAGCTTACATAAAGTTCTTCTCAGGCGGTTGGTACTGAATAACCGTTTCAGAAAAAGCTTATCTCAGGCGGTTATTACCTACCAACCGCCTGAGATAATTGTCCGAGCCTATTCTTCAGTTTTCTTTTCTCTTGCTTCTTTTTATTTATATTCCAATATAAATACTCAAACATGTATAGATTCTGCGAATTGAGTCCAAATTCCATGATTCTTTCTTCTATATTTTTCAAAAATTAACATTTACCACCTGAACCAAATATTTTAAAACTTGTATAACTAACATTGTAATGTTTTGGTAAATATCAAATTAATTTGTACTTACATATTATTCACATCTTTGTATCTCCTAAAAAAGGATCCTTCACTGAAATTGGTTTGTATGAATATATTTGTATTATTTATACATGTATAAATTCTGTAATTTTTTAAAGCATTCCAACATGTCAAATTTAAAATATCCATCATTCTAACAAATGCTCATATACATATGAGGCTTTCATCAAATTTTGAACACACATTGATTCAAAAATATTTTAAAAAATCTCAAAAAATTCATAGAGGTTGGTATGATGACCAAAAAGGTCCGTTGAAAAACTAAATGAAAAATCATTATATTCATAAAGAGAGAAAAATGACAAATAGAGTTTTTATATGTTTTTTATGTTCTCACCAATTCTAAAGGCTTTATGAAGTGAAATTTAATGGTAACCTTTAATACTCAAACATATTACAAGAAAGTGGAATTTGGGCTTTTGAAAGACCCCACATTTAATCAATAATATTAATTAAGCTTACATAAAGTTCTTCTGAGGCGGTTGGTACTGAATAACCGCTTAAAAAAAGCTTATCTCAGGCGGTTATTACTTACCAAACGCCTGGGATAATTGCTCCAACCTGTTCTTCAGTTTTCTTTTCCCTTTTTTTTATTTGCATTCCAGTATAAATACTCAAACATGTATAGATTCTGCAAATTGAGTCTAAATTCGATTCTTTCTTCTATATTTTCAAAAATTAACATCTACCACGTGGACCAAATAGTTTAAAACTTGTATAGCTAATATTGTAATATTTTGGTAAATAACAAATTAATTTATACTCATATATTATTCATATTTATGTATCTCTTAAAAAAAGATCTTTCACTGAAATTGGCTTCTATGAACATATTTGTATTATTTATACATGTATGAATTTTGTTAAATTTTTTTAAAACATTACAACTTATCAAACTTCAAATTATCCATCATTCTAACCAAATGTTCATATACATATGAGGTATCATCAAGTTTTGAACACACATTGATTCAAAACAAAATTAAAAAAAATCTGAAAAAATTTAGAGCGGTTGGTATGATGAAAAAAAAGGTCCATTGAAAAACTAAATGAAAAAATCATTATATTCATCAAGATAGAAAATGACAAATAGCAATTGTTATATGTTTTTTATGTTTTGAACAATTTCAAAAGCTTTATGAAGCGAAGTTTAATGGTAACCTTTAATACTCAATAATATTACAAGAGAGTGGAATTTGGGCTTTTGAAAGGCCCCATATTTAATCAAAAATATTAATTAAGCTTACATCGTTCTTCTCAGGCGGTTGGTACCGAATAACCGCCTGAGAAAAAGTTTTTCTCAGACAGTTATTACTTATCAACCGCCTGGGATAATTGTCCGAGTCTGTTCTTCAGTTTTCTTTTGCCTTGCTTCTTTTTTATTTAGATTCCAATATAAATACTCAAACATGTATAAATTCTACAAATTGAGTCCAAATTCGATGATTCTTTCTTCAATATTTTTCAAAAATTAACATCTACCACCTGGACCAAATATTTTAAAACTTGTATAGCTAACATTGTAATGTTTTTGTAAATATAAAATTAATTTATACTCACATATTTTTCACATTTGTATATCTCCTAAAAAAGGGATCCTTCACTAAAATTGGTTTGTATGAACATATTTGTATTATTTATACATGTATGAATTTTGTTAATTTTTTAAAGCATTCCAACATGTCTAACTTCAAATTATCCATCATTTTAACCAAATGCTCATAAACATATGAGGCATTCATCAAATTTTGAACACACATTGATTCAATAAAACTAAAAAAAATCTGAAAAAATTCATAGAGGTTGGTATGATGACAAAAAGGTCCATTGAAAAACTAAATGAAAAAATTATTATATTCATCAAGATAGAAAAATCACAAATAGCAATTGTTATATGTTTTTTTATTTTCTGACCAATTTCATAGGCTTTATGAAGTGAAATTTAATGGTAACCTTTAATACTCAATCATATTACAAGAAAGTAGAATTTGGACTTTTGAAAGACCCACATTTAATCATGAATATTAATTAAGCTTACGAAAAGTTCTTCTCAGGCGGTTGGTACTGAATAATTGCCTGAGAAAAAACTTATCTCAGGCGGTTATTACTTACCAACCACCTTGGATAATTGACCGAGTCTGTTCTTCAGTTTTCTTTTCACTTGATTCTTTTTTATTTAAATTCCAATATAAATACTCAAACATGTATAGATTGTGCAAATTGAGTCCAAATTTGATGATTCTTTCTTCTATATTTTTTTAAAAAATTAACATCTACCACCTGGACCAAATATTTTAAAACTTGTATAGCTAACATTGTAATATTTTGGTAAATATCAAATTAATTTATACTCACACATTATTCACATTTGTGTATCTCCTAAAAAGGGATCCTTCACTGAAATTGGTTTGTATGAACATATTTGTATTATTTATACATGTATGAATTTTGTTAATTTTTTAAAGCATTCCAACATGTCAAACTTCAAATTATCCATCATTCTAACCAAATGCTCATATACATATGAGGCTTTCATCAAAATTTGAACACACATTGATTCAAAAAAAAATTAAAAAAATCCAAAAAAAATCATAGATGTTAGTATGATGACTAAAAGGTCCGTTGAAAAACTAAATGAAAAAAATCATTATATTCATCAAGATAGAAAAATGACACATAGCAATTGTTATATGTTTTTTATGTTCTGATGAATTTCAAAGGCTTTATGAAGTGAAATTTAATAATAACCTTTAATACTCAATCATATTACAAGAAAGTGGAATTTGGACTTTTGAAAGGCCCCACATTTAATCAAGAATACTAATTAAGCTTACATAAAGTTCTTCTCGGACGGTTGGTACTAAATAACCGCTTGAGAAAAAGCTTATCACTACAGGAAAAGCGATCATTTGCGACGGCCATATTTATTTGCGACGGCCCGCCCCTGGCCGTCGCAAATAACACGGCCGTTGCAAATAACAAGTTATTTGTGACGGCCAACCCCGGAGCCGTCGCAAATAACAACTTATTTGCGACGGCCAACCCTAGTACCATCGCAACTAAGGCAGCCGTCGCAAATAAGCTGTTATTTGCGATAGCTCCGTGGTTGGCCATCGCAAGTAACATTAATTGTGACGGCTGTGTGGTCGGGCCATCGCAATTTAGTTGGTCGTCGCAAATAGGGGCCTTTATCCCGACCCGACACTTCATTCTCGTCTTCATTGTCAACCACCCGACGCCGCCGCCTGCCCGCCGCCCTGCCGCGCGCCGTCGGTGCCCGCCGTCGTCGCGCTGCCGCCGGACCGCTGCCCCGCCGTCGCCGCCCCGCCGCCGCCCCGGCTCGCCGCCCCCGGTCCGTCGCGCCCCCCGGCGTCGCCGCCCCCGACCTTGGGTCGCTGCGCCCCCCGCCGCCCCGGCCCGCCGCGCCCCCGCCGCCCCAACCCGCCGCGCCCTCCGCGTCGCTGCCCCGCCCGCGGCGCCGCCCCACCGCCAGCCCGCCGTCGCCGCCCCACCGCCGGCCCACCGTAAGTGCAGTACTGTACCCATATGCAGATTATCATTATTCACTTTTACTATATTATCTAGCTTAGTCTCTAAGTTTATGTTACGTATTACTGTAAAATAACCTTTCTTGAGGGACTAGCTAGGCTGGGCGATTTTAAAATTGAATAACCAAGGCGTCCTTTTCGCATGAAAGTTTGACGACTAAGTTGGGCATCTACTGTAGCGTATGTGCTACTGATTTTATAAAAGTATAAAGTGCATATCTACGTACGTATGCCTGACAAAAAGTGAGATGCGTTGTTTGGTATACGTACCATTTGTGTATGGAAGTGGATCCCACGCGTCACAATCCACGGGCCGCGGTAACGTTGCGCGTCATGATCGGCAAACCGGGCGTCGGGTGGTAGGTCCTGCCCGTCGCCCGGGCAGCGTGTGGTGGATCAGTGCGTGCTTCTCCAGCGTCAGGCTCAGGAACTCGTGCACCACCCCGACGCGGTACTTCTCCACTTCTGGCGTCCACGGCTTGAGCAGCGCGCCGTTGGTGTACGGTGAGACAAGAGGGAACGTGGTCACCGAGTCGAGGCGGTTTGCGTCCTCCACATCGAGCGGCATGGACCGGCAGTGCAGGACGGCGAAGCAGAACGTGCGCTAAACATGGCGCTCGTCCACGATGAAGTCGCGCTCTAGCGCGCTGACGGCGAGCGCGGCGTCCCAGCGCACGAGCTCGAGGACGTAGCGGCCATCGGGGTCGACGGTGACGCGGAAGTCATCGGGGAAGTCGCGGACGCGATCCCAGAAGTTGTCGGGGAGGCCGAGCAGCACGCGGCAGTGGTGGAGCTTCGCGAGCGGCACACGACGGTGGGCGGTGAGCATAAGGAGCTTGCAAACGGTGCACACCGGCGATGGGAGAAGCTCCTCGTGGATGCGGTGCTCTTCCTCTAGGAGCGAGCACATGAATGGCGTGAGCGCGAGGTGTGGGACAGAGTCCACGACGGGGAGGTGGAACAGTAGTGGGTGGCGAGCGGCGGCGCGCGACACACTGCATCCACGCGGGAAGACGAGCTCGCGGTACAGCTTGTCAGCTTCAGAAAGGGGGATCCGGTGTGGGGGCGAGAGGGAGGCCAGGAACGAGCGCGCACGGGTGAGTAAGATGTAGATGGAGATAGAGAGAGGGGAAGATAGAGGGAGGGAGATGTAGATGGAGATAGAGAGAGGAAGATAGAGGGAAAAGGATAGCAATAGAGAGATAGAGTGAGAGAGAAAGATAGAGTGAGAGACAAAGAGAGAAATGAAAAGAGAGAGGAAGAGAGGGGATCTAGATGAAGATAGAGGGAGAGGAAGGGAGGGAGAGAGATGTTGATGCATTTATATTCTAACTCTAAGTTTCATTAATGGCAGGGATCCGCGACGGCTGCACAAACGCCGTCGCCGTCGCTACCGCCGCCTGGAATGAGGCGCGATTACGACTTCGACTTCGGAGGTGGCTCCGGAGGTGGCTACGGAGGTCAGATGGGCGAGTGAGCCCTTTTGTTTGCTTTGTTGATGACGATGTGAGATGTATTAGAATTTATTAGTTTGTGATTGTGATGATGTTTGCTCTGTGATGATGATCTTTGCTATGTGTATATACTGTGTGTATTGAATCTGTTCTGTGATTCTGTCCATCGAGCCGGGTAGTTTTTTCTGTTTTTTTTTTTAAAATAAAAAACCTTATTTGCGACGGCTTTTTATACAGTACCGTCGCAAATAAGGTACCAGGCCGTCGCATTTAGGCCACTGCTATTTGCAATGGCCTGGACGTCGCAAATAAGGTTTAATTGCGACGGCCGGGCCATCGCAAATAGCTGTGTGGGTCCCGGAGGAGGACCCGTGGGCCCAGCCCACTGGACTTATTTGCGACGGTCGGGCCGTCGCAAATAGAGGCACTTAATTGTGATAGCCCGGCCGTCGCAAATAAGCTTTAATTGCGACGGCACCGCGGTCGCAAATAAGGTTGCGAGGCCCACCAGCCCGCGGCAATAACTTGTGATGGCCCTTCCTAGCCGTCGCAATTAAGCTTATTTGCGACGGTGGCCGTCGCAAATAAGCTTAATTGCGACGATTTATTTGCAACAGCTGGAAACCGTCGCAAATAAAGAAAGCCGTCGCAAATCGCTTATTTGCGACGGCATTTGGTTTATTTGCGACGGTCGTGGCCGTCGCAAATCGTCGGGATTCCTGTAGTGATATCTCAAGCTGTTATTACTTACCAACCACCTGGGATAATTGTCCGAGTCTGTTCTTTAGTTTTCTTTCCCCTTACTTCTTTTTTATTTAGATTCTAATATAAATACTCAAATATGTATAGATTCTGCAAATTGAGTCCAAATTCGATGATTCTTTCTTCTATATTTTTCAAAGTTAACATCTACCACCTGTACCAAATATTTTAAAACTTGTATAGCTAATATTGTAATGTTTTAGTAAATATCAAATTAATTTATACTCACACATTATTCACATTTGTGTATCTCCTAAAAAAGGGATCTGTCAGTACCCTGGCTACCGTATACCCCTTGAGATTGCAAAGATCTCAAGGAAATGTCATCTACTTGATTTGAAGACCTTCGGAGGCCCACATGTCAGACATAACCGGACCCGCTTCCCCAACACGGTTAGTCCCAGAGTCGCCACGTGTACCATCGAACCGGAGCTACCACCCACAAGGGGGAAGCTCCGGGCTATGTACCATAACAGCACCCCCGGACCTAACCCCAGACCGAGGGAAGCTCCGGAACTGACACGTGTCTGGTGGCACCGGACCTATCTGTTCCCCACAGTATGCTGCGGAGCTGCCACGTGTCCAACCGTCGGATCTTCAGCCTCAAACCTCCGGTAGAATCCACAATGGCTCCAGATCTTCAAAGGGGAATCAAGGACTTCAAGACCTGATTAAGTGTCATTAATACTATGTTAATGACACACAATCGGATGACCCTAATGACCAGTAACGGTGCTATCAAAGCCCGTAACTCGGTCATTAAGGGTAATTAAGCGCATCAAATGTGTATCAATATTAGTATCCGTCGGGGCCACATGTCGGGCTAGCCAACTTGTAACGGCCTATCCTTGTACTATAAAAGGACATGCCGATGATACATAAAGAGGGGCTGATAACATCTGGTCTGATAAGATCTGATCTGATCTGGTCTGATCGGCTCACACGCGCTCTCAACTCACGTCTCCTGAGTTGATTTCATACATCCAATACAACACCAACACACCCCGTGGAGTAGGGTATTACGCTCAGGCGGCCCGAACCACGTAAATCTTTGTGTCTCCTGTGTCACTTTACATTTCACCTTCTTGAATCTCCGCGCGCCCACACCGAACTTCAAACTCTGCAAACAGTTTTAGTAGTATTGGGAGATCTGACGGATCAAAACCACCGACAGTTGGCGCGCCAAGTAGGGGCGCCTGAGATTTCAAGAATGGTGGACTCAGCTGCTGAATCATCCAATGGTCATCCCGCTGTTCAAGCTGTTGGGGGCAATCCCTCCAATATGCAGCCACCAGCAGTAACCTCAGTTCCAGCAGGAGTCACACTTCCACCACCGCCGCCTCTACCAGCAAATCAAGCTGGGCAGCGCGATGGTGCACCTACGTCAATCAATGCGTCGGCAAATCATGACAACCCGGAACACGCGCTCCATGCAACGCGTGCTCTCCTTCAGCGCCCACCACCTCCGGATGCATCACGGGATGCAATGGAGCAGTGGAGGGCCGATGTGGAACACTTGGTTGCAGCAGCAGCCAACCACATCAGTAACCAAGGTCCTCCTCCTTCAGGACGGGCCCCATCGCAGCGACGGACCTTGTCTAGAAGACTTGGTCCGCACGTTTCCAACAACAGGAGACGTGCTGCGTCACAGCAGTGACGTCGTTGCCCTCCGAGGCGCGACGCACTCACACGGTATCAAGGCTTTCAACTCATGACCTCCGGGCGGAGCTTGATCGCCGATACCGTCAACAAGACGGTCGAGTCCATATCGAGTGTGCTCGTGAAAGACGAGAAGCTCAGGACATTCCTGCTCCTGAAGGAGTAGGAGGAGGCTGTTCATCCCTGGCCATGCATCTGCGTATCGTCAGGTGGCCACAGAAATTCCGGCCTCACCTGCCGGAGAAGTTTGACGGGACCGTTAATCCCGTCGAATTTCTTTAGATTTACTCCACTGATATCCTGGCAGCTGGAGGAAATGAGGCCGTAATGTCCAACTATTTTCCAGTGGCTTTAAATGGGACCGCCCAGTCCTGGTTTATGAGCCTTCTACCAAACTCCATCAACAGTTGGGAGGAGTTGTGCCGACAGTTCACTACCAACTTCGGGAGTTCATACACCTGACCAGGCACCGAACTGGACCTTTTTGCAGTCGTGCAAAAAGGGGGAGAATCCCTGCGATCATTCATCTAGAGATTTTCTCGGGTACGAAACACTATCCCTTCTATCTCTAGCACTTCTGTCATTGTGGCATTTAGATAGGGTGTACGGGATAAGAAGATGTTGGAGAAACTGGCGATCAAGGAGATCACCAGTGTCATGGAACTCTTCAGCTTGGCCGACAAATGTGCCAGAGCTGCGGAGGGCCGTGAAATGCATCCCAAACCACCTCCGAAGGATTGCAAGAAATCCTCCAAAGGCGAAGCCACTACCTCCGGGAGTGGCAAAAAGAAGAAAAAGACCAACGGCAAGAAGAAGCCGTCGGCTGGTGCATCTAATGTTGCAGCTGCTGCAGCTCCGGGTGGCCGGGGGCTACGCCCCGAGAAGCGACCTCGACCGTCTTCTGAAGACGGTGGCAAACCCAAGGTGTGGTGTCCAATTCATAAGACGGAAAGCCACAATTTGGAAGACTGCCGGGAAGTCCAAAACCTTGTCGAGCGCTACAACAAGCGTCGGGAAGAAGTTCCTTTCTAACAGAGGGAAGGAAAACAAAAAGTTGACAAAGCTCTGGCTGAAGAGGAGTTAGGTTTTCAGGATCCTAAAAAGGTCCTGAAGGCCGTCTACACCTCCGTCGACGAAGATTCTGACGTCTCTGACAACGAGCGTCGGAAGATCATGAACACCATTTTTGGTAGATCATGGTACATCACCTCCCGCCGCGTCCTCAAGACAATGCGTTGTGACATGGCCGCTGTAGCTCCTACAGCCAGGGCGGAGCCTCATCGGAAGTGGATGGACACAGTCATCACTTTTGATGCTTCGGACTGCCCTCGAAGCATGGTTGGAGCAGGCCAATTACCTTTGATGGTATCTCCTACCATCAATAACATTCAGCTGCACCATGTTATGGTAGACAGAGGTTCGGGACTGAACCTCATAAGCTTCAAAGCTTTTACCAAGCTTCAGCTCCGACCTTTGGATCTTCATCCCTCCCGACCTTTCTCCGGAGTAGGTCCGGGAGCCATTACCCCACTCGTTACCTTCGGGACCCGGGAGAAGTATCGCACTGAGAAGTTGGTCTTTGACGTTGCTTAGATCAACTTACCTTTCAACGCCCTCTTGGGTAGGCCTGCCTTGTACAAATTCATGGCAACTGCTCATTATGGCTACCTGGTGTTAAAGATGCCAACACCAGTAGGTGTTCTCCAGATCCGCGGAGATCGCACTACCGGAGTAACCACTCTGGAAGAATTTCATGCGCTTACTACTGCGCAAGAGGAGGACTCCAGGCAGGCGCAAGCTCCAAAACCCCTGAGCATTCGTCAACGAGGCTCGACTTCTGCACCTCGTGTGCAGCCAAGCGGTGACACCGACATTCCCATCAAAGTCGTCCAAATCGGTTTCGATGTCGCTCAGACCACCCGTATATCGGGGGGACTGAATGACAAATAGGAACTCGCGCTCATCGCTTTCCTCCGGGCTAATGTCGACGTGTTTGTCTGGCAACCATCACAAATGCCTGGGATTCCCAGGGAAGTGATTGAGCACAATCTGAAGATCTACCCTGACGCCCGGCCCGTGCATCAGAAGCCTTGGAAGCAATCCGTGGAGCGACAGAACTTCATTCGACAAGAAGTGAAGAAGTTGCTCGAAGCTGGATTCATCTGAGAAGTCTTCCATCCAAAATGGTTGGCAAACCCAGTCGTTGTGCCCAAGGCCGGCGGGAAGCTTCGGATGTGTATTGACTACACAACACTAAATAAGGCGTGTCCAAAAGATCCATTCCCAGTACCCAGAATAGATCAGATAGTGGATTCCACCTCCGGGTGTGAATTACTGTGTTTCCTAGACGCATATACTGGGTATTATCAAATCAGAATGTCTAGGGAAGATGAAGAGCATACCTCTTTCATCACAGTAGATGGATTGTACTATTATACAGCCATGCCATTTGGTCTCAAGAATGCAGCTTCAACCTTTGTATGAGCACTTCCCTTCTTCAAATTATTGAGGAAGTCCGGACCATTCCAATGGTCTGAAGAAGCAGAAAAGGCGTTCTAGGAGCTAAAACAGCTCCTCACCACCCTACCAACTCTGGTAGCTTCGAACCCTGGTGAGCCTTTGCTGCTTTACATTTCAGCAACTCACGAAGTCGTTAGTATGGTCCTGGTTGCGGAGAGACCAGAACCATCCCATGCTCAGGAATCGAGACCCCTCCAGTAGGGTCCGGAGGTTCCTGAAAGCGAGTCTGGGACCCAGTTCCCAGACTTGAGTCCACAAGAAGTTACTTCAGAAGACCCAGACCCCTCCGGGAGGGTCCAGGTCGCTTCTGAAGAAGCTCCGGGTCCCTCCAGCAAGGACCCGGAGGTCCCCGAAGAAGGTCCGGATCCCTCCGAGAGGATCCGGATCAATGAAGAGGAAGCTCCGGGCCCCTCCGGGAGGGTCCGGACCATCCAGCGCCTAGTGTACTTCATCAGTGAAGTACTTCATGATGCCAAGACTCGATACCTAGAGGTGCATAAGCTGCTCTATGCAGTTCTTATCACCTCCAGGAAGCTTCGCCATTACTTCCAAGCTCACAAGATTTCAGTGGTGACTTCTTACCCACTTCGAGCAATCTTGCATAATCCCAATTCAACTGGGAATATTGCAAAGTGGGCAGCGGAATTGGCCGAATTCGATCTTGAATTCATTCCAAGACAAGCAATCAAGAGTCAAGCATTGGCAGATTTTGTGGCAGAATGGAATCCCTCTCCATCAAACCCCGGGGGCCCCAGTGAGCAGAAGCCGGAACACGAGGCTTCGGTCTTCACCGAGCCTCACTGGACCCTCTACTTCGACGACTCCATGCAAAAACAGGGGGCCGGAGCTGGAATCCTTCTCCTCGCACCAACCGGGGAGAAGGTAAAATACATGGTACACCTTGACTTCAAGGCGACCAACAACATGGCGGAGTACGAAGCACTCATCTACGGACTAAAGGTGGCACTGTCATACGGTGTCAAGCAGCTGCTGGTCAAGGGAGATTCACAGCTCATCATTAAACAAGTGAAGGGTGAATGCTCCTGCAACAATCTCCAGCTAGCTGCTTACCTCCTTGAAGTCTAGAGGCTTCAGAAGGACTTAGAAGTCCTAGACCTCCACCACATCCAGCGTGTCCACAACGCTGAAGCCGACGAACTCTCGACGAAAGCGTCAACCGGAGCTCCAGCTCCTGACGGAACTTTTGTCCGGAGGTTGTCAAAACCCACAGCTCAGCCTGCCGAACTGAGCAAAGGGGGCGAGATCAGCATCCCGAAGCTGACGGTCCCGATGGCCCTGTTACCATGGCAGCCATCAAGGGTCATAGGTGTTGTCAGAAGCTCCGGGCAACCCAGCACGCAAGACTCAAATGCTCAAGTTAGCTCCGATGCATGGATCTCGGAGATCCGGAGCTACTTCAAAGACAACATCCTTCCTAACGATGATGTATCCGCTGACCGGATAGTCAGATTGGCTAAAAGATTCACGTTGGTAGAAGGGGATCTCTACCGGCGCGGTGCCAACGGCGTCCTAATGCGGTGCATCACAAGGGAAGAAGGCTGCGAGCTCCTCGCAGAAATCCATGGAGGCGAGTGTTGGAACCACGCGTCTTCCCACAAGCTGGTCGGTAAAGCCTTCCGGCATGGCTTCTACTGGCCTACAGCACTCCAGGATGCAACTGAGCTGGTGAAGAAATGTGAAGCATGCCAATTTCATGCAAAGCAAATTCACACACCGGCTCAGCCTCTACAAATGATACCTCCTACATGGCCCTTCGCTGTGTGGGGGATGGACATCTTGGGACCTTTCCCAAGAGCCGTCGGAGGTTACAAGTTCCTGTACGTCGCCATTGACAAGTTCACCAAGTGGCCGGAAGTAACTCAAGTTGTGACAATAAACAAGCAATCTGCTATCAACTTTTTGCAGTCCATTGTATGCAGATTTGGAGTCCCGAACAAAATAATTACTGATAACGGGACCCAATTCACAAGCTCTGCATTTCAAGGATATTGTGAAGACCTCGACATTCAAGTTTGCTACGCCTCCGTAGCTCACCCGACAAGCAATGGCCAGGCCGAGAGAGCAAATGCTAAAATCCTGAAAGGACTCAAAACACGCACCTATGAGCGCTTGAAAAAACATGGAGCCAACTGGATTGAAGAGCTTCCGCCCACTCTATGGGCCAACAGGACAACTCCAAACCGGTCAACTGGAGAGACACCCTTCTTCCTGGTGTACGGAGCTGAAGCAATCCTTCCTCCGGAAATCACTTTGGGGTCACTCCGGGTCCGGACCTTCGACGAAGTCACGCAGGACCAGCCCCGGCATGAAGACCTAGACCTCCTTGAGGAGGGAAGGTGCCAAGCAGCTGTTCGGAATGCCCGATACCGCCAAGCCCTTCAGCGCTATCATCAGCGGCATGTACACAACCGACAGCTCGAGGAAGGCGATCTGGTGCTACGGAGAATACAATCCAGAGAAGGGTTAAAAAAACTCTCCCCCAGCTGGGAGGGACCCTTCCGAGTGATTAAAGTATCCCGTCCCGGAAGCGTTCGCTTGGCTACCGAGGATGGGACACCTCTCCCAAATCCTTGGAATATTGAGCACCTCCGTAAGTTCTACACTTAATATCACGGAGGTGAGTCTGTAGTAACTTGAGGTGTATGTTATAGAGTCATTGTACAGAGTCGGGTAGTTCCTCCGGGAAAATAGCCGGACCTTTCCCGGAAGGTCCGCAAAGTTCATGCAACACTTGTCACAGTCTCAGAACTAAAAGTGTGGCTAGCTACCCTGGGTCAAACAAGAAATGAAACACGCTTAGCTTGGTTCCGTACCCTAACAGTGTACTTGTTTCCCCTGTACCCCGGACCTATAATGAAAGACATCTTCATGTGAAACAGACTCCACGTGCATTTATTTTGTACAGGCTCAACATTTTTTATTTTTCTCTTTATTGTCTATAACAAAGTCGTGCAATTCTTAAGAAATTTTAGTTCGACCAGTTCATGTACAATTCGAGCTGTATTGTCAATTCTTTTGGATTCAAATATTGTTCATGGCCCAATCGCCTGAATGCCGCCAAGCCAATCTAGGGTCGGAGTGTGCTATCGACTTAGCTGTTCAAGCACCCTAAGTACGCCACTCTACCTACACCCCGGCAGGCCGAAGTAAGGCGAGTCCAAGTACAATTGGATCTAGAAGAAAGAAGGTAACGCATTCGGTTGTATTCAGAATTGTGTTTGACTTAAAACTTTCTTGGGAATCATAAGCCGCGACGAAGTTATAGGCAAGGAGCGAATTTTACTATTTTTCTTGGCTTTAGTGTGCAGGAAAAATAAAGAATCCACGTTGATGGAGAAAAGCCGGAGCTAACAAAGCTCCGACTCCCCCTAGGTGGCTTGTGATCGATGTTAAACTTTGAAAACGAGCATTACCGGAGCAACCAAGCTCCGGCAAAGCTAGGGGGGGCAACCGTCAACGCAGAATAAAAGATGGTGAGAAGACCCCACAAACGGAGTTTGCTGCTGACAAGCTACGCATTAGCAAAGGTCACTGCCGGAGCTACTAAGCTCCGACACCCCGGAGGGCTAACTATCGATGCTCTACACATTTATAGGGACTATTGCTGGAGCTACTAAGCTCCGACGGTAGTCAATGCCGGAGCTTCTGAGCTCCGACAACCTCAGAGGGCCTTCACTATCGAAGACTTCAAACCTACAATCTACAAGTTCGAAGCAAACGAGTCTTCAACAAAACACAATATCCTCTTGGTACATGTTCACAATCAAATTGTGTACATCTACCAGGGGGCCAAGTGAAGACAGAAGTGTTGAAGACAAAAAATGAAATTCATTAACAAATTGTGGATTTCATTCATCTGGAGACAAGGGATTACAAAATTGGGGAAGAAAAAGAGAGAATACAAGTGGGAGCTACAGAGATGGTCCTAGACCCTATGGAAGAACTGGGCGACTTTCTGAGCAACCTTTGACACGTTGGCTCGGGTGGCTTCACCTTCTCCTTCGACGGGACCTTCAAGCACCGGGTCCAGAGGAAATTGGGGATCCGGCTGGTGTAGCACGTCAGCACATACTCTACGATGTTCTTCGCCAGGGACTGCCCCTCAGCCTCCAACTGGTTCGCGATGGCATCACCCACCTTGGAGAGTTTGTCACCCGCCGAGCTCAACGCTTGCAACATCAGGTCCGGCTCCGGCTCCGGATCATCCGGACGCACGAGAGTGAAGCCCACTGGTGTCAGGGCGTCTTTAGCTTTGCTCAGGAACTCCCAAACCTGTAGGGAGTCCGCAGTCCTCAAGCCCTTCAGTTCCTCCAAGTATATTTTGGCCGTCGCCAGTTCAGAATACAAGTCCTTCTCCCGGCCCCTAACTGTCTTCTCCCTGGCAGCGATGGCACACTCTTGCTTGTAGAGTTCCTGTCCTTGCACCCAGGCCTTCTCCTCCTCCTCAACGTGACGCTCCTCCAATTTCTTGGTGCGTTCCTCGAGGCCCTTGTCAGCCAGAGCCACCTTTTCGGCGAGCGCCTCCTCCCTCTTCAAGACATCATCCCGCAGCTCTAGGAGTTTTTGCTCTTCGTCTTCGAGCTTCTTCTCCCTCTCCTCAAGTGCCTCCCGGGGCTTTATGAGACTAGTGTTAATGGCTTCAAGCCTTTCTTGGTGATCATCAGCCGCACTATTAGTTGCCTTGGCCTGCTCATAAATGGCCCGGGATTGAGTGTCGAGGGCACGAGTCAAGATCTCCCTATCATCTAATAATTTGCCCCAGTATTACAGGCGGACCTTCTCCTGTTTGATCTACTCCTTGTCATCTGCCAGCCTCGACTGCGCCAGCTTGGTCTCGAAGTAGAGCCGATTACGCCACCGCCTAAGGGTTTGGCGCTCCTCTTCAAGAGCCTTGCTGTCGTGGTGGAACGCCAGCTGGACTTGACGCAGACTGGAGCAAGCGTTGTCAATGGACAACGACAGGGGAATAGGGTCCGGACCTGCTGGGGTCTCCTCCGCTGGTTCCAGCGGGTTCTCGCTTACAAAAATTGGGTCCCACTCCACAAGAGTGGTCCCCTGAGCCTCCACGGCACTAGGGCCATCCTCTGGGATAGCCTCAGTCGCCACCGAGGAGGGTCCCGCAGAAGAAGTTCTGACCTCCGGAAGTGGTTCCGAAGGCCCTGCCGCCAGGTCTTCATTTGCCCCCTCAGGTAGGGGGCCAGCGACTTCATCAGGGCACCCTGGCTCAGCAGCAGGCACCTCCGCCGTCATCACTTCTGGAGCAGGGGCTACTTCTGGCTCCGGCCTGGGCTCCTCCTCCGCTGGTGGCTCGGGTGTTGGCGCCTCGACCATCATGGGTTCGAGTGTTGATGCCTCTGCAATGACCGACTCGGGCGTCGGAAGGTCAACAACAACCGGCCCTGAGGCCGGAGCTTCAACCTCAACCGACTCAAGCACCGGAAGGTCATCAACTGCAACCGGCTCTATAGCCGAAGCTTCAGTGGCAACCGGCTCTAAGGCCGGAGCTTCGGAGGTAGCTAGCTCAACCGCAGGGACTTCCTCAACATCCGGCTCGCTCGCCGGGACTTCAATAACCTCCGGCTCAACCGCTCGGGCTTCGACAATTTCCAGCTCTGGGGCCGGAATCACTGCTTCCTCCGGCTCAGCGGCCGAAACTTCCAACATCTCAGCATCAAGACTCGGGGCTTCAACCTCCGGGGCAGGTGCCGCTGGCGCATCTTCTCTCCCATGGTCCAGCACCACCACGGGAGTCTCGGGGGATGAGTCGAGGTCCATGACCACGACAGCTGGCGCCGGAGCTGCCGCAGCTTCAGCCACCACTTGGGGCGGCACCGGGACAGGAGCAGAAGCCTCCGCCCTCACAGCTTCAGCTGCTGTGGCTGAGGGCGGAGCCTCACTCCTCTTCTTGGAGACGCTGCAGATGATGGACGAAGAAACATAAAAAACAGTTACTACAACAAAACAACTGTCTGAGGTAAAGATTAAACATTACCTCGGAAGGCTTCCGCACCAGCTTGCACGGAATCTCTTTCCCAGGCTTTCAGGACTGACCATGGCCGCCGCCGGCGTGGTAGCTCCGGAAGGCCCCCTGGAACTTGTTGCAGCCACAGGCATTTCCTTAGTCGAGGCCCCCCTCGACCGGGAAGGACCTCTGGACCCAGAGACCTCAGCTGGCCCTGAAACTGGAGTCACATGCCCCTGGCTAACACCCCGGGAAGACACTGCTGCAGGTACAGTTGCCGCAGTTGTAGAAGACCTCCCCCTCCAGGGAGAAGGAGATGCTGCAGAGGGTGCGGGCCTGACGGACCTAACGTCGGCATGCTTTAGCTTCCTCTTCCGGCTCGAGGGTTCGGCCGCCGGCTCCTTGCCCTTGCCGACGACTTCGGTCCTTGGCTTCGGGGCAGGGGCGGAGCCACCTTCAGAAGCCCCAGGGATCACCACCCTGGAAGTCGATCGTCTCTCGACGACACCGAGGTCGTCAAGCACCGGCATCGTTCGCCGGAGCTCCCTGTTGAACTGTACTTCCACGTTTAGAGGGAGGAAAGCTGGTGGCGGGGTCAAGTCATCACTCGCGACGTTGATGCCATGCTGGAACTTCTTGAGATGAAACTCCAAGGTCGACCCCTCCATGTTGGACTTCAGCCCGGTCTCAACCCGGTCGTCGTCCATCACATTGTTGAGGGACCAAGCGAGTTTTTCTCTCCTCTTCAGCGGTGCCCACCTGTTGACCAGGAAATTGCAAAATACCGCTTGAGGAGTTAATCCTCTCTCCACACAATGGCGGATCCTGGTCAGAGCAGGGTTGAAGGCATCCGACAGCACCGGAGCTTCACTCCAGACTGCAGTATCGATGTTGGGGAGGCCTTCGGGCAGCTCCAGCTTCTCGTGCTCTTCCACCCGGATGACTATCCAGTCTTTCTTCCAATCGTCCTACTTTACAGAGGGAAATGACCGGAGGTACTTGAATGGGCACTTCTTGTGCTTCACAAAGTAGTAGAAGCCAAGGTACTCATCACCCCTTCCGGTCGTATGGACGGTGAAGAAGGTCCGGAAAAGCTCAATGCACGGGGGAAGCCCACCCACATTTCACAAAAGTGGACGAAGACAGACACTAGAAGAATGGAGTGGGGGCCAAGGTGATACAGCTGCAGACCATAGAAGTCTAGCAGCATCAAGAAAAAGGAGGAAAAAGGTGGGATCAACCCTACCATGGCGTACGCAGAAAAGTACACCATCTCGCCGGCGTGCTCCTTCTCGAATGGGAGCTTTCCCCCGGCGCGTACCAGGTGATTGAAGAAGTCCGAGGACCACCCCATGAGGGCCCGGACCTTCTTCAGGTCACTTTCGGTCTTCAAGCGGCTCTCGCGGAGACCCAACTCCATCGCAACACAGCGAGGCAAGGGAGGAAAAGCAAGCACAAGTTTGGGAGTTCGAGTGCAAGTTCAGATGAGAGGCATAAAGAACACCAGACGGTGTGCGCTTTCCTTCCTAAGTAAGCCCCCGCAAAGCTTGGATGGAAACCGCAGGGAAGCCGAAGATACTATTCAAAAATTTCACCCTGCCGATGACAAGAGGGCCCGAGACCACCCCGACGATCAAGTCGAGGTTCTTACCCAGGCGAACGGTTGTCATCATGAAAGGCAGGAAGCCCGAAGGTGGCGGCCTGACAAGGCGCGCGGAACCAATACGATTTTCATATCGGGAACCAGCGACCTTCAATTGCGTGAGGTTCGCACGCCAAAGACCTCATTTGCCGCACCCGGGATATGCCATGTGGCGAGGATTTAACTCCAAAACTATCACCAACGGCACATCTGAAGACCTTTGAAGACTCGGCTCAAAAGTCGAAGGATGGACCCACCTCCGGCGGAATGACTTCACCCAAGGGGTCTTCCCCAGAGGTGGACCCAGGGGGCCACTGTCGGTACCCTGGGTACCGTATACCCCTTGAGATTGCAAAGATCTCAAGGAAATGTCATCTACTTGATTTGAAGACCTTCGGAGGCCCACATATCAGACATAACCGGACCCGCTTCCCCAACATGGTTAGTTCTAGGGTCGCCACGTGTACCATCGAACCGGAGTTACTGCCCACAAGGGGGAAGCTCCGGGCTATGTACCGTAATGGCACCCCCGGCCCTAACCCCAGACCGAGGGAAGCTCCAGCACTGACACGTTTCTGGTGGCATCGGACCTATCTGTTCCCCACAGTATGCTCCGAAGCTGCCACGTGTCCAACCGTCGGATCTTCAGCCTCAAACCTCCGGTAGAATCTACAACGGCTCCGGATCTTCAAAGGGGAATCAAGGACTTCAAGACCCGATTAAGTGTCATTAATACTACGTTAATGACACACGATCGGACGACCCTAATGACCAGTAATGGCGTTTCCAAAGCCCGTAACTCGGTCATTAAGGGTAATTAAGCGCATCAAATGTGTATCAATATTAGTATCCGCCGGGGCCACATGTCGGGCCAGGCCAACTTGTAACAGCCTGTCCTTGTACTATAAAAGGACAGGCCGACGATACATAAAGAGGGGCTGATAACATCTGGTCTGATAAGATCTGATCTGATCTGGTGTGATCGGCTCACACGCGCTCTCAACTCACGTCTCCTGAGTTGATTTCATACATCCAATACAACACCAACACACCCCGTGGAGTAGGGTATTACGCTCAGGCGGCCCGAACCACGTAAATCTTTGTGTATCCTGTGTCACTTTACATTTCACCTTCTTGAATCTCCGCGCGCCCACACCGAACTTTAAACTCCGCAAACACTTTTAGTAGTGTCGGGAGATCTGCCGGATCAAAACCACCGACAGGATCCTTTACTGAAATTGGTTTGTATGAACATATTTGTATTATTTATACATGTATGAATTTTGTTAAACTTTGTAAGCATTCCAGCATGTCAAACCTCAAATTATCCATCATTCTAACCGAATGCTCATATACATATGAGGCTTTCATCAAACTTTGAACACACATTGATTAAAAAAATTTTAAAAAATCTGAAAAAATTCATAGAGGTTGGTATGATGACTAAAAAGGTCCGTTGAAAAACTAAATGAAAAAATCATTATATTCATCAAGATAGAAAAATGACAAATAGCAATTGTTGTATGTTTTTTATGTTCTGACGAATTTCAAAGGCTTTATGAAGTGAAATTTAATGGTAACCTTTGATACTAAATCATATTACAAGAAAGTGGAATTTGGGCATTTGAAAGGCCCCACATTTAATCAAGAATATTAATTAAGCTTACATAAAGTTCTTCTCAGGCGGTTGGTAATGAATTACCGCCTGAGAAAAAACTTATGTCAAGCGGTTATTACTTACCAACCGTCTGAGATAATTGTTCGAGACTGTTCTTCAGTTTTCTTTTCCCTTGCTTCCTTTTTATTTAGATTCTAATATAAATACTGAAACATGTATAGATTCTGCAAATTGAGTCTAAATTCGATGATTCTTTCTTCTATATTTTTTAAAAATTAATATCTACCACATGTACCAAATATTTTAAAACTTGTATAACTAACATTGTAATGTTTTGATAAATATCAAATTAATTTATAGTCATGTATTATTCACATTTGTGTATCTTCTAAAAAAATCATTCACTAAAATTAGTTTGTATGAACATATTTGTATTATTTAT
Organism: Tuctoria greenei; assembly: GCA_036927565.1. Lineage (NCBI taxonomy): Eukaryota > Viridiplantae > Streptophyta > Magnoliopsida > Poales > Poaceae > Tuctoria > Tuctoria greenei. The sequence goes on from JAYESD010000006.1 coordinate 16,796,194, forward strand.
AAATGTATGAATTTTGTTAATTTTTTTAAAGCATTCTAACATGTCAAACTTCAAATTATCCATCATTCTAACCAAATGCTCATATACATATGAGACATTGATCAAATTTTGAACACACATTGATTCAAAAAAAATATGAAAAAATTCATAGAGGTTGGTATGATGACTAAAAAGGTCCATTGAAAAATAAATGAAAAAATCATTATATTCATCAAGATAGAAAATTGACAAATAGCAATTGTGATATGTTTTTTTATGTTCGGACCAATTTCAAAGGCTTTATAAAGTGAAGTTTAATGGTAACCTTTAATACTCAATCATATTACAAGAAAGTTGAATTTGGGCTTTTGAAAGGCCCCACATTTAATCAATAATATTGATTAAACTTACATAAAGTTCTTCTCAGGCGGTTGGCACTGAATAACAGCCTGAGAAAAAGCTTATCTCAGGTGGTTATTACTTACCAACCGCCTGGGATAATTGTCCGAACCTGTTCTTCAGTTTTCTTTTCCCTTGCTTCTTTTTTTATTTACATTCCAATATAAATACTCAAACATGTATATATTCAGCAAATTGAGTCCAAATTCAATGATTCTTTCTTCTATATTTTTCAAAAATTAACATCTACCACCTGGACCAAATATTTTAAAACTTGTATAGCTAACATTGTAATGTTTTGGTAAATAACAAATTAATTTATACTCACATAATATTCACATTTGTGTATCTCCTAAAAAAATGGGATCCTTCACTGAAATTTGTTTGTATGAACATATTTGTATTATTTATACATATATGAATTTTGTTAATTTTTTTAAAGCATTCCAACATGTCAAACTTCAAATAATCCATCACTCTAACCAAATGCTCATATACATATGAGACATTCATAAAATTTTAAACACACATTGATTCAAAAAAATTTAAAAAATCTAAAAAAATTCATAGAGGTTGGTATGATGACTAAAAAGTTCCATTGAAAAACTAAATGAAAAAATCATTATATTCATCAAGATAGAAAAATGACAAATAGCAATTGTTATATGTTTTTTTATGTTCTGACCAATTTCAAAGTTTTTATGAAGTGAAATTTAATGGTGACCTTTAATACTCAATCATATTACAAGAAAGTGGAATTTGGGCTTTTGAAAGACCCCACATTTAATCAAGAATATTAATTAAGCTTACATAATGTTTTTCTAAGGCGGTTGATACTGAATAACCGCCTGAGAAAAAGTTTATCTCAGGCGGTTATTACTTACCAACCGCCTGAAATAAGTTAATCTTCTCAAACAGTTATTAAGAACCAACCGCCTGAGATAATCATATTCTATATCGGTTGGTTCTTAATAACCGCCTCCGAAGATAGGCATCTATATATAGCCCTCGACTGCGTTGGAAAAACCTAACCCGGGCGAAATCACTTAGACGCCGTTAGACTGCCAAAATTTTGTTTGCCGCCAAGTCTTCGCCGCTCTTGCCATCAAGCTTCGCTGTTGTCGCCGTGCTTTGCCCTCGCCACTTCCAGGTATGTCGAGCTTTGCCCTCGTTATCTCCGCCGAGCTTCGACCTTCCCTCCTCCGTCCCTGTGCCACCTCCCTCCTCGACCTCGCCACCGGCCGAGTCAAATGGTGCCTTGCATAGATTTCCTTAATCAAAGTTTTTGAACCCTAGGTGCCTTGATCAGTCGCCTCAAACCCTAGGTTCCTATCTAATTTTCATTAATCAAAGTTTTTGGACATGCAACAAAGCCAAATGAAGATTGTAGGTCATATGAAGATTGGCAATGAATATGGTGGGTCATATGTTATCTCTTACCTAGAGAGTATGATGTGAGCTATGCCAAGTTTCACAAATAACCAATGCATGTATGTTATCTTGTCAATGGGGTCGCTGAGAGGTAAGGCCAGCTTTACTTAGTCCTTTTACATTGGAGCATAATATTGGTTTGTTGATGGTCACATTGGTATTAAGAAGTGGCAGGATATTTTCCTTATCTGTTCAGTCAACATTTATTTGTTAATAAAGCCTCCCACATGATTCTATCTTCTTATTTCATATTGCTTTGAAATATTATTTGGTGCACTTTGTTATACTCGTGGGCAGTTACTAATGTAGTAGCATAGATGTCTTTTTGTTTGTAAAAAAACAAAAAGATTAATTTGCTTCTAATTTTTTTTGCTAATTGCTACACTAAAGGTATGTGTGCTATACTCCTAATATATAATTATATATATTGATATATATAGGGACTAGACATTGCCATAAAAATGGCCTGGATCATTAGAGGATCGACTAGGGTCGACTAGGATCGATTAGTCGCCCTAGTCGACGATTAGTCGTCCTAGTCGACCTAGTCAGTGGGTAGGCGACTAGGGTCGACTAGGTGACTTGAAAACATTGTAAATTGTTATTGTTTAACTGTTTATATAATTGTTCTTGTCGGCTTTTGATACAAGCAATACACATGCCTAGCTAATGCCTTGGTCAGTGGCCTCAAACCCTAGAATGGAACTTAGTCAATCACCTTGGTCAGTCACCTTAAACCCTAGAATGCCTTATCAAATCCTAGAATGCTTCCATATTTTTCTTAATACAACACTTCATGTAGAACTAATATGCCATTAATTATATTTTTTGTCTTATTAGTTCTAGCATGGAAATCCCTAAGAAGACTGGTGCTGGTAGTAACAATAAAGAAGACAATATGCAGTTTAGTGACTCCAACAGTTCAGGCTCCTTTCACAGTTTATCGGATCCTTTTCCGGATATAAAAATTAAAAAGACTTCAAAGGATCTTGACCCGGAATATGATCCTGCCGACGAGGTATGGATCACGAATCTTAACTTTAGCAGTTCAAGTTAATGTTGGTTGTTAAGTATACAAAGTCTTATAATTCTTTTCTACCTAGATTAATCACGAAGACAACAAGGTGACTTCGGCTCCTAAAACCGCAAAAGGTTCTCCAATGGATGAATCCTCAGGCTCACTCAAGCGGAAATGAGGGCAACGAGGTCCCAATAAGGGTCCATTGGACTTCATCATGTACATAACAAGGGTCGGTCCAGGTCAGTTTCACCAAGAACCACTGGATTTAGTTACCAAGTACCAAAATGCATGCGGTTTTCTTGTTAGAGAGCTCGTGCCGATCACAACCGACAATTGGAGAAAATTACCCGAGGAGACCAAAAATGAGTTGTGGGAAAGGATAAAGAAACAATTCAAGTTCTCGAAAGGTACGGAAGAAGCTGTAAAGAAAGCAACATTGGTCTGTTGCAGCAAGAAGTTTCGTGGCTGGAAGAGTGAAATGAATTCTTATGTTAAGGACGATAAGGTCCTTAGCCTGAGGAAGATGGGAAAAATCACACAAGCTCAGTGGTAAGAATTTGTTCGTCAAAAGACCACACCTGATGCTAAAGCCCTAAGTGCAACTAGGTCATAGAATGCCAAAAATAAAAAATACCATAATCGTTTGGGGTCTGCCGGATGTGCCCCCAAAGTCCAGAAATGGAATAATATTTTAAACAAAACTACCAGTAAGGGCAATCCTCACCTGTTAGAAGGCTGCGATGAGAGAACTCAGCGGTGGGTCTTTGCTCGGTCAGGTTTGAAAAACGAGGGCAAACTTGAAAAGCCCAAATCTGTGAATGAAGTAGAGAAAAAAATGAAAGAAGTAATTAAAAAGCAACAGAAGGGTCTCTTCAAGCCGAAGAGGGAGAATGACCAACTTAACGCTATCTTAGGAAACCCTGAACGCAGTGGACGGGTTCGAGCAATCTCTTCTCAAATATCTTGGCTAGATGGATTTCCGAAAGATAAAGAGACATTTAGAAGACATGATAAGTTCAAGAAAACACTTGATGAAACAATAGCTCAAAAGGTAAAGGAAAATATGAAAGAAATAATGGAACAACTTAGATAATCGGGACAATTAGTGGCACCGAGTACAGCAATGGTTCCCGTGCCAAAGGAGCAATTGGTATCTCCAACTGCCTACCCTAGCAGCGTAGGTTCTGTGTCAGGCTCAGCATCAACCCATAAGTTCACTGTCGATGATATTGCTAAGGACAGATCTTGTCGTCTTCTTGTCCCGATCGATAGAGCAGGGAACAAAACTAAATCGGTTGTCACTGCTATGGCAAAGCCTTATCGTGACTTCAGCGGCAATCCACTTCCTTTGTATTATGTCGTAGTGCAAGTTCTTCAGATCATTGATAATGATTATGAAGATTATGAAATAGACCACATCACACATGAGGGGATCGTGACTTTGGGGCAGACTGTCAACCAATTAATCCTTCAGCACCGACGCGATATCGTGTTGGACGATGAGCCAATTTATAGCCCCGTCGCATCTCAAAATACTGCAACCCCGTCTTCTAAGGCGAAAGTCCAGGAAGATCCACTCCCCCTATGTCTCAGCAAGGATGATAGTAACCTTGCTAGTAAAGATAACCAAGAGCAACAAGTTGAACAACAGCTTGAAGCAGTATCAGAGCAAGCTGTTGCTAGTAAAGAGCAACCAGTTGAGAGACAACTTGAAGTAGTACTAGAGCCAGCTGCTGGGAGTAAAGAGCAATCAATTGAACAGCAGGTTCAACAACAAGCAAATGTCCAACTTCTGCTGACTACTCCTTGATCATCAGTGCCTATCAAAGTTAGCTCATACGAAATTATGAAACCTTCATCAGAAGTGTCAAAGTATTTAGAAAATATGAAGGAAAATATTAGAAAATCTAGTTAATGTCGTTCTTCTCATGAGCCACCATTAGAAGATATCGAGGAGTGGGAAGAAGACGATGTCATGTATAATCGGCGAACAAATTTAGTTAAACTAGGAGTTCCAATATACAAGCTTGAGGATGTTCCTCCTTAATTTGAGAATGGGAAGTCGTTCATGACATCCTACAACTTAGCAAACAACCTGCCCCGCTCAAAAGAATGTACAAGGGGTACATCACTGCCAGCACAAAATATGATATTTCTTACGTCATATTTTGTGTTTCAAAAGATGCATTTTGGAACACTGGAGCAGATAAACGAGTCATTTTATTTGAAGAGTTGCATACCTTTTTTCATCGGGGCATGCTCGAAATCAATCTATTACTCACCTGTGCGTGTAAGTGCCTCTAATATTTTGCGTTTGCTTTTCTTACTACACGCATACACATTTCATGAGATTATAACAATTCTAGACTTCTTCAATAGGATGCAAAACATGGATAATGAAAAGATGAAACACAAGACAGGTATCCTTGACCCTACACGGATTGCAAAGATGCTATTCGAAGTCAAGGCAGATCGAGACTCAGTACAGTTCTAGCACATAAAAAAAGAATTTGAAAAGTCAATCGCAAAACTTAAGAAGGATAGAAGGACAGAAGTTACAACTTACATATGACATGCAATGTTTAACGTTGTCAAGACGGCAAAGACCTCGTAAAGGCTCCGTACCACTTCCAGTAAGTTCGACACATGACATTAAAATAGCAATTATTACTAATGGTTAACACGTGTGTTTGTATGTGTGCAGTAACCACTACATAATGATCTTCATCAAGTAAACGCAAGATTTGGCAACAGTCTTGGACTCAGCCGGTTACCCACCAGATCAAAGATTTCCTTTCCATTTTAAAACTGTACGTTTATTTGATACTTTTAATTTACACACATTTAGAATGTGCTGACAAGTTTTATATGACATTTCTTATATTACAGTGCTTGGAGGTTTTACGCGAAACGGCTTGGCGGTCAGAGACCTCCTAATACGAATGCATTAGACATTAAAACATATTATCCTTGTTCGAAGCAGCCTGTTGGGAGTGTCTTATGCGGGTATTATGTATGCGAGCATCTTCGGACCACCAGAGAATATAGAGTGAATCATGAGGATGTAAGTTATCCTTAATGTCGATATCTTATTTTTTTACTTTTGAGTTTCATTATTTTCATATTTTGATTCCAACTTCAAAATTCAGTTGCACATAGTACATCTGCTCCAAAAATACCAAATAAATTTTTGTATACTCTCACTTTGATATATACTTTTAGATTATTCAAACCAACACATTCTAAACCTTATTATGTGTTTCATTGCAGCACACGAAGAATGGGAACCAAGAATGGCCGGTTTGTAGAAGTATGCCTGGTGGTGGAGCCGACAAGATTGTGGCTGAACTGTGTCAATTCGTACGTCACGAAATTTTGCATAAAAGAGAGGAGTTCTTTGATGAGAATGGTGCAATAGCTGATGTGTCAAAACTTTGCGACTATGCCAATAGAAACAGTTTTTAGTGAAACTTGTAAACTATAAGATGACTTGTATGTGTAACTTGTACATATGTATATTGTTTTAGTAAAATTGACTTTTGTGAGATGACTTCTATGATTATATTGAATTGACCTGGAAATTAGAAATAACAACAGTTAATACTGCATAGGGTATACCTTATCACAAATGGTTATGTACCTATGACTAGACCTGTCTGTGAAATATTATTATCACAGTCAGCTGGATATAGGTAAAGAACCATTTGTGATAACTATATTATCACAAGCGGTTATTGTTATGATACAAACCGGTTGCGATAAACTGTATCCACAGACGGCTTGTCATAGGTAAAGATCCGTCTATGATAATATAATTATCACAGACAGTTATATATGATGCACGACCCGCCTGTGATAATATGTCTTCACATGTGGCTAGCGTAAGTAAAGAACCGCGTGATAATACCATTATCATAGCCGGTTTCACTTCTTCGTCTGTGAAATTGCATATTATTACAGGCTATTCGTTTCGGACGGTTTTAAAAATCGCGTTTGATAATATATTTAGAGTCGCCTGCGATGAACCTTATTGTAGTAGTGCCAGCACCAACGGGAAGTTAGCTGTGCAAACAGCTTGTGGTAGTTTACTAAGCTTAGGTTAACCAGGCCGCTAACAATAGAACGATCGATCGACTGATCATGACTCACGAGCACATGCGTGCATCATCGATCCATCTCATACACATCAGCAGTTGCGTACATACCATCATCGTCGCCGTCGGCGCAGCCTTATTTTTTTTTAATCCGGCGCAGCCGTAGTTGGTACGAGTACAGGTAGAGGAATCGACAGCGACAATCGCGTGCACCTAACGAACTCAACCTTTCCCGTCGATCAAGCTGGATGGAACACTGATCACTCGCTTCATAACAGGGACTGATCTGCTCAGTTTTGAACAGTAAGCAATTCAAATATACTCTACAGAAAGTTTGTCGTTTTGTAGTTCATATACCCACCGTTCTGAAAAGCTTATCGTTTTGTAGTTTATTTTTGAATTACAGAACGTCAAACTTTTTGAGAGGGAAAAGTATATAAGTAGACGAGAAAATCTATGCAACCCCACGCGTGCACCTTGGGCACATGGATCCGCTGTCCAGACAACACTTCAAGTTGCAGATTTCGTAGCGGGAATTTTTTATTAATATATCTTTTAAAAAATCATTTATAATAAATTACTCACAGAATATGAAATTGGCCAAAATGACAAATTGTCGTATGTGCCTCATACGAAATTCTAATTTCGTACGAGGCACATATGAAATGCTCATTTGGTCGATGCCACGTCATCTGGTGTCTACCACGATGGACAAAACACTTGCCACGGTGGAAGAAATGAGCACACACGAATTTTGTACGTGCCTCATACGAAGTGAACAGTACCTTTGTAAGAGGCACGTACGACATTCGTGTGTGCCCCAGTTTTGACCCTGCTTTTAATGGATTTTACGCAAAGCTTTTTAAACATTTCTAGACCGATTTGCTAAAAATTTCCAAAGTATAAAATAGAGAATACATTGTGAAGTTTTGAATTCAATGAACTTCCTCTATGTTTAGTATGTAGAAACAAGAGTAATTGTATGTGTTATTAGGCAATACGATCACGTTTCTGCACATTTGTAAAATGTATTTAGTTTTGGTTTTTTGTTTAGAAACATTTGGAGTTAGAATCGACAGAAACGTTCATAAAGGTTATTGTAATGTAAGTTTTGTTGAGTATAAAAAATAAGTTCTGAATATAATTTACGAGAGTTTAATGGGAGTTTCAAATTTTTTAAAATCATATAGCGATAATAAATGCATAGTTTGGAAAATTATACAATTAATGTAGTAATTTATACAAATACATATTAATTGAAGGTAATTAATTGTAAGCTCGGCGGTAGTTACATCAAATGAAATTACATAGTTCCGAAAATATGTGCATGTTGTTTGTCACTCTACTACTAAGGTACATAAGACAAAACATAAGTACACATATTTATGGAAGAAAATATAAAATAGGTAATACAAATGGCGTGTGTACGATGCATTTAAGATGTGTCGATCTAATTCTAACACGCCTTAGTTGAATTAAATGCTGAGCATAGTTTACCCAAGTTGCTACTGAGTGCAACAGAGGTATTTTCTCTTACGCAAAGCATCCGGACCAGATTCTTTTGCGCGACGAGCTCTCTCGCGCATGCGTTCTCGCTCAGCCTCTCATGCTTGTGCTGCGACGCGTTCCTCCTCTGCAGCTTTGCGATCACACTCTGCTCTCTATTGTCGAATTTCTTCTTGCCTCTTGCGACGACGCTGCTCCTGTGCAGATCTATTCCTCCTCTCTTGCTCTATTCTTTCATCCCACTCTATTTCTTCTTTGAACTTCTAATATGCAAGTCGAGCCATTCTCTCAACCTCCTCGGCGTCTTCTACTGATTGTTCCTGGTCGATGTAGTTACTAAAGTCGCAAAGAGGTGACGGCGACTGCACAAGTGTTTGTACAAAAGATTAGTATAGCATTCATAAAACAAAAATAATGTTGCATATTACCTGTTTTCTACCACCTGGAAGAAATGGGCACGTCCTGTGAGGAGGAACGTACTCGTAGTTGTCGCACATCTAAAGCCGACAACCATAAGAGTAATCAGGTCGAAGATCTCTTACAAACCTACAATCAGTGCCACAGAAATACATTAGAGGTTGTAATCCCTCAGGGATTGGAACCTTTTCTCTCTTTGTGGGTGGTGAGTTCTCATCCATGATAGTAAAGTATATGGAATGACTGTACCAAGTGTGTGCTGAAGCTGTTACCGGGGTGAGTGTTATATAGATGAGCGGATGATGGTGTATGGACCTAGTCTACGAGAAATTTCATCCCTGAGATGGATAAGTGTGAACTGACATTTCACGGGGTCTGACATGGAGCAGTGCAATTTCGTATTTCTCTTGTACGAGATTCGCCTGCCATGTTGTGGATAAGTTTCATGTCAGTTTTTGTCGTATTTTATGTAGATAAGATTCGTCTTACAAGATTCGTCTGACAAGGTAGAAAGTAGTATAACGAGTCGCAAAGTACGAAGACGACAAAGTAATTTTAATAAAATTCTCATTTGAAACATAGTTGTCATATATGGAAACCATACTTCTGATACATGCGAAATATATTTCGCTAATTCGCTACTACTTGTGATGCGGACAATTGCAAGACATGTTACTGCAAACGCCATTTTCGTCGTTATCATTCGTCTGACTTGTAACAAGATAAAGTTCCATTTGTTGAAGTTCCATTTCAGCTAGTTCACCAACCAAATCTTGATTGTGACGTTGTACATATTTAATATACTCTCGAGTAGCCTTAATAGGTGGTGGATCAACCCAGAGTGTATATCCACAGTTGTCATCATCATAGTAAGCCTAAAATCAAAAGTATTGTCAAGAAAATTGCATATATGAAATAAGTTTTGCAAATGATATGTAGTACTTACTCCACCAATAGGACAACGAAAGAATCGACGATCGATGTCGTCTCCTTCGTCCATCATTTGGACAATACAATCCAGGTCACAACGACACTTAGTCCACTCTTGTTTGCTGCCATCGTATGGCCGTAGTGGATTAAACGGGCTAAAATCACTCTTACTAAAAAGCGGAAACTCATCTAATGGTGGTTCGTACCAAGTTGGACCTCCCATCAAGTAATTTTCAGGCACTGCTCCAAAGTTTCTACCTCCTCGCGTAGCACGACTTGTACTCGCCATTGTTTCACCTCCACGCCTACCTCAACCTCTACTCGTCATTGTTGGTGTGATGAACACAAGGATGCATGAGGATTCGTATTTATATAGGCCCATGAGTGCAGGGTCGTTCTTCTCTCGTACGAGATTTGCCTGTAATGTCATTCTTTTCATGTACGAGATTCGCCTGCCATGTATTTGTTGATGTCGTGGATAAAATTCGCCTAACACGATAAAGTGCATTGTCACGATGAAAGGTATAGTGCATAAAAAAACATAACATAGTTCTTCTACAATATAACTGTAACACCCTAAATTTTCGCATCTTGCATTGCATACATGGTCATGCATTAAACACTAGTAGAATAAAAGAAAAATAATAAAACATGCATATACAAATACGTGTAGCAAAAGAAGAAAGAGAAAATAATAATTATAGCCTAAAACTTGTAATAGGGAATAAATATAAAAATAATAATAATAATGTGTAAAAAGAAATATATATAAATAAGTTATATATAATAACAAATATATATATATATATAAACAATAAATAAATAAAATGAATAAGATAAAAAAATATAAATAATAAAATATATAATAATAATAATATAAAAGAAATAAAAAATAAATAAAAAATGGGCAACCCGCCGGCCAGGCCAAGCGGCCCAGCCGGCCGAGCCGGCCCCGCTTCGCCCCAGCGCGCCCGCGCCCGAGGCCCCACGCCCGGGACCGCGTGGCCTCCGCGGCCTCCCGCCCCGACGCCGCCCGGGCTCCCGATCCCGAGCGCTCGGCTCCCGCCTCGACCCCAACGCCCCCCGATCCCGTAACGCCCGCCCCGATTCTCCCGTCCCGCCCCGACTCCCGCGTACGCGCGGATCCCGCCCCGCCTCCCAACTGACTCAGCCCCGATAGCTCCCGCCGCCCCTATAAATACGACTGAAGGCCTCCGTTCCCAGCCGCCGGTACAGAAGCAAAAAGGGAGTCCAGAGAGCTGCGCCCAGGGAAGAAAGAAAGAGAAAAAGAAGGGGAAGAAGAGGAAGAAAAAGAGGAGGGCGCCACCGTTCGCCGGAGATCGACGTTGACATCGCGCCGCCGTCGTCGTGCCGCCGAAGGTCTGCTGCGCCATCCACTTCGTCTACGCGTCGCATTTGTTCCGCGACCGTCAAGCCGTCAGATCTACGGTAGGACATGTTCCCGATGCGAATTTTAGCGATCATATTGAATCTAATAGGCATAAATTGATTTTAGTTGCACCATAATTTTATTTTCAGCAGCATTAATCCACCCTAAAACCCCCGTAAACTCTTATGAACACGTATGAACTAGTCGCATCTAGTTAATAAACAACCGTAGTTAATTAATTATTGAATTGTGCATGCATACGTGTCATTGCATGTTGATTATTTTGTGTGCATCATGTTGAATTGTATATGTTCTCTTGTATGTATGATCACGCGTAGAGGAACGCGCTCAAGAGGCGAGGATTTCCAAAACCAAGACTTCGAAGCGCTTGAGCAACCCCATCCGCCGGAGCAAGGCAAGTGTCTTGAAGCATATTGATCCTGTTTTATTAAATGTTTTGTTTGCGAACTTGCATGCTTGTGTCAAATTGATGAGAATCCTATGGTAGGAAGTTTACTAGTTTTGTTTGACCACCCTTGTCACCTGGAATTTATGGTAGAGTGTCGGGAAGGGTTTTTACCTTTTTGCTTCGCTTAATTAATTGGGATGGCAAACAACACTACACATTTAATTATGCATCAATGATATTCTTGTCAATGTGAACTGGTCAATACGATGGGTGATCTAAGCAAGCATGGTTATGTGGATGGGTTGGATGTTATGGTGGTTTGCTTGCTTTAGATCTAAGGACCGGTTCATGCGAGAATATGCCAGGTCAACAGTGCCACCACAAGGCCAAGTATGGGTGCGGCGTAGCTGAATAATTAGGAGCGCTGCTAGTATTGTATGGACCATTGGATGGCGCAGGGAATGGGAGTCGAGGAGGACTGCCCTGGGATCCGCATGGCACACGAGGGGGGCCCGTGGGTGGGAGAATAGAGATTCAAGCCTGCCGGTGAAACCTTAATGGGCCCGTACATACTAGTAGTCCCTTTTGAAAGGCTATTTTGTGATCTCTTGGCCACACACCTACGGAAGTGTGAGATGGCACAATGGAGGTTCCTTAGTCATCAAAGGGTGACAAAATCACAAACATGTGGGTAAAGTGGTACAACCTCTGCAGAGTGTTTAAAAACTATCATGATAGCCGTGCTCCCAGTTATGAGCGCCTGGATGACCTACATGATTAGAGTTGGAAATTTGGATTTGGGATGGTTATGGTCTGGAATTGGGTTATGATTGGTTTATGGTTATGGGTTGGTTTATGGATCATGGTCATGGTTATGAAATTGAGTTATGGTAATTGGACACGGATAATGGTAATGTTGGCAATAATTGGATATGGTTTATATTTTGTTAATATGATGGTTATGATGGGATTTGTTTCACATAGACATAGTATAATGCTTTCCAAATGTTTTACTGTACTTTTCAGCACTTAGCCATTATTATTGTCGTCATTTGAATAAGCCACATGTCATACTTTCCACACTTGCTGAGTACGACATGTACTCACCCTTGCAATCCCCCCCAACAGCTACTGGAGACAATTGGGAGTACCCTGAGGATCACGTGGAGTACTAGGTTGCGTACCGCCGTCAATTGCCTGTGGATTGGAGTCGTGCTGTTTAGTTTATTTTCCGCTGCAATTATTTAGAGTTTTATTATTCGTGAACTATTGGATTTTTGTAATAAAGTACTTATTTATTAGTTAAGACGTGGTTAAATTCTGTTTATCATTTGTGAATCACTCGTGTATGTGTGTTGAACATCCTGGGCACACATATGCGTTACGCTTGGTTCATATTCGGAAATGGGTGTCACAAATTGGTATCAGAGCGAGGTATGTCCAAAAGTAAGCCTTAGAATAAGGGGGTAGACTTCTCCGCTAACCTCATTTTTTTGGATTCTCAAGGATTGGACATTATACTTGGTATGGACTGGTTGAGGAAGCACAATGGAGTTATTGAGTGTGCCACAAAGACGGTGAAGTTGACCAACGAAGAAGGGATCACCGTAGAATTTGAAGCATCTCAAACCGCACCGAAGCAATTGGAGTTGATGCATCACAATAAATGTCAGAGCTAACCAATCATCAAAGACTACTCCAACGTAGTGAAGCGCATGACTGAGTTGCTAACAAGGGGAAAGCTTCTCAAATGGACTCTATCTTGCTAGGACAACATTGAGGAGGTGAAGAAGAGATTTATAACTGCACCGATGCCGGTATTACTATACGTGAGCAAGAAATTTGGATTTGTACGATGCATCAAGACAAGGATTAGGATGTGTGCTCATGCAAGAAGGCCAAGTGGTAGCTTATGCATCGAGGCAACTAAAGAAACATGAGTTGAATTATCCTACGCACGACCTTGAACTCGCAGCCGTGGTACACGCCTTGAAGATATGGAGACACTATGTTTTTGGTCACCGATGTGAGATTTATACGGATCACAAGAGTCTCAAGTACATATTTACGCAAACGGATCTGAATCTGAGGCAACGCCGATGGTTGGAGCTCATCAAGGATTATGACGTGGGAATCAACTATCACCCAGGGAAGGCCAACGTAGTGGCCGATGCTTTGAGCCGAAAAGGAGTAAGTCATCAACTCACAGTTCGAGAGCTGCCATCCGAGTTATGCAAGGAGTTTGAACGGTTGAACCTTGGATTCATAAATGAGATGGGAACGATGGAAGTCAACCCAACATTAGAGCAGGAAATACGGGAAGGACAGACAAAGGACAAGGAAATACAGGAAATCAAGGAAAGGACCCAAGAAGGGAAAGAATTCAGATTTGATGAGGACGAACAGGGTACCTTATGGCTTGGAAAGAGGATTGTGGTACCTAATGTCAGGCATATTCGAGAAACAATATTGAAGGAGGCACATGACTCGCCTTACTCAATTCATCCTGGCTGTACGAAGATGTACAAGGACTTAAAGACATGCTACTGGTGGGCCATCATGAAAAAGGACATAGCCGAATATGTTGCACTTTGTGATGTGTGCCAACGAGTTAAAGCTGAACATCAAAGGCCAGCAGGATTATTGCAGCCATTAAAGATTCCAGAGTGGAAGTGGGAAGAGATTGGTATGGACTTTGTAGTTGGATTACCGCGAACTCAGTCTGGCTATGATTCAATATGGGTTATTGTGGATCGATTGACAAAATCAGCTCATTTCATCCCTGTCAAGACCACATATACCACCGCGAAGCTAGCAGAATTGTATATGGAGCACATTGTGTGTCGACACGGAGTACCGAAGAAGATAGTCTCGGATAGAGGTTCTCAATTTACCTCCAGATTTTGGCAGAAATTGCATGAAGCAATGGGAACAAGGTTGAACTTCAGTTCGGCGTATCACCCTCAAACAGATGGACAAACCGAGAGGACCAACCAAATTTTGGAAGACATGTTAAGAGCATGTGCTTTAAAGCATGGGAAAGGTTGGGATAAAAGTTTGCCGTACGCTGAATTCTCGTACAACAATAGTTACCAAGCAAGTTTGAAAATATCACCCTACCAAGCATTGTACGGAAGGAAGTGTAGGACTCCCTTGTTTTGGAATGAAACCGGAGAGAATCAAGTGTTTGGTCCCGACGTGTTACAAGACGCTGAAAGGCAAGTCCAAATAATGCGGGAAAACTTAAAGGCTGCCCAGTCTCGACAGAAAGGTTATGCTGATAATAGGCGAAGGAGTTTGACTTTTGAAGTTGGAGATTTTGTATACCTCAAAGTGTCACCTATCAGAGGTCAGCGACGGTTTAACGTCAAAGGAAAACTGGCACCACGTTACATCGGACCATTCAAGATTCTGGACAAGCGAGGAGAGGTAGCTTATCGACTTGAGCTGCCGATGTATCTCTCCGATGTACACGACGTATTTCACGTCTCTCAACTCAAGAAGTGTCTCAGGGTACCGGAAGAACAAGTGCCGATGGACGAGTTAGAACTTCAAGAGGATTTGTCCTATGTCGAGCAACCTATCAAAATTTTGGACATGAAGGAAAGGGTCACGAGAAATAAGAGGATCCGTTGGTGCAAAGTGCAATGGAAACACCATACAGAAGCCGAAGCTACATGGGAACGTGAGGAAGACCTGAAGGCAGAATTCCCTCACCTTTTCTCCACGCTATCGAATCTCGAGGGCGAGATTCACTTTAAGGGGGTAGGTTTGTAACACCCTAAATTTTCGCATCTTGCATTGCATACATGGTCATGCATTAAACACTAGTAGAATAAAATAAAAATAATAAAACATGCATATACAAATACGTGTAGCAAAAGAAGAAAGAGAAAATAATAATTATAGCCTAAAACTTGTAATAGGGAATAAATATAAAAATAATAATAATGTGTAAAAAGAAATATATATATATATATATAAATTATATATAATAACAAATATATATATATATAAACAATAAATAAATAAAATGAATAAGATAAAAAAATATAAATAATAAAATATATAATAATAATATAAAAGAAATAAAAAAAAATAAAAAAAAATTGGCAACCCGCCGGCCAGGCCAAGCGGCCCAGCCGGCCCAGCCGGCCCCGCTTCGCCCCAGCGCGCCCGCGCCCGAGGCCCCACGCCCGGGACCGCGTGGCCTCCGCGGCCTCCCGCCCCGACGCCGCCCGGGCTCCCGATCCCGAGCGCTCGGCTCCCGCCTCGACCCCAACGCCCCCCGATCCCGTAACGCCCGCCCCGATTCTCCCGTCCCGCCCCGACTCCCGCGTACGCGCGGATCCCGCCCCGCCTCCCAACCGACTCGGCCCCGATAGCTCCCGCCGCCCCTATAAATACGACCGAAGGCCTCCGTTTCCAGCCGCCAGACGCAGCCGCCGGTACAGAAGCAAAAAGGGAGTCCAGAGAGCTGCGCCCAGGGAAGAAAGAAAGAGAAAAAGAAGGGGAAGAAGAGGAAGAAAAAGAGGAGGGCGCCACCGTTCGCCGGAGATCGACGTCGGCATCGCGCCGCTGTCGTCGTGCCGCCGAAGGTCTGTTGCGCCATCCACTTCGTCTACGCGTCGCATTTGTTCCGCGACCGTCAAGCCGTCAGATCTACAGTAGGACATGTTCCCGATGCGAATTTTAGCGATCATATTGAATCTAATAGGCATAAATTGATTTTAGTTGCACCATAATTTTATTTTCAGCAGCATTAATCCACCCTAAAACCCCCATAAACTCTTATGAACACGTATGAA
This sequence comes from Tuctoria greenei, assembly GCA_036927565.1. Taxonomy (NCBI): domain Eukaryota; kingdom Viridiplantae; phylum Streptophyta; class Magnoliopsida; order Poales; family Poaceae; genus Tuctoria; species Tuctoria greenei. Next base: position 16,812,578 of record JAYESD010000006.1, read on the forward strand.
CTAGTCGCATCTAGTTAATAAACAACCGTAGTTAATTAATTATTGAATTGTGCATGCATACGTGTCATTGCATGTTGATTATTTTGTGTGAATCATGTTGAATTGTATATGTTCTCTTGTATGTATGATCACGCGTAGAGGAACGCGCTCAAGAGGCCTCATACGAGGATTTCCAAAACCAAGACTTCGAAGCGCTTGAGCAACCCCATCCGCCGGAGCAAGGCAAGTGTCCTTGAAGCATATTGATCCTGTTTTATTAAATGTTTTGTTTGCGAACTTGCATGCTTGTGTCAAATTGATGGGAATCCTATGGTAGAAAGTTTACTAGTTTTGTTTGACCACCCTTGTCACCTGGAATTTATGGTAGAGTGTCGGGAAGGGTTTTTACCTTTTTGCTTCGCTTAATTAATTAGGATGGCAAACAACACTACACATTTAATTATGCATCAATGATATTCTGGTCAATGTGAACTGGTCAATACGATGGGTGATCTAAGCAAGCATGGTTATGTGGATGGGTTGGATGTTATGGTGGTTTGCTTGCTTTAGATCTAAGGACCGGTTCATGCGAGAATATGCCAGGTCAACAGTGCCACCACAAGGCCAAGTATGGGTGCGGCGTAGCTGAATAATTAGGAGCGCTGCTAGTATTGTATGGACCATTGGATGGCGCGGGGAATAGGAGTCGAGGAGGACTGCCCTGGGATCCGCATGGCACACGAGAGGGCCCGTGGGTGGGAGAATAGAGATTCAAGCCTGCCGGTGAAACCTTAGTGGGCCCGTACATACTAGTAGTCCCTTTTGAAAGGCTATTTTGTGATCTCTTGGCCACACACCTACGGAAGTGTGAGATGGCACAATGGAGGTTCCTTAGTCATCAAAGGGTGACGAAATCACAAACATGTGGGTAAAGTGGTACAACCTCTGCAGAGTGTTTAAAAACTATCATGATAGCCGTGCTCCCGGTTATGAGCGCCTGGATGACCTACATGATTAGAGTTGGAAATTTGGATTTGAGATGGTTATAGTCTGGAATTGGGTTATGATTGGTTTATGGTTATGGGTTGGTTTATGGATCATGGTCATGGTTATGAAATTGAGTTATGGTAATTGGACACGGATAATGGTAATGTTGGCAATAATTGGATATGGTTTATATTTTGTTAATATGATGGTTATGATGGGATTTGTTTCACATAGACATAGTATAATGCTTTCCAAATGTTTTACTGTACTTTTCAGCACTTAGCCATTATTATTGTCGTCATTTGAATAAGCCACATGTCATACTTTCCACACTTGCTGAGTACGACATGTACTCACCCTTGCAATCCCCCCCAACAGCTACTGGAGACAATTGGGAGTACCCTGAGGATCACGTGGAGTACTAGGTTGCGTACCGCTGTCAATTGCTTGTGGATTGGAGTCGTGCTGTTTAGTTTATTTTCCGCTGCAATTATTTAGAGTTTTATTATTCGTGAACTATTGGATTTTTGTAATAAAGTACTTATTTATTAGTTAAGACGTGGTTAAATTCTGTTTATCATTTGTGAATCACTCGTGTATGTGTGTTGAACATCCTGGACACACATATGCGTTACGCTTGGTTCATATTCGGAACCTGGTGTCACAATAACACACACACACATGGGTACACGTTACTAACGTCTACCACGCTTGTTGTCGAACCTACGTACTGCATTCACATGAGCCCGATCGTAAGACACGCGCGTAGGAGCTGCCCTCCTCCGTTGCTGCTGCACAGGCGCAGGTGTCTCAAACTGCTGTGAAGGCTGAGTCAGAATGGGAGCACCATCCAACTGCGATGCAGGAACTGTGTCCTACTGCGGCACGTCCACCAGGTAGCGTCGATCTGGAAAGGTGAAACTGGAGGAGTGCTGTGGTGCGTCAGCGAGCCGGAAATCGTAGTATCGTAGTCTGTTGCGCCCTCTCCTGCATTGGCATAAAATATATAGTTAGCAAGTTCATTGTGTCCAATATGTATTTAAGTAGCATAATTGTTGCACGTCATACCTGCGCCCATGTGTGACACATGCGTGGACGGGCCGACCTGGTTCGAAGAAGGAACCCAATAAGATATCTGTGCTGACAGGTCTGGAAATCCTCAACCAGGTACCTGTGTTGACGACCCTGGAGCCCAAGCAACAGGTACCTGTGTGGATGGGCCTGGAGCCCAAGATGCAGGTACCTGTGTGGACAGCCCTGGAGCCCAAGTAGGCACCTGTGTGGATGGACTTGGGACCCAAGCAGGTACCTACGTGGACGGGCCTGCACCTGAAGTAGGTACCTGTGTGGAGGTCCTGCAGAAGATATATGAAAAGAAATATTAGTATCGTGCAAATATGTCAAGATTACTAATAATTACGTACATGTTGTGCTGGGATGTCTAACATGACGTGCGGTCGGAACAGTAGTGTCTCATGCACATGATTGTGCACAAGAAGCCAACTTCAGCCCCTCTTTCGTGTGGTTGTATATGTTTTGCAGCATGTGCACCATCTCTGACGAAGTCATCGATATCTCCTGCCTCAGTCGTTCGAGTCCAGCAGAGGACTCCGCGAGAACCTGTCAGAACCGACTCATCTTCACAAGTGCGAAGTGATCGGTCATACAAAAATTAATTAGTCATGTTTCATGAAAATAACATATTAAATCATTGCAAATGTACTTCAATGAATTCGATCTTACGGCCATTGAAGAAGCTTCATTTCTATGACGCGGATACGTATCTGTCACCGAGGGTACGTGCATTTGTCGCTCGACTGGTGTGTGTGCGAGAACAACTCGTGTCCGAGGAAGGTACCACTGTAAGTACTCCTGGTAAACGGCCTGTGAGAACGGTCGTGTCTCCTGCACAACCACGTGTAAGGCAGCCGTCCACAGTAGGAACCACGGATGCATGCACTGCAACCAAAGTCCCGACGTTGAGGTACCCTTACGACAATGGTGTCAACCGCATGGTGTTATATCCTCGCAAAGCGTCTGGTCTCGGATCTGTGGTAAATGTGTCTTTCGTAGCAAACCCATATATCTCTGCATTCCAAGTACTCACAAGAACCTCTTTCTGGAAGTAGTAGGATATGTAATTACTTGATGTTAACTTGGTATATGACCAAGCTGCAATAACATGAGAACAAGACCTATGAAAGAGTTGTGGCTTCATACATGTGCACGTGCAATCATCCTGACGAAGAATGCACTGCTGAGCAACTCTCTCACGGTTAGCACCACGATGATTCTTGTCCCTACACAGAATTTCAAACTTGTGCTCCACAGTTCCCATAGGTCGCACACGATGAAATGCGGCCTTTTGGATATTCTTCTCCATGAACTTGCACATGTAGGGTGAATAAGTCAAATTGACATTATTCTTTACTGAAATTGCAGTAGCGTAGCGCTCACAAAAGTACTTGCATGTCCCATATAAAATGCCTTCGGCAATAGCAACCAAAGGTAATCCTCTTAAACCACGTATCACCCAGTTGTATATCTGTATTGAGTACCACTGCATTAGCATGTGTAAAATATAGAAGACTAAATAAAAATTAATAGAAGTAATGTAACAGAAGAACCTCACCTTAGCTAAATTAGTTGTCATTATGCCATACCTAGCACCATTAGTGTCGTATAACAAAAACCACTTCTCTTTCGGTTCGCGCCGAAACCAACTAGAGAAATTTTGGCTAGATGAACCTACAGTTGGAACAGATACTTCATTAGGATTGGTTGTGCTAGAGGATGCCTCTACTTGTGTCGTAGTCAATTCGTCTAGATATTGCCATAGAGCAATAAACTTCCTCTCTTGATTTTGACTACACAACATCTTGAACAAATTCATAAGTTGTTTGTTCTTGAAGTGACTGAAAAAGTTAGCACCCAAATGCCTTATGCAATATATTTATTGAATGTTTGTCCAATAAGGTTATTGTCCACGCTCGGAGGAACCATATTTCAAATCAGATATTGCTTTAAGCAGGCCAGCATGACGATCGTGTATCTGACAAACATCAGGCCATTCTTACACTATAGCCATCTTTACCCGACTAAGAAACCAATACCAGCTATCAGTGTTCTCGCTTTCGACAAAAGCAAAAGCTACAGGCAACACCTGTTGGTTCCCATCAACTGCAATAATGTTAGAATTTGACCTTTGTACTTTCCAGTTAAAAAGTACCATCAATGCAGAGGATAGGCCTGCAATGTCTGAATGCAGCAATACATTGACCTAATGCAAAAAATGCACGATGAAGAAACAACTTCCCCAGCATATCTCTGTTCGACATATCCATAATGTCATAATAAGTACCAACATTTCTCTCCTGGATGGTCTGCAATAACTTCGGAAGATTTTCATAAGAAGCTTCAAATGAACCAAATCTTTGCTTAATCACCTTCTGTTTTGCCTTTCACGCTTTGGAGTAACTTATATTGTACTTGAACTCCTCCTCAATAGTGTTTATTATTGATTTCGGTTCAAACCGAATATTGTCCATAATTCGGGCATACATGTGATTCGCAATAAACTGTGTTGCAAGAGCACTATTGTATTTCTCCAATTCATACAACTCGCATGTGTGATCAATCATTTTTTATACTCTCTATAGTTTCGTCCACTTCTCTTCGAAACCATGGACCCGAAAAGGACAACTTGAGAACACATTTCACATCATAATATTTTTTACTTGACTTGTAAATAATAAATGATCTTTGCACAGACAGATACCAATATTTCACTGCATTCTTCAAACTATCTTTGTCTTTAAAGATATCTCCTTGTGTTAACTGATTCTCGTGGTATCCCGATAAGCCACAATACTTTTCTGTAGCTGATAAATTACTTGGGATTGAATTATTCCACTCTGCCAGAACAATAGTATCATTCTCATTCTCATCATCAGAAGAGTCAACTTCTGGAACATTTTCGTGTTCCATATCTTCAATCCTTATTTGTTCATCTATGTTCTCAATGTGCTCTCCTTCATCTGCTACACCACGTGCTTCTACATGCATCGAGTTCTCTCCAGCTTCTTCCATTCCTATATCATTTTCCACACTATTTGCTTCATCAACTTCTGCTACAATCTCTACTTCTTTCATTTCCGCTTGCGCAAGAAGCACTAGAGACCAACACCACTCCACAATTAAATCTACAAATTTTCTCCAATTCTGTGTTCCCTTAATAATAATCAAACCCCAATAAATTCCATTTCTTGCCCGATTAATCATTCCTTTCAATGTCAACTGATGTTGTTGTGGATCAATGTTAAATTTTTTCATCAACCAGTTTACAACACCACTAAATGTCCTCTCATTTGCTCTTGTTATCCCTCCATCACACGATGCGAAACCAGACAAATCAATCCCATTAGGGCCATAAACTATTGTGCCTTCTCTATAAAATATCTGAAATACTAACTTCTCTGACATTCCTATTAGAATTTATACAAACAAATAAATCATATATGATTACTTCTAAAATAAAAGTAATCGCATGTTAATAATTTACAAAACTAAAAATTTCTAAAACTAACATACGAATTTACAAGTCTATTACTTATAAAACTAGAAATTTAGTTTTACTTCTAAAACTAACATGCTAAAAACTTATACATACTAAAAACTTAACATAAGTTTTTACATTAATTATAAAACTCAAAATGTATCACATACTACTACTTATAAAATAAATAACATTAACTACAAATAATATACTAATAAAAAACTATAAACATTACCTAAAATCTATAAGTCCCATAACACATAGCACTATTAACAAGTCCTATATAAAAACCTATAATATACAAATAAAAACCCAAATTAACATTATCTACTCTACCACATAGCACTATTAACAAGTCCTAAAAAAGGACTATATATGAGTCCTAACAAGTCTAAAACTTATCCAAAAATCAATAGTCCATGGCACTATTAACAAGTCACTACCTAAAATCACTAACTAGTGTGAAATATCTATTAACATAAGTAAGCAATCTAATAATAAATATTACTTTAACACTAGAGCGAAATAGAAAATAGAAATATTCCGAGAGGAGCGGGGCCGAGAGGGAGGCGGAGGAGCGGCAGCCGAGCGGAGCGGCGGCAGCGGCGTGAATGTGTGCCGAGAAGAAGAGACAGACACATTTTATAGAGGGAGGCAACTCGTCCGTGCCACATACGACGGTTCTGGCGGGCCCCACGGGGTGGGCGAATTTCGTATGAGCCGCATACGAAATGCGAATTTCGTATGCGACTCATACGAGATTCGCTCTCCTCGGGAACGGAACCGCCGTCTTGAGAACGCGTGGCGAGTCACGTCAGATTCGCATGTGCCTCATGCGAAATGCGTGGCACACATGTCATTTCGTATGAGACACATACGAAGCTGGGTCATTTTGGCCAATTTCATATTCCGTGAGTTATTTATTATAAATGATTTTTTAAAAGATATATTAATAAAAAAAATTCCTCGTAGCGGTTGGTGTGGATGCATCTGCTTCAAATTGCATATCTCAGTTGTGCGATGGAATCGAATCTGTTTGTCTGGCTGGCTGATACGTGCATGTGTGGTACTCTTTTCGGATCGAAATATTTGTCGTTAGAACATTTCTGACTAGTTTATTTAATGGTCTGAAACGACTATTATTGAAAAACAAGAGGGAGTAGTTCGTATTTTCTCCAAAAGCGACGGACGGTCGACGAAAGATGTATGTCAGCACGTGTGCGTGACTTTGTTGTGCTTTTATCGGGGAATAGAGGTGTTTGTATCTCAAAGGAGAAGAGGGTATTACACTGTTACTACTCTACTCTGCTGTCGTTTTACCGGGGAAACTGTTTTTATTTTTTGCGCGGATGAGTTTAAACTGATAGGATTACTCTACTTGGAAGTTGGGAACACACGCGTGTGTACTGGCCCCAGACACGAAAGCAAACCACCAGGAGATGCATCCAAGAAGCGGAAGGGGAGGAGGAGACACGGAAGCCGCGCGCGAAAGCACGGGACGGGCGCAGCAGGAACAGCGCAGGGCGCGGGCCGGCGACGCGAGACATTCCCCTCCGCGCGTGCCAGTCGCCCGGGGCCGAGGAGCAGCGCGCGAAGCGAACAGGGGCTCGCGCGCGCGGACAGACACACACGGATGGTTTCCATTCCCCGTCGGGCCGGCAGAGCCGGCTCTAGCTTCTTGAGGGCCCTAGGCGAAGCGGCCAGCATGGGCCCCTAAGGATTACACGTATACATATATAAATATGACTATTTTTACATGTAAAAAATTTAAATAAAATTTTAGTTTAATATATCTAATACTAAATATTAAACTCTTGATCAATATCAATATTAAAGACAAAAATGTATTAAAATAAGTACTCTTTTCGTTTAAAATACTTATCGTCTTTTTATTCATTTTTATACTAGAAAACGACGAGTATTTGAGGACGGAGGGAGTATGTATCCTAGCATTATTGTATGATTACCTCAAATAGTTCTAAATTCTAATAATTTTATTGATATTAACACTTGAATGCTTCGTAATAAAGATTTTTTGAACATTTGTAGAAGACTTCAGTCCAGCGAGGTCACTGTAGCGTGATTGAGTCCCGCAGGGGCAACACCTTCCATACTAGTACGATGCTCTTGGCTCAGTTGAATGCCGCCAGCGTCCGGTAACCATCATCAGTTCCAGTGGTCTTAACAGCCGCCTGCCATGCAAACACGATCCTATCATCCTCATGGCTCGTACACTTGTATGCCCACTCTCCAGATAAATCCAGTAGATATAAACTACATGACAAACCTATGCAGTCTATTAATCTTATATTCATTTTTTAATCCCAGCAACTAGTGAAGCAATATTGGAACCCCTTCCAGCGTGGGCCCTAGGCGGTCGCCCCTCCCGCCTAGGGCCAGAGCCGGGCCTGCGGGCCGGCGGTCCAACGTCCATGCTTCCGCTCCAGCCGCAGGGGTTGGTCGCGCGCGCTCCCGTGGTTCGTTCGTTGCTCACTTGCTCTGCAGGCCGCAGACGGCCCCATGCTCGATGCGCGTCCGATCCGAGCTCCACCCGTTGGACGACGAGGGCGCAGGATGGCTCCACGTCGGCAGCGGCCGGTGGATTACCCGTGGCCGCGCGTAACAGTGCCTACCCGGCTGGGTGGGTAAACACAGATCAAGTAGACTGGTCGTGATTAAGGAGAGCCAGTGACTTTGCGCTGGCTACAAAAGTCTGTTCCAGCGCGTCTCGTCTTCTGTAGCCGCATCCTCCGCATCACGATCCCATCAAAAACACCACCAAACCCCCGCGCCCAACCCGATCAACCCACACCGCGCCAGTTCACCACGCCACCACTGCAGTGCCGATCCGTCAGCGCCGGTATAACCCAACAGATCCGCCGCTCTTTTTGTTTCTTTTTTTAGCAATAGATCCGCGACCACTCTCACGGCGCGGCCGCCACGGGATTAGCTGCCGTTACGAGCAATAATACAGACACGGCGCAGAGGGCGGAGGCCAAACCAAACCTTTCAATTTCAAAGCCCAGAAATTCAAAATCATTTAACAGCTTCCTTAATCAAAACAAAACCCCGCAATACAGGCACCGCCTTCCTCCTCCTCCCCTCCTACACTCCTACTCCGTCTTCCTCTCTCTCGTCCCCGGCGCCAGCCGCTGCCTCCACGCAGCCGGGCCTGCTTACTCTGCTCTCGCCCGCGGCGCACGTCGTGGCCCTGGCGAGCTCGAGCCGCGGAGGTGCGGAATTCGAGTGTCGCTCGTGCAGCTGCTGCATATCGGAGCAGGTGGAGGAGTAACTGGAGGGCAGTTTGGGGGGAGTGTAACTTCGGGCATTAATGGCTGGGGGTGGTGAGGCCTCAAGAAGGAAGGGCGCACTGTAGTTTACCCTACCTGCGTTGCTCCCTCTGCCCCGCTCGCCTTTATTGCGATTTATTTTCGCCCCGAATTCCAGCGCGTCCGCCTCCTTCTCCACGACTCCATCGGCACCCGTAACTGTAACGCGGCATGGAGCGCCGCGGCGGCGACGGCGGAACAAGGACGACGGCAAGGTGATGACGCGCGCCGCGCGCGGGCTCTGGGCGCTGCTGCTCGTTGCGCTGGCGGCGGCGGCGCCCGCGGCGGTGGTGGCGCAGCCGGGGCCGCGCCTGGCGTCGCGCTCGGACCTCGCGGCGCTGTACGCGCTGCGGGGCTCGCTCGGCCTGCGGGCGCGGGACTGGCCGCGCAGGGCGGACCCGTGCGCGGCGTGGGCGGGCGTCGGCTGCGACGGCGGCGGCCGCGTCGTGTCGCTGACCCTCGTCGGGCTGCGCCGCACGCGGCTGGCGCGGATGTCCCCGAGCTTCGCCGTCGACGCGCTGCGCAACCTCACGCGCCTCGAGGCCTTCAACGCGTCCGGGTTCGGGCTGCCCGGCTCCATCCCGCCGTGGCTCGGCGCCGGGCTCCCGCCCGCCTTCCGGTCCCTCGACATCTCCGCCTGCGACGTCTCCGGGGAGATCCCCGCCTCCGCGCTCTCGGTCCTCGCCAACCTCACCACGCTCAACCTCGCGGGGAACCGGTTGTCGGGGCAGCTCCCGGCCGCCGCGCTCGCGAACCTCACGCAGCTCAGCACCCTCAACCTCTCGGGCAATGTGTTCTCGGGCGCGCTGCCCGACGCGGTCTGGTCACTTCCGGAGCTGAGCGTTCTCGACGTGTCTCGGGCCAACCTCACGGGCGCATTGCCCACGACAGTGCTTGTGCTGCCAGCCAATGCACAGTTGGTGGATCTGTCCGGGAACCTTTTCTACGGCGCCGTGTCGGACTTGTTCCTCCGGCTGTTTGGCCGGGCGGTGCTGGCCAATATTTCTGGGAACTACTTCGACGGTAAGCTTGATGTGTCCACTGGTGGTGGTGGAAATTTGTCGTTTGAGTTGAATTGCTTCCAAGACGTTCCGGGACAGCGTAGCCAGGCCGATTGCCGGCAGTTCTATGCCACGCGTGGGTTGCCATATGACGGACCAGTTGCCCCACCGGCGCATGCACCTTCTTCACCAGCGAGGAAAAGGAAGCACAAGAATTTGATGTACATATTGATCGGGGCCATTGGTGGAGGCGTCCTGCTGGTAGCCTTGGTTGCAGCTGTTGTGTTCTGCTTTGTGTGCTCTGGGTGGAGGAGGAGGAAAACTGACACTGACCAGAAGGAAACTGGGGCACCAAGTGCAATGGCAGGGGTGTCAGATACTGGCGCAGTTGCCGTTGCTGGTGGCTCACAGCCTTCTGCGTTGTCTGCGAACTTGGCTCAGGTTGGTGATTCATTTGCTTACGACCAACTTGCCAGCATCACCTCTGGATTCAGCGAGGAGATGCTTATCAAGCACGGACATTCGGGTGATCTGTACCATGGTGTGCTCCAAGATGGGACTGCCGTGGTGGTGAGGAGGATCACTTCCCGTGTGGCTAGGAAGGATGCATATATGGCAGAGTTACATTTGTTTGCGAAGGGGTCCCATGAAAGGCTGGTTCCATTTATGGGGCATTGTCTTGATAAAGAAGAAGAAAAGGTTCTTGTGTACAGATTTGTCCGAAATGGTGACTTATCAAGGGCACTGCACCGAAAGCCAGGGGAGGAAGAGGAGGGCTTGCAATCTTTGGATTGGATAAAGAGGTTGAAGATTGCAACAGGGGTGGCTGAGGCTCTTTGCTATCTGCACCATGAGTGTAATCCGCCGATGGTTCACAGGTACAAACTTCTGTGTAGTTTGCCAGATTTTTGATTTGTTAGCAATTAATCTATTGTAAGATGGTAATACTCCCAGCATATACCGTGTCTTCTCTGAAATTTCCAATACCAAAAATCCGATTTGGGTAGTGATGTTATTTGGTTCAGAGATGCTTATCCTGGTTTTTCTTTTTTCTTTTCAAAATAGCCATCATGTTACAATGGAACATATGGGATTTACTAACTTGTTAGTCAGGATCTCACACTACGATGGGATCCATCATCAACCAGTGTGAGCCATGCTGCATATCATGATAGATACTGGTTTTGTTTTAGGCTGCTTTATCACTCTTTATGGCTACACAATACAGTCTAACTACACAGATGCTTCTTGATCAATAAATAAGCCCCATTGCAAATATTTGTTATCGTTGATCATATTTTATATGTCGTTGGACACAGGGATGTGCAAGCTAGTAGTATCCTCCTCGATGATAAATTTGAAATACGCCTTGGTAGCTTGAGTGAGATGTGTCCTCAAGAAGGGGAATGTCACCAAAACGTTATAACAAAGCTGTTGAGATTTTCTTCGTAAGTCTCTGATTTCATCGCTGCATGGCTCGTCTCTTTTATAACACAACCTTGTCCTTGTTGCATGAAGTTTGGGAATCCATATAGCATTCACCATTGCATCATCATGTTCAGTTCAATGTTTTTTTTTGACTTTTTGTGAAACTTTCTGCCTTCTACTGCCTATAACAAATTAGCCATGAATTTTGTTACTCTTCCAGTCTTCTGGCATGACTTTGTACAACTGAACTTCTAAATGAATAAGTGAATATTAGGTGAACCTAAACAGTGCATTTTCATCAGGTTTCTGACTTCTGTTAAGGCTGTCTCCAACAGATACCCTATAAGAGAGTCTAAACCTTTTTTAGATGTTAAAACATCCTCCAACAGTTAGCCTATCCAGAAAGCCTATCGAAGGAGTGCTACCTTCCGTAGCCTAAACATAGGCGCGAGACTCACCCCTCCCATCTCAACTACCGCGTCGGGAGAAAAAAAAAATTGCAGAAACAATCGAATCCGCACTTCTTCACCGGCGTGGGCGGGGTCCCTGACGACCTGCTCCTTGAGGTGCTCGCCCGCGTCCCGCCCTGCCTCCTCTTCCGCCTCCGCCCCGTCTCCCGCCGCTTGGGCGCCATCCTCCATGACCCAGCCTTTCTTGCCGCGGTGCCCTCCCACAGGCCCTGCCTCCTCACCTTCTCCGGGGGCGGTGGCGCCGCCCACTCACCGCTGCATGGAAGCGTGCTCAGCCTCCCCCTCTGCGCACGCTCCAAGCTCCCCTTCAGCTTCCTCCCCGCCTGGGACCTCTGGCTCGTCGACTCCTCGGGAGGGCTCGTCTGCTTCTCCGACTTCAACAGTGCCGCCTTCCGCACTATCTCCTGCAACCCGCTCACGCAGGCCTGGCGGGTGCTCACGAACATGCAATACAACCAGCAGCGCCAGCTGGTGCTCACGGTCGACAAGAGCCACTAGTCCTTCAAGGTAATTGCTGTCAGTGACGTGAATGGGGACAAGACGCTCTCCAGTGAGGTCTATGACTCCAAGGAGGAAGGGCGGGACGCGGGCGAGCACCTCGAGGAGCAGGTCGTCGGGGAGCCTCGCCAAGACGGACGCCCGCCAGGACGCCGGAGTGAATCCGTGAAATTTTTTCCCGCTACAATCTGTTAGATGTATCCTATTTTAGTTTTACTGTTGGAGATTCTATAAAATAGGCTATACAAATATACTCCCAGTCAGCTCATATAGCTCCCTTATTTGGGCTGCATTGTTGGAGATAGCCTAACCAATAGCTGATCTTATGTCCTTACTGCATATAAAGATCTTCTTGGCCAGTTGTCTGTCACGTTCACATTGGGGGTCTGAATTCCTGATGTACAAGAAGCCATATAAAGCTATAGTTAGCAGCACCATCGAAAGCAAAATCTACTGTCCTGTTTCATTTTGTTGTACTTGTCCTACCTTCGGGTCTAACTTATAGTACCTATGTTTCATTTAATTTTCATGTATCGATTATTTCCTTATAGCAATTTCATTTTTATATTATATCAAGCCTTTCTGACCTTCGGGTACTGTATATTTTGTTGGCATGCAGGACGGCTGATCAAAGTTCTTCTGGTGAGTTCATACATGCAACCTTGTATTGCTTTCAAGCATTTTCAGTCTAGAGCATTTGACATGATTCCTCATCATCAATAAAACTGAAAAGACTCGTCTGCGATAGATGTTTTGAGCATCATTTATCAGCCTACCTTTTAGTTGATTGCTCAAATGACCAATTCTCTCTTATGTAAACAGGCTCTCCATCTGTAACCTGCTCATACGATGTTTATTGCTTTGGGAAAGTTTTAATGGAGCTAGTGACTGGAAGACTTGGAATGAGTGCATCGAATGATGCTGCTACAAGTGAATGGCTTGATAACAGTCTGCGGTATATCAATATTTACGAGGAGGAGCTCATGAGCAGGATCATTGATCCAACCCTTATCATTGATGAGGACCATCTGGCGGAAGTCTGGGCAATGGCAATTATTGCCAAGTCCTGCTTGAATCCTAGGTCGTCTAAACGTCCACCAATGAAGTACATCCTCAAAGCACTAGAGAATCCCTTGAAGGTGGTGAGGGAAGATAACGACTCTAGTTCGGCCAGGTTGAGAGCTACATCTTCACGAGGTTCGTGGAATGCAGCATTGTTTGGAAGTTGGCGGCATAGCTCTTCCGATATAGGACCTTCAAGGGATGACAACATTCTGAAACGCTCGGAGACAATAAAATCGTCTGGTGGAAGCAATGGAGATCACTCTTCCTCCCGCAGGAGGCAATCTAAGGAGATCTTCCCCGAGCCATCTGACTCTCATGATACTGAGGATTAAGACATTTTAGCAGTCACCTTGGTATGAATGAATGTCTCTGCTGAAGCTCCACGGTAAGCTTGGTTTGTGATGAAGTGTGACTTCTCGTCTTGTCAACAACTGCACAGTGGCACGCTGGCTCCATGGTGCTTTTTTTTTTGTTTTTATTTTTTTTTTGGGGGGGGGGGCGCGAAGAAGTAGCAGATGAAGGTGGTGGTATGGACATTGGCGTTCAGTTGGTGGTAGTTAAATTTCTTACTTTTGGGATCTATATCCTCTCTTCTGGTGTTCTCCCTCTCCCTTTCCACCTCCAGATAAAAGAAAGAATGGGTGGATGATTCTTTTTTCTTCTGTATTTGATTGTTTCATTATTGATCATAGTAAAAATGTTCGAAGTTGTTCCTTTCATTGATGCCTGGCAACTTCTGTCTTCGTTATAACTTATAAGGTTGACATGCTGGGACCAATTTATAGGTTTCTGGTGTTACCGCGTACTACTCTAGGTGGGCCTGCCTCTGAGAAAAGTCCGAAATATGATGGTGACCTCTGAGAAAAGGCCGAAACACCAAATGTCCGTTTGTGAGCAAGCTCGGGCTATGACGGCCCGGCCCAAAATTGGTCACCGGGACTATGGCAGTAACCAGCGCCTGTAGCTCAGTGGATAGAGCGTCTGTTTCCTAAACAAAAAGTCGAAGGTTCGATCCCTTCCTGGCGCATGTTACAGTTTTATTTTTGCTGAAATTAGTTTTGCTCTATTCATTGTAATTTGAAAAATCGGTTCGTAATCCCTTGTTCCCATTTTGGTGTGTTATTTGTCAGTTCTACCCTTTGGTTTCAGTTTGCCCGCATGTTTTCTCCCCCACCAACCATTTATCTTCTGGCATTTGGTCGAGTGGCCTTTTAAAATGAGGTTCCTGCCTCCTATGTGGCATTATATAGGCACTTAACAGGCCGGATGCACACCAGGAACTAAATAGAAGCTATACACAGGATGGAGAGTTTGTCCTTGCTGCAACGGGCTTTGAGCCCAGCTGCCCAGAGAGGGTACTATAGTGGAGAGACGGCGCCGCGCATGGCACCCACCTTCTGACTGGCACTGCGCATCTGCTCGCAAGGAACGGTGCATCATGCATTTATATTTGTATATGATGATTTTTGGATACAGCAAAAAGCTTCAAATGATTTGAAACCACATTCAAGTAGTGAAAAAAAACAGCATGTATACTTCCAATGGCTCCAATCCGAGGCACATTTCTTGTGACGTGCAAAACTGTAGCGGCCTCTAGCACCTCGCTTGAACGGCGCTTCACCGCGTTGGCACCGTTCCTCGCGCGCAGATACGCAGTGCCATAGTCAGCACGATGGGTGCCATGCGTGATGCCGTCTCTCCACGCTCGTACCCTCTCCGGGCAGCTGGGCTCAAAGCCGGCTCCGCTACCATCCCAAGTTACCAAAGCCGGTAGAGGTCGACACAACGGAGCCCGCTACCTGCAAACTGCATGCTGTTGAGAATAAAATTAAAGAGGCAAAGATGTTGTTGTAATATCATCATCTTTCATTCATCCATTTATAGTTTTTTTATAGATGTGAGGTGACCATTTGATACACGGACACGGCCGTTCGTCGAGGAGGCGTTTGGCAACTGCGCAATTGCCTTCTTTATTCTGATGTCAAGCGAGCATATGACTTGTAACACTCCCTCTTGAGCATTTGAACTTCGCGTTAAGTGAATATTATCTTCGAAAAATCCAGTTGGAAAAATTTGAAGATGTATATAATTAAATGTTTGTGTAAAAATCTTGAAACTTTTTGTCAAAACAGGAGAAAATCACAACATGAAAATGTCATAATCTTTTTCATGAAAAACTCCATGGGGAAAAAATAAAAAAATAGACATCTTACATTGTCATTGCCTTATTAAACTTATTACACTTATTGTGAGAAAATATTAACAGTAAAACTCACATAAGAAAAAGAGTACAATGTGATGCTTAATTGTTAGGTGGTTTTATGACAAAGCTCTCCCTAAACACTATAAATCTCTAAGTCGATGCATACCTATACTAGCGACACATTTAGAAAATGTGGAGTATAATAGAGACTTAGTCAACAAATTAGCCAAATTATCATATGACTTGGTTTGCAACATACTAATTTCTCCATAAACTTAAAGTTCATGTGGGTAGAATAGTTTAAGTGTTTTGTATTTAGTAACATTACTCTTCACGTAATCTAACTGCATCCGAGCAATGCAAATTGTGTTATCTTCATAAATAATGATTGGTGACTCAATAGGCTCAATGACACATAAGACTTGAATATGGTTAATCACTCTACGTAGCCGTGCATATTTACGTACAATTTCATATAATGCTATAATTTTGGAGTGATTTGAAGATGTAACAATTATGGTCTGTTTACAAGACTTCTATGATATTGCTAATTGTCCGTGTAAGAATACGAAGCATGTCTGGTATTTATCATTGTAGAGATCACTTAAATATCCAGCATCGACATATCTAATGAGGTTCTTGATTTTTCATAAAGAAAAAGCTCGGATCTGGTGTACCTTGAAGATATCGTAAGATATTTTTTAGCCCTTTCCAAGACGCATAGTCGGAGTGGCACTATATCTTGCTAGTAAGTTTACTGCAAAAACAATATCTAGTCTTTGTGTTATTTGCAAGATACATAGGTGCTCTAATAGCACTTAGGTATGGGTATTCGGAACCCAACACCTCTTCTCCTGCTTGGCGTGGGCGAAATAGATCTGTATACTTTTCTAAGGCTCTAATAACCATAGAAGTTTTAGATGGATAGGTTTTATCCATGTTGAATTTCTCAAATACATTTTGGACATAAGCCAATTGATGTACGAGAATGCCCGTATAAAAATATTCTAAACCTAAGCAAAATTTAGTTTTACCTAAATCCTTCATCTCGAACTCCATCCTAAGATAATTTCGTGCGTCACTAATGTCATGCTTAGTGCCAATAATATTTAAATATCATCATATACTGAAATAATGCATACATGAGTTAAGGATTTGCAAACACAATGACAATCATCATTAGTAGAATATCTTTGTTTAAAAGGAATTCCTTCTGTTGGTTATATCACATCTTTCTAGACTGTTTAAAGTCATATAAAATGATTTGTTCAGCTTGACACAATACATATTGCGATCTACATTTTCATTCGGTAGATGTATCCCATCGGGGACTTTTAAATTTATATATCCGAATCTAGTGACCCATATAAATATGCAGTCACGACATCTATCAACTGCAATGATATATGCTTTTTTGTTGCCAGAAATATAAGATATTAGAAAGTTATTCCATTCATTACTAGAGAATATATTTCATTGAAGTCAATATCGAATCTCTGCGTGAATCCTTGTGCAACTAGCCTTGTTTTGCATCTCACAATCTCATTGTTCTCATTTTATTTCCGAACGAAAACCCACTTGAACCTGATAGGGTAGGTTTTAGGAGGTGTAGGTATTACATTACTGAATAACTCTCTTTTTTTCAGTGAGTCAAGTTCTGCCTTGATTGTTTCTTTCCAGTTAACCTAGCTCGAGCGTTGTTTATACTCTGCCATGATTGTAGGATCAGGATCATTAAGGAAAATAACTATCATGGTTGAAAAACATGAGTTGACAATCGTTGTATTACAATCAAGTAATTAACCAGAACTAGTAAATTGATGAAAATTTCTTGTACCCAATGAAACTCGTGATTTTTCAAAACGGGAGAATCAGGGGCTTCCGATCCTCCAACCTGCTCCATAGTGTGCGTGTGAGGGTTGGGTCGTGGATTTATCACATCCATTTGATGTCCAGAAACATTTGATTGACTTGCATTTACTTGTTTTGGGGAAGATTTTGTCCTCGTAGTCTTTGGATGCTTATTTGAAGCATCTTTCTGCTGAATTGCTCCCCCCTTTTTGGGAGTGAAGTGATTTTTGTTGGTACCTCCACTCGACAAAGCGCATTAATAGCAGGATTCAAAGACTTTCTGACACATTTGTAATCAGTAAATGCGTCTCGAATGTTACTAGCGATTTGCTATAACTCAATAATTTTCTGAACTTGAAGTTCAATCTCATTTGTACGTGGATCAGAGATTAGTATGAACTTATGATCCCAATTAATTTCTCGGCCGTCATTGATAAATCTATTATCTTCCCCTAAATCCGAAAAAATGATACTCATTAAAAATACAATCAGCAAACCGGGCCGTGAATAAGTCAACCGTTAAGTGCTCCAAGTATTTTAAAATAGACGGAGATTGAAATCCCACCTAGATCCCCAATTCTCTATAAGGGCCCATAGATGTTCGCTTAGGTGGTGAAATTGGTGTGTACACATCACATTCAAATTTCTACAGATGAGAGATACTTGATTGTTCTCCATGTACAAGTTCGAGCGGAGAGGTGATATGCTATGCGGTTGGTCGTAGTTGAAGAAGATCAACAGCATGCAAAACTGCATGACCCCAACAAGATGTGGGTAAATTGCAACCTTGCAATAGTAGCCTAGCAATGAGCTTGATTCTTTCTATTAGAGATTCTATCAAACCATTTTGTGTGTGAACATATAAAACATAATGATGTACTTCAATTCCATGAGCCATAAAATAATCATTAAATGCTCGAGATGAAAATTCAGTAGCATTGTCCATACAAACTTTTTATCTTATATTTAGGATAATTCGCTTTTAATCTAATGACTTGTGTCATAAATTTAGCGAAAACATGGTTACATTTAGATAGTAAACACACGCGCAACAATCTTGTAGATGCGTAAATGAGTACCATGAAGTATCTAAAAGTACCACACATTCGTTGTATGGGACCACATATGTCTCCTTGAATGCGTTTAAGAAACTTTAAAAGTTCAACATGGATCTTAAGCGGAGAAGACCGTAAGATCAACTTGTCCATAGCACATGAAGTGCACAAAAAATTATTATATTTTTGAAATTTGACATTTTTGAAATCATTGTCGGTGCAATTTCTTATAATTTTCCGCATCATCCCTATTTCAGGGTGATCTAATCGAGAATGTCAAGTCTTGAATGTATCAATATTTTGAAAAATCACCTTGTATGCAACATATGGTACAGGTTTGATGTATGTGTAGTACAATCCACATGGAGTAGATGGAATTCTTTCTAGAACTTTATGACCATATCTGGAAGTATTAGTAATAAGGAGAAATTCTTCTTTGTTATCTTTATAGATACTGTCGAAGTGTGCGATCGACACTTCTCCCAGTATTACCAAAAAGTAGTCCGCAGAGGTTCTTTTTTGAGATTGGTGTAACCCGAAGATCCCAAGAACAGGGGTGACACAAAGATTTTTTACGTGGTTCGGGCCGCCGGAGTGTAATACCCTACATCCATGGGAGTTTGTGTTTCGTATTGCGTATATATGAGTATTGTAACACCCTTATTTTCATGCATCATGTCCTACATACATTCATATACATATTTAATATTAACCCACATAAAGAGGAATGAGTTTAAAATTGATTTGGAACAAAACCGCACTTAAAATGCTGAAAAGTGCGGACTAGTCCGATTTCTCTCTGACTTCAAACGGACTTGTCCGTTTTTGCTGCAGACTAGTCCGATTTTGCCTTTGTACATTTTCGGACTTGCCCGATTTTATGCGGACTAGTCTAGTGTTTCAAGAATCCTTGAAAATTTGCTAAGTCCCTGGACTTGTCCGGACTAGTCCGGTGTTCCAGCGGACTTGTCCGTTTTCCTCTCTAACTAAAGTCGGACTTGTCCGATTTTTGGCCAGACTTGTCCGATTTCTTTCTAACTTCAGACTAGTTCGGTCCTTTTCGAACTTGTCCGATATTTCACAACTCTGAGTTGATCTTTTGTTTTACGACTTGTTTCTTGGGTTTCACGTTAAGTGGGCCTAGGGACGTCGTGCCTAACTCTTTTAGAGCCCATGTGAGACTCTAAACCGGCCTCTACTCCTCTCAAACTCGAAATCCATCTAACCCTAGCCTCCACCTCTATATAAACAACCTCACCCCTTGGTTTGACATCTATTTGCCACTTTTTTACCCCATCAAAACCCTAGTTCGTGGAGAACCACCGTCAAGGAGGGAGGAGGAGATCCCAAGCAAGAAGAAGAAGAGGAGGAAATGAAAGAGGATCAAGATCTCCATCAAGTTTCGTCCTTCATCACCAAATCATCTCCAAGTTCACAATCAACCCTAGACCATCAAGATCCAAGTGTTGTCTCCAAGTTTCTTGACTCATTGGAGTTCTAAACACCTGGTATACCTTCTATTCTCTTTTCCTTACGTGAATTCAATCTCAAATCTCCAAATTCAAGTCGATCTAGAAAACCCTAATTTGCTGTTCTCGCGCAGTGCGGACTTGTTCGGTCCCTAGCAGACTAGTCCGATTTTCCTGGTTAAATTGTGTCGAATGAATTCTAAAATTAGAGATAATCAACTCCAAACATGTATAAACTTGTTAAAAACTATTAAAACTAATTAGTGACCTTTAAAAGCAGTCTATTAACAAGTTCCACCTTGCATTTGCATTAATCATGCATGCCATGTCATATTGAGTAATATTTGTGCACTCTTTGATTGTATTTCTTGTCTTGTATGTTTATTGTGCGGATTAGACGGATTTGCGCTAGAGAGTGCCGCGGAGGATCTACAACACCAAGAGTTTGAAGGCTTCGACCCGAACCAATCCCAAGAGCAAGGCAAGTGTCCTTGAAGCATATTGATCCTGTTTTGAAATAAATGTTTTGTTTGCAAAACTGCATGCTTGTGTCAATTTGATGGGAATCCTATGATAGGAAGTTTACTAGCTTTGTTTAACCACCCTTGTCACCTGAGATATATGGTAGAGAGTCGGGATGCGATTTTTACCTTTTTGCTTTGCTTAATTAATTGGGATGGAAGAACAATTACACTACTTAATTTAATTATGCATTAATGAGATTGTGGTTGACATGAACTGGTTAAATATGATATGATAATGAGTGATCTAAGCAAACCTGGTATGTGGATGGGTTGGATGTATGTTGGATTACTTGCTTTAGATCTAAGGAACGGTTCGTGGAGCGACCATCCAGAATTTACAGTGCCCCTGGTGTTGCATGCAGTTGCGCTATACCCTATTGCTTATGCTGCTTAGCTGTTTAGTTTGCTTATTTAGTTTATTTCCGCTGCATTAGTTGAACTTGTCATTAATATTCATTAGAACCTGTACTCGAGGATGATATGGTTAGTGTAAAAAAGTTTGGTTAATTAATCTTGTTCTGTGGTAATTTTCTGTATACTCTTTTGTGAATGCACTCGTGTATGTGGGATGAACATCCTGGGCACACATATGCGTTCACTTGGTTCATTTTCGGAACCGGGTGTCACAGATTGGTATCAGAGCTACAGGTTGACCGTAGGATGCAGCCTAGATAGAATGGACACTTTAGAGCACTTAGGAGCACTCAGGAATCAATGTGTTTTTGTTTGGTGTGCTGTTTGCTATATATATTGTTTGCTTGTGTGCTTAATAGAGGATTTTGGTATTCTTTAGCATTACCATATCCACGTAGGTTAGAGTAGCTAGTTGTTTAGTTTCATATCCCTTGATGCATATAGTTGGGGATGTTTTCTAATTCTTATCTCTTGCTTCTCTTCAGATGGTGAGAACTCGCAACCAGAGGGATGTCAATGATGAGGAGGAGAACCATGAAGTACCTCAGAACAACAATGGACAAAGACCTGCTCTTGGAGTTATCAATATTGAGCAGCTATTGGCTATGCAGAACCAGCTCATGCACACCATGATACAAGCTATGGGACAGCTGCAGGCTGGTAACATCAATAATCAGCCCCACGTGCCTCCACCGCCACCACCGCCTCCTCATAACCGGTTGGTAGAGTTTATGAAGACTAGGCCGTCGACCTTTGCTCAAGCCGTTGACCCTATGGATGCGGATGATTGGCCCAAGTCCGTGGAGAAGAAGCTAACTATTATCCAATGCAGTGACCGGGAGAAGGTCTTATTTGCTTCTCATCAACTAGTTGGAGCAGCTGCCGATTGGTGGGATTCTTTATGCAATGCTCATGAGAACCAAGAGAGAATTACTTGGGCCGAATTCAAAGAGAGCTTCCGTTCTCATTATGTGTCGGAAGGTGTTATGATTTTGAAGAGGCAAGAATTTGAGAACTTGAGGCAAGGAAGATCGAGCGTTGGTGAATATCTCAATAAGTTCACTCAACTCTCAAGATATGCGCCTGAGGATGTGAGCTGGGACAACCGGAAGCATTACTTATTCATGTGGGCTTGAACAATAAAATCCAAGTGCAATTGCTCAATTGTGACTATGCAAATTTCCAGAAGCTTGTGGACAAAGCAATTGTGGTGGAGAACAAGGTTCGTGAGATGGAACAAGACAACAAAAGGAAGGCGCCATATCAAGGACAGCAACAAGGAAGTAATGGGCACCCTCGCTTTGCGCCTCCTAATGTGCCATATTACAGCTCCTCTACTCCTATACAGCGCCCTGGTTATGCACCGCGCCCAACTCAGTTCGTGCAGCAGTGCCCTTCCACGCAAGCACCTAGGCCTCCAATGCCTTTTGCACCTCGTGCTTACTTTCCTGGTGCAAGCGTTCAAAACCAAACTCGTTCCAATAATTCTAGTGGAGTTAAGAAGTGTTATACTTGTGGAGAAGCTGGACACTTTGCGCATCAATGTCCTAAGTCAGGACTTGGTCAAGGAAGCAATGCGCCGAGGCAAAACCCAAGACCCAATAGGGGACAATCGCATGGGAACCAGGGACAACAGAATTTTGCTCGTGGCAATGTGAACCATGTCTCTACGGAGGATGCTCAACAAGCGGATGACGTGGTCATTGGTATTTTTCTCGCCAACTCCAACCCTGTGACTATGTTGTTTGATTCTGGAGCATCGCATTCATTCATTGCATCGAAGTATGTTGCCAAGTATAGTTTGCATATCTCTCATATAAAGTTTACTCTATTGGTTAAGTCTCCTCGAGGAGAGATGAGGACAGATATAGTATGTCCAAAAGTAAGCCTTAGAATAAGGGGGGTAGACTTCTCCGCTAACTTCATTGTTTTGGATTCTCAAGGATTGGACATTATACTTGGTATGGACTGGTTAAAGAAGCACAATAAAGTTATTGAGTGTGCCACGAAAATGGTAAAGTTGACCAATGAAGAAGGGATCATCGTATAATTTGAAGCATCTCAAACTGCACCGAAGCGATTGGAATTGAATCATATGGATAGTGCCGCAATTGAGGAGATTCCGGTGGTGTGTGAATTTTTGAATGTTTTTCTGGACGAGTTGTCAAGTATGCCACCTGATCGAGACATTGAGTTTGTTATTGATTTAATACCTGAAACTGCACCTATAGCTAAGAGGTCGTATAGGATGTCTCCTATGGAATTAGCGGAGCTCAAGAACCAGATTCAAGAGCAACTAGAGAAGGGTTTTATTCGCCCAAGCTCTTCACCTTGGGGAGCGCCCGTGCTGTTTGTGGACAAGAAGGATGGATCCCAAAGGATGTGCATAGATTACTGAGCCCTCAACGAGGTAACAATCAAGAACAAGTACACCTTGCCACGTATAGAAGACTTGTTTGATGATATGAAGGGTGCTTGTGTCTTCTCTAAGATTGATTTGAGGTCGGGATACTTTCAAATGAAGATTAGACCATCAGACATTCCCAAGACCGTTTTTAGGACACGATATGGATCTTATGAGTACACCGTGATTTCTTTTGGATTGACCAATGCACCCGCATACTTTATGTACCTTATGAATAAGGTCTTCATGGAGTACTTGGATAGATTTTTTATGGTGTTTATTGATGACATTATGATCTAATCGAAGGATGAGAAGGAACATGAGGAACACTTGGGGCTTACGCTGCAGAAATTAAGGGAGCATCAATTGTACGCCAAGTTCAACAAGTGCCAGTTTTTGTTGGAAGATGTGTCGTTTTTGGGTCATATAATCTCAGGAGGGGGAGTATCGGTTGACCCAGGAAAGGTGAGGGGCGTGTTGAAATGGGAACCCCCGCAAAACGTAAAGGAAATAAGGAGTTTTCTTGGAATGGCTAGATATTACCGTCGATTCATCAAGGACTTTTCCAAGATAGCCAAGCCAATGACGGAATTGCTAATGAAGGGAAAGGCTTTCCAACGGACTCAAGCTTATCAAAATAGTTTTGAGGAGTTGACGAAGAGGTTGACAACAGCCCCAGTTTTGGTACTGCCGGATGTGAGCAAGAGTTTTGATATTTATTGCGACGCATCGAGACAAGGACTTGAATGTGTGCTCATGCAAGAAGGTCAAGTGGTTGCATATGCATCGAGACAATTGAAGAAACATGAACATAATTATCCAACGCATGATTTGGAACTTACAGCTGTGATACACACATTGAAAATTTGGAGACACTAAATTCTTGGACATAGGTGTGAAATTTATACGGAACATAAGAGTTTGAAGTATATTTTCACACAAACAAATCTAAACTTGAGGCAACAAAGATGGTTGGAGCTCATCAAGGATTATGACTTGGGAATCAATTATCATCCACGGAAGGCTAATGTAGTGGCCGGTGCTTTGAGTAGAAAAAGAGTAAGTCATCAACTCACAGTTCGAGAGTTACCATCCGAGTTATGTAAGGAGTTTGAACGGTTGAACCTTGAATTTGTAAATGAGATGGAGATGATGGAGTTAAACCCAACCTTAGAGCAAAAAATTCGGGAAGGCCAAACTAAGGATGAGGAAATTCTGGAAATCAAGGAAAGAACCCAAGAGGGGAGATAATTCAGATTTGATGAGAATGAACATGATATCTTATGGCTTGGAAAAAGGATTGTTGTGCCCAATGTAAAGCATATTCGGGAGACAATACTAAAGGAGACACATGACTCACCTTACTCAATTCACCCCAGTTGTACGAAGATGTACAAAGACTTGAAGACGTGCTATTGGTGGGCTAGCATGAAGAAGGACATAGCTGAATACGTAGCATCGTGTGATGTGTGTCAACGAGTCAAGGCGGAACATCAAACGCCAGCTGAATTATTGCAACCATTAAAGATTCCGGAGTGGAAGTGGGAAGAGATCGGTATGGACTTCATAGTTGGTTTACCACGTACTCAGTCCGGTTACGACTCAATTTGGGTAATTGTGGATCGGTTAACTAAGTCAGCCCACTTTATTCCCGTCAAGACCACCTATAATGGAGAGAAATTGGCGGAACTGTACATGAGAAGAAAAATATATTTGCGTGGAGTTCCGAAGAAGATTGTCTCAGATAGAGGTTCACAATTCACTTCGAGGTTTTGGCAAAAGCTGCATGAAGCTTTGGGAACGAGGTTGAATTTTAGTTCAGCATATCACTCTCAAACGGATGGACAAACCGAGAGGACCAATCAGATTTTAGAGGACATGTTAAGAGCTTGATCTTTAAAGCATGGGAAAGGTTAGGACAAGAGCTTGCCATATGCAGAATTTTCATACAACAATAGTTACCAAACAAGCTTGAAAATGTCACCATATGAAGCGCTTTATGGAAGGAAGTGTAGGTCACCTTTATTCTGGAATGAGGCAGGAGAAACTCAAGTATTTGGTCCGGATGTGTTGCAAGAAGCCGAAAAGCAAGTCCAAATAATTCGTGAAAACTTAGGGCTGCACAATCAAGACAAAAAGGCTATGCGGACAATAGGAGAAGGAAATTAACCTTTGAAGTGGGAGATTTTGTTTACCTCAAGGTGTCACCGATGATAGGTCATAAGAGGTTTAACATAAGAGGCAAGCTAGCGCCTCGCTACATTGGACCATTCAAGATTTTGGACAAAAGAGGACGAGTATCATATAAGTTGGAGATGCCAACTCATCTTTCAGATGTACATGATGTCTTTCATGTTTCCCAGCTCAAAAAATGTTTGAGAGTACCGGAAGAACAAGTGCCAGTGAAAGAGTTGGAATTAGAGGCAGATTTGACTTATGCCGAACAACCGGTCGAAATTTTGAAAACCAAGGAGAGAGTCATAAGGAACAAGGTTATTCGATGGTGTAAAGTTGAATGGAAGCACCACACAGAAAAAGAAGCAACGTGGGAATTAGAGGATGATCTCAAGAAGGAATTTCCCTATCACTTCTCTTCCGCGTCGAATCTCGAGGGCGATATTCGTTTTAAGGGGGGTAGGTTTGTAACACCCTCATTTTCGTGCATCATGCCCTACATACATTCATATACATGTTTAACATTAACTCATATAAAGAGGAACAAGTTTAAAATTGATTTGGAACAAAACCCCACTTAAAATGCTAAAAAGTGCGGACTAGTCCGATTTTGGTGAGGACTAGTCCGATTTCTCTCTGACTTCAAACGGACTTGTCCGTTTTTGGTGCGTACTAGTCCGATTTTGCCTCTGGATATTTTCGGACTTGTCCGATTTTATGCGGACTAGTCCGATGTACCAAGAATCCTTGAAAATTTGCTAAGTCCCTGGACTTGTCCGAACTAGTCCGGTGTTCCAGCGAACTTGTCCGTTTTCCTCTCTTACTAAAGTCGGACTTGTCCGATTTTTAGCCAGACTTGTCCGATTTCTTTCTGACTAACTTTGGACTAGTCCGGTCCTTTTCGGACTTGTCCGATATTTCGCGACTCTGAGTTGATCTTTTGTTTTACGACTTGTTTCTTGGGTTTCACGTTAAGTGGGCTTAGGGATGTTGTGCCTAACTCTTTTAGATCTCATGTGGGACTCTAAACCGGCCTCTACTCCTCTCAAACTCGAAATTCATCTAACCCTAGCCTCCACCTCTATATAAAAAACCCCACCCCTTGGCTTGACATCTATTTGCCACTTTTTTACCCCACCAAAATCCTAGTTCGTAGAGAGCCAACATCAATGAGGGAGGATGAGATCCCAAGCAAGAAGAAGAAGAGGAGGAAATGAAAGAGGATCAAGATCTCCATTAAGTTTCGTCCTTCATCACCAAATCATCTCCAAGTTCACAATCAACCCTAGACCATCAAGATCCAAGTGTTGTCTCCAAGTTTCTTGACTCATTGGAGTTCTAAACACCTGGTATATCTTCTATTCTCTTTTCCTTACGTGAATTCAATCCCAAATCTCCAAATTCACGTCGATCTAGAAAACCCTAATTTGCTGTTCTCGCGCAGTGCAGACTTGTTCGGTCCCTAGCGGACTAGTCCGATTTTCCTGGTTAAATTGTGTCGAATGAATTCTAAAATTAGAGATAATCAACTCCAAACCTGTATAAACTTGTTAAAAACTATTAAAACTAATTAGTGACCTTTAAAAGCAGTCTATTAACAAGTTCCACCTTGCATTTGCATTAATCATGCATGTCATGTCATATTGAGTAATATTTGTGCACTCTTTGGTTGTGTTTCTTGTCTTGTATGTTTATTGTGCAGATTAGACGGATTTGTGCTAGAGAGTGCCGCGGAGGATCTACGACACCAAGAGTTTGAAGGCTTCGACCCGAACCAATCCCAAGAGCAAGGCAAGTGTCCTTGAAGCATATTGATCCTATTTCGAAATAAATGTTTTGTTTGCAAAACTGCATGCTTGTGTCAATTTGATGGGAATCCTATGATAGGAAGTTTACTAGCTTTGTTTGACCACCCTTGTCACCTGAGATATATGGTAGAGAGTCGGGATGAGATTTTTACCTTTTTGCTTTGCTTAATTAATTGGGATGGAAGAACAATTACACTACTTAATTTAATTATGCATTAATGAGATTGTGGTTGACATGAACTGGTTAAATCTGATATGGTAATGGGTGATCTAAGCAAGTCTGGTATATAGATGGGTTGAATGTATGGTGGATTACTTGCTTTAATCTAATGACCGGTTCGTGGAGCGACCATCCAGAATTTACAGTGCCACCACGAGGCCAAGTATGGGTGTGGCGTAGTTGATTAATTAGGGCTTTGCCAGTGCTATTTGGACCATTAAGGATGCTCGGGGAAGGAGTAGTCGGATTGGGTTTATTGATGATTGGTGGGACTACCCTCAGATCCGAATAGTTCAAGAGGGGGCCCTTAGTTGAAGATGTGCTCAGTTGGAGACATCGCCACCGGTGAAACCTCAGTGGGGTCTAAATAGGCTAGTAATCCCTTTGTAAAGGATATTTTGTGATCTCTTGGCCACACACCTACGGAAGTGTGAGACGACATAATTGAGATTCTATAGTCATTGAAAGGTGATAAAATCACAAACACGTGGGTAAAGCGGCACAAACCCAGCAGAGTGTGTCTAAAATTATCATGATAGCCGTGCTCCCGGTTATGAGCAACTTGAACCCTCACATGATTAGAGAAAACTTGGGATTTGGGATGGTTGGTTGGTTATGGTTATGGTTATGGTTTGGTAATGGTTATGGATGGTTATGAATTAATTTCTGGTATTGAGTATGGATGTTGGTATATGATGATGGATATGAAATATGGACTGGTATTATGATAACTATATGGCTTATGATGGGTTTATTTCATATACATGTAATATATTTGCTTTTCAAATGTTTTAATATAATTTTCAGCACCAAACTCGATCAGCCTCCACGTGTTGGCTCCTCCCGGGTCCCTGGAGTCAATGGTGACTGATTCGCGCGCTTTTGGTGGCGGGAACCGACCTCAACACTAGTATAAATAGGACCCCCTACCCCTCACTTCCACACACACCACTTGAGCTTCATCTCTATTGTATACATTATCATCCATAGTCTTAGAGGAGTTAGGTTGTAGAGAGGAGAGTCTCTAGTCCCAAGTCCAAATTGGGAAAGGAGTAAGAAGTCTCTCTCTTCCCAATCCTACATTAGGAAAGGTATGACTCATGTATTCTTTCTTGTAATTATGACTTTATGCATAATAAATATAGTATCTTTAGTCTCTACTTATACATATACTTGGGGAAAACGTTTCTTGTTTGATTGTGGAGTCCATGTATGTGGAAGGTATAGCTTCTATGACTGTTTCATCATGGACATATCTCATTATCATAGAACCTATAGACCCCCACCATAGTCTAGTTAATTATAACATAACTAGGTTAGTATGGATAATTATGTTGTGTATCAACATTGGTTCAGTGATGATTCAATTCATTGCCTTAGGATGGATTGTGTCTAGGCTCTTAAGGTAATTACTTAATATGCTAGCATGGTGCTAGGATATCTAAGTAGCATTGGATGTCTCGTAGACCCACGAATTGAAGAGGTAGGCAGTATGTGGTGACAACCCTATCTGTCCTTTGTAATCCTCTACGTTCGGCTATGCCACAGGCTCTTGGCGGGAGTCGCCCTAGTATTGCTAGGGGTAAGCCTGTGCCCGATGTGTTGAACCACATAGCATAAGTATTCACTATTGATCTACCTTATGAATAATTAGTTTAGACTATGTATATGTACAATAGAGCATAGTAGGAGTACCTCCATAACTCTCAATCTTAACTAACCTTTAGGATCCTCTTACCCCCCTTAGACTTGAAAGCTTTTGTGTGTGTCACACTACCTCCACTATTATTTTATCCATCCTTACTAGATTCTTACCTAGACCTTTCTACTCTTTCCACTTGATGATTGTTATATCTCTACCGCGCCTTCCTTTGGGATCAAATAAATGACACCCTTGGGAATACTCTTAAGGGGAAATGCTACAATGATACATCCGTGCGCTTGCGGAATTCACTCTGTGACCCAATAGAACCAATAATAAGCATTTCTGACACATCAGTTGGAGATGTTTAGTTAATGGCGCGTAAGTAATACCAACAAGCATTTCTAGCACTATTGCTGGGAATAATTTGTTAGTATACCTTAGGAGCCATCAACAAGCATTTCTGGCGCCTTTTTCGGGAAAGACAAATAGATATATAGCATGACTGAGTGAATAGGATAGAACCCTGGGTAGGATTTTAGTAGGATAACCATTCTTTGTTTTCGCATTTTAAATGTGAAAACAGGGTAGTGTATGTCTGGTTTCCGCCCGTCGGAAAACTTTGTTGAAGATCTCGAATCTCTTCTGAGAGACCAACCCCGTATCGTTACTCCTCAGAAGATTTGAGCGGCAAAGCAAGCCAGCATTTTCGCACCAACAATCCAAACGCCAATGGCTCAGAAGACCCTTCGTTAGCTATCAACTCCCTCTGCTAACAATGTGCCTATTGGGCCCACTGTTAACACGGGAGATGTGAACTTCGAGATCAAAACTAGCCTTATCACTATGGTGCAAGCCAACCCATTCTGTGGGAAGGCGAACGAGGATGCATGTGCTCACCTGCAACAATTCCTTGAGATCTGCAACACTTTTAAAATCAAGGACGTGTCTCCAGATGCGGTCCGTCTGAGACTGTTCCCGTTCTCTCTCCTTGGGAGAGCGAAACAGTGGTTCTACGCGAACCGAAGTACTGTAGACACTTGAGAGAAGTGTTCTACGACATTCCTCGCTAAATTCTTCCCGTTGGGCAAAACCAATGCCCTACGTGGAAGGATTTCCAGCTTTCAGCAAGAGTCCAAGGAATCTATTCCCAAGGCATGGGAAAGGCTTCAGGAGTACATCCTAGCCTGTCCCCACCATGGAATGGATGACTGGCTTCTTATTCAAAACTTCTAACGGGCTGATCCCATCAGCTCGTGACCATTTAGATGCTGCTGCTGGAGGAGCCTTCTTCTCATTGACGGTGCCAAAAGCTAAAGATCTTATTGAGAAGATGGTGTCCAACATGGGATGGAGTGATAAGCGTCTCCATACCCGACAGCGAGGCATGCACACCTTGAAGTAGGTGGACATGATCGCTGCAAAATTGGACCTCCTAATGAAGAAAATTGATGGACAAGCTAGTGGTGAAGTGTCGGGCAATGCCTATGCCCTAGACTCTCACATCACTTGCGAAGTCTGTGGCGACACGGGTCATATGGGCAATGATTTCCCAGAAACTCGTGAGGATTCCCTATACCTCACCAACAACGGGAATTTCAACAACAACAATGGCTATCGTTCAGGAGGTCAAGGGTGGGGTAACAACGCCCATTCTTTCAAGGAGGGTACAACAACAATGACAACCCTGGAAATCAGCCCAACTTGAGAGAACTTGCCATTAGCCAACTCAAGATCAACGAGACCCTATCCAAGAAGCTGTCAGCTAATGACAAGACCCTAGAGAATATCAATGCAAAGATTGAAGGACTATCCTTAGCATTCAAGAATCAACTGAGCTTCAACAAGATGTTGGAGACTCAGCTGGCACAACTTGCTGCAGTTGTCCCTCCATTAGAAAACAACAAAATTTTGGGCCCGCCAGAAGCCCCAGTTGAGAACGTCAGTGCAGTGGTTATAAGAGGAGGAAAGGCCACTCGTGACCCACCATATCCCACACAAGAAAAGAGGACAACTGAGCCTCAAAAGGAGGATGTCCCAAGTGAATTACTTGGTGAGAGAATGGCCAAATACTTTGAAGACACCAACTTATTGCCATTCCCTCACAGACAAAGGAAGCCAACAGTGGATGAGCAATTCAACCGTTTTATTGAGATCATCCAAAAGATCCACATCAACGTGCCCTTGATTGATGCAATGCAAGTACCCGCTTATGATCACTATCTCAAGGACATATTGAACAACAAACGACCATTGCCCACCACTGAGGTCGTCAAGCTTACGGAAGACTGCAGTGCAGCCATCCTCAATAGGCTTCCAGAAAAGAAGGACCCCGAATGTCCTACCATTTCATGCTCAATTGGGGCTCACAACTTTGACAAGGCACTTTCTGATTTGGGAGCAAGTGTTAGTGTGATGCCCAAGGTTGTGTTCGACCAGCTGAACTTCACAGAACTGACTCCAACACCAATGCAGCTACAACTGGCTGACTCTTCAATCCGTTATCCAGCGGGTATTGCTGAAGACATCCCGATGAAGATCCGAAACTGCTTCATACCCGTGGATTTTGTGGTGCTAGACATGGACACTGAGGAAGATACACCACTTATTCGTGGGCGTCCATTCCTAAGCACTGCAAAAGATCGCATAGATGTGGGAGCTGGAGAAATCCACTTTCATATCAATGGCAAGGAGGAAAAGTTTAACTTTCGGCCAAAATCAGAACAATGCTCCATGAATCGAATCAAATATGGGCCGAATGATAAACACATCAGAGAGGTCGAAGTCACACCTCCAAAGGTGGACTCACTCATTGCATTCATGAGAAGATTAATCTACGAGGAGAATCCGTCGTTTCGACCACGCCGATATCCAAAGGCGACGAAATCGTGTAGGCCTCCCCGAAGGCCCAAGTCCACCAAGCTGCCAACGAAGGAATGGCGGAAGAAGCAAGACAAGCCGTCTGAGCCCATCTCTCCGGGCCCGGATGTGAAATGAAGACGGAGGAATGTTCATCTCATCGGACGGTGGTGAGACCTACGCCAATAGGTTAAATTGGTAGTTATCCCACTTTATTTTTCTTTCTTTCTTTTTCCACCCCGTTTGGATTTTTCCAATTACATATTTGATTTTTCCTAGCAAGTTGTGAATCTTATATTCTCAACTATCAATTTTTTTCTTTCTTTCTTTTCAAAAGAATTTTTTTATTGGATTTAAGAAAAAGGGTTTTTATTTGAAAAACAATTTTTTCTGAGCTGCACATGTGGCATTTCACTAACTTGCTAACTTTATAGCCGTTGGGGAGCCACTTGCCAAAAGGGGAACCAGGGGGGCCACCTGTCAGGTCAGTCGAACCCCCTGGTCGGCCGAACAGGGAGTGGAGCCAATTTTGCTCCCCTTCCTCCAACGGCTACATTTTGAACCCTAAGTGACCGTTGGAAGGTGCACCCTATAAATTGTGGATGCGAGGAGCACTTCTCTTCACACACCACATCATCTTAAACCTCCCCAAGTCACTCTCTAGCTCACCTTGTTTTTCTTGCTCTTCATTGCAACACTCTTGCTCAAATCCATCCCCAAAAAGATTTTCTTTTGTTTGCATTTGCATTTTACACTCAAGCTTTCAAGAGGAGAAAATTCGATAAGAGTTTTGTTTTCCAAACATCGCTTCTTTTCGGATTTTTCTCGCCTTGTTTTGTTTTTGCTTGTTGAACTCAAAAAGACATGAAGAGGTTGTTTGGAAAGAGGAAGGGGGCTGCAAGCTCAAGCCATGGTGAAGGTTCTAGTGCACGCCTCTCTTCCATGGCTACAAGCTTAAGGAGGAGAAGTGTGTGTGAGGACACTCCCATGGAAGAGAGAAGCAACCCACACCAACTTCTTCATGACAACGACCTCGACATACGAAACGAAGTTGAAGATCAAGCATGCAGGCTTCTCCAAGATCGTGAGTTCCGCCACACCAAGGCTTACGATCCACATTTGATCTCCAAAATAAGTATGGACTCCAAATTTCTTTCCATTTGGCATGCAATTGGATTTGATCACTTTGCTCATATAGAGGAGAAAGGTTCACGCCTTCTCACTATCCAATTCCTTTGCACGCTAAGAATAGGATTTGATGGTATTTTTTTAGATTATTTCAAAAAGAATACAACATCCTATGGAAAGAATTAGGTAGCATCCTAGGCTTACATAAATAGTGTTTGCAAGATTTAGACAATTTGCCTAAGTTTAACAAACAAAGTTTTTGGCATGAGCTAACTAGTGAGGTCACGTGTAGGACTTCTAGGAATAGCCACATCCAAAACCCTACCTTATGCTTCATGCATAGATGGGTGACTATGACTATGTTCCCTATGGGAGATGTTAGGGTTGTGCGAGATGATGAATTGAAAATTTTGTTTGCCATGACTAAAAAGATAAAAGTTGCTCCAGTCGAAGCCATGATGACACAATGGTTAAATTACATTTCAAAATCAGGACCAATTGAATGCACTTCATTGATTACTCATATTGTTGATAGGGTAGGAGCACTTAAATACTCTTCATTTGAATACATTGAAACTGAAAGAGAATTAATTGATGAAGACTATTTAGTGCAAGGACATACCCTTAAGCCTGATCAAGATGGGTCCTTGATATTTTTCTATCTCGGCTTTGTCAATGAAATTCGGTTACCTAACCCGGATTTTCATTTGTACAAATGCCAGGAGCTAACCATTAATCTTCTTTCCCTTGAGGAAGCAAGAAGAAGTAATGTCTCTGGCAGGGTAACAAGGAATCGTGCGAGGGCTGCAGCCACAGGCATGCCACCGATAATCTCTCCGATCCATGAATACCAAGAGGAAGAGAACCCAACGGGTTGTGTGCCCGGATTGACTCATTCTTCGACATATGACACTGGGGGATCATCTTGGCAAGAATGGCAAAAGGATCAACCCTTATCCTCTTCAAGCTCTAGCAGCTTGCCCCCAACGTCCATGAGAGGACATCGTTCCTTTTCGGCCAGAAGTCATCATGACTATATCTATAGAATGACGGACCTCACTAGACGTATGGGAGAACTTGAAGTGAGAACGATTGACATCTACAGCACACTCCAGGAGCATGTTGAAGGTACCCAGGATTGGCAACAACACATGGATATTCAATTCACCAACTTCAACATAGCGCTACAACAACAACAAGCCGATCTTGCAGCATACTTCCGTTATCAAGGGTTCAACCCTTAACACGAAGGTAGTTGAAGAACAAGCTTGGGGGAGGACCCCCACTTGAGGTAACATGTATCACATTCCTTGTATATTTGTTTTCCATCCATCCATCATCCACCTTGCATTAAAAAAATATAGGTTAGATTTGCTTTCATCAAATAAAGATGTGCGGTAAGAATGATTTAGAATTCACATAGATGAAATGATGAATAGTTGCTCTGTTTTATTTTCCTAAGTCTCTAGTTTACAACTTGCTACTCCCCGAATATTGCTTTCATTGGTTTGAAATACTTTTACCTTAATTTGGAAGTTGTGGGTAGCAAAAGCTTGATTTAATTCTAGGTTGTTGCAAGACTAGAATTGGTAATAGGGCTGCTAGTCCTAGTTTGAAAGTAAAACTTAGATTACCAGAGAAATTCTAAAAAGATTTAAGTTTCTCTCAATTTATTGGAAATACCTACCAAAGCCATATGATATTTATACATAGACAAAACCTTATGTATATGCTATTTACTTTCACATTAAGCCTAGTCAAACTAGTATAGACCTATGTGAGAAATCATTCAACTCTTTTTGAATTCAAGACTTCACTTGCACATGCTATACTTCTACACTAGAAGTAAGCAACATGTCCATCATATCCACCATACCACAACAAAAAGAGAAACTCCATATTATTCATGTTTAGCACTCTCTTCAAAATTCATTGCAAAGAAAGGGAGTAGAAGACATGGCTACAAAAATGAAAAAAAAAAGCATGCTTACATCATAAGCATGAGAAAAAAAGAGAAAAGTAGCCATGTTCCATCCCTGCAAAAGAAAGAGAGATTATACCAAAAAGGAGTTATCTCAAGTATCCACATCCACTTCCACTCCATCACACATGCACTAGTCTTGAATCAAAAAATTTTGATTTGAATTCTCCTAAGGCTTACTCTTTTGACTTAGCAATATATGTGATGCAAATATGCCTACTTACTTTCCTTAGCAAGCTCCACATACAAGCCATAGTCAATGAGTAGGAATAGTAGAGGCACAATGCTTTGGTGAGGAAATATTTCCACTATCCACAAAGGTGTGACTGAGAGAATCAAATTGAGGTACTTAATATCTAAATTGAATTCCCCGGGATTTAAGTGAAACTTGATTTCTAGGCTATGTTTGCTCCATTTACTATTCTACCTTTCAACTACTCATGAATATGAAAAAGCATAAGCCTCATGATAACTTAAGAAAGGTAGGGTATCATAGCCAATTTCTGCAATACTAGGTAAAATATCTTGTTGTGCATTAGATACTTTTGAAAATAAGACATTGTAGCAACTCCTGATCATCAACCTAAAGTCTTGACTTTGCTCGAGACGAGCAAAGGATAATCTTGGGGGAGTTTGTTGACGGCTGTTATATACCAATTACATCCGTCAATTTAACTTAATTATGTGAAGGATTGATCATTTCTTGCACACATCACCTTTCTATCTAACCCATTTCCACTTGGACTTGGAGAAATATGTGTATGCAACATTTTATGCAGGAAATGAGGAAATGTAGAGGGACCAATCCTATAAAATATCATCCCAGCCAATCAGGCGACGACACGTGGCATCCCATGGATCAAATGGCCCACAAACAGAAGTATCCAATGAGATCCAACGGTGTATCACCCATATACATCAATGGGACCCACCTGGCAGCCACCTGGAGTAAGCACACGAGAAACGATGCAATGACCAGGTCGGTCAAACCAGGGGTCGGCTGACCTGGTCTTTGCACCAAACTCGATCAGCCTCCACGTGTTGGCTCCTCCCGGGTCCCTGGAGTCAATGGTGACTGATTCGCGCGCTTTTGGTGGCGGGAACCGACCTCAACACTAGTATAAATAGGACCCCCTACCCCTCACTTCCACACACACCACTTGAGCTTCATCTCTATTGTATACATTATCATCCATAGTCTTAGAGGAGTTAGGTTGTAGAGAGGAGAGTCTCTAGTCCCAAGTCCAAATTGGGAAAGGAGTAAGAAGTCTCTCTCTTCCCAATCCTACATTAGGAAAGGTATGACTCATGTATTCTTTCTTGTAATTATGACTTTATGCATAATAAGGATAGTATCTTTAGTCTCTACTTATACATATACTTGAGAAAAGCGTTTCTTGTTTGATTGTGGAGTCCATGTATGTGGAAGGTATAGCATCTATGACTGTTTCATCATGAACATATCTCATTATCATAGAACCTATA
Source organism: Tuctoria greenei (assembly GCA_036927565.1). Classification (NCBI taxonomy): domain Eukaryota; kingdom Viridiplantae; phylum Streptophyta; class Magnoliopsida; order Poales; family Poaceae; genus Tuctoria; species Tuctoria greenei. Next base: position 16,849,108 of record JAYESD010000006.1, read on the forward strand.
GACCCCCACCATAGTCTAGTTAATTATAACATAACTAGGTTAGTATGGATAATTATGTTGTGTATCAACATTGGTTCAATGATGATTCAATTCATTGCCTCAGGATGGATTGTGCCTAGGCTCTTAAGGTATTACTTAATATGCTAGCATGGTGCTAGGATAGCTAAGTAGCATTGGATGTCTCGTAGACCCACGAATTGAAGAGGTAGGCAGCAGGTGGTGACAACCTTATCTGTCCTTTGTAATCCTCCACGTTTGACTATGCCACATACTCTTGGCGGGAGTCGCCCTAGTATTGCTAGGGGTAATCCCGTGCCCGATGTGTTGAACCACATAGCATAAGTATTCACTATTGATCTAGCTTATGAATAATTAGTTTAGACTATGTATATGTACAATAGAGCATAGTAGGAGTACCTCCATAACTCTCAACCTTAACTAACCTCTAGGATCCTCTTACCCCGCTTAGACTTGAAAGCTTTTGTGCGTGTCACACTACCTCCACTATTATTTTATCCATCCTTACTAGATTCTTACCTAGACCTTTTTACCCTTTCCACTTGATGATTGTTATATCTCTACCCCGCCTTCCTTTGGGATCAAATAAATGACACCCTTGGGATACTCTTAAGGGGAAATGCTACAATGATACCTCCGTGCGCTTGCAGAATTCACTCTGTGATCCAATAGAACCATTAATAAGCATTTCTGACATAGTTGGAGATGTTTAGTTAATGGTGTGTAAGTAATACCAACAAGCATTTCTGGCACTATTGCTGATAATGATTTGTTAGTATACCTTAGGAGCCGTCAACACCCTTGCAACCTCCCCCAACAGTTGCAGGTCAAATTTGGGAGTTTAATGGCAATAATGCGGAGTTCTAGGTCGTGTCTACCTTCAGCTTGTTTGTGGTGTTGCATGGAGTTGCGCTATACCCTATTGCTTATGCCGCCTAGCTGTTTAGTTTGCTTATTTAGTTTATTTCTGCTGCATTAGTTGAACTTGTCATTAATATTCATTAGAACCTGTACTCGAGGATGATATGGTTAATGTAATAAAATTTGGTTAATTAATCTTGTTCTGTGTTAATTTTATGTATACTTTTTTGTGAATGCACTCATGTATGTGTGTTGAACATCCTAGGCACACATATGCGTTTACTTGATTCATTTTCGGAACCGGGTGTCACAGATTGATATCAGAGCCATAGGTTGACCGTAGGATGCAATCTAGATAGAATGGACACTTTAGAGCACATAGGAGCACTCAAGAATCGATGTGTTTTTGTTTGGTGTGCTATTTGCTATATATATTGTTTGCTTGTGTGCTTCATAGAGGATTTTGGGATGCTTTAGCATTACTATATCCACGTATGTTAGAGTAGCTAGTTGTTTAGTTTCATATCCCTTGATGCATATAGTTGGGGACATTTTCTAATTCTTATCTCTTGCTTTTCTTTAGATGGTGAGAACTCACAACCAGAGGGATGTCAATGATGAGTAGGAGAACCATGGAGTACCTCAGAACAACAATGGACAAGGACCTGCTCATGGAGCTATCAATATTGAGCAGCTGCTGGCTATGCAGAACCAGCTCATGCACACCATGATACAAACTATGAGACAGTTGCAGGCTGGTAACATCAATAATCAGCCCCACATGCCTCCATCGCCTCTCCCGCCTCCTCATAACCAGTTGGGAGAGTTTATGACGACTAGGCCGCCGACCTTTACTCAAGCCGCTGACCCTATGGATGCGGATGATTGGCTCAAGTAAGTGGAGAAGAAGCTAGCTATTGTCCAATGCAGTGACATGTTGAAATGGGAACCCCCGCAAAACGTAAAGGAAATAAGAAGTTTTCTTGGAATGGCTGGATATTACCGTCGATTCATCAAGGACTTTTCCAAGATAGACAAGCCAATGACGGAATTGCTAATGAGGGGAAAGGCTTTCCAATGGACTCAAGCTTGTCGAAATAGTTTTGAGGAGTTCAAGAAGAGGTTGACAACAACCCCAGTTTTGGTACTGCTGGATGTGAGCAAGAGTTTTGATATTTATTGCGACGCATCGAGGCAAGGACTTGGATGTGTGCTCATGCAAGAAGGTCAAGTGGTTGCATATGCATCGAGACAATTGAAGAAACATGAACAGAATTATCCAATGCATGATTTGGAACTTGCAGCTGTAATACACACATTGAAAATTTGGAGACACTAAATTCTTGGACATAGGTGTGAAATTTATACGGAACATAAGAGTTTGAAGTATATTTTCACACAAACAGATCTAAACTTGAGGCAACAAAGATGGTTGGATCTCATCAAGGATTATGACTTGGAAATCAATTATCATCCAGGGAAGGCTAATGTAGTGGCTGATGCTTTGAGTAGAAAAGGAGTAAGTCATCAACTCACAGTTCGGGAGTTACCATCCGAGTTATGTAAGGAGTTTGAACGGTTGAACCTTAGATTTGTAAATGAGATGGAGTTAAACCCAACCTTAGAGCAAGAAATTCGGGAAGACCAAACTAAGGATGGGGAAATTCGGGAAATCAATGAAAGGACCCAATAGATGAGAGAATTCAGATTTGATGAGGATGAACGTGATACCTTATGGCTTGGAAAAGGATTGTCGTGCCCAATGTAAAGCATATTCGACAGACAATACTAAAGGAGGCACATGACTCACCTTACTCAATTAACCCCGATTGTACAAAGATGTACAAAGACTTGAAGACATGCTATTGGTGGGCTAGCATGAAGAATGACATAGCTGAATACGTAGCATTGTGTGATGTGTGTCAACGGGTCAAGATGGAACATCAAAGGCCAGCTGGATTATTGCAACCATTAAAGATTCCGGAGTGGAAGTGGGAAGAGATTGGTATGGACTTCATAGTTGGTTTACCACGTACTCAGTCCTGTTACGACTCAATTTGGGTAATTGTAGATCAGTTAACTAAGTCAGCCCACTTTATTCCCGTCAAGACCACCTATAATGGAGAGAAATTGGCGGAACTGTACATGGGAAGAATAGTATGTTTGCATGGAGTTTCGAAGAAGATAGTCTCAGATAGAGGTTCACAATTCACTTCCAGGTTTTGGCAAAAACTGCATGAAGCTTTTGGAACAAGGTTGAATTTTAGTTCAGAATATCACCCTCAAACGGATGGACAAACCGAGAGGACCAATCAGATTTTAGAGGACATGTTAAGAGCTTGTGCTTTAAAGCATGAGAAAAGTTGGGACAAGAGCTTGCCAAATGCAGAATTTTCATACAACAATAGTTACCAAGCAAGCTTGAAAATGTCACCATATGAAGCGCTTTATGGAAGGAAGTGTAGGACACCTTTATTTTGGAATGGGGTAGGAGAAACTCAAGTATTTGGTCCGGATGTGTTGCAAAAAGCCGAAAAGCAAGTCCAAATAATTCGTGAAAACTTGAGGGCTGCTCAATCAAGACAAAAAGGCTATGCGGACAATAGGAGAAGGAAATTAACCTTTGAAGTGGGAGATTTTGTTTACCTCAATGTGTCAACGATGAGAGGTCATAAGAGGTTTAACATAAGAGGCAAGCTAGCGCCTCGCTACATTGGACCATTTAAGATTTTGGACAAAAGAGGAGGAGTAGCATATAAGTTGGAGATGCCAACTCATCTTTCAGATGTACATGATGTCTTTCATGTTTCCCAACTTAAAAAGTGTTTGAGAGTACCGGAAGAACAAGTGCCGGTGGAAGAGTTGGAATTAGAGGCAGATTTGACTTATGCCGAACAACCGGTCAAAATTTTGGAAACCAAGGAGAGAGTCACAAGGAACAAGGTTATTCGATGGTGTAAAGTTCAATGGAAGCACCACACAGAAAAAGAAGCAACATGAGAATTGGAGGATGATCTCAAGAAGGAATTTCCCTATCTCTTCTCTTCCGCGTCGAATCTCGAGGGCGAGATTCATTTTAAGGGGGGTAGGTTTGTAACACCCTCATTTTCATGCATCATGCCCTACATACATTCATATACATGTTTAACATTAACCCACATAAAGAGGAACGAGTTTAAAATTGATTTGGAACAAAACCGCACTTAAAATGCTGAAAAGTGCGGACTAGTCCGATTTTGGTGAGGACTAGTCCGATTTCTCTCTGACTTCAAACGGACTTGTCCGTTTTTGCTGCGGACTAGTACGATTCTGCCTCTGGACATTTTTGGACTTGTCCGATTTTATACACTAGTCCGGTGTACCAAGAATCCTTGAAAATTTTCTAAGTCCCTGGACTTGTCCGAACTAGTCCGGTGTTCCAGTGGACTTGTCCGTTTTCCTCTCTGACTAAAGTCGGACTTGTCCGATTTTTGGCCAGACTTGTCCGATTTCTTTCTGACTAACTTTGGACTAGTCCGGTCCTTTTCGGACTTGTCCGATATTTCGCGACTCCGAGTTGATCTTTTGTTTTATGACTTGTTTCTTGGGTTTCATGTTAAGTGGGCCTAGGGACGTCGTGCCTAACTCTTTTAGAGCTCATGTGGGACTCTAAACCGGCCTCTACTCCTCTCAAACTCGAAATCCATCTAATCCTGTAACACCCTCATTTTCATGCATCATGTCCTACATACATTCATATATACATGTTTCACATTAACCCACATAAAGAGGAATAGGTTTAAAATTGATTTGGAACAAAACCACACTTAAAATGCTGAAAAGTGCGGACTAGTCCGATTTTAGTGAGGACTAGTCCGATTTCTCTCTGACTAAAAATGGACTTGTCCGTTTTTGCTGCGGACTAGTCCGATTTTGCCTCTGGACACTTTCGTACTTGTCCGATTTTATGCGAATTAGTCCGATATTTCAAGAATCCTTGAAAATTTGCTAAGTCCCTGGACTTGTCCGGACTAGTCCGATGTCCCAGTGGACTTGTCCGTTTTCGTCTCTGACTAAAGTCGGACTTGTCCGATTTTTGGCCAGACTTGTCTGATTTCTCTCTGGACAACTTCGGAGTAGTTCGGTCCTTTTCGGACTTATCCGATATTTCGCGACTCCGAGTTGATCTTTTGTTTTACGACTTGTTTCTTGGGTTTCACATTAAGTGGGCCTAGGGACGTCGTGCCTAACTCTTTTAGAGCCCATGTGGGATTCTAAACCGGCCTCTACTCATCCCAAACTAAAAATCCATCTAACCCTAGCCTCCACCTCTATATAAACAACCCCACCCCTTGGCTTGACATTTATTTACCACTTTTCCACCCCACCCAAACCCTAGTTCGTGGAGAGCAACCACCAAGGAGGGAGGAGGAGATCCCAAGCAAGAACAAGAAGAGGAGGAAACGAAAGAGGATCAAGATCTCCATCAAGTTTCGTTCTTCATCACTAATTCATCTCCAAGTTCATCCCCCACCCTAGATGTTCAAGATCCGAGTGTTACCTCCAAGTTTCTTGATTCATTGGAGTTCTAAACACCTGGTATACCTTCTATTCTATTTTTCTTACATGAACTCAACCCCTATCTCCAAATTTGCGTCGATCTAGAAAACCCTAGTTCGCTAGTTCTGCGAAGTGCGGACTAGTCCAATTTGCTGACTAAATTCTGTTGAATTAATTCTAAAATTAGATCTAATCACAGCCAAACCTGTATAAACTTGTTAAAATCTATTAGAACTAGTTAGTGATTATTAAAAGCAATCTATTAACAAGTTCTATCTTGCATTTGCATCAATCATGCATGTCATGTCATACTGAGTAATATTGGTGCACTCTTTGATTGTGTTTCTTGTCTTGTATGTTTATTGTGTGGATTAAACGGATTTGCGCTTGAGAGTGCCGTGGAGGATCTACAGCACCAAGAGTTTGAAGTCTTTGACCCTAATCAACCGCAAGAGCAAGGCAAGTGTCCTTGAAGCATATTGATCCTGTTTCTAAAATAAATATTTTGTTTGCAAAACTGCTTGCTTGTTTACTAGACTTGTCTAACCACCTTGTCACCTGGAATTTATGGTAGAAAGTCAGGAAGAGTTTTTTTACCTTTTTGCTTCGCTTAATCAACTGGGATGGGAAGACAATACTACACACTTAATTATGCATTTATGAGATTATGATTAATATGAACTGGTTAATATGATATGGTAATGGGTGATCTAAGCAAGCCTGGTATGTGGATGGGTTGGATGTTATGGTGGTATGCTTGCTTTAGATCTAAGGACCGGTTCATGCGAGAATAAGCCAGGACTGTGAGACCTATGTGTGCTGAATACATTGGCTTTGACAATAAAAGTTTTGAATGTTGCCATAACATCTTTTTGACAAGGTCCGACTCTAGCTCTGAGCTTCTGCAAGGTCCGACAATAGGTCCGACTTTCTTTGTCTAGATCCGACATGTTTTTGGATAAGCTCCGGTGAGCTTTGTCTTTAGCTCTGACATGTCTTTGATAGCTTCGACATGTCTTTGTTAAGCTCCGATATGTTTTGCTAGGTCCGACTTATGTTGGTTAGCTCCGACATGTTTTTCTAGCTCCGACTTTTGGGATGACTAGTTCCGACTGGTTTTGGTTAGCTCTAGCGCTAGGTCCGACTAGCTTTGGTAAGCTCCGGCGCTAGGTTGTACTAGCTTTGGTAAGCTCTAGCGCTAGGTTGTACTAGCTTTGGTGCTCCGGCTCAAGCTCCGGTTAGCTTTGGCAAGGTTCGGAGCTTGATCGTAATATTTCTAATTTAAATGTGAAATGTTTCGAACTTGCTTTACACTTATGGAAAGGTTGCTTAGTATTCTTTTACTAAGTTTTTGGTGTGTTTTGGTGGTTATGGCTGATATCGTTTTGATATGCTTTGCAACATGCTTATGTGAGGTGCTCACATAAGGTGTTGTAGTTTCAGAACTAACTTGAGTCAAGTCGCGAACTTGGGCTCGTACGGATTGGTTGTTTGTTCATGTGCAGGTGTTGCTTGAGTTCAAGACATGGCTGGTGATGGGATCCATTGAACTAGTCTTAGGGAGAAGATGAGGTTCAACAACCAAGTTCGGGAGGAATTGTGGTTGAGTTGATCGGGAGGTTGCACAACATGTTTGAATCAAGAACAATGCATATGAAGGTATCGTGGACGTCATTGTAGGATGTTTGCACGTGTGCAAGGAGTGCATGGACGTGACTACATGGTTACGAGGCGTGATGAAGAGATGTGGACGTAAAGAATTGGTCGGAAAGGTCCAACCGACTAGGTTATGAACTCAGGCTGCGGCTGAGTCGGGTTTGACTAAAATATGAAAAGATTTGAGTTGGTTATGACAGTATTTCGTGTGGGTCACGAATTTGAGTTGTTTTAGTAATGTGGGATACATTACTAAGGTGTTTGGAAGTCTTAAGATTGCTTCTATCTGCGTATAGAAGAGTCCTAAGCAGTTATGGAAAGTTTCGATTCGTGAACGGAATAGGATTAGGGTCCTGATTTGAGTTGAGTTGGTTTTCGAGCTGGTCATATAAGCAAGGGAGACCAAAGCTTGTGGTGCACGAATTTGGAGTTGTTCCTCTTGTGTTCTATTGAATAAAATTCGTAGTTTGAAGGAACTTTTATGCCTTGTTCGTCCGACTTGTTCTAAACAAGTTTTACTCGTCGAGTTTCAGGACTACACTACCTTTCGTCGGTGGTTTTATCATAACTCGAGTTTTACAGATCCAATTGATGTGATTCTTTTTGGGTTGTCTTCAAAACTTTATTATCTATTATCTGTCAAAATTTCACAGTCATTGGATTTGTGATTTCTCATCTACACGAGTTTTTTTGCAGCTTTCAAAACTGTTTTTCTCCGGTAGGACAGATTGACCTTTGTTCGATCTTTTGATCATAACATGAGTTTCTCTCGATGGATTTGAGTGATTCTTCTTGTGTCGTCTTCATGACTTGATTCTCTCTGATATCTATCACTTTTGTCACGGTGAAACACATTTAGATTGGTCTCGCACACGATTTCTTTAACAGATCGTTTTTCTGCCAAAGGGGTTGAGATTTAATTGTTTCTGCTGCGTATGATTTTTAAATCTACCATTCACCCCCCTCTGGTACCTTTTCACATGCTCTTCGATCCTACAATTGGTATCAGAGCCACGGTGCTCTAATAATTATGATTTTCACGTGTTTTTGACTAATCATCATGGAGAAATACTCCGTCAAACCTTGTGTGTTTGCTGGTATTGATTTTTAGGTTTGGAAGGCACACATGGAGGCTTTCATCCAGGCGCAAGGCTTCACAATATGGGAGTAGGTGTACAAGCCTTACGAAGTGCTACCTAATGATCAAGTTACGGCTACAAACCTACAGGACGTCGACAACAACAACAAAGCCCGAAACTTGATCATCCAAGGACTCACTCAGAGCGACTTCGACCGCGTTGCACATCTTCGATTAGCATACAATGTATGGAGAGCACTTTGTGACTATCACGAAGGATCCAACACGATCAAGGAGGTAAGGCAAGACATGTTTAAGAAAGAATACATGTGCTTCGAGACACAACCCGGTGAGTCCATCGATGATCTCTTTGCTCGCTTTAACAAAATTCTCAGTAACTTGCGTAGTGTCAACGTTACTTTTTCTGATGCTGAAAATGCTAGGAAACTTCTTAGTGCATTAGACATGTCAATCTGGGAGATGAAAGTTACATCTATTCATGAATCTACTATCATTAGTACACTTACTTTAGATGTGCTTTACTCTAAACTCAAAACTCATGAAATTGACATCTTATCACATAAGAACCCAAATAAGTCTATTGCATTTGTCTCACAACGTGATATGCCTAGCTCCGGTCAATCATCATCTTGCAATACTCTTGCTTTGTTGTCCTCACTAACCCTGGAGCAGATCGAGGAATTTCCAGAGGAGGAGCTAGCACTTCTCTCTACTAGGTTCTCAAAAGCATTGCAAAATGTGAGAACTAGAAGGAGAGGAAGCTCCGAACCTCAACGATGCTTCGAATGTGGTAAGACAGGACACTTTTGTACAGAATGCCCTAACCTTTTAGGTTCTACTTCCCAAGAAGAAAACAATCAAGGATGAAGAACTCCTCAACAAATGATAAGAAGAAGAAGAGGGGCTTTACAGGTCGCCAACTGGTGAACAGTTTTATCTCCGCACTCCAGGAACTTGGCTCAAGCGACGTGGACATTGGAAGTGACGAAGATGAAGATGATTTGGCCAACTTTTGCTTCATGGTGGGCAAAACAAGATCAAGATCAAGTCAGGAGGATGTAGAACACAACAGTGACGACGATGAGGTATGTTCTACCTGTAATGAAATGTGTGATGCAATTTCTCGTGCAACTATTATTGTTAAGAAAAAGGACAAAAAGCTTAGGGATAATGCTGCTAAAATTGAAACACTAAAACCTGAAATCAACCATTTGAAAACCTTGATTCCTAGTGATGATTCTTGTCCCCTGTGTGATTTAATCTATGAACAATTGTCCGCATTGAGAACTGCACATTCCTCTACTCTAGATAGACTTGAACTTGAAATTGAAAAGAACAAAAAGCTTGCTGCACTTGACATTGGAAACTTAAAAGATGCTTCTTGTTCTACAATTGATTTGCATTGTTCTAGGTGTGATGATCTTGAAAAGAAACTAAAAGATGCTATGAATGAAATTTCAATATTGAATAATGCTTTAAGTTCTCATGAAGTTAAATATTGTTCCAATTATAATTTAAAAGTAAAAACTTCATGTGAAAATTGCCTTGATCTGTCTAATAAACTTGATAACATGCATAGGACATTAGATCGGTTTTGTAATGGGAATAAGAACCTAAACTTGCCGCTGAATTCTTCCAAGTCTTGCAAAGATAAAACTGATTGAGGTTTTGATTCTCATGCTCATGCTAGGCACATCCACCTAAAATTGTAAAGTCATTAGGAAGTGGTTTTATTCAAACAGTTCCTAAACAAAAAGAAGTGGTTTTCAAATTTGCAGCAGTGTTGTCTCATTCGGTTTCAAATAAAAATATTGCTTGCTCATCTAGACATGAACACAAAGTTAAATTTCATTGTACCTACTGTGGTAGAGATGGTCATGTCATAGATTTTTGTTATAGACTAGCAAAAAAATAGAAAAGGGAAAGAATGATTGCTAGATCTCATAACTTTCATGCAAAATTTGCTGCACATATTAAACTGAATGCCAGGAACATGATGCAACCTACTGTTATAAGTCAAAAACATTCAAAGTTTACCTCCAGACCTTCTGTTTTTGCCTCCGGAGCTACTGATTTTTGTGCTACACAAGTAACACCTTATAGGTCAGTAGTTAAGAATAAAAAACCTCAAACTTTGACTCGTAAACCTGCTGTTTTATCTCAGCTTTCACGTGTTTTTCTTGCTGCATACCGTGTGACTCAGTATTGGATATCTAAATGCCTTTTGACTAACCACAGTATTGAGTCATTAACGTATTGTGCTTCTATGTAGGTTACATGCTTGAGGAAGGAGAACATTTGGATTGTGGATTCAGGTTGCTCACGCCACATGACCGGTAACAAAGAATGGTTCTCCTCACTCTCTTTTGTGTCATGAGTAGAGAATGCTACTTTTGCCGATAATTCTTCAACTCCTATAATTGCTAAGAGTTCCGTTAGAGTAAATGATCACTACACTTTGAAGAATGTAGCACTTGTCAAATATTTGAAATACAACTTGCTTTCTGTTTCACAATTGCTAGATGAGAATCTGGAAATTATTTTTACTAAAAATTGCTGCAAAGTTATAAATTCAAACAATGAGCTTATTTTTAACATTCACGATTTGGAAGAGTTTTTAAAGCTGATTTTGATATGTCTTCCTCTAAGCATTGGTGTCTAGTTGCTAATGATTCCAAAGATTTATATTTTTGGCATCGTAGACTTGGTCACGTAGGCTTTGATCATCTCACGCGTGTTAGTGCTCTTGATCGCATGCGTGGGCTACCTAAGCCTAAAGGGGACAAATAAATTGTGTGCTCTTCTTGTAGACATGCTAAGATGGTTGCAAGTTCACATACTCCTCTCACAATGATATTGACAACTGAATCGGGTCAACTTTTGCACCTTGACACCGTAGGACCTTCACGTGTTCAATCCTTTAGAGGTAAATGGTACGTTCTTGTTATTGTTGATGATTATTCTAGGTACTCTTGGGTTTACTTTATGGCGTCTAAGAATGAAGCTTTTAGTCACTTTAGAACTTTATTTCTTATATTATCAATTGATCACCCATGATCTTTAAAAGCAATTAGAAGTGATAACAGAACTGAATTTATCAATCAATCTTTTGATCACTTTTGTGCTGAAAATAGAATAGATCATCAATTTTCTTCACCATATGTACCTCAACAAAACGGTGTTGTAGAAAGAAAGAAAAGAACCTTAGTTGAGATGGCTAGGACTATGCTTGATGAATATGAAACTCCTAGGAAATTTTGGGCTGATGCGATTACAACCGCTTGTTATGTCTCAAATCATGGTTTCTTGGCGCTAAGCTAGGTAAACCACCATATGAGCTCCGGTTTGGACATAAGTCTAGTGTTACGCACTTTCGGGTTGGTTGCAAATGCTTTGTTAAGAAACATGGTAATCTTGATAAATTTGAACCTAGATCCATTGATGGCATGTTTCTTGGTTATCCATCTCATACTAGAGGCTACCGTGTGCTTTTACTTGACACTAACAAAATTGTGGAGACTTGTGAAGTGTCTTTTGATGAATCTAGCCCAGGTACTAGCTCAAATATTACAGGTCAAGATCCATATCCACGGGGGAGAGCATTTTCGTTGAAGATGAGGAAGAGGTGGAGCTGCTGCCCGAAAATTCAGCAGCTAATGACATTGTTCGAGCTCCTGATTTTGATTCACAGGCAGCACCGACAACCACCATTGCTGGTCCAGATCCTCCTCAAGTCACAAGATCATCGATTTATGATGAACATGAAGAAGAAGAAGCTTGTGAAGTGTCCACTCCCCTCCGGGTTCTCAAAATTCATCCTCCACAACAGATTATTGGAAGCTTGCACGAACGAGTTACATGATCCAGGTTTTGCAATCCAAACTCTCATGCTCATTCTGCTTTTGTTGCTTCTTTTGAACATTAAGATATATCACACGCACTCACTAATGAATCTTGGATTATTGCCATGCAAGAAGAGTTAGAAAATTTTGAAAGAAATAATGGTTGGAAACTTGCACCTCCACCTCAAGATCACACTTTAATTGAAACTAAATGGGTATTTAAAAACAAACAAAGTGAGGATGGGTTGTGGTTAGGAATAAGGCTAGGTTGGTTGCTGATGGTTTCACTCAAGTTGAAGGTCTAGATTTTGATGAAACTTTTGCTCTTGTTGCTAGATTAGAAGCCATAAGAATTTTGTTAGCTTTTGCTGCATCTAAAGGTTTTAAGCTATATCAAATGGATGTTAAAAGTGCTTTTCTTAATGGCTACATATATGAGGAGGTTTATGTCAAACAAGCACCAGGTTTTGAAAATCCAGATTTTCCTAATCATGTTTACAAATTGTCCAAAGCCTTGTACGGTCTCAAATAAGCCCCTAGAGCATGGTATGATAGGTTAAAAACATTCTTACTTGAAAAGGGGTTTACCATGGGCAAGGTTGATAAAACTCTTTTTGTGCTTAAGCATGACAATGACTCATTATTCATTCAAGTGTATGTGGATCATATTATCTTTGGTTGTGCCTCTCATGATCTTGTGTCCAAGTTTTCAGCTATGATGAGTTCAGAATTTGAGATGAGTATGATGGGAGAACTCACGTACTTTTTGAGGCTGCAAATCAAGCAAACTAAGGAGGGTACCTTTGTTCATCAAACGAAGTATACAAAAGACCTCCTAAGACGCTTCAACATGGACAAAAGCAAGCCTCTTCGGACACCAATGGGAACAGCAACAACACTTGAACTTGATAAAGATGGTGAACCCATGGATCAAAAAGAATATAGAAGCATGATCGGATCACTTTTGTACCTCATGGCATCAAGACCGGACAAACAATTCAACGTATCTTTGTGCACGGTTTCAAGCCTCCCCACGTGCTTCACGTCGTCAAGCCGTCAAAAGGATTCTCAGGTACTTACATGGAACTCAAGAATTTGGTATTTTTCTTCCTTCTTCCTCAACCTTTACTTTGAAAGCTTTTCCCGATGCTGATTTTGGAGGTTGTAGGATTGATAGGAAAAGTACTTCCGGTGCTTGTCATTTTCTTGGTAATTTACTTGTTGCTTAATTCTCTAGAAAACAAAATTCAGTTGCACAATCCACAACCGAATCTGAATATGTAGCTGCTGCTAGTGCTTGCTCACAACTTCTTTGGATTGTTCAAACACTTAAGGACTATGGGGTTGATCTATATAGTGTTCCACTGTTTTGTGATAACACTAGTGCCATTTGCATTGCTAAAAACCCTATGCAACATTCTAGAACCAAGCACATTGATATTAGGTATCACTTTCTCGGTGATAATGTTGAAAAAAAAACATTGTGCTTCACCATGTAGATACCGAACAACAATTGGCTGACATTTTTACAAAACCTTTGGATTTCACTCGATTTTGTTACATTCATAGTGAAATATGGGTTATGCATCCTCATGGCTTACATTGAGGGGGAGTTTACAAACCCTAGAAGTCCATGTGTGAATCTGAAATTAAAATAATATGAGCATAGTATTTCATACATATATGACTTTGTGATTCCTTTTACATGTTAAAAGTTCTTACTACATTACTCGTGTTATACATTTTGTAGTTTTTGCCATGTCTAGTAATTGGAATAATTACCTACACTAAATCTGGTCATGGTCGAACTTTCTTGCTGTTTTGAACTTGTTGCATGCTCAAAAGTGATTTTAATCATAAAGAATTAATAAAATAATCAACTCACTTGTTGTTTTTTTATGAACAAATATAAGTTGAGAAAAGATCAAGAGAATATGCATGCATCACACTTCTTCTTTTGAGATGGCTTATCATTGCACTTAGATATGAACTTGGAAGAAGTTGTGTATGACTAAAACCATGTCCTTAAGCTTCTGATTGTCAAATGACATAGACTTGGCTTGGTTGGTTAGAATAAGACAGATGCGCATATAATCTCTTGCAAATATCATATGATCTAAATTTGTGCTTTAAAAAATAATAAAATACAGCAACAAGTGTCATACTTTCAGGTTTTGAAATAGTTAAGTTTATGAGATCATGACTTGCTAAATTGGAAATTACATTTGATCTCTAGCATGGCTTACACTACTTTATGTATCTCATTGTTGTGATAGTGTAAGTTACTTGATAGTATGACTTGGATGAGCTTTGTTTTATATGTATATGTTATAATATGCCCCTAACAATTAAAATTTCTCTTTTGAACCCTTGTTGAATACATTGTCAAAGGGGGGGGGAGATAATATGGTGAATTATGCAAAGGGGAGAAATATGTATAGGCGGATAAATTTATTTCTATCTCATTTGATTTTCAAAAATGGGGAAAATTGTTCTCAAAACTTTCATGCCAATGTTCGGATTTTAAATGGTGTTGCCAATGCATTCATCAAGGGGGGGATTCTGAGACCTATGTGTGCTGAATACATTGGCTTTGACAATAAAAGTTTTGAATGTTTCCATAACATCTTTTTGGCAAGGTCCGACTCTAGCTTCGAGTTTCTGCAAGATCCGACAATAGGTCTGACTTTCTTTGTCTAGATCCGACATGTTTTTGGGTAAGCTCCGGTGAGCTTTGTCTTTAGCTCCAGCATGTCTTTGATAGCTCTGGCATGTCTTTGTTAAGCTCCGATATTTTTTTCTAGATCCAACTTATGTTGGTTAGCTCCGACATGTTTTTCTAGCTTCGACTTTTGGGATGACTAGTTCTGACTAGTTTTGGTTAGCTCCGGCGCTAGGTCCGACTAGCTTTGGTAAGCTCCGACGCTAGGTTGTACTAGCTTTGGTAAGCTCCAGCTCAAGCTCCGGTTAGCTTTGGCAAGGTTCAGAGCTTGATCGTAATGTTCCAAATTTTCATGTGAAATGTTTCGAACTTGCTTTACACTTATGGAAAGGTTTCTTAGTATTATTTTACTAAGTTTTTGGTGTGTTTTGGTGGTTATGTATGATATCGTTTTGATATGCTTTGCAACATGCTTATGTGAGGTGCTCACGTAAGGTGTTGTAGTTTCAAAACTAACTTGAGTCAAGTCGCGGACTTGGGCTCGTACGGATTGGTTGTTTGTTCATGTGCAGGTGTTGCTTGAGTTCAAGACATGGCTAGTGACGGGATCCATTGAACTAGTCTTAGGGAGAAGATGAGGTTCAACAACCAAGTTCGGGAGGAATTGTGGTTGAGTTGATCGGGAGGTTGCGCTACATGTTTGAATCAAGAACAATGCATATGAAGGTATCGTGGACGTCATTGGAAGATGTTTGCACGTGTGAAAGGAGTGCATGGACGTGGCTACATGGTTCCAAGGCGTGATGAAGAGATGTGGACGTAAAGAATTGGTCGGAAAGGTCCAACCGACTAGGTTATGGACTCAGGGTGCGGCTGAGTCGGGTTTTACTAAAATATGAAAAGATTTGAGTTGGTTATGACAGGATTTCGTGTGGGTCATGAATTTTAGTTGTTTTAGGAATGTGGGATACATTGCTAAGGTGTTTGGAAGTCTTAAGATTGCTTCTATCTGCGTATAGAAGATTCCTAAGCAGTTATGGAAAGTTTCGATTCGTGAACGGAGTAGGATTAGGGTCCTGATTTGAGTTGAGTTGACTTTCAAGCTGGTTATATAAGCAAGGGAGGACAAAGCTCGTGGTGCATGACTTTGGGGCTGTTCCTCTTGTGTTCTATTGAATAAAATTCGTAGTTTGAAGGAACTTTTGTGCCTTGTTCGTCCGACTTGTTCCACACAAGTTTTACTAGTTGAGTTTCTGGACAGCACTACCTTTCGTTGGTGGTTTTATCATAACTCGAGTTTTACAGATCCAATTGACGTGATTCTTTTTGGGTTGTCTTCAAAACGTGATTATCTATTATCTGTCAAAATGTCACGGTCATTGGATTTGTGGTTTCTGATCTACACGAGTTTCTTTGCAGCTTTCAGAACTGTTTTTCTCGGGTAGGACAGATTGACCTTTGTTCGATCTTTTGATCATAACTTGAGTTTCTCTCGACGGATTTGAGTGATTTTTTTGTGTCATCTTCGTGACTTGATTCTCTCTGATATCTATCACTTTGTCACGGTGAAACATGTTTATATTAGTCTCACACACGATTTCTTTAACAGATTGTTTTTCTGCCGAAGGGGTTGAGATTTAATTGTTTCCGCTGTGTAAGATTTTTAAATCTACCATTCACCTCCCCCTCTGGTAGCTTTTCACGTGCTCTTCGATCCTACAAGGACTATAGTTCCACCACGAGGCCAAGTATGGGTGCGGCATAGCTGATTAATTAGGGCTTTGTCAGTGCTATTTGGACCATTAAGGATACTCGGGGAAGGGGTAGTCGAATTGTGTTTGTTGATGATTGGTGGGACTACCCTGGGATCCGCATGGCTCAAGAGGGGGCCCTTGGTTGAAGATGTGCTCTGTAGGAAACATCGCCACCGATGAAACCTTAGTGGGGTCTAAATAGGCTAGTAATCCCTTTGTAAAGGTTATTTTGTGATCTCTTGGCCATACACCAAAGGAAGTGTAATTGGCATAAGGGAGGTTCTTTAGACGCCGACAGGTGATGAAATCACAAACACATGGGTAAAGTGATACAAACTCTGCAGAGTCTGATAAAACTATTATGATAGCCGTGCTTCCGGTTATGAGCACCTGGACAACTTCCATGATTAGAGGAAAATTGGGATGGTTATGGTTTGGTAATGGTTATGGATGGTTATGGATTAATTTCTGGTATTGAATATGATTATTGGCAAATGGTGAAATATAGAATTATTGATGATGGTAGTGAATTCAGACTGGTATTATGATATTACTTATGATTATGATGGGTTTACTTCACATACATGTAATATATTGCTTTTCAAATGTTTTAATGTACTTTTCAGCACTCAGCCATTATTATTGCCGTCATTTGAATCAGCCACATGTCATACTTTCCACACTTGCTGAGTACGACATGTACTCACTCTTACAACCCCCCCCCCCCCCCCACAGTTGCAGGTCAGGATTGGGAGTTTAATGGCGATAATGCGGAGTTCTAGGACGTGTCTACCGCCAGCTTGCCTGTGGTGTTGATTGGAGCTGCGCTATATCCTATTGCTTATGTTGTCTAGCTGTTTAGTTTGCTTAATTAGTTATTTCCGCTGCATTAATTTGAACTTGTCATTAATATTTATTAGAGCTTGTATTCGAGGATAATATGGTTTGTTTAATAAAATTTGATTAATTAATCTTGTTATGTGGTAATTTTCTGTATACTGTTTTGTGAATGCACTCGTGTATGTGTGTTGAACATCCTGGGCACACATATGCGTTCACTTGGTTCATTTTTCGGAACCGGGTGTCACAGATTGGTATCAGAGCCACAGGTTGACCGTAGGACGCAGCCTAGATAGAATGGACACTTTAGAGCACATAGGAATCGATGTGTTTTTGCTTGGAGTGTTGTTGCTATATATTGTTTGCTTGTGTGCTTAATAGAGTATTTTGGGATGCTTTAGCATTGCCATGTCCACCTAGGCTAGTATAGCTAGTTGGTTAGTTTCATATCCCTTGATGCATTTAGTTGGGGACATTTCTAAATTCTTACCTATTGCTTTCCTTCAGGTGGTGAGGACTCACAACCAGAGGGATGTCAATGATGAGGAGGAGAACCATGGAGTACCTCAAAACAACAACGGACAAGGACCTGCTCATGGAGCTATCAATATTGATCAACTTTTGAATATGCAAAACCAGCTCATGCAGACCATGATACAAACTATGGGACAGCTGCAGGCTGACAACATCAACAATCAGCCCCACATGCCTCCACCGCCACCCCACCTCCTCATAACCGGTCGGGAGAGTTTAGGAGGACTAGGCCACCGACCTTTGCTCAAGCTGCCGACCCTATGGATGCCGATGATTGACTCAAGTCCATGGAGAAGAAACTTGTTATTGTCTAATGCAGTGACCGTGAGACGGTCTTATTTGCTTCTCATCAACTAGTTGGAGCAGCTGCGGATTGGTAGGATTCATATTGCAATGCTCATGAGAACCAAGAGAGAATTACTTGGGCTGAATTCAAGGAGAGTTTTCGTTCTCATTATGTGCCCGAGGGTGTTATGATCTTGAAGTGGAAAGAATTTGAGAACTTAAGGCAAGGTAGATCAAGCGTGAGTGAATATCTCAATAAGTTCACCCAACTCTCAAGGTATGCGCCTGAGGATGTGAGCCGGGATAGCCGGAAACAATACTTGTTCATGAGGGGCTTGAACAATGAGATCCAAGTGCAATTGCTCAACTGTGATTATGCCAATTTCCAGAAGCTTGTGGACAAAACAATTGTGGTTGAGAACAAGATTTGTGAGATGGAACAAGATAACAAGAGGAAGACGCCATATCAAGGACAGCAACAAGGAAGTAATGTGCGCCCTCGCTTTGCGCCTCCTAATGCACCCTATTACAGCTCCTCTACTCTTATACAGCGCCCTGGATTTGCACCGCGCCCAACTCAGTTTGTGCAGAAGCGCCCCTGTCATGCAAGCACCTAGGCCTCCAATGCCATATGCACCTCGTGCCAACTATCCTGGTGCCAATGCAAAACCAAGCTCGTCCCAATAATTCTGGTGGAGTTAAGAAGTGTTATACTTGTGGAGAAGCTGGACACTTTGCGCATCAATGTCCTAAGTTAGGCCTTGGTCAAGGCAGAAATGCACCAAGGCAAAACCCAAAACCCAATAGAGGACAGCCACAAGGGAACCATGGATAGCAGAATTTTGCTCATGGCAACGTGAACCATGTCTCTACGGAGGATGCTCAACAAGCGGATGACGTGGTCATTGGTATGTTTCTCGCCAACTCCAACCTCGCGACTATATTGTTTGACTCTGGAGCATCACATTCATTCATTGCATCAAAGTATGTTGCCAAGTATAGTTTTCCTATCTCTCATATGAAGTTTACTCTGTTGGTTATGTCTCCTGGAGGAGAGATGAGGACAAATATAGTATGTCCAAAAGTAAGCCTTAGAATAAGGGGGGTAGACTTCTCCGCCAACCTCATTGTTTTGGATTCTCAAGGATTGGACATTATACTTGGTATGGACTGGTTGAGGAAGCACAATGAAGTCATTGAGTGTGCCACGAAGACGGTGAAGTTGACTAATGAGGAAGGGATCACCGTAGAATTTGAAGCATCTCAAACCACACCGAAACAATTGGAGCTGAATCATATGGATGGTGCCACAATTGAGGAGATTCCGGTGGTGTGTGAATTTTTGGATGTTTTTCCGGATGAGTTTTCAGGTATGCCACCTGATCGAGACACTGAATTGTTATTGATTTAATACCTGGAACTGCACCTACAGCTAAGAGGTCGTATAGGATGCCTCCTATGGAATTAGCGGAGCTCAAGAAACAAATTCAAGAGCAACTAGAGAAAGGTTTTATTCGCCCTAGTTCTTCACCTTGGGGAGCGCCTGTGCTGTTTGTGAACAAGAAGGATGGAACCCAAAGGATGTGTGTGGATTACCGAGCTCTCAACAAGGTAACAATCAAGAACAAGTACATCTTGCCACGCATAGAAGACTTTTTTGATCAGATGAATGATGTTTGTATCTTCTCTAAGATTGATTTGAGGTCGGGATACTTTCAAATGAATATTAGACCATCGGACATACCCAAGACAGCTTTTAGGACGCGGTATGGATCTTATGAGTATACCGTGATGTCTTTTGGATTGACAAATGCGCCTGCCTATTTTATGTACCTCATGAATAAGGTCTTCATGGAGTACTTGGATAAGTTCGTTGTATTGTTTATCAATGACATTATGATCTGCTCGAAGGATGAGAAGGAACATGAGGAACACTTGAGACTTACGTTGCAGATATTAAGGGAGCATCAATTGTATGCCAAGTTCAACAAGTGTCAGTTTTGGTTGAAAGAGGTGTCATTTTTAGGTCAGATCATCTCAGGAGGAGGAGTATCGGTTGACCCCGGAAAAGTGAGAGACATGTTGAAATGGGAACCTCCTTAGAATGTAAAGGAAATAAGGAGTTTTCTTGGGATGGTTGGATATTACCGTAGATTCATCAAGGACTTTTCCAAGATAGCCAAGCCAATGATAGAATTGCTAATGAAGGGAAAGACATTCCAATGGACTCAAGCTTGTCAAAACAGTTTTGAGGAGTTGAAGAAGAGGTTGACAACAGCCCCAGTTTTGGTATTGCTAGATGTAAGCAAGAGTTTTGATATTTATTGCGACGCATCGAGACAAGGACTTGGATGCGTGCTTATGCAAGAAGGTCAAGTAGTTGCATATGCATCAAGACAATTGAGGAAACATGAGCGGAATTACCCAATGCATGATTTGGAACTCACAGCCGTGGTACACGCATTGAAGATTTGGAGGCACTATATCCTTGGACATAGGTGTGAAATTTATACGGACCACAAGAGTCTTAAGTATATCTTCACACAAACGGATTTGAATTTGAGGCAACGAAGATGGTTGGAGCTCATCAAAGATTATGATTTGGGGATCAATTATCATCCAGGGAAGGCTAATGTAGTGGTTGATGCTTTGAGTAGAAAAGGAGTAAGTCATCAACTCACAGTTTGAGAATTACCATCCGAGTTATGTAAGGAGTTTGAACGGTTGAACCTCGGATTTGCGAATGAGATGGGAATAATGGAGTTAAACCCAGCCTTGGAGCAAGAAATTCGAGAGGCACAGATCAAGGATGAGGAAATTCAGGAAATCAAGGAAAGGACTCAAGAGGGGAGAAAATTCAGATTCGATGAGGATGAACATGGTACCTTATGGCTGGGAAAAAGGATTGCCGTGCCTAATGTAAAGCATATTCGGGAGACGATATTAAAAGAGGCATATGACTCACCTTACTTAATTCACCCCGGTTGTACGAAGATGTACAAAGACTTGAAGACTTACTATTGGTGGGCTAGCATGAAGAAGGACATAGCTGAATACGTAGCATTGTGTGATGTGTGCCAACGAGTCAAGGCAGAACATCAAAGGCCAGCTGGACTATTACAACCATTAAAGATTCTGGAATGGAAGTGGGAAGAAATCGGTATGGACTTCATAGTTGGTTTACCGCGTACCCAGTCCGGGTATGACTCAATTTGGGTAATTTTGGATCGATTGACCAAGTCAGCTCATTTTGTTTCTGTCAAGACCAAGTATACATCTGCACAATTGGCTGAAATATACATGGAGCATATTGTGTGTCGACATGGAGTCCCTAAGAAGATAGTCTCAGATAGAGGTTCTCAATTTACCTCCAGGTTTTGGCAAAAGTTGCATGAAGCATTAGGAACAAGGTTGTATTTTAGTTCAACATACCACCCTCAAACAGATGGACAAATCGAGAGGACCAATCAGATTTTAGAAGACATGTTAAGAGCTTGTGCTTTAAAGCATGGGAAAAGTTGGGACAAGAGCTTGCCATATGCAGAATTTTCATACAACAATAGTTACCAAGCAAGCTTGAAAATATCACCATATGAAGCGCTTTATGGAAGGAAGTGTAGGACACCTTTATTCTAGAATGAGGCATGCGAAACTCAAGTATTTGGTCCGGATGTGTTGCAAGAAGCCGAAAAGCAAGTCCAAATAATTCGTGAAAACTTGAGGGCTGCCCAATCAAGACAAAAGGGCTATGCGGACAATAGGAGAAGGAAATTAACCTTTGAAGTGGGAGATTTTGCTTATGTCAAGGTGTCACCAATGAGAGGTCATAAGAGGTTTAACATAAGAGGCAAACTGGCACCTCGATACATTGGACCATTCAAGATTTTCGACAAAAGAGGAGAAGTAGCATATAAGTTGGAGATGCCAACTCATCTTTCAGACGTACATGATGTCTTTTATGTTTCCCAGCTCAAGAAATGCTTGAGAGTACCGGAAGAACAAGTGCCCATGGAAGGATTGGAACTAGAGGAAGATTTGACTTATGCCGAACAACCGATCAAAATCTTGGAAACCAAGGAGAGAGTCACAAGGAACAAGGTTATTAGATGGTGTAAAGTTCAATGTAAGCACCACACAGAAAAAAGAAGCAACGTGGGAATTGGAGGATGATCTCTTCTCTTTCGTGTCGAATCTCGAGGGCGAGATTCATTTTAAGGAGGGTAGGTTTGTAACACCCTCATTTTCATGCATCATGTCCTACATACATTCATATACATGTTTAACATTAACCCACATAAATAGGAATAGGTTTAAAATTGATTTGGAACAAAATCGCACTTAAAATGCTGAAAAGTGTGGACTAGTCCGATTTTAGTGAGGACTAGTCTAATTTCTCTTTGACTAAAAACGGACTTGTCTGTTTTCGCTGCGGACTAGTCCGATTTTGCCTCTGGACGCTTTCGGGCTTGTTCGATTTTATGCGGAGTAGTCCTATATTCAAAGAATCCTTGAAAATTTGCTAAGTCCCGGGACTTGTCGAACTAGTTCGGTGTCCCAGTGGACTTGTCTGTTTTCCTCTCTGACTAAAGTTGGACTTGTCCGATTTTTGGCCAGACTTGTCTGATTTCTCTCTAGACAACTTTGGACTAGTCTGGTCCTTTTCGGACTTGTCCGATATTTCGCGACTCCGAGTTGATCTTTTGTTTTACGACTTGTTTCTTGGGTTTCACATTAAGTGGGCCTAGGGACGTCGTGCGTAACTCTTTTAGATCCCATGTGGGACTCTAAACCGCCTCTACTCATCCCAAACTCGAAATCCATCTAACCCTAGCCTCCACCTCTATGTAAACAACCCCACCCCTTGGCTTGACATCTATTTGCCACTTTCCCACCCAAACCCTAGTTCGTGGAGAGCCACCACCAAGGAGGGAGGAGGAGATCCCAAGAAAGAAGAAGAAGAGGAGGAAACGAAAGAGGATCAAGATCTCCATCAAGTTTCGTTATTCATCACCAATTCATCTCCAAGTTCATCCCCCAACCCTAGATCATCAAGATCCAAGTGTTACCTCCAAGTTTCTTGATTCATTGGAGTTCTAAACACCTGGTATACCTTCTATTCTCTTTTTCTTACGTTAACTCAACCCCTAATCTCCAAATTTACGTTGATCTAGAAAACCCTAGTTTGCTAGTTCTGCGAAGTGCGGACTAGTCCGGCCTTCTGCAGACTAGTCCGATTTTGCTGACTAAATTTTGTTGAATTAATTCTAAAATTAGATCTAATCACATCCAAACCTGTATAAACTTGTTAAAATCTATTAGAACTAGTTAGTGATCATTAAAAGCAATCTATTATCAAGTTCTACCTTGCATTTGCATCAATCATGCATGTCATGTCATACTGAGTAATATTTGTGCACTCTTTGACTATGTTTCTTGTCTTGTATGTTTATTGTGTGGGTTAGACAAATTTGCGCTAGAGAGTGCCGCGGAGGATCTACAGCACCAAGAGTTTGAAGTCTTTGACCCTAATCAACCGCAAGAGATAGGCAAGTGTCCTTGAAACATATTGATCATGTTTCTAAAATAAATGTTTTGTTTGCAAAACTGCATGCTTGTGTCAATTTGATGGGAATCCTATGATAGGAAGTTTACTAGACTTGTCTAACCACCCTTGTCACCTGGAATTTATGGTAGAGAGTCGGGAAGGGCTTTTTACCTTTTTTGCTTTGCTTAATCAACTGGGATGGGAAGACAATACTACACACTGAATTATGCATTTATGAGATTTGATTAACATGAACTGGTTAATATGATATGGTAATGGGTGATCTAAGCAAGCCTGGTATGTGGATGGGTTGGATGTTATGGTGGTATGCTTGCTTTAAATCTAAGGATCGGTTCATGCGAGAATAAGCCAGGACTACAGTGCCACCATGAGGCCAAGTATTGGTGCGGCGCGGGTGATTAATTAGGGCTTTGCCAGTGCTATTTGGACCATTAAGGATGCTCGGGGAAGGGCTAGTCAAATTGGGTTTGTTGATGATTGGTGAGACTACCCTGGGATTCGAATGGCTCAAGAGGGGGCCCTTGGTTGAAGATGTGCTCTGTAGGAGACATCGCCACCGGTGAAACCTTAGTGGGGTATAAATAGGCTAGTAATCTCTTTGTAAAGGCCATTTTGTGATCTCTTGGCCATACACCAAAGGAAGTGTAATTGGCATAAGGGGGATTCTTTAGTCGTCGACGGGTGATGAAATCACAAACACGTGGGTAAAGTGGTACAAACTCTGCAGAGTCTAATAAAACTATCATGATAGTCATGCTCCCGGTTATGAGCACCTGGACAACTTCCATGATTAGAGGAAAATTGGGATGGTTATGGTTTAGTAATGGTTATGGATGGTTATGGATTAATTTCTGGTATTGAATATGGTTATTAGCAAATGGTGAAATATAGAATTATTGATGATGGTAGTGAATTCAGACTGGTATTATGATATTACTTATGATTATGATGGGTTTACTTCACATACATGTAATATATTGCTTTTCAAATGTTTTAATGTACTTTTCAGCACTCAGCCATTATTATTGTCGTCATTTGAATCAGCCACATGTCATACTTTCCACACTTGCTGAGTACGACATGTACTCACTCTTGCAATCCCCCCCCAATAGTTGTAGGTCAGAATTGGGAGTTTAATGGCAATAATGCAGAGTTCTAGGTCGTGTCTATCGTCAGCTTGTCTGTGGTGTTGATTGGAGCTTCGCTATACCCTATTGCTTATGCTGCCTAACTGTTTAGTTTGCTTAATTAGTTATTGCCGCTGCATTAATTTGAACTTGTCATTAATATTCATTAGAGCTTGTATTCGAGGATAATATGGTTTGTTTAATAAAATTTGGTTAATTAATCTTGTTAAATCTGATATGGTAATGGGTGATCTAAGCAAGCCTGGTATGTGGATGGGTTGAATGTATGGTGGACTACTTGCTTTAGATCTAATGACCATTTCATGGAGCGACCATCCAGGATTTACAGTGCCACCACGAGGCCAAGTATGGGTGTGGCGTAGCTGATTAAATAGGGCTTTGCCAGTGCTATTTGGACCATTAAGGATGCTCGGGGAAGGGGTAGTCGGATTGGGTTTGTTGATGATTGGTGGGACTACCCTGGGATCCGAATGGCTCGAGAGGGGGCCCTTGGTTGAAGATGTACTCAGTTGGAGACATCGCCACCGGTGAAACCTCAGTGGAGTCTAAATAGGCTAGTAATCCCTTTGTAAAGGCTATTTTGTGATCTCTTGGCCACACTCCTACGGAAGTGTGAGACGACATAATTGAGATTCTATAGTCATCAAAAGGTGATAAAATCATAAACACGTGGGTAAAGCGGTACAACCTCTGCAGAGTGTGTCTAAAACTATCATGATAGCCATGCTCCCGGTTGTGAGCAACCTAGACCCTCACATGATTAGAGGAAACTTGGGATTTGGGATGGTTGGTTGGTTATGGTGATGGTTTGGTAATGGTTATGGATGGTTATGAATGTTGGTATATGATGATGGATATGGAATATAGACTGGTATTATGATAACTATATGGTGTATGATGGATTTATTTCATATACATGTAATATATTGCTTTTCAAATGTTTTAATGTACTTTTCAGCACTCAACCATTATTATATTCGTCATTTGAATCAGCCACATGTCATACTTTCCACACTTGTTGAGTACGACATGTACTCACCCTTGCAATCCCCCCCCCAACAGTTGCAGGTCAGGTTTGGGAGTTTAATGGCGATAATTCAGAGTTCTAGGTCATGTCTACCATCAGTTTGCCTGTGGTGTTGCATGGAGTTGCGCTATACCCTATTGCTTATGCTACCTAGCTGTTTAGTTTGCTTATTTAGTTTATTTCCGCTACATTAGTTGAACTTGTCATTAATATTCATTAGAACCTGTACTCGAGGATGATATTGTTATTGTAATAAAATTTGGTTAATTAATCTTGTTCTGTGGTAATTTTTTGTATACTCTTTTGTGAATGCACTCGTGTATGTGTGTTGAACATCCTGGGCACACATATGCGTTCACTTGGTTCATTTTCGGAACCGGGTGTCACAAGTATGCGAGAGTCTGGTCTCTCATCGGTGAGTGTGGGATGGCTTGAGCTTGCCCTCTAGTTGGTGGCTGCTCGGTCATTTTATATGCCAAGGGTCGATAGTTTACATTGTCGGCCTTGACGAATTAACGTGGTCTTGATGACACGTTAATGGGTCTTGATAGCGTATTAATGTCGTCTTTAAGTCGTGGTCTTGATGACACATTAATGTTGTCTTGACGTCGTGTTAATATGATCTTGAGTGTACAAGTCGTCTTCATGAACCGTGGGACGCGTGGTAGCACCGTACCTCTTCTCAGTGGGGATGTTGAGTCCGGAGCTATGAAGCACGTGGAAGCACTGGAGCCATCCTTGGTAGGGGCGCATGTCTGTAGCTACAGGACGCATGGCAGCACTGGACCTCTCTCAGCGTTGAGGTTGGGTTCGGAGCCGCGGGACATGTGGTAGCACCGGACCTCTCCTCAGCAGGGAGGTTAGGATCGGAGTCACGGGACACGTGGAAGCACCGGAGCACTCCTCAGCAGGGAAGTTGGGTCCGGAGCAGCGGGACACGTGGCTGTGTTTGAGCTCTCCTCGACGGGCAGGCTAGGTCCAGCCTCGCGAAGCTCATGGTAGCCTCTTGGTACCTCCTCTCTTGGGAGGCGGGATCGAGTGTCTTTTCTTCCTTGTATGCGGGGGTACCCGGTCTGCAGGGTACCGACAGTGGCCCCCAGTCCCACCTCGAGAGAGGTGACAATTATGTAGGTGGGGCCACCATCATCAATGCTAAGAACATCAACAGTGGCCCCCTAGGAGGAGCCGGTGTCGAAGCTTGGGGTCCAACGGCAGAGCTCGAAGAAGTGTGAACTAGGACCTGCACAAGAGTGACAGTAGAAAGAGTAATAGTGCTCATTGGTTACAATTTTCCTGCCCTCAGCTTTTTTGTGGCTTACGGTCCTTAGTCGGGCTACGGGGCTTGAGTATTTTAGTGCGATAGTATTCGAATACTGGTTGCCGCATCACCCAATAACGTGTGCTGTGCAGACCCGCCTTACTTTGACGTAACATCATAAAAGGTAGAGTGGCGTACTTAGGATGCTGGACCAGGCTAAGTCTTTAGCGCACTCTGGACCTGTCATTGACAATGGTTATCAAGTGAGTAGACCATTCAATAGGCACGAGATCCCAAATGAGAAAACCACTAGAAATACCCAAACACAACTTCAGGCTGCCCGTCTGCAGTAGGATAGCACAATCCTACTATGTGCAATTAGGAAGATGTAACAGAGTGAAAATGGGACAATATGGATAATATAATTATATGAACTTGGTGACAGTATCTGGATTATGGTTATTGCTTCGTCCAGGAGCATGTGCCTTTTAATCTCCGGTACAGAACCGCAGTGCTGGGGAGGAAGAGTGCGCTAGCTTAGGCTCACAAGGCACAAGCTTATGGTGCAAATCCAGACTAAGCATGCTGCACACTCTTGACCTCCCACGGAGATTAGTCTTTTAGGGGATGTTCGGCTCTTAGTACTCATCCACATCATTGGAAAGGTAGAGGGTGCATACTTAGGGTGCAGAACCAGGCTAAGCAGGTAGCACACTCTAGACCCACAAAACTCAACTGCAAGAAAGGTAGAGTGTGCATACTTAAGGTGCAGGAGCATGCTAAGCAGATAGCACACTCCAGACCCTCTATTGGCACTAGCTTTGCGTGGGAGTGACCGTTCAACGCCATGGGACCCCGAGGAAGAAAATAACCAAGGACACCAGATACGTCACAGTTACCTGGTGACATCATTGTTGTCGTGACGGCAGGTAATCGTCATGTGGTGGCGGAAGTAGCCATGAGCAAAAGTGTACAGGCTTAGGGTCACAGGGCACAAGCTTAGGATGCAAGACCAGACTAAGCAGGCTGCACACTTTAGACCTCCCACTGGTGGCGTCATTGTTGCGGTGGTGATAGAAAGCCTTCGTGTGGTGACAGTAGTAGCCACCAGAATCGTGACCATGTGTGTGTTGGGTCAGCCCGCCATGGAGCGGGAAGTGGCACTGTCTTGCCTGCTCCCTTCATGGCGGGAGGGTCGATAGGAGCCGACGATGGTCTGAGGATTCACCATCATGGTGAGGCTTTTAGATCCAAAAAAAGTGCCCCCTTCCTGGCGCGTCAAATGTCGAAGTGGCACTAGAAGGAGGGCACGCACTGCAATCAGCGCATTCGCTGGATTTGTGGTCGATTCAGTGACCGATATCAGGGCACCATCCTACATATGAGCAGCGGCTGCTGCTGCAGCAGGTGTGGTCTATTGTTCCTAGGCTGGTGGATTGCCACCAGGACGGCGAGAGGTGTCGCCAACTTCATTTCCTCTTCCAGCCCGTGCATCAGGACCAAGGGAAGCTGCATCAGTGTTTACCATCATTGATCTTGAAATTCTTGAGACGTCCCCTTCCTGGCGCGCTAAATGTCGAAGTGTGTTATTGACACTTCCTCTAGTACTACTAAGAAGTAGTACATGAATGTTCTTTTTTAGGAGGGGCGTAACTCGAAGAATTCAAGAACATAGGTGACACAGAGATTTTTACGTGGTTCGAACCGCCGGAGCATAATACCCTACATCCATGAGAGTATGTGTGTTGTATTACGTATGTATGAGTATGCGAGAGTCTGGTCTCTCATGAGTGAGTGTGGGTTGGCCTGAGCTTGCCCTCTAGTTGGTGGTTGCTTGGTTCTTTTATATGCCAAGGGTCGGGAGTTTACAAATCTAGTTTTTATAACGTATTAACGTGGTCTTGATGACACGTTAGTGGGTCTTGATAGCATATTAATGCTGTCTTGAAGTCGCGATCTTGATGACGCATTAATGCTGTCTTGAAGTTGTGTTAATATGGTCTTGAGTGCACATGTCGTCTTTATGAAGCGCGGGACGCGTGGCAGCACCGGACCTCTCCTCAGTGGAGAGGCTGAGTTCAGAGCCGTGGAGCACATGGCAGCATCGGAGCCACCCTTGGCAGGGGGTAGGTTTCAAACTGTAACACCCTCATTTTCATGCATCATGCCCTACATGCATTCATATACATGTTTAACATTAACCCATAACAAGAGAAACAAGTTTAAAATTGATTTGGAGCAAAACCGCACTTAAAAATGTAGGAAAGTGCGGACTAGTCCGGTTTTGCTGAGGACTAGTCCGATTTCTCTCTATCTAAAAACGGACTTGTCCGTTTTTTGCTGCGGATTAGTCTGATATTTGCCCCTGGACAACTTGGGACTTGTCCGATCTTGTGCGGACTAGTCCGGTATTCCATGAATCCTTGAAAATTTGTTAAGTCCCTGGACTTTTCTGGACTAGTCCGGTGTTCCAGCGGACTTGTCCGTTTTCCTTTCTGACTAAGATCGGACTTGTCCGATTTTAGGCCAGACTTGTCCGATTTTCTCTCTGGACGACTTCAGACTAATCCGGTCCTGTCCAGACTTGTCCGATATTTCGTGACTTCGAGATTGACCTTTTGTTTTACGACTTGTTTCTTGGGTTTCACGTTAAGTGGGACTAGGGACGTCGTGCCCAACTCTTTTGGAGCCCATGTGGGACTCTAAACCGGCCTCTACTCATCCCAAAACTCGAAATCCATCTAACCCTAGCCTCCACCTCTATATAAACAGCCCCACCCTTGGTTTGACATCTATTTGCCACTTTTCCACCCATCCAAACCCTAGTTCGTGGGGAGCCATCATCAAGGAGGGAGGAGAAGATCCCAAGCAAGAGGAAGAAGAGGAGGAAACGAAGGAGGATCAAGATCTACACCAAGTTTCGTCCTTCACCACCAATTCATCTCCAAGTTCATCACCAACCCTAGATCACCAAGATCCAAGTGGTACCTCCGAGTTCGTTGATTCATTGGAGTTCTAAAAACCTGGTATAACTCCTATTCTCTTTTCCTTACATGAATTCAACCCCTAATCTCCGAAATTACGTCGGTCTAGAAAACCCTAATCCGCTGATCTCGTCAAGTGCGGACTTGTCCGGTCCCTAGCGGACTAGTCCGATCTTCCTGGTTAAATTGTGTTGAATTGACTCTAAAATTTGATCTAATCGACCCCAAACCTGTATAAACTTGTTAAAAGCTATTAGAACTAGTTAGAAATCATTAAAAGCAATCTAGTAACAAGTTCTACCTTGCATTTGCATCAATCATGCATGTCATGTCATATTGAGTAATATTTGTGCACTCTTTGATTGTGTTTCTTGTCTTGTATGTTTATTGTGTGGATTAGACGGATTTGCGCTAGAAAGTGCCGCGGAGGATCTACAACACCAGGAGTTTGAAGGCTTTGACCCTAGTCAACAGCAAGAGCAAGGCAAGTGTCCTTGAAGCATATTGATCCTATTTTAAATTAAATGTTTTGTTTGCGAACTTGCATGCTTGTGTCAAATTGATGGAAATCCTATGGTAGGAAGTTTACTAGTTTTGTTTGACCACCCTTGTCACCTGGAATTTATGGTAGAGAGTCGGGAAGGGTTTTTACCTTTTTGCTTCGCTTAATTAATTGGGATGGCAAACAACACTACACATTTAATTATGCATCAATGATATTCTGGTTAACGTGAACTGGTCAATATGGTATGGTAATGGGTGATCTAAGCAAGCCTGGTATGTGGATGGGTTGGATGTTATGGTGGTTTGCTTGCTTTAGATCTAAGGACTGGTTCATGCGAGAATAGGCCAGGACTACAGTGCCACCACGAGGCCAAGTATGGGTGCGGCGTAGCTGATTAATTAGGGATTTGCTAGTGCTGTTTGGACCATTGTGGATGCTCGGGGAAGGGGTAGTCGGATTGGGTTTGTTGATGATTGGTGGGACTACCCTGGGATCCGAATGGCTCAAGAGGGGGCCCTTGGTTGAAGATGTGCTCTGCGGGAGACATCGCCACCGGTGAAACCTCAGTGGGGTCTGAATAGGCTAGTAATCCCTTTGTAAAGGCTATTTTGAGATCTCTTGGCCATACACCAAAGGAAGTGTAATTGGCATGAGGGAGGTTCTTTAGTCGCCTACGGGTGATGAAATCACAAACACGTGGGTAAAGAGGTACAAACTCTGTAGAGTCTAAATAAACTATCATGATAGCCGTGCTCCCGGTTATGAGCGCCTGGATGACCTACATGATTAGAGGGAAATTGGTAATTGGGATGGTTATGGTTTGGTAATGGTTATGGATGGTTATGGATTAATTTCTGGTATTGAATATGGTTATTGGCAATGGTGAAATCTGGAATTATTGATGATGGTAGTGAGTTCAGATTGGTATTATGATATTATTTATGATTATGATGGGTTTATTTCACATACATGTAATATATTGCATTCCAAATGTTTTAATGTACTTTTCAGCACTTAGCCATTATTATTGTCGTCATTTGAATCAGCCACATGTCATACTTTCCACACTTGCTGAGTATGACATGTACTCACTCTTGCAATCCCCCCCAACAGTTGCAGGTCAAGATTATGAGTTTAATGGCGATAATGCGGAGTTCTAGGCCGTGTCTACCGTCAGCTTTGCCTGTGGTGTTGATTGGAGCTGCGCATACATACCCTGTCGCTTATGCTGCATAGTTGCTTAGTTTGCTTAATTAGTTTATTTCCGCTGCATTAGTTGAACTTGCCATTAATATTCGTTAGAGCTTGTATTCGAGGATAATCTGGTTTGTGTAATAAAATTTGGTTAATTAATCTTGTTCTGTGGTAATTTTCTGTATACTCTTTTGTGATTGCACTCGTGTATGTGTGTTGAACATCCTGGGCACACATATGCGTTAGCTTGGTTCGTTTTTCGGAACCGGGCGTCACAGATTGGTATCAGAGCCACAGGTTGACCGTAGGATGCAGCCTAGATAGAATGGACACTTTAGAGCACATAGGAGCACTCAGGAATCGATGTGTTTTTGCTTGGAGTGCTGTTTGCTATATATATTGTTTGCTTGTGTGCTTAATAGAGGATTTTGGGATGCCTTAGCATTGCCATGTCCGCCTAGGCTAGAGTAGCTAGCTGTTTAGTTTCATATCCCTTGATGCATATAGTTGGGGACGTTTTCTTATTCTTACCTATTGCTTTTCTTCAGATGGTGAGGACTCGCAACCAGAGGGATGACAATGATGAAGAGGAGAACAATGGAGTACCTCAGAACAACGTTGGACAAGGATCTACTCAGGGAGCTATCAACATTGAGCAGCTATTGGCTATGCAAAACCAGCTCATGCAGACCATGATACAAACTATGGGACAGCTGCAGGCTGGCAATGTCAACAATCAGCCCCACATGCCTCCACCGCCACCCCCGCCTCCTCATATCCTATTGGGAGAGTTTATGAGGACTAGGCCGCCTACCTTTTCTCAAGCCGCAAACCCTATGGATGCGGATGATTGGCTCAAGTTCGTGGAGAAGAAACTTGCTATTGTCCAATGCAGTGACCGGGAGAAGGTGCTATTTGCTTCTCATCAACTAGTTGGAGCAGCTGCGGATTGGTGGGATTCTTATTGCAATGCTCATGAGAATCAAGAGAGAATTACTTGGGCCGAATTCAAGGAAAATTTTCGTTCTCATTATGTGCCCGAGGGTGTTATGATATTGAAGAGGCAAGAATTTGAGAACTTGAGACAAGGAAGATCAGGTGTGAGTGAATATCTCAATAAATTCACTCAACTCTCAAGGTATGCGCCCGAGGATGTTAGTCGGGACAGCCGGAAACAATACTTGTTCATGAGAGGCTTGAACAATGAGATCCAAGTGCAATTGCTCAATTGTGATTATGTCAATTTCCAGAAGCTTGTGGACAAAGCAATTGTGGTTGAGAACAAGATCCGTGAGATGGAGCAAGAAATCAAGAGGAAGGCGCCGTATCAAGGACAGCAACAGGGAAGTAATGTGCGCCCTCGCTTTGCGCCGCCCAATACGCCTCATTACAGCTCCTCTATTCCTGCTCAGTGCCCTGGTTATGCACCGCGCCCAACTCAGTTTGTGCAGCAGCGCCCTGTTATGCAAGAACCTAGGCCTCCAATGCCTTATGAGCCTCGTGCTAATTTTCCTGCTGCAAATGCTCAAAACCAAGCTCGTCCCAACAATTCTGGTGGAGTTAAGAAGTGTTATACTTGTGGAAAAGCTGGACACTTTGCGCATCAATGTCCTAAGTCAGGCCTTGGTCAAGGAAGCAATGCGCCGAGGCAAAACCCAAGACCTAATGGAGGACAACCACAAGGAAGCCATGGATAGTAGAATTTTGCTCGTGGCAACGTGAACCATGTCTCTACGGAGGATGCTCAACAAGCGGATGACGTGGTCATTGGTATGTTTCTCGCCAACTCCAACCCCGCGACTATGTTATTTGATTCTGGAGCATCGCATTCATTTATTGCATCGAAGTATGTTGCCAAGTATAGTTTGCCTATCTCTCATATGAAGTTTACTCTATTGGTTAAATATCCTGCAGGAGAGATGAGGACCAATATAGTATGTCCAAAAGTAAGCCTTAGAATAAGGGGGTAGACTTCTCTGCCAACCTCATTGTTTTGGATTCTCAAGGACTGGACATTATACTTGGTATGGACTGGTTGAGGAAGCACAATGGAGTTATTGAGTGTGCCACGAAGACGGTGAAGTTGACAAATGAAGAAGGGATCACCATAGAATTTGAGGCATCTCAAACCGCACCGAAGCAATTGGAGTTGAATCATATGGACGGTGCCACAATTGAGGAGGTTCCGGTAGTGTGTGAATTTTTGGATGTGTTTCCAGACGAGTTGCCAGGTATGCCGCCTGATCGAGACATTGAGTTTGTTATTGATTTAATACCTGGAACTGCACCTATAGCTAAGAGGCCGTATAGGATGCCTCCTATGGAATTAGCAGAGCTCAAGAAGCAAATTCAAGAGCAATTAGAGAAGGGTTTTATTCGCCCAAGCTCTCACCTTGGGAGTGCCCGTTCTATTTGTGGACAAGAAGGATGGATCCCAAAGGATGTGCGTGGATTACCGAGCTCTCAACGAGGTAACAATCAAGAACAAGTACACCTTGCCACGCATAGAAGACTTGTTTGATCAGATGAAGGGTGCTTGTGTCTTCTCTAAGATTGACTTGAGGTCGGGATACTTTCAAATGAAGATTAGACCATCGGACATACCCAAGACAGCTTTTAGGACACGGTATGGATCTTATGAGTACACCGTGATGTCTTTTGGATTGACAAATGCGCCTGCCTACTTTATGTACCTCATGAATAAGGTCTTCATGGAGTACTTGGATAAGTTCGTTGTGGTGTTTATTGATGATATTATGATCTACTCGAAGGATGAGAAGGAACATGAGGAACACTTGAGGCTTACGTTGCAGAAATTGAGGGAGCATCAGTTGTATGCCAAGTTTAACAAGTGCCATTTTTGGTTGAAAGAGGTGCCATTTTTGGGTCATATAATCTCGGGAGGAGGAGTATCG
Organism: Tuctoria greenei; assembly: GCA_036927565.1. NCBI lineage: Eukaryota > Viridiplantae > Streptophyta > Magnoliopsida > Poales > Poaceae > Tuctoria > Tuctoria greenei. Next base: position 16,883,795 of record JAYESD010000006.1, read on the forward strand.
GTTGACCCCGGAAAGGTGAGAGACGTGTTGAAGTGGGAGCCGCCACAAAATGTCAAGGAAATAAGGAGTTTTCTTGGAATGGCTGGATATTACCGTCGATTCATCAAGGACTTCTCCAAAATAGCCAAGCCTATGACGTAGTTGCTAATGAAGGGAAAGGCGTTCCAATGGACTGAAGCTTGTCAAAACAGTTTTGAGGAGTTGAAGAAGAGGTTAACAACAGCCCCAGTTTTGGTATTGCCGGATGTAAGCAAGAGTTTTGATATTTATTGTGACGCATCAAGACAAGGACATGGATGTGTATTGATGCAAGAAGGTCAAGTGGTCGCCTATGCGTCAAGACAATTGAAGAAACATGAGCAGAATTACCCCATGCACGATTTGGAACTTGCGGCCGTGGTACATGCATTGAAGATTTGGAGACACTATATTCTTGGTCATAGGTGTGAAATTTACACGGATCATAAGAGTTTGAAGTATATTTTCACACAAACGGATCTGAACTTGAGGCAACGAAGATGGTTGGAGCTCATCAAAGATTATGATTTGGGGATCAACTATCATCTGGGAAAAGCCAATGTAGTGGCCGATGCTTTGAGTAGAAAAGGAGTAAGTCATCAACTCACGGTTCAAGAGTTACCATTCGAGTTATGTAAGGAGTTTGAACGGTTGAACCTCAGATTTGTAAACGAGATGGAGATGATGGAGTTAAACCCAACCTTGGAGCAAGAAATTCGAGAGGCACAAACCACAGATGAGGAGATCAAGGAAATCAAGGAAAGAACCGAAGAAGGGAGAGAATTCAGATTTGACGAGGATGAACATGGTACCTTATGGCTTGGAAAGAGGATCGTTGTGCCTAATGTAAAGCATATTCGGGAGACAATATTAAAGGAGGCACACGACTCGCCTTACTCGATTCACCCAGGTTGTACGAAGATGTACAAAGACTTGAAGACTTGCTATTGGTGGGATAGCATGAAAAAGGACATAGCTGAATATGTTGCATTGTGTGACGTGTGCCAACGAGTCAAAGCGGAACATCAAAGGCCAGCAGGGTTATTGCAGCCATTGAAGATTCCAGAGTGGAAGTGGGAAGAGATTGGTATGGACTTTATAGTTGGATTACCGCGAACCCAGTATGGCTATGATTCAATATGGGTCATTGTAGATCGGTTGACAAAATCAGCTCACTTCATTCCTGTCAAGACCACATATACCACCGCGAAGCTAGCAGAATTGTATATGGAGCATATTGTGTGCCGACATGGAGTACCGAAGAAGATAGTCTCGGATAGAGGTTCTCAATTTACTTCCAGGTTTTGGCAAAAGTTGCATGATGCTTTGGGAACGAGGTTGAATTTTAGTTCAGCATATCATCCTCAAACGGACGGACAAACCGAGAGGACCAGTCAGATTTTGGAGGACATGTTAAGAGCTTGTGCCTTAAAGCATGGGAAAAGTTGGGACAAAAGCTTGCCATACGCGGAATTTTCATACAACAATAGTTACCAAGCAAGTTTGAAAATGTCACCATACGAAGCGCTTTATGGGAGGAAGTGTAGGACACCTTTATTCTGGAATGAAGCAGGGGAAACTCAAGTATTTGGTCCGGATGTGTTGCAAGAAGCCGAAAAGCAAGTCCAAATGATTCGTGAAAACTTGAGGGCAGCCCAATCAAGACAAAAAGGCTATGCGGACAATAGGAGAAGGAAATTAGCCTTTGAAATAGGAGATTTTGTTTACCTCAAGGTGTCACCAATGAGAGGTCATAAGAGGTTTAACATGAGGGGTAAGCTCGCACCTCGCTATATTGGACCATTCAAGATTTTGGACAAAAGAGGAGAAGTAGCATATAAGTTGGAGATGCCAGCTCATCTTTCAGACGTACATGATGTGTTTCATGTTTCTCAGCTCAAGAAGTGCTTGAGAGTACCGGAAGAACAAGTGCCAATGGAAGAATTGGAACCAGAGGAAGATTTAACTTATGCCGAACAACCGGTCAAAATCTTGGAAACTAAGGAGAGGGTCACAAGGAACAAGGTCATTAGATGGTGTAAAGTTCAATGGAAGCACCACACCGAAAAAGAAGCGACGTGGGAATTGGAGGATGATCTCAAAAAGAAATTTCCCTATCTCTTCTCTTCCGCGTGAATCTCGAGGGCGAGATTCGTTTTAAGGGGGGTAGGTTTGTAACACCCTCATTTTCATGCATCATGCCCTACATGCATTCATATACATGTTTAACATTAACCCATAACAAGAGGAACAAGTTTAAAATTGATTTGGAGCAAAACCGCACTTAAAAATGTAGGAAAGTGCGGACTAGTCCGGTTTTGCTGAGGACTAGTCCGATTTCTCTCTGTCTAAAAACGGACTTGTCTGTTTTTTGCTGCGGATTAGTCCGATATTTGCCCCTGGACAACTTCGGACTTGTCCGATCTTGTGCGGACTAGTCCGGTATTCCATGAATCCTTGAAAATTTGTTAAGTCCCTGGACTTTTCCGGACTAGTCCGGTGTTCCAGCGGACTTGTCCGTTTTCCTTTCTGACTAAGATCGGACTTGTCCGATTTTAGGCCAGACTTGTCCGATTTTCTCTCTGGACGACTTCGGACTAATCCGGTCCTGTCTGGACTTGTCCGATATTTCGTGACTCCGAGATTGACCTTTTGTTTTACGACTTGTTTCTTGGGTTTCATGTTAAGTGGGCCTAGGGACGTCGTGCCCAACTCTTTTGGAGCCCATGTGGGACTCTAAACCGACCTCTACTCATCCCAAAACTCGAAATCCATCTAACCCTAGCCTCCACCTCTATATAAACAGCCCCACCCTTGGTTTGACATCTATTTGCCACTTTTCCACCCATCCAAACCCTAGTTCGTGGGGAGCCATGATCAAGGAGGGAGGAGAAGATCCCAAGCAAGAGGAAGAAGAGGAGGAAACGAAGGAGGATCAAGATCTACACCAAGTTTCGTCCTTCACCACCAATTCATCTCCAAGTTCATCACCAACCCTAGATCACCAAGATCCAAGTGCTACCTCCGAGTTCCTTGATTCATTGGAGTTCTAAACACCTGGTATAACTCCTATTCTCTTTTCCTTACGTGAATTCAACCCCTAATCTCCGAAATTACGTCGGTCTAGAAAACCCTAATCCGCTGATCTTGTCAAGTGCGGACTTGTCCGGTCCCTAGCGGACTAGTCCGATCTTCCTGGTTGTTGTGTTGAATTGACTCTAAAATTTGATCTAATCGACCCCAAACCTATATAAACTTGTTAAAAGCTATTAGAACTAGTTAGAGATCATTAAAAGCAATCTAGTAACAAGTTCTACCTTGCATTTGCATCAATCATGCATGTCATGTCATATTGAGTAATATTTGTGCATTCTTTGATTGTGTTTCTTGTCTTGTATGTTTATTGTGTGGATTAGACGGATTTGCGCTAGAAAGTGCCGCGGAGGATCTACAGCACCAGGAGTTTGAAGGCTTTGACCCTAGTCAACAGCAAGAGCAAGGCAAGTGTCCTTGAAGCATATTGATCCTATTTTAAATTAAATGTTTTGTTTGCGAACTTGCATGCTTGTGTTCGAGGATAATCTGGTTTGTGTAATAAAATTTGGTTAATTAATCTTGTTGTGTGGTAATTTTCTATATACTCTTTTGTGATTGCACTCGTGTACGTGTGTTGAACATCCTGGGCACACATATGCGTTAGCTTGGTTCGTTTTTTGGAACCGGGCATCACACAAACTACGGGACGCATTGCAGCACCGTACCTCTCACAGCAGGGAGGTTGGGTCCGGAGCCGCGGGATGTGTGGCAACACCGGACCTCTCCTCGGTGGGGAGGTTAAGTCCGAAGCCGCAAGACACGTGGTAGCACTGGAGCTCTCCTCAACAAAGAAGTTGGGTCCGGAGCAGCGGGATACGTGGTTGTATCGGAGCTCTCCTTGGCGGGGAGGCTAGGTCCAGCTTCGCCAAGCTCGTGGTAGCCTCTGGGTACCTCCTCTCTCGGGAGGTGGGACCCAACGTCTTTTCTTCCTTGTATGCGGGGGTACTCGGTCTGCAGAGTACCGACAGGTACATACATGTAATCCATTTTTTTGGATATATCTAAAACTTACGAGGGTGCAGGCAGAGTCGGGATACAATAAAACATCCTCGATTATTACTTGTGTACCATTTGGAAACATTATAGTGGCTCGACCAGAACCAACTATTGTTGCTTCACGTCCAGAGATGGTTAAAACATTTCATGACCTCCTAGTTAGGGTTTGTAAATATTTTTTTCCTAAGTATAGAGTTTGTGGTGCTGCTATCCAAAAGGCATATTTCTTCTTCCATCAGAAACTTCCCGTGAGATCTAACAATTAAGAATTGTAATAATTCTATTAATTGCATTGAAATACATATTTACAACATTAGAGTGTCGAATAACTCTAATACAGGATAACTAATATTTTTCATTACAACACACTTTAAATATTATATAGACTTAGTAATTGAAAATTTATATGGTAAGTGATCTAGACTAGATTGTCGAACATGTCTTTGTTTGTCTTTGATAGCTTTCTGTTTTTTGCCTATCTGTAACACCCTCATTTTCATCCATCGTGCATTGCATACATCCTCATACATGTTTAACATTAAGCAACATAAAAAGGAACAAGATTAAAATGAATTTTAGGATAAACAACAATTTAATTCTGTCTAGGAACGGACTGATCTGGTCGCCACCCCGGACTAGTCCGATATTCCCTTCATGTTCAGATAATTAAGTTTTTTAGGACCCTGTACTTGTCCGTCACATTGCACGGACTAGTTCGATGGAGATTCTGATGTTGTCCGGACTTGTTCGTCCTATGAGCGGACTAGTTCGATGTTGGTTTATGTCCAGATCAATTTTCTTGCCAGTCCCGGACTTGTCCAACCTTCAGCACCAGACTTGTCTGAAATCCTTTCTGTACAAAACGGACTTGTCTGGCCACCTTGCGGACTAGTCCGGTCTTCAGAGTCCAACTCGGATTCTATTTTTCTTCCATAATAAGTTATTGGGTATTTACATAATTGGGCCCAAGAACATCATGCCCAACCTTAGTAGAGCCCAAGTGGACCCCACCACGACCCCTACTCGTCCCCCACCGAATTCTACTATAAATCCACCCCAAAACCCTACCACCTCACCCTATATAAGCAACATAATACCCTCACACCCTTCAACCCATTGAGAAAACCCTCGCTGCTATGTTTTTGCCATGTGCCGCCATCAGGAGGAGTTCGTAGCAAGGAGAAGGAGGAGGAGGAGAGGGAGGATCAAGCAAGCCCGATCTTCAGCAACTTTTTGACGTCCACGGTCTTCATCACCAAATCATCATCAACTCTCCATCACCAACCCTAGCATGAAGATTCAAGTGTTGCATCCAATTCTCAACCTTTGGATCTCTAAACTCACGGTATACCCTCTACACCCACGTGAGTTTAAGCCTCGATCTCATTGTACAAAAAAACCTAGTTCGCAGTCTCTGGACAGAGTGGAATAGTCCGGTCCCCCATGTGGACTAGTCCAGCCGTGTAATCTGTAGTTGCTGAATTAATTTCCAGTTTGATCCAAATCGATTCAAAACCTGTTCAAACATTTTAAACTCAATTGTAACTAGATAGTAAGTACTAACAGCAACTTAATAACATGTGTTATCACATTATTGCATCATCTATGCATATCATGGCATATTGAGTAATATATGAGCATTATTTGATTGTAATGTTCGTTTCACATATTTGTCGCACGGAATAGAAGGTATCACTGTAGAGAGTGCTTTCAAGGACTTGCAGAACCATAACTTCGAAGCTTTCAATTCAAACCAATCTCAGGAGCAACGCAAGTGTTCTTGATCATTTTGATTCAGGTTTTTAATGTTTTGTTTGCAAAATTGCATGCTTGTGTCAAATTGATGGAAAAACCCATTTATAGGAGTTTACTAGTTTTGTATGACCACCCTTGTCACTTGAACACAATGTAGAGAGTCGGGAAGGTTCTTTTACACTTTTGCTTTGCTATACTCAATTGGGTTTGGAAAATAATCATATTGCCTAATTATGAACTATTGAACACATGATTGATGAGAATTGATAATAATGACCCTTTAGCAATATGGAACCAAGGGATCTAAGGAAGCTGGTTACGGGGATTGGGTTGGACCTTTTTGGTGATTTTGCTTTCTTTAGATCTAAGGACTTGTTCGTGGAGCGACCATCCAGGATTTACAGTGCCATCGCATGGCCAAATATGGATGCGACTTAGCTGACTAATTAGTGTATTGCCAGTACTGTTTGGACCATTAGGAAAGCTCGGGGAAGGGGTAGTTGGCTGGGTTTGTAGTGATTGTGGGACTACCTTGGGATCCGAATGGCGTAAGAGGGGGCCCTTGGATGGATGTGCTCAGTTGGAGACATCACCACTGGTGAAACCTCAGTGGGGTATGAATATGCTAGTAATCACTTTGTAAAGGCTATTTTGTGATCTCTTGGCCACACATCTATGGAAGTGTGAGAAGTCATGATAGAGGTTCTATAGTCATCGAAAGGTGATGAAATCACAAACTTGTTGGTAAAGTGGTACAACCTCTGCAGAGTGTTAAAAACTATAATGCTAGCCATGCTCCCGGTCATGAGTGACCTGGACCCTCACATGATTAGAGTTATAGACCTTGAACTTAGTTTAATGACTGGAGTTGAATTGGGAATCAGTATTGTTACAATAATTGGGTTTGGAATATGAAAATGATGGTTCTGGTTATTTATGTTGGAATTATGGTATTGGATATGAAATTAATTGTATTTGGGTTGTTAAGGGATCGATCGCACTTAATTATCATATTATTGCATTTTCAACTGTTTTGAATGTACTTTTAAGGAAATAGCCATTTAATTATCATTCCTTGTTTAAGCTACATGTCATACTTTCTCACACTTGTTGAGTATGATATGTGCTCACCCTTGCTATTCTTCCAACAAATTCAGTCGCAGGCGACAATGTGGAGTACCCGAAGGTCTTTGAGGAGTTCTAGACGTGCGTGTTACCGTCAAGCTTGCCTGTGGAGTTGGTGTCATTAGTGTTTAGTGTTTCTGCTGCAGTCTTATTAGATCTTGTATTCAAGACTATTTAGATTTGTAATAATGTACTATTATTAGTAAGTATTATTATTCGAGGCATGGCTATAATCTGGCTATCGTTTGTGGATCACTTGTGTATATGTGTTAAACATCCTGGGCACACATATGCACTACGCTTGGTTCATTTACGGAACCGGGTGTCACAAATTGGTATCAGAGCCGTGTTTCACCGAAGAAAGCAAACCTAGGTAGAATGGACACCACAAATCACTTAGAAGTTCTTCCCTATTCAAAATTCGCCTGTTTTGCATTATTTTGCCTTCCACTAGCTATATAATATGGGAAAATTTGTGTTTTTGGTGCTGTTGCAATTTTTTCCACTTTTCCATTTTTTTAGCAAATGCACATCCTCTCATCTTAATTTATAGCTGCTGCAATTTTAGAAATGGTATTTACATTTTCCTCTAATATTCTCATGTTTCTTATATATGGGTCACACCAAAATGACATGCCGCAAAAGAGCTCGTTTGCCACCCCTTGGAAGCAAGCTTAGGCTTCAAAAGGAGTCGCGAATGGAACTAGTCCAAGAGGAGGAAGAAGTGAGTTCTCCTGCAAAGGGTTGAGCATGAACACTCCAACACGACGGGCGAAGATCCTGAGGAGGTGGAATTCTATGATGATGAGGAGGAGGAAGATCCTGACGAGGTAAATTTCTATCATGATGATGAGGAGGAAGGTGATACACATAAGGAGTGTGAAGACGAGACACATGAGGAGGAGGAACCTCATGAGGAGGAACCACAAGAGGATGAACCCGCAGCCTCAGAAGAGGTACCCGAAGCCCAAAGGAGTGCATCACAGCCTAGTGAAGCAGAAAGGAGGACAAACGCCCAGTTTCCCGTTTTGCTCGAGAATTCCGTTCCGATAGCACTGATGGAGGATTTGCAGCTAAGCGGTTGAAGGAGTTCCTTGATTTATGCAAAATGCACCCGAAATACTATGTTAAGAGGATTCCTCGCCATGGACGTGAAGAATGGAGGGCTCAAGTTACTATTCTTGTCAAAGATGAGGTGATCACCTGCCACTTTGTGCCCACATGGAGATCCACCAGGGAGCAAGCTATTGATGATGTTGCTTGGGAAGCACTCACTAGATTGTGCCACATCTATCGAGAACATATTGGAGGAACTAGTTTTGCGCTGCACCCACATCACAGGAATGGAACAAGTGAAATCTTAAGAACACAAGAAGGAGCTCAAACCAGTTCTCGTGCCATTGATAGATCTCAGGAAGTATTGGTGAATTTGGAAAATCGCTATGCTGATGCCATGTAAGAGATCTGCTACCCCCGACAAATTGTTCATCATGGAAAAGCAAGAGGAAATCCGTGCCACCGTGGAGGTCAATGGTGTAGCAACCTCTCCAGCGCCTACATGGACGGCCAACTCACCTTGGCATGCGCCCATGTATGACTCGCCGTCGCCGTCGCCATCGCTGCCTCACGACCAGGACAGCCACAGCTCACACAATTAAGTCTAGGTCTCCTGTCTAGAAGTTAGAAATGCGTTAAGATTGTAATAGTTATATTTAATGTGGTGTGCTGAATTTTCATAGTGTGTGGTTGTGCTTGTGTGCTTGGTGCGAGTTGTGGGGCGCTTAGCATTTTGTCCACATCCGCACGTAGTAGAGTGTTGTGGGATGCTTGTCCACATCCTCAAATAGGTTTTTTAGTAATAATAAGAGTTGTTTAGTTACATATACCTTGATGCATATATTTGGGGGCATTTCTTTTCAAATTGTAAACTGTTTCGTCTCTACTATTCTTTCACCAACAGATGCCGAGGACCTGTAACCAAAGGAATATCAATGGAGAGGATGAGAACAACGAGGTTCCCGAGAATGTCAACCTTAGACCGGAAGCCAGCAACATGGAGCGCATCATAGCCATGCAATACCAGCTCATGGAGATCATGATGCAAACTTTGGGATAGCTGCAAGCTAATAACAACAACCAGCCCTACATGCGACCACCACCCCCGCCACCCCGCAACCGTTTGGGAGAGTTCATGAGGACCAGACCGCCTACCTTTGCTCAAGCCAATGATCCTATGGAAGTTGATGATTGGCGGAAATCTATTGAGAAGAAACTTGCCATCGTCCAGTGCAGTGACAGAGAGAAGGTCTTTTTTTCCTCACACCAGTTGGTTGGAGCTACTGCAGATTGGTGGGAAGCCCTTTGCAGTGCCCATGCTAATCAAGAGAGAATCACTTGGGCTGAATTTAAAGAGAAGTTATGTTCTCACTATGTACTTGAGGGAGTCATGATACTGAGAAGACAAGAATTTGAAAACCTCACGCAAGGAAGGATGAGTGTGAGTGAGTATCTCAACAAATTCACTCAACTATCTAAGTATGCTCCAGAGGACATCAGTACTAACAGCATGAAGCAATACTGGTTTATGAGAGGTCTCAACAATGAAATTTAAGTCCAGTTGCTCAACACTGATTATGCTAACTTCCAGAAGCTTGTTGACAAGGCCATAGTGGTTGAGAGAACAAAGTTCGTGAGATGGAACAAGACAACAAGAGGAAAATGCCATATCATGGACATGCACAAGGAAGCAATGTCCGCCCTCGTTATGCACCGCCCGCTGCACCATATTACAACTCGTCTGCTATTGCATACCGTCCTGCTTATTCACCGCGACTGCAACAACCATTGCAGCAATGCCCTTCCATGCAAGCACCTTGCTTACCTATGCAACCTGCTCCCGTCCAAATATGACTGTCTATGCTCAGAATCAGCATCGCCCTAATTTCTCTAGTGCTACTGGTACAAAAACTTGCTTCCCTTGTGGTCAAGTGGGACATTTTGCAAATCAATGCCCAAGATCAGGTCAAGGACAGATGAACAATGCTCCAAAGCAGAATCCTAGGCCCAATGGAGGGGCAACTCAAGGCAACCGAGGACCACATAATTTCGCTCATGGCAAGGTGAATCATGTATCTACAGAAGAGGCTCAACAAGATGAAGATGTTGTGATTGGTATGTTTCTTGCAAACTCCAACCCTGCTACTATATTATTTGATTAGGGAGCATCTCATTCATTCATCTCATCAAAGTATGTTGCAAAGCATAGCACGCCCATATCATACCTGAAGTAGAACTTGTTGGTTAAATGTCCTGGGGGGGAGGATATGAGGACAAATATAGTATGCCCAAAAGTAAGTATTTCCATAAGGGGGTAGATTTCCTCGCCAAACTTATAGTCCTGAATTCACAAGGCTTGGACATCATACTTGGAATGGATTGGCTAAGGAATCATATGTAACACCCTCATTTTCATGCATCATGCCCTACATGCACTCATATACATGTTTAACATTAACCCATAACAAGAGGAACAAGTTAAAATTGATTTGGAGCAAAACCGCACTTAAAAATATAGGAAAGTGCGGACTAGTCCGGTTTTGCTGAGGACTAGTCCGATTTCTCTCTGTCTAAAAACGGACTTGTCCGTTTTTGCTGCGGATTAGTCCGATATTTGCCCCTGGAAAACTTCGGACTTGTCCGATCTTGTGCGGACTAGTCCGATGTTCCGTGAATCCTTGAAAATTTGCTAAGTCCCTGGACTTTTCCGGACTAGTCCGGTGCCCCAGCGGACTTGTCCGTTTTCCTTTCTGACTAAGATCGGACTTGTCCGATTTTTGGCCAGACTTGTCCGATTTTCTCTCTGGACGACTTCGGACTAGTCCGGTCCTGTCCGGACTTGTCCGATATTTCGTGACTTCGAGATTGACCTTTTGTTTTACGACTTGTTTCTTGGGTTTCACGTCAAGTGGGCCTAGGGACGTCGTGCCCAACTCTTTTAGAGCCCATGTGGGACTCTAAACTGGCCTCTACTCATCCCAAAACTCGAAATACATCTAACCCTAGCCTCCACCCCTATATAAACGACCCCACCCCTTGGTTTGACATCTATTTGCCACTTTTCCACCCACCCAAACCCTAGTTCGTGAGGAGCCACCATCAAGGAGGGAGGAGAAGATACCAAACAAGAGGAAGAAGAGGAGGAAACGAAGGAGGATCAAGATCTCCACCAAGTTTCGTTTTTCACCACCAATTCATCTCCAAGTTCATCACCAACCCTAGATCATAAAGATCCAAGTGTTACCTCCAAGTTTCTTGGTTCATTGGAGATCTAAACACCTGGTATACCTTCTATTCTCTTGTCCTTATGCGAATTCAACCCATAATCTCCAAATTCACGTCTATCTAGAAAACCCTAATCTGCTGATCTCGTCAAGTGCGGACTTGTCCGGTCCCTAGCGGACTAGTCCGATCTTTCTGGTTAAATTGTGTTGAATTAATTCTAAAATTTGATCTAATCGACCCCAAACCTGTATAAACTTGTTAAAATCTATTAGAGCTAGTTAGTGATTATTAAAAGCAATCTAGTAACAAGTTCTACCTTGCATTGCATCAATCATGCATGTCATGTCATATTGAGTAATATTTGTGCACTCTTTGATTGTGTTTCTTGTCTTGTATGTTTATTGTGTGGATTAGACGGATTAGCGCTAGAGAGTGCCGCGGAGGATCTACAACATCAAGAGTTTGAAGGCTTTGACCCTAATCAACAGCAAGAGCAAGGCAAGTGTCCTTGAAGCATATTGATCCTGTTTTAAAATAAATGTTTTGTTTGCAAAACTGCATGCTGTGTCAATTTGATGGGAATCCTATGGTAGGAAGTTTACTAGAATTGTTAAACCACCCTTGTCACCTGGAATACATGGTACAAAGTCGGGAAGGGTTTTTACCTTTTTGCTTCGCTTAATTAATTGGGATGGAAAAACCAACACTACACATTTAATTATGTATCAATGATATTCTGGTTAATGTGAACTGGTCAATACGATGGGTGATCTAAGCAAGCCTGGTATGTGGATGGGTTGGATGTTATGGTGGTTTGCTTGCTTTTGATCTAAGGACCGGTTCATGCGAGAATAAGCCAGGACTACAGTGCCACCACGAGGCCAAGTATGGGTGCGGCGTAGCTGATTAATTAGGGCTTTGCTAGTGCTGTTTGGACCATTGTGGATGCTCGGAGAAGGGGTAGTCGGATTGGGTTTGTTGATGATTGGTGGGACTACCCTGGGATCCGAATGGCTCAAGAGGGGGCCCTTGGTTGAAGATGTGCTCTGCGGGAGACATCGCCACCGGTGAAACCTCAGTGGGGTCTAAATAGGCTAGTAATCCCTTTGTAAAGGCTATTTTGTGATCTCTTGGCCACACACCAACGGAAGTGTGTAATGTGACCGACGGGTCATGGGCATAAGGGAGGTTTTTAGTCGCCGAAAGGTGATGAAATCACGAACACGTGGGTAAAGAGGTACAAACTCTGCAGAGTTAACTAAAACTATCATGATAGCCGTGCTCCCGGTTATTAGCGCCTGGACAACTTCCATGATTAGAGGCAAATTGGAATTTAGGATGGTTATGGTTTGGTAATGGTTATGGATGGTTATGGATTAATCTCTGGTAATGAATATGGTTATTGTCAATGGTGAAATTTGGACTTATTGATGACGATAATGAATTCAGTTTGGTATTATGGTATTATTCGTGATTATGATTGGTTTATTTCACATACTTATACTATATTGCTTTTCAAATGTTTTAATGTACTTTTCAGCACTTTACCATTATTATTGTCGACATTTGAATAAGCCACATGTCATATTTTCCACACTTGCTGAGTACGACATGTACTCACTCTTGCAATCCCCCACCCCAACAGTTGCAGGTCAGGATTGGGAGTTTAATGGCGATAATGCGGAGTTCTAGGCCGTGTCTACCGTCAGCTTTGCCTGTGGTGTTGATTGGAGCTGCGCATATATACCCTATTGCTTATGCTTAGTTTGCTTAGTCGCTTAATTAGTTTATTTCCGCTGCATTAGTTAAACTTGTTAATAGTATTCATTAGAGCTTGTATTCGAGGATAATCTGGTTTGTGTAATAAAATTTGGTTAATTAATCTTGTCTTGTGGTAAATTTCTGTATACTCTTTTGTGATTGCACTCGTGTATGTGTGATGAACATCCTGGGCACACATATGCGTTAGCTTGGTTCATTTTCGGAACCGGGCGTCACAGATTGGTATCAGAGCCACAGGTTGATCGTAGGATGCAGCCTAGATAGAATGGACACTTTAGGACACATAGGAGCACTCAGGAATCGATGTATTTTTGCTTGGGGTGCTGCTTGCTATATATATTGGTTGCTTGTGTGCTTAATAGAGGATTTTGGGATGCTTTAGCATTGCCATGTCCACCTAGGCTAGTGTAGCTAGTTGTTTAGTTTCATATCCCTTGATGCATATAGTTGGGGCGTTTTCTAATTCTTACCTACTGCTTTTCTTCAGATGGTGAGGACTCGCAACCAGAGGGATGGCAATGATGAAGAGGAGAACAATGGAGTGCCTCAGAACAACAATGGGCAAGGATCTACTCAGGGAGCTATCAACATCGAGCAGCTATTGGCCATGCAAAACCAGCTCATGCAGACCATGATACAGACTATGGGACAGCTGCAGGCTGGCAATATCAACAATCAGCCCCACATGCCTCCACCGCCACCCCCACCTCCTCATAACCCATTGGGAGAGTTTATGAGGACTAGGCCGCCAACCTTTGCTCAAGCCGCAAACCCTATGGATGCGGATGATTGGCTCAAGTCCGTGGAGAAGAAGCTAGCCATTGTCCAATGCAGTGACCGGGAGAAGGTGCTATTTGCTTCTCATCAACTCGTTGGAGCAGCCGCAGACTGGTGGGATGCCTATTGCAATGCTCATGAGAACCAAGAGAGAATTACTTGGGCAGAATTCAAGGAGAGTTTCCGTTCTCATTATGTGCTGGAAGGTGTTATGATCTTGAAGAGGCAAGAATTTGAGAACTTGAGACAAGGAAAATCAAGCGTGAGTGAATATCTCAATAAGTTCACTCAACTCTCAAGATATGCGCCTGAGGATGTTAGCCGGGACAGCCGGAAGCAATACTTGTTCATGAGGGGATTAAACAATACGATCCAAGTGCAATTACTCAACTGTGATTATGTCAATTTTCAGAAGCTTGTGGACAAAGCAATTGTGGTTGAGAACAAGATCCGTGAGATGGAGCAAGAAATCAAGAGGAAGGCGCCATATCAAGGATAGCAACAAGGAAGTAATGTGCGCCCTCGCTTTGCGCCGCCCAATGCACCTCATTACAGCTCCTCTATTCCTGCTCAGCGCCCTGGTTATGCACCGCGCCCAACTCAGTTTGTGCAGCAGCGCCCTGTCATGCAAGCACCTAGGCCTCCGATGCCTTATGCACCTCGTGCTGATTTTCCTGGAGCCAATGTTCAAAACCAAGCTCGTCCCAATAATTCTGGTGGCGTTAAGAAGTGCTATACTTGTGGAGAAGCTGGACACTTTGCACATCAATGTCCTAAGTCGGGCCTTGGTCAAGGAAGCAATGCATCGAGGCAAAACCCAAGACCTAATGGAGGACAGCCACAAGGAAGCCGTGGGCAGCAAAATTTTGCTCGTGGCAACGTGAACCATGTCTCTACGGAGGATGCTCAACAAGCGGATGACATGGTCATTGGTATGTTTCTCGCCAACTCCAACCCCGCGACTATGTTATTTGATTCTAGAGCATCGCATTCATTCATTGCATCGAAGTATGTTGCCAAGTATAGTTTGCCTATCTCTCATATGAATTTTACTCTGTTGGTTAAGTCTCCTGGAGGAGAGATGAGGACAAATATAGTATGTCCAAAAGTAAGCCTTAGAATAAGGGGGGTAGACTTCTCCGCCAACCTCATTGTTTTAGATTCTCAAGGGTTGGATATTATACTTGGTATGGACTGGTTGAGGAAGCACAATGGAGTTATTGAATGTGCCACAAAGACGGTGAAGTTGACTAATGAAGAAGGGATCACCGTAGAATTTGAAGCAACCCAACATGCACGAAGCAATTAGAGCTGAATCATATGGACGGTGTCGCAATCGAGGAGATTCCGGTGGTGTGTGAATTCTTGGATGTTTTTCCGGACGAGTTGCCAGGTATGCCACCCGATCGAGACATTGAGTTTGTTATTGATTTAATACCTGGAACTGCACCTATAGCTAAGAGGCCGTATAGGATGCCGCCTATGGAATTAGCGGAGCTCAAGAAGCAGATTCAATACAATTAGAGAAGGGTTTCATTCGCCCTAGCTCTTCGCCTTGGGGAGCGCCGGTTCTATTTGTGGACAAGAAGGATGGATCCCAAAGGATGTGCGTGGATTACCGAGCTCTCAACGAGGTAACAATCAAGAACAAGTACACCTTGCCACACATAGAAGACTTGTTTGATCAGATGAAGGGTGCTTGTGTCTTCTCTAAGATTGACTTGAGGTCGGGATACTTTCAAATGAAGATTAGACCATCGGACATACCCAAGACAGCCTTTAGGACACGGTATGGATCTTATGAGTACACCGTGATGTCTTTTGGATTGACAAATGCACCTGCCTACTTTATATACCTCATGAATAAAGTCTTCATGGAGTACTTAGATAAGTTCGTTGTGGTGTTTATTGATGATATTATGATCTACTCGAAGGATGAGAAGGAACATGAGGAACACTTGAGGCTTATGTTGCAAAAATTGAGGGAGCATCGATTGTATGCCAAGTTCAACAAGTGTCAGTTTTGGTTGAAAGAGGTGCCATTTTTGGGTCATATCATCTCAGGAGGAGGAGTATCGGTTGACCCTGGTAAAGTGAGGGATGTGTTGAAGTGGGAACCGCCGCAAAATGTCAAGGAAATTCGGAGTTTTCTTGGGATGGCTGGATATTACCGTCGATTCATCAAGGACTTTTCCAAGATAGCCAAGCCTATGACGGAGTTGCTAACGAAGGGAAGGGCGTTCCAATGGACTGAAGCTTGTCAGAATAGTTTTGAGGAGTTGAAGAAGAGGTTGACAACAGCCCCGGTTTTGGTATTGCCGGATGTAAGCAAGAGTTTTGACATTTATTGCAATGCATCAAGACAAGGGCTTGGATGTGTATTGATGCAAGAAGGTCAAGTGGTCGCCTATGCGTCGAGACAATTGAAGAAATATGAGCAGAATTACCCCACGCATGATCTTGAACTAGCAGCCGTGGTACATGCATTGAAGATTTGGAGACACTATATTCTCGGACATAGGTGTGAAATTTATACGAATCATAAGGGTTTGAAGTATATTTTCACACAAACGGATCTGAACTTGAGGCAACGAAGATGGTTGGAGCTCATCAAAGATTATGATTTGGGGATCAACTATCATCCGGGAAAAGCCAAAGTAGTGGCCGATGCTTTGAGTAGAAAGGGAGTAAGCCATCAACTTACAGTTTGAGAGTTACCGTCCGAGTTATGCAAGGAGTTTGAACGGTTGAACCTTGGTTTTGTAAACGAGATGGAGATGATGGAGTTAAACCCAACCTTGGAGCAAGAAATTCGAGAGGCACAATCCACAGATGAGGAGATCAAGGAAATCAAGGAAAGAACCGAAGAAGGGAGAGAATTCATATTTGACAAGGATGAACATGGTACCTTATGGCTTGGAAAGAGGATCGTTGTGCCTAATGTAAAGCATATTCGGGAGACAATATTAAAGGAGGCACATGACTCGCCTTACTCGATTCACCCCGGTTGTACGAAGATGTACAAGGACTTGAAGACTTGCTATTGGTGGGATAGCATGAAAAAGGACATAGCTGAATATGTAGCATTATGTGATGTGTGCCAACGAGTCAAGGCGGAACATCAAAGGCCAGCTGGATTATTGCAACCGTTGAAGATTCCAGAATGGAAGTGGGAAGAAATTGGAATGGACTTCATAGTTGGGTTACCACGTACTCAGTCCAGGTATGACTCAATTTGGGTAATTGTGGATCGCTTAACCAAGTCAGCTCATTTTGTCCCTGTGAAGGCCAAGTATACAGCTGCACGATTGGCCGGAATATACATGGAGCATATTGTGTGTCGACATGGAGTCCCTAAGAAGATAGTCTCGGATAGAGGTTCTCAATTTACCTCTAGATTTTGGCAAAAAATTGCATGAAGCTTTGGGAACGAGGTTGAATTTTAGTTCAGCATATCATCCTCAAACGGATGGACAAACCGAGAGGACCAATCAGATTTTGGAGGACATGTTAAGAGCTTGTGCTTTAAAGCATGGGAAAAGTTGGGACAAAAGCTTGCCATACGCAGAATTTTCATACAACAATAGTTACCAAGCAAGCTTGAAAATGTCACCATATGAAGCGCTTTATGGGAGGAAGTGTAGGACACCTTTATTCTGGAATGAGGCAGGAGAAACTCAAGTATTTGGTCCAGACGTGTTGCAAGAAGCCGAAAAGCAAGTCCAAATAATTCGTGAGAACTTGAGGGCTGCCCAATCAAGGCAAAAAGGCTATGCGGATAATAGCAGAAGGAAATTAGCCTTTGAAATAGGAGATTTTGTTTACCTCAAGGTGTCACCAATGAGAGGTCATAAGAGGTTTAACATAAGAGGCAAGCTCGCACCTCGTTATATTGGACCATTCAAGATTTTGGACAAAAGAGGAGAAGTAGCATATAAGTTGGAGATGCCAGCTCATCTTTCAGACGTACATGATGTGTTTCATGTTTCCCAACTCAAGAAGTGTCTCAGGGTACCGGAAGATCAAGTGTCAATGGAAGAATTGGAACTAGAGGAAGATTTGACGTATGCCGAGCAACCGGTCAAAATCTTGGAAACCAAGGAGAGAGTCACAAGGAACAAGGTGATTCGATGGTGTAAAGTCCAATGGAAGCACCATACCGAAAAAGAAGCAACTTGGGAGCTAGAAGATGATCTCAAGAAGGAATTTCCCTATCTCTTCTCTTCCGCGTCGAATCTCGAGGGCGAGATTCATTTTAAGGGGGGTAGGTTTGTAACACCCTCATTTTCATGCATCATGCCCTACATGCACTCATATACATGTTTAACATTAACCCATAACAAGAGGAACAAGTTAAAATTGATTTGGAGCAAAACCGCACTTAAAAATGTAGGAAAGTGCGGACTAGTCCGGTTTTGCTGAGGACTAGTCCGATTTCTCTCTGTCTAAAAATGGACTTGTCCGTTTTTGCTGTGGATTAGTCCGATATTTGCCCGTGGAAAACTTCGGACTTGTCCGATCTTGTGCGGACTAGTCCGATGTTCCGTGAATCCTTGAAAATTTGCTAAGTCCCTGGACTTTTCCGGACTAGTCCGGTGCCCCAACGGACTTGTCCGTTTTCCTTTCTGACTAAGATCGGACTTGTCCGATTTTTGGCCAGACTTGTCCGATTTTCTCTCTGGACGACTTCGGACTAGTCCGGTCCTGTCCGGACTTGTCCGATATTTCGTGACTCCGAGATTGACCTTTTGTTTTACGACTTGTTTCTTGGGTTTCACGTCAAGTGGGCCTAGGGACGTCGTGCCCAACTCTTTTAGAGCCCATGTGGGACTCTAAACCGGCCTCTACTCATCCCAAAACTCGAAATCCATCTAACCCTAGCCTCCACCCCTATATAAATGACCCCACCCCTTGGTTTGACATCTATTTGCCACTTTTCCACCCACCCAAACCCTAGTTCGTGGGGAGCCACCATCAAGGAGGGAGGAGAAGATCCCAAACAAGAGGAAGAAGAGGAGGAAACGAAGGAGGATCAAGATCTCCACCAAGTTTCGTTTTTCACCACCAATTCATCTCCAAGTTCATCACCAACCCTAGATCATCAAGATCCAAGTGTTACCTCCAAGTTTCTTGGTTCATTGGAGATCTAAACACTTGGTATACCTTCTATTCTCTTGTCCATATGCGAATTCAACCCATAATCTCCAAATTCACGTCTATCTAGAAAACCCTAATCTGCTGATCTCGTCAAGTGCGGACTTGTCCGGTCCCTAGCGGACTAGTCCGATCTTTCTGGTTAAATTGTGTTGAATTAATTCTAAAATTTGATCTAATCGACCCCAAACCAGTATAAACTTGTTAAAATCTATTAGAGCTAGTTAGTGATTATTAAAAGCAATCTAGTAATAAGTTCTACCTTGCATTGCATCAATCATGCATGTCATGTCATATTGAGTAATATTTGTGCACTCTTTGATTGTGTTTCTTGTCTTGTATGTTTATTGTGTGGATTAGACAGATTAGCGCTAGAGAGTGCCACGGAGGATCTACAACATCAAGAGTTTGAAGGCTTTGACCCTAATCAACAGCAAGAGCAAGGCAAGTGTCCTTGAAGCATATTGATCCTGTTTTAAAATAAATGTTTTGTTTGCAAAACTGCATGCTGTGTCAATTTGATGGGAATCCTATGGTAGGAAGTTTACTAGAATTGTTAAACCACCCTTGTCACCTGGAATACATGGTACAAAGTCGGGAAGGGTTTTTACCTTTTTGCTTCGCTTAATTAATTGGGATGGAAAAACCAACACTACACATTTAATTATGTATCAATGATATTCTGGTTAATGTGAACTGGTCAATACGATGGGTGATCTAAGCAAGCCTGGTATGTGGATGGGTTGGATGTTATGGTGGTTTGCTTGCTTTAGATCTAAGGACCGGTTCATGCGAGAATAAGCCATGACTACAGTGCCACCACGAGGCCAAGTATGGGTGCGGCGTAGCTGATTAATTAGGGCTTTGCTAGTGCTGTTTGGACCATTGTGGATGCTCGGGGAAGGGGTAGTCGAATTGGGTTTGTTGATGATTGGTGGGACTACCCTGGGATCCGAATGGCTCAAGAGGGGGCCCTTGGTTGAAGATGTGCTCTGCGGGAGACATCGCCACCGGTGAAACCTCAGTGGGGTCTAAATAGGCTAGTAATCCCTTTGTAAAGGCTATTTTGTGATCTCTTGGCCACACACCAACGGAAGTGTGTAATGTGACCGACGGGTCATGGGCATAAGGGAGGTTTTTAGTCGCCGAAAGGTGATGAAATCACGAACACGTGGGTAAAGAGGTACAAACTCTGCAGAGTTAACTAAAACTATCATGATAGCCGTGCTCCCGGTTATGAGCGCCTGGACAACTTCCATGATTAGAGGCAAATTGGAATTTGGGATGGTTATGGTTTGGTAATGGTTATGGATGGTTATGGATTAATCTCTGGTAATGAATATGATTATTGGCAATGGTGAAATCTGGACTTATTGATGATGATAATGAATTCAGTTTGGTATTATGGTATTATTCGTGATTATGATTGGTTTATTTCACATACTTATACTATATTGCTTTTCAAATGTTTTAATGTACTTTTCAGCACTTTACCATTATTATTGTCGACATTTGAATAAGCCACATGTCATATTTTCCACACTTGCTGAGTACGACATGTACTCACTCTTGCAATCCCCCACCCCAACAGTTGCAGGTCAGGATTGGGAGTTTAATGGCGATAATGCGGAGTTCTAGGCCGTGTCTACCGTCAGCTTTGCCTGTGGTGTTGATTGGAGCTGCGCATATATACCCTATTGCTTATGCTTAGTTTGCTTAGTCGCTTAATTAGTTTATTTCCGCTGCATTAGGTAAACTTGTTAATAGTATTCATTAGAGCTTGTATTCGAGGATAATCTGGTTTGTGTAATAAAATTTGGTTAATTAATCTTGTCTTGTGGTAAATTTCTGTATACTCTTTTGTGATTGCACTCGTGTATGTGTGATGAACATCCTGGGCACACATATGCGTTAGCTTGGTTCATTTTCTGAACCGGGCGTCACATCATAACAGAGTGATTCAGTGTGCCACTTAGACAGTGCAATTGACAAACGAAGAAGGAGTGAGTATAGAATTCAAGGCAGTTCAGCCAACAACCGAGAAGGCAATAGTAAATCATGCAGAAGGAGTAACTTTGGAGGAAATTCCGATTGTTCGTGAGTACCCATAAGTGTTTCCTGAGGAATTGCCAGATATGCCACCTGATCGTGACATCGAGTTCGTCATTGATTTAATACTTGGAACTGCACCTACATCAAAGAGACCATATAGGAGGCCTCCTAAGGAACTAGCGGAGCTCAAAAAGCATATTCAAGAGCAATTAGAGAATGGTTTTATACGCCCAAGCTCGTCACCATGGGGATCCCCAGTGCTTTTCGTAGATAAGAAAGATGGATCCCAAAGAATATGTGTGGATTACCGGTCTCTCAACAAGGTGACAATTAAGAATAGTACACACTGTCCCGCATAGGGGATCTGTTCGACCAAATGAAGGGAGCCAGAATTTTCTCTAAGATTGGCCTTTGGTTGGGATATTTCCAAATGAAGATTAGACCATCAGACATACACAAAATAGCTTTCAGGACACGGTATGGATCCTATGAGTACACGGTCATGTCATTTGGATTGACTAATGAACCTGCATACTTCATGTATCTCATGAATAAGGTCTTCATAGAGTATTTGGATAAGTTTGTGGTAGTGTTCATAGATGATATTATGGTGTACTCGAAAAGTGAAGAGGAGCATGAAGAGCATTTACGGCTGTCGCTACAGAAATTGCAGGAGCACTAGTTGTATGCCAAGTTTAACAAGTTCCAATTTTGGTTGAGGGAGATATAATTCCTAGGCCATGTCATCTCTGGAGGAGGAGTGTCGGTTGACCCAGGAAAAGTTAGAGATGTGCTAAAGTGGGAACCGCCGCAGAATGTGAAGGAAATAAGGAGTTTTCTTGGAATGGTTGGATATTATTGTCGGTTCATCAAAGACTTTTCCAAGATAGTGAAGCCCATGACTGAACTGTTAATGAAGGAGAAGCCCTTGAAGTGGACTCAAGCTTGTCAAGACAACTTTGAGGAGTTAAAGAAGAGATTGACAACCGCACCAGTGTTGACCAGGCGTAAGCAAGAGTTTCATATCTATTGCAATGCTTCAAGGCAAGGACATGGTTGTGTATTGATGCAAGAAGGCTGAGTAGTAGCTTATGCATCCATGCAACTGAAGAAACACTACAGGAAACGATGAATAGGGTGTTGTTTTATCTATATGTGTCGGCCCTAACGCATTTAACATGTTTAGGGGTGTTGGTTTATGGAAACCGACACCCATAAGTTAGAGGCGTCAGTTTTCTGGAGCCAACCGACGCACATATTAAATGTGTCGGCCAGACCAACGCTTATAATATTTGCATCGGTTAAACCAACGCTCATATGGCGAGCCCGGCTGGCTCCGGCTCTAAGAGCGTCGGCCGGGGAGAAACCGACACTCTTAAGCGGGCCCCACTTGAAACATAATCCCTTCTCGCCTCCTCTCTTCTTCCACCTACTATATTCTCCCGCCCGAGCACCCTACTCGCACGCGCCCCCGCCCGCTGCTGCAGCCGCCAGCCCGGTGCCACCCCGCCGCCTCGTCGGCCCCTGCCCATCGGCCCGCCGACCGACGTCCCCTCCGCCTCCCCGTTCTGATGAGTAGGTTTAGGCCCGATCTTCCGAAAGGTATGTCGATTGGGGTGGAGAACTCGATGTTGATGATCCGCGACACTCGAGCGGTTCGAGTACCCCTGCAATCACTACACCACGGCTCCGTTGGTTATCAACCGTGCTGCACACGCTTGACCTCGCCAAGAAGGCTAATCCCTGCAAGTGCAATCGAGAACACGAGCAAGAACGTAGAAGACACAATCGGAAATCGCGAAATTGGGGTCTCACAAACCGTAGAACGGCGATATTATTGATCTAAGCAAAACCCACCGAATATGACCGGCGGCTGCAGTATTTATAGGCTAGGGTTCTACCAAAACATGATTAGACGCGTCCCTAATGGACTCTTACAGGATACAAGGCCCAAAGGCCCGATTCGGTGGCGCAGCACCGGACAGAAATCTGTACTCGACTTGTTTCGACGATTCCCAATGACTCCGGAGGCATTTTGAGGTGGGACCAGAACCATTGGAAAGTTTATCTTCTCCTCTTTCCGTGCATATGTAGAACGTCGAAAACGGAGTCCGTATGCCTCCTGGGCGTCTGTTTTAAGGTGGACTGCTCCTGAACTCCGAGTTGAACTCGAGTCCGAGTTGTAAACTGTTTCCATCTACTTGTGGACGTCCCAGGTGGTTCTCCATGCTCCCAAGGCCTCCTTCCTTCACTTGTTGATCTTTTCCATTATTCCTAATAACAATTAAATCATCACATAGCAATCTATTCTCAAACTCACATGCAAAAGAAGTTAAGAACGAATTCACCTGCTGATTTAATAACCGTGCCCGTGCTCTTGTGATTGGTCCTTGCAGTTCAATGCGCATCTCTGCTGTTGTGATGTCCTCATCATCCTCCCCCTCTTGAATTGGAGTCGTCCTCGACTTAAGTTCATCTTCTTCTCCCAAGTACGGTCGCAAATCTGAAATGTTAAATGTAGGACTAACCCCAAAATCGGGAGGCAATTCAAGCTTATATGCATTATCATTAATCTTTTCAACGATCTTAAAAGGACCAGCAGCTCGTGGCATAAGTTTAGATTTTCTCAAGTCGGGAAATCGCTCTTTTCTCAAATGTAACCACACCAAATCGCCCGGTTCAAGTTTTACTTCTTTTCTACCTTTACTACCTGCAATCCTATACTTCTCATTCATCATTTCAATATTTTTCTTTGTAGTTTCATGCATCTTAAGAATGAATTCAGATCGTTGTGTAGCATCCAAATTTATAGTTTCAGAAGGAGGCAAAGGTAGTAAATCAATAGGAGCACGGGGATTGAAACCATACACTACCTGGAATGGACTTACCTTTGTCGTGGAGTGAACGGATCTGTTGTAAGCAAATTCTATATGTGGTAAACACTCCTCCCACAACTTCAAATTTGTTTTCAAGACAGCCCGTAACATAGTGGATAAAGTACGATTAACTACCTCGGCCTGTCCATCCGTTTGTGGGTGACATGTAGTTGAAAACAGCAACTTGGTTCCCAATTTATACCACAAAGTTCTCCAAAAATGACTTAAAAATTTTGCATCACGATCAGAAGCAATGGTATTTGGCACACCATGTAAACGAACAATTTCCGTCATAAATAAATCAGCAATGTGTGAGGCATTATCATTCTTATGACAAGGTATAAAGTGTGCCATTTTGGAAAAACGATCAACAACTACAAAAATACTATCCCTCCCCCTCTTAGTCCTAGGCAATCCCAAAACAAAGTCCATAGAAATATCCTCCCAAGGTACACTAGGAACAGGAAGAGGCATATAAAGACCATGTGGGTTAAGACGAGACTTAGCTTTGTTGCAAGTAGTGCATCGTGACACGTAGCGCTCGACATCACGCCTCATCTTTGGCTAAAAGAAGTGTGTGGACAGCACGTCTTCAGTTTTCTTCACTCCAAAATGTCCCATCAAACCTCCTCCATGTGCTTCCTGCAAAAGCAATAGACGAACGGAGCTAGCTGGAACGCATAGCTTGTTAGCACGATAGAGGAGACCCTCTCGCAGCACATATTTATTCCAAGTTCTTCCTTCTCTACAATTTTCAAAAGCAACTTTGAAGTCCAAATCAGTAGGATGTAATGCTTTAATTGTTTCCAAACCAAAGATTTTATGATCAAGTTGGGACAGCATGGTATAACGCCTAGATAATGCATCGGCAATGATATTTTCCTTCCCTTTCTTATGCTTAATGATGTGTGGAAACGACTCTATGAACTCAATCCATTTAGCATGTCGTTTATTTAGATTGGTTTGACACTTAAGATACTTCAATGATTCATGATCGGAATGTATGACAAACTCCTTAGACCAAAGATAATGTTGCCATGTTTGTAATACACGGACTAAGGCATACAATTCCTTATCATAAGTGGAATAATTCAGAGAAGGACCATGAAGTTTTTCACTAAAGAAAGCAACGGGTTTACCTCCTTGTATGAGAACGCCTCCAATACCAATGCCGCTTGCATCGCATTCTAGCTCAAAGGTCTTGTCAGAATCAGGAAGTTGTAGTAATGGTGCTTGTGTAAGCTTCGATTTGAGAGCATCAAAAGCTTGTTGCTGCTGTTCGCCCCATCGAAATGGAACTCCCTTCTTCGTTAGCTCATGTAGAGGTGCTGCAATGGTGCTGAAATCCCGCACAAAGCGCCGATAAAATCCTGCAAGACCAAGAAAACTACGAACCTATGTGACGGTAGTTGGAGCTGGCCAGCTGGTGATTGCTTCAATTTTTGCCTCATCCATCTCAATTCCCTGCGAGGAAACGACATAGCCAAGAAATGAGACTCGATTGGTGCAAAAAACGCACTTTTCGAGGTTACCAAACAAACGTGCATCTCTTAAAACAGTAAAAACAGCACATAAATGATCAAGATGTTCATCATATGACTTGCTGTAAATGAGGATATCATCGAAGTAAACCACCACAAATTGTCCAATGAAAGCACGTAAAACCTCGTTCATTAATCGCATAAAGGTGTTGGGTGCATTAGTTAAACCAAAAGGCATGACTAACCACTCATAAAGTCCAAACTTGGTTTTAAATGCAGTTTTCCATTCATCTCCTAGTGCCATTCTAATTTGGTGGTAACCACTACGCAAGTCAATTTTTGTGAAGATGATAGCACCACTCAATTCATCAAGCATGTCATCTAATCGAGGAATAGGATAACGATATCGAATGGTGATGTTATTAATCGCTCGACAATCAACACACATGCGCCAACTACCATCTTTCTTAGGAACCAAAAGAACAGGAACGGAACAAGGGCTAAGGCTTTCACGAATGTACCCGCGGTCCAAAAGATCTTGGACTTGTCACTGAATTTCCTTAGTTTCTTGTGGATTCGCCCTGTATGCTGCACGATTTGGCAAACTTGCTCCTGGAATCAAATCGATCTTGTGTTCAATGCCTCTCATCGGTGGTAAACCAGGGGGTATCTCGGAGGGAAACACATCCTCAAACTCCTGCAAAAGGTTAGCAACAGCGGGGGGCAATGCAATAGACAATTCATGAAGTGAAAACATGGCTTCTTTGCAAACAAAAGCATAGCACATCCCCTTAGCATCAAATAAATCAGCAAGTTCAGATTTAGTTGCGAGCAACGATGGTGATTTTAACTTAATAACTTGCTGTTTTTCAGATTCTAATTTTGTTGCTTTGCCCTCACGAATTTTACTCTTCTCAAAATGCACAATTTCAGCAGGAGTCATGGGGAGCAAAGTGATTTTCTTTCCCTTATGCATGAGAGTATATTTATTAGTTCTACCATGATGAATAGCATCTGTATCAAATTCCCAAGGACGACCCAATAAAAGAGAACAAGCATCCATAGGAACAACATCAAAATTAGCAAAATCATGGTACGAACCAATTGAAAAATGTATTCTCGCTGTTTGTGTTACCCGAACCTTACCGCTGTTGTTGAACCATTGAATGTGGTACGGATGAGGGTGTGCTCTTGTTGTCAAACCGAGTTTCTTGACAACGTCGGTATTCACCAAGTTATTGCAGCTACCTCCATCAATTATAGTGTGTACACGGCAGTCCTTGACGACGAGAAACATGTGGAAGAGGTTGTGTCGTTGTAGCTTGTCGTCGGTCTCCACTTTGGAGCTCAAGGCACGCTGCACAATGATGCTCCTATAGTTCTCCGTCGCCGCTGTACCAAGTACCTCTTCTTCGGTGTGTTCGTCATTTGGATCTGTAAAGTCAGTAGTAAGAGAATTTTCATCTTCAACATCCGAAGTACTATCATACCCGCCATCGTCGCGTGCTATGTATGCTCGTTTGCTCGGGCAATCTCTCATCATATGACCAAGTCCCTAGCAGCGGTGACACTTAATGTCGAAAGTACGACCCGTAGAAGGAGTGGACGACGAAGGCTTGAATGATGTCGCCTTGCTGCCTTCCGGCACGCGAGAAGGTGGAGCAGCAGGTATAGTTCGTTGGCCGCCATTGGGTGGTGTAGTCGCTGCACGGGGGGCCGAAGATGGTGCTGTTTTGGATGGTGTAGTTGTTGCACGCGGCGTGAAGTTGCTCCTCGTGCGTTGTTGCTGTTGTTGTCGGCCCTGCAATTCTTTTTCTGCCAACATAGCAAGCTGAAACAATCTGTTAACAGTATCATATTCTTTGTAATCAACAATGTCCTGAATTTCACGCCTCAACCCCCCATAAAAACGAGCTATTTTATCATCCATGTCCTCTACTACCCCACAATGCAACATACCCTTTTGTAACTCTTGATAATACTCCTCTACGGACATGTTACCTTGGTCTAAACGCTGCAATTTTTTGCGAAGGTCCCGCTGAAAAGATGGAGGAACAAATCGAACACGCATAGCTTCCTTTAATCTATCCCATGTTGGAGGATCAGTTCTAGTTTTAACAAGTTCATTCCACCATATGATAGCAAAGTCCTTAAACTCACTAGTGGCTTGACGAACTCTATGTTGTTCAGGAACAAGATGGGAATTAAATTTTTGCTCTACTGTCATCTCCCAATGAAGATAAGCCTCAGCATCATAAGCACCAGAAAAAGAGGGTATAGTAAATTTCACTTTAGCAAAAGGATCATCAGGAGGGCGGTTATAATTGTTATGATTATTACCTCCCATACCTCGATGATAAAGTGGCAGTCTTGGCTGATTACTGTGATCTTCCAGTTCATCATAAGCATTGTCTTCTTGTCTTCCAGCGAGAGGCAACCGAGCCTCAAAAGTATTCATCCGAAGAGCAAGGTCATCTAGTTTGCGAGTCAATTTCGCCAATGACTCCTCCGTTGATGCGTTGTATTTGGCGAACATATCACGTAACTCAACATGTTGAACACATTCGTCATTATTTTCTTCTCCTGCCATTGTTAGTAGGAAACAAAAGACAACAAAAAAAAATGTTATCCCTATCAACTACAGTGACAATGTGGAAGGTGGAAGAAAACAATCTCTCTCGCTCAAGCGTCTTACCACGCTCTTACAAGTGTTCTTACCGACACAGCAGGTGGTGTGGACGGTGAGATGAACCAATGAAGCGTGGGGTGATTGCAAAGGTACCTGTTATGCTCAAGAGAAAGGTGGAGCTTGGATGGCACAATATGGTGGCTAATAAGCAGAAAATCGTTAACAGCTAAACAAAATTGAATAAGTATTCAATGTAGGAAACTGTTGCTGGTCAACTGAGTGCCCTAGAGCCTAGCACAACACAAGGAAGTATCAAGGCAAAAGAAAGACAGAATGATATAACCAAACAAACAACACCAAGTGGTATAGGCCAATTGCTTTAATATGCGTGCTCTTCACTATTTTTTTTCTTTTTTGTAATATTTTTTGATATTTTTTCTTTACTCAGTAGCAAAAATATAGGAAGCACACAAATTTGCAGCTCAATTGGATGTAATATGCGGCCTATAGAAAATCAAGAAGATTGTTTAAAATTCGTGCTGAAACTTCGGAGGCCGGATAGCCTATCTTCCGAGGGGAATTTGGGCAATCTAATTTCGCCGAACACGGCTACGCGGTGGAAATCGGATGCGAAATTTCGCGTAGATGAATTTGAAAAAAAAAATTCGCCCGATTTTGAGTTCGTATGCGAAAGTTATGGCCGTTTTAAGGTAGGCTGTCCGAGTTACGTTTTTTTGGATGTTGATTCCAACTCGGTTTGAGAACAGAACTCGAAAACGGATACGAAAACGATCGGGAATTTGCACAGCAACTAATGGGGTGGTGTGTGATGATTCAAGGATGAATGGCACAAAGATTTGTCACCTAATCTAGGGCTGGCGATGCGGGAGTTCACGCAAGGCGGCTAGCTAGGGCAAACCGATGAACGTGGCGGATCGGTTTGTTATTTAGGGATTGTGGAATAGGTATCGAATAGCAAGAAAACAAGGACGAAACACGATAACTAGGACCCAAAAACACAAAGCTAAACCAGCAACAAGACTCAACCACACGAATGCAAACTCAACAATGCAAACTGAAAAACGAAACTGCAGGCACTATAGTCTGGGAAGCGGTAAAAACGATCTAATTTGTTTTTGTGGCTTTTTTTTGGACTCTAGGTACGAAACAAAATCGATCTAATGGAATAAAGGAAAACAAAGATACCTCACGGGCAACCTGGAAATCTGATACCAATTGATGAGTAGGTTTAGGCCCGATCTTCCGAAAGGTATGTCGATTGGGGTGGAGAACTCGACGTTGATGATCCGCGGCACTCGAGCGGTTCGAGTACCCCTGCAATCACTACACCACGGCTCCGTTTGTTATCAACCGTGCTGCAAACGCTTGACCTCGCCAAGAAGGCTAATCCCTGCAAGTGCAATCAAGAACACGAGCAAGAACGTAGAAGACACAATCGGAAATCGCGAAATTGGGGTCTCACAAACCGTAGAACGGCGATATTATTGATCTAAGCAAAACCCACCGAATATGACGACCGGCTGCAGTATTTATAGGCTAGGGTTCGACCAAAACATGATTAGACGCGTCCCTAATGGACTCTTACAGGATACAAGGCCCAAAGGCCCGATTCGGTGGCGCAGCACCGGACAGAAATCTGGACTCGACTTGTTTCGACGATTCCCAATGACTCCGGAGGCATTTTGAGGTGGGACCAGAACCATTGGAAAGTTTATCTTCTCCTCTTTCCGTGCATATGTAGAACGTCGAAAACGGAGTCCGTATGCCTCCTGGGCGTCTGTTTTAAGGTGGACTGCTCCTGGACTCCGAGTTGAACTCGAGTCCGAGTTGTAAACTGTTTCCATCTACTTGTGGACGTCCCAGGTGGTTCTCCATGCTCCCAAGGCCTCCTTCCTTCACTTGTTGATCTTTTCCATTATTCCTAATAACAATTAAATCATCACATAGCAATCTATTCTCAAACTCACATGCAAAAGAAGTTAAGAACGAATTCACCTGCTGATTTAATAACCGTGCCCGTGCTCTTGTGATTGGTCCTTGCAGTTCAATGCGCGTCTCTGCTGTTGTGATGTCCTCATCACGTTCGGCCCCCAGTCTGGCCCCCCGTATGCCCCCTCTATTTGGCGCCCCATCCGGCTCGGTCGCCGGCGCTCGCGGCGCCCCCATCCCGCCTCGGCTGCCGCCTGCCCGCCGCCTCGTCGGCGACCCTGACCGTCGGTCAACCGGCGTCCCCTTCGCCTCCCCAGTCCGGTGCCCTCCGTTCGGCCCCTGTCTTACGCCCCCGTTCGCCTCGGTCGCCGGCACCCCCGTCCACCTCGCTCGCCGGTACAAGTCTAAGTGCGAAGGTAACATATTAGGTGCATTGCAAGTACGTGATTAGAGTTGTATGTGATTAGAGTTGAATGTTATATCATATAGTTGCTAACTTGTGAAAGTAATGCTTTATCATAACATGTGATTAGTGTTAACTCGTGAATGTGATTCATATTATATAGTTGCTAACACGTGAATGTGATTCATATTCATTATGCTATATGATTTGAATGTGATTAAAAGTTCATATCATGCATGCGATTGCCTGTTTTTATCATGCCTTACAATCTCCCTCCCAACATGTGCATGAAAGAAGGGTACATATTCCTCGCGGCCATCATTCCTGGTCTTAAACATCCTGGGTCAAAAATCAATGTGTTTATGCAACCGTTGATTGAGGAGTTGAAAGAGTTATGAGAAGGTGTCAAGGCATACGATAGTCATCTGAAATGTGAATTTACTTTATGTGTCGCGTATCTATGGTCTATACATGATTTGTTGGCATATGACATTTGGGTTGGTTGGTGTGTCCATGGAAAATTGTTTTGCCCCATATGTATGGCTGACACCGATGCCTTCAGGTTGAAGTATGGAAGAAAAGTCAGCTTTTTTATTGCCATTGACCATTCCTTTCTTCAAATCACCCTTTTAGGAGTGATACACAATCATTCCGAAAAGGCAAAAGTGTTACAGAAGGACACCCTCGTCGATTGATAAGCGAACAAAAAATGGCATGGCATGCAAAGTTAAAAGAGTCCGCTGAAGGTGGTTTCGAAGGGTATGGTACATAACACAACTGGACTCATATTTCTTTTCTTTGAGAGCTACCATATGCAAATGAGTTGCTTTTACCGCACAACATAGATTTGATGCACCAGGAGTGTAATGTCGTTGAAAGCATAATAAGCATGTGTTTTGATTTTACCGGTCAAACCAAAGATAATTTGAGTGCCAGGAAAGACTTAGCTGATATTTGCGATCATCCTAGACTTGAGGTTATAACAAATGCAAGCGAAAATGAAAGTAGGCCACGAGCTCAATATTATGTTAGACCAGAAGAAAGAAAGCAAATACTTGGTTGAAAACACTGAAGTTTCCAGACCGCTATGCAGCTAACATAACTATGTGTTAATCTCAACACTGGTAAACTGAATGGGTTGAAGAGCCATGATTACCACATTATGATGGAGAGACTTATACCGATAATGTTCCGTGGCTATTTCAAACCTGATTTGTGGAAGATGTTTGCTGAACTTAGCTACTTTTATAGACATATTTGTGCTAAGGAAGTGTCGAAAAAGATGATGCGGCAGTGGGAGAAAGAAATTATTGTGCTTGTATGTAAGATGGAAAAAGTCTTCCTGCCTAGATTTATGAATGTCATGCAACATTTGCTGGTGCATTTACCTTATGAAGCATTGGTAGCAGGTCCTGCACAATTCAGGTGGATGTATAGCCAAGAAAGAGAATTGAAGAAACTTAGAGCTACAGTGCGCAACAAGTCAAGAGTTGAGGGTTGTATTGCAGAAGCATTTGCAGCTAAAGAGATTACTAACTTCTGTAGCAAATATTTTTCACATGCCAACAACGTGAATGCATCTGTCACACGATATCATAATGTAGAAGAGCAATCTACGAGTGAGCTTAAGATTTTTCAATGGAAGGGTAAAGGTGTTGGGGCTGCTAATTCTCATTATATTTCGGCACAAGAGAGGAACTACACCATGATTTATATATTTTTCAACATGGAGGAGGTGTTACCATATTTTTAAATGTTTGACAAGTTGTATTGGAAATATTCATGAAAACCTACACAAAGTCAATTGGATAAGATGCGTTAGCATGGCATAAACGGTGGAAAAGCTTTGTGGACTGGTTCCGTGAACATGTAATTTCCTATCCGTTTTTTTTTCAATATTAGTTCGAATTTTTATCATAAGATGCTAACTTTGTTTATTTATGTAGTGTATGAAAGATATCAACATCTCCGATGACTTGTGACAGATGTCGCATGGTCAATTTAGAGCAAAAGAATTTAGTAGGTACGATATCAACGGATATCGTTTTTGGACGGCAAGTTTAGATGCAAGTCGTCCACTTGCTGATACTACAAACATTGGAGTAATGATAACTGCTGCAGAGGGTAGTGGAAAAGTGACAGAATACTACGGTGTTCTTAAAAAAATAATAGAGTACACATTTGGTGGTCCAAAAACACTTCAACTTGTGATTTTGGACTGTGAATGGTTTGATCCAACATCGGGCACACGAGTTGATGATTTTGGAATGGTGGAGGTCAACCACAAGTCACTATACACAGCCCATAACAACAATTTTGTACTTGCCAATCAAGTGGTACAAGTGTATTATTTAAGTATCCTCATCCAAGTTTGAAAAATTGGTGGGTTGTATATACAGTTAACCCTAAAGTGCACCCTCATCGTTATGATGAGTATATAGAGATTCAAGAAGATGATGGTATTATCTATCAAGATGAAGTCGAGGAAGCAAACGACTTTATGATATCTTGTGGGATAGTACTCGCAGAAATAGCTAGTGATACGCTAGAGTTGTTGTCTGAAGAACAAGTTGGCCCTTCAAGAAAAGGTGTTCGGCAATCAAAGGATTATGGAAGAAAAGGAGAGATATGATGAAGAAGAGATGGAAGAGAGTGAAGAGGAAGAGATGGAAGAAGAGATACGTGAATATCTTAATGTACGTGTGACAGAAGCAAATTCTGATGCTGATGATTTTTTATTTATATTGTACTCATTTTTTAGATTTTTATTATTAATGTATACATTCTTTATTTATTATCTAATGTTGTATACTAATCATTTCTATAAAAATGTGCGCATATGTTTAAGATTTTGCCAAGTTTGGGGAAGAAGAAGAGCAAGAAGGGTAGTGGATCTTCGTCTTCCACTCCCAGTTCTACTTCGAGCCAGCCGGACCCGATCAGGTACTTGTTTTTTACATACATTTAAATATTAATATTAATTTTCTATTGTTTATTACTTCTTTACATACTTTTTTATTTATATTCTAGGGTATTGCTTATAGTGGGCAGAGGAAGAGGCAGTTTTTGAGTTGTGTGGCAGAGCCGACGTCGAGCGAGCCTGCACGAGGTCCGACACAGGTGGCTGAATGTTGCCCGACGTACGAGGAGTTGTATGGGGAGGAACCAGAGTCTGTCAGGCAGACGTCAGAGCAGGAAGGTGGCTCAGGAGGAGGCTCAGGGGGAGGCTCAGGACGAGGCTCAGGGGGAGGCTCAGGAGGAGGCTCAGATACTACAGGGCGGTGGACCTCTTCTGATGGTGGTAATGAGGGGGATGATGAGGACGACGGTGAAGAGCCTGAGGATCCCGAGCGAGATGCCAAAATTGATAGAAGGGCAGAGCTAGAAGAGTTAGGACACCCCGGTCGATTCCCCTTTAGGTAATATATCTTATTAATTAATAAGTTCATTATATCTTTTCAATTAACTAATTTTGTGTACTTTTTATGTACAGGCCGCGGAGGCACCTTTTATGTGGTGTAAGTAAAAGCCTGGACGAGCGGACAATTATAAGGCCAAAGGGTACTAGGTGCTGGGTTGAGCTTGCTTGGAGTGGAAAGGGGCATCGTGTGACACCCGGTTCCGAATATGAACCAAGCGTAACGCATATGTGTGCCCAGGAAGTTCATCACACATATACGGTTGCATCACAAACGATATACAGAATTTAACCACGTCTTAACTAATAAATAAATACTTTATTACAATAATCCAATAGTTCACGAATGATAAAACTCTAAATAATTGCAGCGGAAAATAAACTAAGCAGTACGACTCCAATCCACAGGCAATTGACGGCGGTACGCAACCTAGTACTCCACGTGATCCTCAGGGTACTCCCAATTGTCTCCAGTAGCTGTTGGGGGGGGGGATTGCAAGAGTGAGTACATGTCGTACTCAGCAAGTGTGGAAAGTATGACATGTGGCTTATTCAAATGACGAATGTAATAATGGCTAATTGCTGAAAAGTACAGTAAAACATTTGAAAAGCATTATACTATGTCTATGTGAAACAATCCCATCATAACCATCATATTAACATAATATAAACCATATCCAATTATTGCCAACATCACCATTATCCATGTCCATTACCATAACTCAAATTCATATCCAAGACCATAATCCATAACCCATAACCATTACCAACCCATAACCATAAACCAATCATAACCATCCCAAATCCCAATTTCACTCTAATCATGTAGGTCATCCAGGCGCTCATAACCGGGAGCACGGCTATCATGATAGTTTTAGACACTCTACAGAGGTTGTACCACTTTACCCACATGTTTGTGATTTCATCACCTTTCGATGACTAAGAAACCTCCATTATGCCATCTCACACTTCCGTAGGTGTGTGGCCAAGAGATCACAAAATAGCCTTTCAAAAGGGACTACTAGTATGTACGGGCCCACTAAGGTTTCACCGGCAGGCTTGAATCTCTATTCTCCCACCCACGGGCCCCCTCGTGTGCCATGCGGATCCCAGGGCAGTCCTCCTCGACTCCCATTCCCCGCGCCATCCAATGGTCCATACAATACTAGCAGCGCTCCTAATTATTCAGCTACGCCGCACCCATACTTGGCCTTGTGGTGGCACTGTTGACCTGACATATTCTCGCATGAACCGGTCCTTAGATCTAAAGCAAGCAAACCACCATAACATCCAACCCGTCCACATACCAGGCTTGCTTAGATCACCCATCGTATTGACTAGTTCGCATTAACCAGAATATCATTGATGCATAATTAAATGTGTAGTGTTGTTGCCATCCCAATTAATTAAGCGAAGCAAAAAGGTAAAAACCCTTCTCGACTCTCTACCATAAATTCCAGGTGACAAGGGTGGTCAAACAAAACTAGTAAACTTCCTACCATAGGATTCCCATCAATTTGGCACAAGCATGCAAGTTTGCAAACAAAACATTTAATAAAACAGGTTCAATATGCTTCAAGGACACTTGCCTTGCTCCGACGGATGGGGTTGCTCAAGCGCTTCAAAGTCTTGGTTTTGGAAATCCTCGTATGCGGCCTCTTGAGCACGTTCCTCTACGCGTGATCATACATACAAGAAAACATATACAATCAACATAATGCACACAAAATAATCAACATGCAATGACATGTATGCATGCACAATTCAATAATTAATTTACTACGGTCGTTTATTAATTAGATGCAACTAGTTCATACGAGTTCATATGAGTTTACGGGGGTTTTAGGGTGGATTAATGCTGCTAAAAATAAAAAGACGATGCAACTATGATCAAACTACGCCTATTAGGTTCAATATGATCGCTAAAATTCGCATCGGAAACATGGCCTACCGTAGATGCGATGGCTTCGATGATCGCGGGATGGGGACAATGCGTAGACGAAGTAGATGCGTCCTTCGGCAGCACGACGACGGCGGCGCGATGTCGACGACGATCTCCGGCGGACGGTGGGGCCCTCCTCTTTTTATTCCTCTTCTTCCCCTTCTTTTTCTCCTTTTTCTTCCCTGGTCGCAGCCCTCTGGTCCCTGGTGCTTTTTTTCCCGGCGGCTAGGTTTTTCCCTGGGCGATTCTGGCGCTTTTTATAGGGGCGGCGGGACAGGCGATCGGTACCGACTCGATACCGGCCCGGCGCTGGATTCGCGGAGTTCGGCGCGTGGCGGGAGCGGGCGGGACTCGGGGCTGGAGCGCATGTGGTGGGGCCCGGGTGGCGAGGCGGGCACGCTCGGTGTCGGGGCGGGATCGGACCGGGGGCGGCGTTCGGCCGGGTGGGGTCGGGACTTGTGGTCGCGCGCGCGCGGGCGCGCGTCGGAGGCAGCGCGGGCGGGGCTGGGGCGCTGGCCAGCGGGGCCCAGGCGGACGCGGGGCGGGGTCGCGCGCTGGCGGCGCGGCGCGGTAGGCCGGGCTGCTCGGCTGGCTGGGCCGCTTGGCCTGGCCGGCGGGTTGACCCTTTTTTTTCTTTTTTTTACTTTCTTTTGTTATATAATTTATTATGTATATTTTAGATATATATATATATTTTATTTATATTATATATGTTATTTATTATTTATTATTTATTATTTATTATTTTTATAACATATATTATTAATATTAATATTTTATCTATTTTTATATATTGTTATATATATTATTTATATATACTTATATATATTATTATTATTATTATTATTTTATACTTATTCCTTATTACAAGTTTTAGGCTATAACTATTATTTTCTTTTCCTTCTTTTGCTACACATATTTGTATATGTATGTTTTATTATTTCTCTTTTATTCTACTAGTGTTTAATGCATGATCATGTATGCAATGCATGATGCGAAAATTTAGGGTGTTACAAACCTACCCCCCTTAAAGTGAATCTCGCCCTCGAGATTCGATAGCGTGGAGAAAAGATGAGGGAATTCTGCCTTCAGGTCTTCTTCACGTTCCCATGTAGCTTCGGCTTCCGTATGGTGTTTCCATTGCACTTTGCACCAACGGATCCTCTTATTTCTCGCGACCCTTTCCTTCATGTCCAAAATCTTGATAGGTTGCTCGACATAGGACAAATCCTCCTGAAGTTCTAACTCGTCCATCGGCCCTTGTTCTTCCGGTACCCTGAGACACTTCTTGAGTTGAGAGACGTGAAATACGTCATGTACATCAGAGAGATACGTCGGCAGCTCAAGTCGATATGCCACTTCTCCTCGTTTGTCCAAAATCTTGAATGGTCCGATGTAATGTGGTGCCAGTTTTCCTTTGACGTTAAACCGTCGCTGACCTCTGATAGGTGACACTTTGAGGTATACAAAATCTCCAACTTCTAAAGTCAAACTCCTTCGCCTATTACCAGCATAACCTTTTTGTCGAGACTGGGCAGCCTTTAAGTTTCCCCGTATTATTTGGACTTGCCTTTCAGCATCTTGTAACATGTCGGGACCAAACACTTGATTCTCTCCGGTTTCATTCCAAACAAGGGAGTCCTACACTTCCTTCCGTACAATGCTTCATAGGGTGACATTTTCAAACTTGCTTGGTAGCTATTGTTGTACGAGAATTCAGCGTACGGCAAACTTTTATCCCAACTTTTCCCATGCTTTAAAGCACAAGCTCTTAACATGTCTTCCAAAATTTGGTTGGTCCTCTCGGTTTGTCCATCTGTTTGAGGGTGGTACATCGAACTGAAGTTCAACCTTGTTCCCATTGCTCCATGCAATTTCTGCCAAAATCTGGAGGTAAACTGAGAACCTCTATCCGAGACTATCTTCTTCGGTACTCCGTGTCGGCACACAATATGTTCCATATACAATTCTGCTAGCTTTGCGGTGGTATATGTGGTCTTGACAGGGATGAAGTGAGCTGATTTTGTCAATCGATCCACAATAACCCATATTGAATCATAGCCAGACTGAGTTCGCGGTAATCCAACTATAAAATCCATACCAATCTCTTCCCACTTCCACTCCGGGATTTTCAATGGTTGTAACAATCCGGCTGGCTTTTGATGTTCAGCTTTAACTCATTGGCACACATCACAAAGTGCAACATATTCGGCTATGTCCTTTTTCATGCTGGCCCACCAATAATATGTCTTTAAGTCCTTGTACATCTTTGTACAGCCAGGATGAATTGAGTAAGGCGAGTCATGTGCCTCCTTCAATATTGTTTCCCGAATATGCCTAACATTAGGTACCACAATCCTCTTTCCAAGCCATAAGGTACCCTGTTCGTCCTCATCAAATCTAAATTCCTTTCCTTCTTGGGTCCTTTCCTTGATTTCCTGTATTTCCTTGTCCTTTGTCTGTCCTTCCCGTATTTCCTGCTCTAATGTTGGGTTGACTTCCATCGTTCCCATCTCATTTATGAATCCAAGGTTCAACCGTTCGAACTCCTTACATAACTCGGATGGCAGCTCTCGAACTGTGAGTTGATGACTTACTCCTTTTCAGCTCAAAGCATCGGCCACTACATTGGCCTTCCCTGGGTGATAGTTGATTCCCATGTCATAATCCTTGATGAGCTCCAACCATCGGCGTTGCCTCAGATTCAGATCCGTTTGCGTAAATATGTACTTGAGACTCTTGTGATCCGTATAAATCTCACATCGGTGACCAAAAACATAGTGTCTCCATATCTTCAAGGCGTGTACCACGGCTGCGAGTTCAAGGTCGTGTGTAGGATAATTCAACTCATGTTTCTTTAGTTGCCTCGATGCATAAGCTACCACTTGGCCTTCTTGCATGAGCACACATCCTAATCCTTGTCTTGATGCGTCGTACAAATCCAAATTTCTTGCTCACATCTAGTAATACCAGCATCGGTGCTGTTATAAATCTCTTCTTCACCTCCTCAATGTCGTCCTAGCAAGATAGAGTCCATTTGAGAAGTTTTCCCCTTGTTAGCAACTCAGTCATGCGCTTCACTACGTTGGAGTAGTCTTTGATGATTGGTTAGCTTTGAAATTTATTGTGATGCATCAACTCCAATTGCTTCGGTGCGGTTTGAGATGCTTCAAATTCTACGATGATCCCTTCTTTGTTGGTCAACTTCACCGTCTTTGTGGCACACTCAATAACTCCATTGTGCTTCCTCAACCAGTCCATACCAAGTATAATGTCCAATCCTTGAGAATCCAAAACAATGAGGTTGGCGGAGAAGTCTACCCCCCTTATTCTAAGGCTTACTTTTGGACATACTATATTTGTCCTCATCTCTCCTCCAGGAGACTTAACCAATCATCCGCATCCATAGGGTCAGCAGCTTGAGCAAAGGTTGGCGGCCTAGTCCTCATAAACTCTCCCAATCGGTTATGAGGAGGTGGGGGTGGCGGTGGAGGCATGTGGGGCTGATTGTTGTTATTGCCAGCCTGCAGCTGTCCCATAGTTTGTATCATGGTCTGCATGAGCTGGTTTTGCATGGCCAGTAGCTGCTCGATATTAATGGCTCCATGAGCAGGTCCTTGTCCGTTGTTCTGAGGTACTTCATTGCGCTCCTCCTCATCGTTGGCATCCCTCTGGTTACGAGTTCTCACCATCTGAAGAAAAGCAATAGGTACGAATTTAGAAATTTCCCCAATTATATGCATCAAGGGGTATGAAACTAACCAACTAGCTATACTAGCCTAGGTGGACATGGCAATGCTAAAGCATCCCAAAATCCTCTATTAAGCACACAAGCAACAATATATATAGCAAACAGCACTCCAAGCAAAACACATCGATTCGTGAGTGCTCCTATGTGCTCTAAAGTGTCCATTCAATCTAGGTTTGCGTCCTACGGTCAACGCGGCTCTGATACCAATCTGTGACACCCGGTTCCGAATATGAACCAAGCGTAACGCATATGTGTGCCCAAGAAGTTCATCACACATATACGGTTGCATCACAAACGATATACAAAATTTAACCACGTCTTAACTAATAAATAAGTACTTTATTACAATAATCCAATAGTTCACGAATGATAAAACTCTAAATAATTGCAGCGGAAAATAAACTAAGCAGTACGACTCCAATCCACAGGAAATTGACGGCGGTACGCAACCTAGTACTCCACGTGATCCTCAGGGTACTCCCAATTGTCTCCAGTAGCTGTTGGGGGGGGATTGCAAGAGTGAGTACATGTCGTACTCAGCAAGTGTGGAAAGTATGACATATGGCTTATTCAAATGATGAATGTAATAATGGCTAAGTGCTGAAAAGTACAGTAAAACATTTGAAAAGCATTATACTATGTCTATGTGAAACAATCCCATCATAACCATCATATTAACATAATATAAACCATATCCAATTATTGCCAACATCACCATTATCCATGTCCAATTACCATAACTCAAATTCATATCCAAGACCATAATCCATAACCCATAACCATTACCAACCCATAACCATAAACCAATCATAACCATCCCAAATCCCAATTTCACTCTAATCATGTAGGTCATCCAGGCGCTCATAACCGGGAGCACGGCTATCATGATAGTTTTAGACACTCTGCAGAGGTTGTACCATTTTACCCACATGTTTGTGATTTCATCACCTTTCGATGACTAAGAAACCTCCATTATGCCATCTCACACTTCCGTAGGTGTGTGGCCAAGAGATCACAAAATAGCCTTTCAAAAGGGCTACTAGTATGTACAGGCCCACTAAGGTTTCACCGACAGGCTTGAATCTCTATTCTCCCACCCACGGGCCCCCTCGTGTGCCATGCGGATCCCAGGGCAGTCCTCCTCGACTCCCATTCCCCGCGCTATCCAATGGTCCATACAATACTAGCAGCGCTCCTAATTATTCAGCTACGCTGCACCCATACTTGGCCTTGTGGTGGCACTGTTGACCTGGCATATTCTCGCATGAACCGGTCCTTAGATCTAAAGCAAGCAAACCACCATAACATCCAACCCGTCCACATACCAGGCTTGCTTAGATCACCCATCGTATTGACTAGTTCGCATTAACCAGAATATCATTGATGCATAATTAAATGTGTAGTGTTGTTGCCATCCCAATTAATTAAGCGAAGCAAAAAGGTAAAAACCCTTCCTGACTCTCTACCATAAATTCCAGGTGACAAGGGTGGTCAAACAAAACTAGTAAACTTCCTACCATAGGATTCCCATCAATTTGACACAAGCATGCAAGTTTGCAAACAAAACATTTAATAAAACAGGATCAATATGCTTCAAGGATACTTGCCTTGCTCCGATGAATGGGGTTGCTCAAGCGCTTCAAAGTCTTGGTTTTAGAAATCCTCGTATGCGGCCTCTTGAGCACGTTCCTCTACGCGTGATCATACATACAAGAAAACATATACAATCAACATAATGCACACAAAATAATCAACATGCAATGACATGTATGCATGCACAATTCAATAATTAATTTACTACGGTCGTTTATTAATTAGATGCAACTAGTTCATATGTGTTCATATGAGTTTACGGGGGTTTTAGGGTGGATTAATGCTGCTGAAAATAAAAAGACGATGCAACTATGATCAAACTACGCCTATTAGGTTCAATACGATCGCTAAAATTCGCATCGGAAACATGGCCTACCGTAGATGCGATGGCTTCGATGATCGCAGGATGGGGACAATGCGTAGACGAAGTAGATACGTCCTCCGGCGGCACGACGATGGCGGCGCGATGTCGACGACGATCTCCAGCGGACGGTGGGGCCCTCCTCTTTTTCTTCCTCTTCTTCCCCTTCCTTTTCTCCTTTTTCTTCCCTGGTCGCAGCCCTCTGGTCCCTGGTGCTTTTTTTCCCGGCGGCTAGGTTTTTCCCTGGGCGATTCTGGCGTCGAGATCGTGAGCCCTCGGTCCCTTTTTATAGGGGCGGCGGGACAGACGATCGGTACCGACTCGGTACCGGCCCGGCGCTGGATTCGCGGAGTTCGGCGCATGGCGGGAGCGGGCGGGACTCGGGGCTGGAGCGCGTGCGGTGGGGCCCGGGTGGCGAGGCGGGCGCGCTCGGTGTCGGGGCGGGATCGGACCGGGGGCGGCGTTCGGCCGGGTGGGGTCGGGACTCGTGGTCGCGCGCGCGCGGGCGCGCGTCGGAGGCAGCGCGGGCGGGGCTGGGGCGCTGGCCGGCGGGGCCCAGGCGGACGCGGGGCGGGGTCGCGCGCTGGCGGCGCGGCGTGGGAGGCCGGGCTGCTCGGCTGGCTGGGCCGCTTGGCCTGGCCGGCGGGTTGACCCTTTTTTTTCTTTTTTTACTTTCTTTTGTTATATAATTTATTATGTATATATATATATATATATATTATTTATATTATATATATATGTTATTTATTATTTATTATTTTTATAACATATATTATTAATATTAATATTTTATCTATTTTTATATATTGTTATATATATTATTTATATATATATATACTTATATATATATTATTATTATTTTATACTTATTCCTTATTACAAGTTTTAGGCTATAACTATTATTTTCTTTTCCTTCTTTTGCTACACATATTTGTATATGTATGTTTTATTATTTCTCTTTTATTCTACTAGTGTTTAATGCATGATCATGTATGCAATGCATGATGCAAAAATTTAGGGTGTTACACATCGACGAGTTGTTAACACCGAGTTGGGAAATGCCGTCCTTTTTTGCTACCACGGGATGGTTTTAGTGGATGGTCAAAGGATTGCAGCATCATTGGGACCACTATGCGCTTCAAGAGTATGGCGATTCGAGTACATGTCAGGATAGAGTTTGGGAGATCTTCTGGATAAGTTTGCTTTGATTGTTTCTATTACGTTGCATCTTATTTTGTTTGACATTAATTGTTACTTGTATGCAGGGTAGGTTTCGTTTGGAGGAGGATGTGAGTCAAGCATATGCTTGCTTGGTTTTTCATAATGCAGCAAGAAGACGTGTCAAAGACTCCTCTAAGGCACGGATCAAAGCTGTGACTGTCTACTATAAGATGGTGATGTTCCAGCCCATGACAAACAAAGAAGCAGCCAAAATTCAGCTTACTAGGGAGGAGTACTTGCAGAGTCATGTGGACTGGATTTGTGCAAATATGGAGGCTTGGGAGTGGTTATGCGGGTATTGGGTTTCAGCTGAATTCAAAAATATTTCTGATAGGCACCGAAAAAAACAGGAAGAGCAAGCCAAGAAAGCACTTCTTCGGGCCGGATGGTTATGTTCGGATGGAACAAAGGATGGTATGAATTCTTACATTCAAACTTAGATTGTTTCAATTAATTGTATTGAGTAAATTGTTGAATTTTGATATTGCAGACAGCTGAAACTGGTACGCCTCCTACTTTTTTCGAGGTTTATCTTAAGGGGCACAAAGGTCCAGACCCAAATCGCTCGGAGGTGTTGTGTGACCAGGCATCAACGCAGAAATTGGTACGTATGTTGATTCTTTGTTACTCTTATTCATCAACTCAATTTATCTTGTATTACATTAATCCGTTAACTAAATGTATCACAGCAAAAGTATGTTGAGTGTTTTAAGAAGAATCATGGACCTAATTCAGACTATTTGAGAGAGCTGTTGGATGTTGCTACGGTGTACGATGTCGATGGAGGTCTACCAAATGGGAGGTATGTGTAAAGACAATGATGATTTGTATGTTAATGATTGTTGATTCTTCACACTTGTATTTTTTTGTAGACTTGGGTTGGGTGACGGGTATGTAGAGCGTGAGGCTTATGCTAGAAGACGGTCGTCCAATGTTGGTGGTAGTTGATTTCAATCTTCTACAGAGGCTGAATTACGAGAAGAATTGAGACGCACCAAGGAGGATATGCAGCAACAACAAAAACAGCAACAAACACAGTTGCTGCTGCAACAACAACAGCAACAAAAACAGATGCTGTAGCAACGGATGCATTATTTGTATATGTCTCAGGTAATATATAATTTTATTATTCGACCCATGTCGATTTACAAATGTTTCTGCCCAAGATATCACAACTAATTTACTTGATGTAGTTCATGGGTCAAGGTAGCTCCAGTTCTCAATTTGGTCCGCCGCAGCAACCTTACCTCGACATGATGCCTCGACCAATGCAGCCAGCATTACAGATTGGCTCCTCCTCGCAGGTAAAACTGCTTATCTTATTGACTTGGGTTATATAATGCAATATCGTAACCATTTGTGTTGCAGCGTTCCGAGAGTGGTCAACCGTGCGTTCCACAACCTTACGGATTCATGTCACCGTTGGCTTCTGGATTGCAACAAAATAATTCAGGTAAACTATAATTTTCGCATTTGACCACTTTATTTGATTTCAAAATGATTCTAATTATAATCTCACATCTTGAAGCAGTTTTCCCATCGATGCCTTTCCCTCTAGTGCAGACTCATCCATCAAAATTTGGAGACGCAACGGTATGCATGACTTGTATACTTGTTACTGATGAGATCAGGCACATTATCATTGCACAAATAAACATGGCACAATGTTTATTTGTTTGGGATCCTGGCTTAAGTGAATGGTCATGCTTATTAGATGGAGAACATGGAGATGGTGCACTATATCGTCCACCACCTTGGCCTCCTCCTTTGATGCACACAAGAGGATTTGATGGCGTTGCACATATCGACCCACACATGAGAGAAGATGAACTTGAGTCGAGGATGACTCCAATTCAAGAAGGGGAGGATGATGAGGGCATCACTTCTATGGATATAAACAACACTCCATTGAAACTACAAGATGCATCAATAGAGTTCACATGCAATAATTAATTTCAGAGGTGAGCTCGTTTTTATATGTTTCCTTATATGTTTTTTAGCATAGATTGCTACCTAATGATTTAATTATGATTAGGATCCACGGAGAGGTTTAAGGAGTACTTGTAGGAAGTCTTAGGGGTGTGAAGGACCAGAGAATTCGTTTAAAGAATATGGAAACCGAGCCCAACTTAAAATCATATCCAACTCAAAGTCCAGGAGCAGTTCGCACTAAAACGGACGTC
Organism: Tuctoria greenei; assembly: GCA_036927565.1. Classification (NCBI taxonomy): domain Eukaryota; kingdom Viridiplantae; phylum Streptophyta; class Magnoliopsida; order Poales; family Poaceae; genus Tuctoria; species Tuctoria greenei. Next base: position 16,928,639 of record JAYESD010000006.1, read on the forward strand.
TAGAACGCATACGATCTTCGTTTTAGACGTTCTACATATGCGCGAAAAGGGGAGAGGATAAAATTTCCAATGCCGCTGGTCCCATATCATAATTCCTTCAGAGTCGACATGAATAATCGAAACAAAATCGAGTTCAGAATCTATCAGGGTGCTGCGCCACCGTATTGGGCCATTGGGCCTTGTATCAAGTCTACATCTCTTATTTTCGTGTCTTAGAGTTAGGTCACGACCCCAACACCCTCTTGGATGTCCTCCCACCTATATATACTCCATAGTAGCCGCCATGAACAATTGTGTTTTGCTTAGTTAATCTGTTATACACAGTTTGCCGTTCATCTGCTTGTGAGACCTCAACCTAGCAATTCAGATTGCTTCTACCTTGTTCTTGCTTGTGTTCTCGGTTGCACTTGCAGGGATTAGCCTTCTTGGCAAGATCGATCGTGTGCAGCACGGTTGATAACCAACGGAGTGGTGGTGTAGTGATTGCAGGGATTTTTGTGTTCTACTCGAGAGCCTCAGATCATCAACGTCGAGATCTCCATCAATCGACTTATCCATTACCTATTGGAAGATCGGGCCTAAACATCCTTATCAATTGGTATCATATTTCCAGTTTTCCCGTTAGGTAATTCATCTATCCATTATATTAGTTTTATTTTTCATACCTAGGGTCCACAAAAAAGCCAAAAAAAATCTTGCAGTTTAGTAGATTTGTTCATTACTTTGTCCAAACCACATTGAGCCTTTGTAACTTTGTTATTCAGTTTTGTTTTGTTGATTTTGTGTCCGTGGTTTAGTCACATTGCTGGTTTATAAGTGTTTTTGGTCTTAGTTTGAGTTTTGCATTGTGTTGATTCATCCTTTTGAATCACGTCCAGATTAGATTCATCACTGTCTATTTCAGTATTTTCATCATATCTCGCTCATATGAACTCGGATTTGTGTGCTCTTGTACTTCCTGGAGAACTTAAGAAGTTCTCTATAACTTTTGTATTCATCAGTTTCTCAAAAAATAGAGTTATCGAGGTCAAAATTGTATTAGATCCGAATATGTTATTGACCTAGAAATTCTGAACAGTATGTATTTTGGGGGCAATATCTCCTATTGTTCTAATCCAAAATAGGTCTTCCATATACTGAAATTAAAGAGGAGATATGGATATATAATCTTTCTGTTCAAAGTTTTTAGATTTGGGGCCTTTAAAGGTGCTTAATTGTCCTTAGAAAGTGAGCAAAAAATCCGTGATAGGGCAATGAGATATCTTTGATTGCTTTGCATTGTGTTCTTCTTTTGCAGCACATTATGGAAAAAAAGATAAAAGAAAGAGGCAAGTGCAAAATAAGATACAAAATCCCCACAAGAAAAAAAATAAAAAGCAGAAGTGCTTGCAACTTTTGTGTCCTTAGCGCTTTGATGCATGTCTTGCTAGCTTAAACTACTAGAAACATATTTAGACCAGCAACTTCGACAAGTACATTGGACACTTATTCAACTTTACTATCTGACTTCATTGTTGCTAATCCTTGCTACATATAAAGTGTCATCCAAGATACACCTTACTCTTGAGCAGAATCGATACACCTTTGCAATCATCCCACGCTTCATTGGTTTCTTCATACCGTCCACCGTTTGCCACCTGCAGTGTCGGTAAGAACACTTGTAAGAGAGTGGTAAAATGCTTGAGAGTGTGTGATTCCACTTCCACTTTGCCATTATCTTTTGTAGTTGATAGGGATAACATATTTTTTTGTCTTTCGTTTGCTACTAACAATGTCAGGTAAAAGCAAGAATCATGCAATATATGCTGAGATGATTGACATGATAAAGACGACGATGGAGTTGCTTGCTAAGAATCAAACATCAACCAAGGTTTCACATGACACTCAGACCATCTTTACAAATCCTTCCACAGAAAGTAATTATATTCTCTCATCTCTTCCTTCGTATGATGGTTTTGGTTACGATGAATATATTGCTTGGGAAATAGAGTTGGATAAAATTTTTGGACAATGTCATATGTGTGAGAGGAGAAATATTAGAAATGTTGCAAGTGCATTATTAGGTTGTGCATTAACTTGGTGGAACAATTTAAATGATCTAGAAAACCTCGAACATGGAAGGATATGGAAATTTGTATGTGAGAAACTTTTATGAATGTATCTAATTGCAAAGATGAAGTGCATCAATTTGAGGAGAAATTTCTTGTCGTACCTCCTTTTGTGTCTAACATTTTGCAGGACAATATAGAAAATAATATAGATGATGCAAAAGAGAACGAGGCTTTCAACAACACTTGTGAAATTGTAGATGGATCAACTCATAATGCACTCGAAATCATTGCTGAAAATGGTAAGGCAAAACATTCTACAAATACAGAAGGTGGTAAGTTTTTGGATGTTCTGAATTTTTCCACCAATCATGCTATTTTCGAGGAGCAACTATTAGAGTCATTTATTTATACATAATTGTCACATGTTGATTTTCCTGCTGATCCTTCTGTTAAAAATGAGTTGTGTGATAATAATTATATTGTACCTATCCTAGAACAACTGAATGAATTTGATACTTTGTCACCCAAATGTGCTGAAATTAGGCATTTGATTCCAATTACATGTGAAAGGGATGAGCTGAAATTGTTGTCTTCTCTAAATACTTTTGGTTATATTGAATTTGACACTCTTTGTGATCTAGATATTGTAGAGAGGAGAATGTTTTCCCAATCTGAATTGCCTTTGTTAAGTAGAGATATTTTTTGTGCTATAGGCAACTATGAAGATAGTGGTGAATTTATATGGTGCATAAAGTTTACATATGCTCAAATGAGAAATCTCATTTTATGTTGCAAAAACATGGTGAAATGAATGGATGCACTAACACTAATAATTCTTTGTCAAATTTTTCTAGTATTTTTGTCTTTCAGCAGGGACAACATATAATAGAGGAGCATTGTTTGCTATGGTTGTGCAATATGGGCATCGCTCATTCTACCCCAAAGCAAACCTCTTTGCTGGACATAGGATCAAGCCGAGGACGGCTTGTCAAAAAGAAGGGGAGAATGATGAGATCAGGCACATTATCATTGCACAAATAAACATGGCACAATGTATATTTGTTCAGGATCCTGGCCTAAGTGAATGGTCATGCTTATTTGATGGAAAACATGGAGATGGTGCACTATATCGTCCACCACCTTGGCCTCCTCTTTGATACACACAAGAGGATTTGATGGCATTGCACATATCGACCCACACATGAGAGAAGATGAACTTGAGTTGAGGACGACTCCAATTCAAGAAGGGGAAGATGATGAGGGCATCACTTCTATGGATATAAACAACACTCCATTGAACATACAAGATGCAATCAATAGAGTTCACATGCAACAATTAATTTCATAGGTGAGCTCATTTTTATATGTTTCCTTATATGTTTTTTAGCATAGATTGCTTCCTAATGATTTAATTATGATTAGGATCCACAGAGAGGTTCAAGGAGTACTTGGAGGAAGTATTAGGGACGTGAAGGACCAGAGAATTCATTCAAAAAAGATGGAAACTGAGCCCAACTTAAAATTGTATCCAACTCAGAGTCCAGGAGCAATTCGCACTAAAATGGACTTCTAGAACGCGTACGATCTCCGTTTTGGACGTTCTGCATATGCACGGAAAGGGGAGAGGATAATCTTTCCAATGCCGCTGGTCCCATATCAAAATTATTTCGGAGTCGACAGGAATAATCAAAATAAAATCAAGTACAGAATCTATCAGGGTGATGCGCCACCGTATTGGGTCATTGGGCCTTGTATCAAGTCTACATCTCTTATTTTCGTGTCTTAGGGTTAGGTCACGACCACAACACCCCCATGGACTTCCTTCCACCTATATATATTCTATAGTAGCTGCCATGAACAATTGGATTTTGCTTAGTTAATCTGTTATACACAGTTTCGCCGTTCATCGGCTTGTGATACCCCAGCCTAGCAATTCAGATTGCTTCTACCTTGTTCTTGCTTGTGTTCTCGGTTGTACTTGCAGGGATTAGCCTTCTTGGCAAGGTCAATCGTGTGCAGCACGGTTGATAACCAACAGTGCGATGGTGTAGTGATTGCAGGGGTTTTTTGTGTTCTACTCGATAGCCTCGGATCATCAACGTCGAGATATCCATCAATCGACTTATCCATTACCTATCGAAGATCGAGCCTAAACAACCTTATTAGAAGATTGTGCCATGTTTATTTGTGCAATGATAATGTGCCTGATCTCATCAGTTACAGTATTTTCATTATAACATCACATATTAATTAGCACAATATTAAGAAGAAAAGGGTAAGACTTAGCAGAGAGATGAAGTGAAAGAGGGAACAAATGAGAGAGCAAGAGAGGAAGAGATAGAAAGCAAGGGAGAGGAAGACATAGAGAGAGAGGGGTAGATAGAGAGAGAAAAGAAGTGATAGATAGAGAGGGAGAGAGATACATAGAGGGAGAGAGGGAGAGATAGAGAGAAAAGAAGAGATGGATAGAGAGGGAGCTAGAGAGAAAGAGATGGAGAGAGGGGAAGAGACAGAGAGAGTGAGAGAGCGAGTGAGGGCGAGGGAGATAGGGAGAGTGAGAGGAAATGAGAGAGCTTTGATAGGTTTTAGTTGAAGTTAACAAATTAAGTTATTAAGTTTCTCTTTTATTTGTTTATCGTAGGGATCTCGTCATGGAACACCCGAAGGTGGTGATGGTTTTATTTAACATCAACGAGGTGCGAGTGGAGGAGATGGGAGCACAGGACGTGCGAGTGGAGGCTCCCACGACGACATTTGAATTTCGTTTACTCATTTTCGTACTGTTGTGCTTGTGTTTCGTTGTGCTTGTGTTTCAAATATTTGAAAACTTGTGTACGGTGCTATGTTTGAAATGTTGTTGAATTATATTTGTTGTGCTGTATATATTTGTTCTGTCTGTTAAAATGGAGGCTCCCCAGTAGGGGAGAGAGAGGAATTAAGCAGTTTTTTGTTAAAATGTGTTATGTGCGTTAGTTTTTCCTAAACTGACGCTCATAGTCTCCCTCTGTAGGCTGCCCACGTGGCCAGTTATATGAGTCAGTCTCCAGTAACCGATGCATTTAAATGCAGTAAGTGCGTCAGTTCTTCAGAATTGACGCCCAAACACGTGCCTGGCGCGCTCGCCACGTGGCCCGTTAGGTGCGTCGGTTTCTGTGGCCGACGCATTTAACCCTAAGTGTGTCGGCCTTACGAAACTGACGCCCATATGACGTAAATGTGTCAGCCCTGACGCACTTAAGGATTAAAGTTGTCAAAACTATTTTGTCGGCTAAGTGTGTCAGTTAATCGACGCCTTTAGTTTATGGGTGTCAGTTTCTGTAGGCAATCGACGCTCATATGGTTGACACCCTATTGATGAATTCCTGTAGTGAAACATAAATAGAATTATCCTATGCAGTTCATGCGTTGAAGATTTAGAGGCATTACATTCTTGGCCATAGATGCGAGATTTATACGGATCATAATAGTATCAAGAACATATTCACGCAAATGGATCTGAATTTGAGGCAACGGCGATGGTTGGAACTCATTAAGGATTATGATGTGGGAATCAATTATCATCCAGGAAAAGCCAACGTATTGGATGATGCTTTGAGCCGAAAGGGAGCAAGCCACCAGCTCACCATTAGGGAATTGCCATCCGAGCTATACAAGGAGTTTGAATGGTTACATCTCGAATTCGCAAATGATATGAGAGCAATGGAAGTAAACCTGACATTAGAGCAAGAAATAAGAGAAGGCCAGACCAAGGATGAGGAAATGAAGGAAATTAAAGAAAGGATCCAAGAAGGTAGAGAATTCAGATTTAATGAGGATCACCATGGTACTCTATAACTTGGGAAACAGATTGTGTTGCCTAATGAGAAGCGTCTCTGGGAGACGATATTAAAGGAGGCAAATGACTCACTTTACTCCATCCATCCCGACTGTACGAAGATGTACAAGGACCTGAAGACGTGCTACTGGTGGGATGAAATGAAAAGGGACATAGCAGAATACGTTGCATTGTGTCATGTATGCCAATGAGTCAAGGCTGAATATCAAAGGCCAGCTGGATTATTGCAGCCATTGAAGATTTCGGAACAGAAGTGGGAAGAGGTTGGTTCATAGTTGGTTTACTGTGACACCCATTTTCGAAATGAACCAAGTGCAGTATATGTGTGCCCAGGATGTTTAACACACATACACAAGTGATTCACAAATGGTAAACATATAATTATCACAACTCAAATTATTAAATAAGTACTTTTATTACAATATTCAAAGAATTCTCAAATCACGACTCTAATGAACATTATTGAACTATAACTGCAACGGAAATAATCTAATTAAGCCAACTAAGAAACTAAACATAAAGGGTAGCGCGGCTCCAACCAACACCACAAGCAAAGCTGACGGCAGCACACAGCCTAGAACTCCTCATTAACGTCGTGATACTCCCAATCCTGACATGCAACTGTTGGTGGGGGGATTGCAAGAGTGAGTGCATGTCGTACTCAGCAAGTGTGGGAAAGTATGACATGTAGCTGATACAAACGACGACAATAATAAAGGCTAAGTGCTGAAAGGTACATTAAAAAATTTGAAGAGCAGTATATTATATGTATGTGAAGTAAACCCATCGTATACCACAATAATTATCATAGTATAAGTCCATACGCCATATCCATCACCATTATACCAGATTTTACCATTACCATTAACCGTATCTAATACCATAATTCAATCCATAACCAACCATAACCATATTATCAACCATAACCAGTACCAAACCATCCCAATACCAAAACATAACCAAACCATCCCAAATCCCAAGTTTCCCTCTAATCATGTGAGGGTCCAGGTTTCTCATGATCGGGAGCACGGCTATCATGATAGTTTTTAACACTTTGCAGAGGTTTTACCACTTTACTCACGTGTTCGTAGCCTTTACAAAGGGATTACTAGTATGTACAAACCCACTGAGGTTTGACCGGTGGCGATACCTCCAACTGAGCACATCTTTAACCAAGGGCCCCCTCTTGTGCCATTCGGATACCAGGGAGTCCCGCCACAAATCCAAACCCAATCCAACTCCCCTTCCCCGGTGCGCCAAATGACCCGCGCAATACTAGCAATACCCTAATTAATCAGCTATGTCGCACCCATACTTGGTCTCGTGGTGGCACTGTAAATCCTGGATGGTCGCTCCAGGAACTGGTCCTTAGATCTAAAGCAAGCGAAATCACGATAACATCCAACCCATCCACATATTATGCTTGCTTAGATCACCCATTACCATGTTACCATTATTCATCAGTGTACATTATCCATTATCTCAAAAATCTATAATTAAGTAACTTTGTTGTTTTCCTATCCCAATTAATTTGAGCGAGGCCAAAAGGTAAAAAGCCCTTCCCGACTCTCTACAATGTATTCCAAGCGGCAAGGATGGTCATACAAGACTAGTAAACTTCTATCCTGGGTTTCCCATCAATTTGACACAAGCATGCAGTTTTGCAAACAAAACATTTAAAAACAATATCAATATGTTCAAGGACACTTGCCTTGCTCTTGGGCTTGATTGGAATCGAAGACTTCAAAGTGTTCGCACTGGAGGTCTTCTGCAGCACCATCTAGCGCAAATCCGTCTAATCTGCGCAACGAACATACAAGACAAGAATCACAATCAATAGATGCTCATATGTTACTCAATATGACATGGCATGCATGATTAATGCAAATGCAAAGTGAAACGAGTTAATGAGATACTATTAATGTTTACTAATCATTTATAATGGTTATTAACAAGTTTTTAATAGGTTCAAGTTGATTCAATTAAATTCAAAACTAATTTAACAGTAGTTAGATCAAGAGGCCAGACAAGTCCGTTGTAGGGTCGGACTAGTCCGCCCTACGCAGAACCAGTGAGCTAGGGTTTTCTAGATCGACATGAATTTGGAGAAACGGGTTGAATTCACGTGAGAAATAGAAAGTAGAAGGTATACCAGGTGTTTAGGAATGTGGCCTAGAGGGGGGTGAATAGGCCTTTTTGATTTTCTGTCGGAACCTGCAACACTTGACAACCAGATCAAATCTCGAGAAATCGGACTAGTCCGGTCAAGTGCGGACTAGTCCGGTAAGTACCGACTGGGTTAATCAAATTTGATCGATTAACTTGATCCTAGGATGTAAGCAGCGGAATTATACTTGTAATTTAAGTGTTGCACAACTATGAACTAGGGTGTATCACAATTTAATCTTAAACTCAATGTTTCAACGTAAAGTGAACACGATTGATCGAAACCCTATATATATATATATATATATATATATATATATATATATATATATATATATATATATATATATATATATATATATATATATGAAATGTAAGAACAATGAGCGCAAACGAAGAACACAATGTATTTTATCCCGTGGTTCGGTTCCCACGGAGGCAACCTACATCCACGTTGAGGAGTCCACAAAAGGATCGGGTCTTCTCCAACCCTACCCTCGTCGGATCGCCACGGAGGCCAATCCTCTTCACTTATCACAAAGGGTAAATAACCGAATTCAAATGGCCTTCTCACACGTTGAGGGCTCCCCAAGATTACAACAAGAACACCACCAAGAACACACTCAAAGATCACTATGAACACCACAGGAGTGTGTTAGGGAATCAAACCAAGAGCTCAATGAGTGTGGAACCGTGTCTCTCCAATGATCCAAAGTGTATCCTCAAGGGATTGATCTTTGTTGCTTTTGATTTCGTGGAGAGATGTGTTTTTGAGGCTCTTGGGAGGTGTGACGGCGCAGGGGGTCGAGTGATAGAAAGATGGTCCGTGTACACCTATTTATATGGGGTTCCCAAAAGTTACCGTTAGGGTTTAGGAATATCGGACTAGTCCATGGTGGACACCGTACTAGTTCGGTGTGCTATGTGTAGCAAACCCTAGGTGTCCCGAAATATTGAACTAGTCCGGCTAGAAGCAGACTTGTCCGATTTCGCTTCTGGAAATCTTCGGGCTAGTCCGGTGGATATCGGACTTGTCCGAAAACGTGAAACCCTAAGTGAATAGGGGACAAGTCCTCACTTGGAGGACTTGTCCGATTTAGGTCAGAGGATTTTTCGGACTAGTCCGTGCTAATATTGGACTTTTCCGATTTTGTGCAACTTGTGAAGTGTTTGGAGGACTAGTCCGCACTGGGGAGGACTAGTCTGATTCTAGTCACAGAGATATCGGACTAGTCCGTGGTGATATCAGACTTGTCCGATCTTGTGCAGAAAGATATCAGACTAGTTCGGTTTCAGTCGGACTAGTCTGATCCTGTATAAACTTGTGCAATGTGTGTGATTATTTGTGCTTGAGCTCTTGGGGTGTGTTTCCTTAACACACTCCATACACAATGATCTATTACACTTGTTCCTTGAGCTCTTTTCCACATTGCTCCTCATTCTCCCTTCTTTTTGGCACCTTGCTTATTTTCTCATTAGAACCTACGCTCATCTTAACAAAGTGGTTAGGATCTCATTTGCTTGTCATAAATCATCCAAAACCCACAAGGGATTCCTAGATGCACTTTCAATCTCCCCCTTTTTGGTGATTGATGACAACCAATTGAGATTTCACAAAATATTATAAAAAGTTGAGATTTTCATAAAGTGTGCACATATGAGTTTAAAACACATTAGGCAATGAAAGCATGATCCATATGTGCACCCTTTATGGTGGGATGTAGAACTAAGTGTATAGAAGCAATAATCAATATGAGAATAACATAATTGACATCAACACATCAACAATAAGAATATATGTCATTCTTATAGCAAAAACATAGATTTCATCAATTTCTTCATAAGCAGTTCAAAACATTGCATCACAGGACCATAAGTATCATAAGCGCATATTAAAAGTTTTACAAACCACAAAATAGACAAAAGACGTAATAAAGAAGCTCTCCTCGCATCCTACAGCTAAAATCTAAGACTCCCCCTCAATCTCTCCCCCTTTGGCATCAAGACACCAAAATGAAGGAGAGGAGGGACCTAAAGTCTTCAAGCCTCGTTGTCGGTCCTCTCATCGTCTTCATCTTCATCTTCTGGCTGATGAGGAGGAGGAGGAGGAACGGAGCCACTCGGGCCCCCAATGCCAAAATAGGCAAGCTCGGAGGGAGTCAAGGGCCCGAGCTCGGTGAAATCAGAGTCGTAGTCATCAGAAATTACTGGAGATCCAATGGGCTCAATGTCCAGCTTTTGGCAAATCTGCTTCATGTTCTCCTTGACATATCTCATGTCATCCTTTCTTCTTTTGTTGATCTTGTGGGCCTTCACCTCAGCCTTTTTGCAGGAGGCAAAGATAGCTGCCAGGTACTTGAAGATGCCACTTGGGGACCCCTTTTGAGGAGGGGACCTAGTGGCGGGAGCAGCCCTAGCACTAGCACTGGATCTCGCTGGGGCCTCAGGGCTAGAGGCCGGAGATGGAGCAGCTTGAACACTTGGCTTTTGAGGCATCTGGGGTCTCAAGGGTAGGTGCTCCACATCCTTGACGAACTCTATTCTTGTGACCTTCTCAATCATAAACATGAGGTAAGGTGCGTAGCCACAAGACCTGTTCGGTGTGGAGGAGATGTTCACCATATCGTTCCAAATATAGTCAAAGACATCAAATCTTCTGTCTTTGCTAATGACCTTTATCAAGGTCCTGAGATACCCCTGCACACTTCCTGCATCCCCATCCTTGGGGGCAATTGTCTTCCTTAGGACCCTGTTCAACACCACAAAGAAGGGCTTCATGTTCTTCGTGGAAGGAGGGTTGAACTTGGAGTTGGGTTCATAAAGAAACTTCATTTTGTCTTTCTCGATGACACAAAAGTTGTGGATGATTACATTGTCATTGTTCGAGGTGTCAAGATGCAGCATCCTTGCAAATTCTTCATATGTGATGGTGTACTTGGATCCATGAGTCATCCAAGTCACACTTTCTTCCTCATCACTTGAGAAGTGGCAAGTAGTATAAAACTGGGCAATCACCTCAACATTCCAATTGCCCCTGAAGGCAAAGAGATTATTCAATCCATGCCTCTCAATAGCCTCAACCACCTCAACAAATGGTGAGCAACCCTTCTTCTCAAAATGCGCCCAATCGATCCATTGGTTGTGCACCACTGGCGTCTTCATCGGGAGATATACAAACTTGTAGAAGTTTGCATGGAAGTTACTCCAAAACCTCCCATCGGCAGCTTGCTTCGGACTGCTGTAGCAATCAACATTTTTGAACTTGGCCGCTGTGTCACTGCCATTTACATTGAATTTTTCCTCTGAGGGGTCCCTGGCCCCTTCCCTTGGACCTGACAGCTTTAGAGGGCCAATCGGACCCGTTGCAATTCCCTTGCCCTTGCCCTTGGCTTGGCGAGGGCCACCTCCAGCAGAAGCCTTGGATGTTGGCTTCTTAGCGAGCACTTCCTTCGAGCCTGGGGAGGAGAGGAAGCCGGCTCAGAAGGTCGCTCTTGGCGCTTCTTGCTTAGGCTTGTCGAGGACCGAAGCACGGCTTCGTGGTCCATCTCGGCCTTGAAGTCGGAAACTTCATCGTGTGAGTTCGACATGCCCTCAGAATGGATTGCACAAGGTATTGATGAGAATATATGACAAGGAATTGCATTGAGGAATTGAGAAGTTAGGGTTGAGTCCAGAAAAATCGGACAAGTCTAGTGCACAGGCACGGACTAGTCCGGGTGACCGGACTTGTCCGTGTATAGACCTGACTAGTCCGGTATTCATCCTCAAGAACCTTAACTATGAGACAAATGGAGTTGCTCAATGCAAAACTAGCCTAACAGCAATGTAATAAATCAAGGACACTTGCATTAGGTGATAGAAGCTAGGCTATTCGATCAACAATGAAGAGAATGGAGATTTCTAGGGTTTGGGGGAAAATTTACAGAAAAATCGCTTGAATCTTGGAGAAGAGGGAGTTGAAGGGCGGACAAGTCCGTGGTTTTCAATCCCTAAGCGAAGGAGGTTGATTTCCATCCAAACTTGGAGATTTTTTATGGAGAAATCGTCGAATCGCCTTGGGGAGCTCGAGCGTGGAGAGAGAAAGCTTGAGGCAAGTGTGGGGTGAGGGAGATTAGGGTTTGGCAGCGGCTAGGGTTAAGGACACGAAAGATTAGACAAGTCCGAAAACGATCGGACTAGTCTGAACTTTTCCAGAGGCTATATCGGACTAGTCCATGGTTTGCCGGACTAGTCCGGCCTAACCGGCGCTCTGCGGACTAGTCTGCACGTGCAGACTAGTCCGTGGTCACCAGACAACATGAGCATAGTCCATTCGTATATACTCGAAGGTACTTAATAAGAAAGGAGGGAAGCAAATCAAATCAAATAAACTTGATGAATATGATCAGTAAGCATACAACAATCAAGCAATGATCATAATTCACCAAGATCTAGTAATTGACATAGTTTTCTGGAAAAATTTAGAGAGATGATTTTCGCAACTCAATCAATGAATTTTTGAAGATAGCATTCAGGTATACAATATTTCAAGCCACACTCCGAGCATCAAGGATATTTAGTTCATTTCGGAGTTTGCAAAAACGTTTTTCATCAAGTGGCTTGGTAAAGATATCGGCTAGTTGCTTTTCAGTATTGACATGTGAAATGGCTATATCTCCCTTCATTGAATGGTCTCTCAAAAAGTGATGTCGAATGTCTATGTGTTTGGTCCTAGAGTGCTCAACGGGATTATGGGTAATTTTAATTGCACTCTCATTATCACAAAGGAGTGGAATGTGGTTCATATTGTAACCGTAATCCCTCAGAGTTTGTTGCATCCAAAGGAGTTATGCACAACAACTCCCGGCTGCAACATACTCCGCTTCGGCCGTGGATAGGGCAATGGAGTTTTGTTTCTTGGAGGACCAAGAAATTAGGGATCTCCCTAGGAATTGGCATGTACCGGAGGTACTTTTTCTATCTATCTTGCATCTGGCATAATCTGCATCAGAATAGCCAATGAGATTGAATTTGGAACCTTCGGGGTACCAAAGGCCTAGGTTGGGTGTATGAACTAAATACCGCTAGATTTTCTTAACGGCTGTCAAATGAAACTCTTTTGGGTTGGCTTGAAACCTTGCACACAAGCATGCAGTCAACATAATATCTGGCCTAGATGCACATAAGTAGAGTAGAGATCCAATAATGGAGCAATATACCTTTTGATCGACGTTTGGTCCATCTTCATTGAGATCCAAGTGGCCATGGGAGTCTTTATGGGCTTCGCCTTGTCCATTCCAAACTTCTTGAGTATGTCTTGAGTGTACTTAGTTTGTCTTATGAACGTCCCTTCCTTTTGTTGCCTCACTTGGAATCCCAAGAAGTACTTTAGCTCTCCCATCATGGACATCTCAAACCTATCTGTCATAATTTTACTAAATTCCTCACAAAAAGATTTGTTAGTTGAACCAAAGATTATATCATCAACATTAATTTGACAAACAAAGAATAATTGTCAAAGTTATTTGTATTACGCAATTTAAATATGTGGTCGGGGAACTCTTCATCTTCAAATACGGGGGGTTGCTCCACATATACCTCCTCCTTGATTGGTCCGTTGAGGAAGGCGCTTTTCACATCCATTTGATAGAGCTTGAAATCATGGTGAGTAGCATATGCAAGTAATATTCTAATAGACTCAAGTCTATCTACGGGAGCAAAGGACTCATCAAAATTCAAACCTTTGACTTGTGAATACCCTTTGGCCACAAGTCGTTCCTTGTTCCTTGTCACAACCCCGTGTTTGTCTTGTTTGTTGCGGAAGACCCATTTGGTGCCGACGACATTGGACTTGGGTCTTTCGACTAGTTCCCACACCTTGTTTCTTTTGAAATTGTTGAGTTCTTCTTCCATGGCCACTACCCAATCCGGATCCTTCAATGCATCCACAACCCTGCGCGGTTCCAAAAAGGATACAAAAGAATAATGCTCACAAAAATTAGCTATGCGAGATCTAGTAGTTACTCCCTTTTGGATGTCACCGATGACGTTGCCGATTGGGTGATCCCTTTGGACGCATTGGTGTACTCTTGGATGTGGTACTTGCTGTCTTGAATCTTCATGATCATCTTCTTCTCCCTCTAAATGGTTGCCCTCATTGACTTGAAGGTCATTTTTGTCTTCTTGAGGTTGATCTTGTATGGAAGCTCCCCCTTGATCATTGGCCTTCTCTTGTGGTTCATTTTCCTCATGCATATGTAGAGGTGGCTCTAGTGGTCAAACTTCACCTAACGCCATTCTTCTCAATGCTTGACATGGAGCTTCTTCTCTATCTAGCACACATGGATCAACTTGCTCCTTTTGGGAGCCATTAGTTTCATCGAACACTACGTCACGTGCTACTTCAACAAGTCCGGAGGTCTTGTTGAAAACAAGATAGGCGTAAGTGTTCGAATCATAACCAAACAAGAAACCTTCATTGGACTTCGAAGAAAACTTTGAAGTCCTAGGCTTCTTGTTCAAAATATAGCATTTGGAACCGAAAACTCAAAAATATGAAATATTAGGCTTGTTACCGGTGAGTAGCTCATAGGATGTTTTCTTGAGTAGTCGATTTATGGCATGGCAAACTGTGTTAACCGCTTCCGCCCAAAATCGATCCGAGGTCTTGTACTCATCGAGCATTGTTCTCGCCATCTCTATGAGGGTTCAGTTCTTCCTTTCGGCAACTCCATTTTGTTGAGGGGAGTAAGGAGCTGAAAACTCATGCTTTATGCCTTCTTCATCTAGGTACTCCTCAACTTGTGTGTTCTTGAACTTTGTGTCGTTGTCGCTTCAAATGTTCTTGATCGTCAATGAAAACTCATTTTGAGCACACTTGAAATTTTTCTTCAAAATTCCTTGTGTTTCTGCCTTATCATGTAAAAAGAAAACCCAAGTGAAGCGAGAAAAATCATCGACAATTACTAAACCATATTTGTTACCGCTGATGCTTATGTAAGCAATTGGACCAAATAAGTCCATGTGAAGTAGCTCGAGCGGTCTTGTTGTAGTCATGGCATTCTTAGCGGTATGAGGTGCTCCAACTTGCTTCCCGGCTTGGCACACGCTACAAGGCCTGTCTTTCTCAAAAACAACATCCTTCAAACCTCAGATGTGATCACCCTTGAGGAGTTTGTGAAGGTTCCTCATACCAACATGCGCTAGCCGTCTATGCCACAACCAACCCATGTTGGTCTTTGCAATCAAGCATGTGTCAAGTTTGGCTTTATCTTTGTTAAAGTCAACAAGGTAAAGCTTTCCTTTTAACATACCCTTGAATGCAATGGAACCATCACTCCTCCTAGAGACGGTCACACCCTCATTAGTGAACAAGCAATTATAACATTTGTCACATAATTGAGATATGGACATCAGGTTATAATCTAAGGAATCAACATGTAATACATGAGAAAGAGTGTGTTGTGGTGATATGGCAATTTTACCGGTACCGAGCACCTTTCCTTGACTATTGTCTCCAAAATAGATGCCCTCGCTTGGATCCTCATTTGCTTCATACTCAACGAACATCCTTCTTTCTTCGGTCATATGGTTGGTGCAACCATTGTCTAGCACCCATTTTGATCCACCGTAGGAATAGGCCTGCAAAAACAAATTATGCTTTGGTTTTAGGTACCTAAGCTTGCTTGGGTCCTTTTAGGTTAGTCACAAGGGATTTGGGTGTAACACCCTAAATTTTCACATCTTGCATTGCATACATAATCATGCATTAACCATTAGTAGGATAAAAGAAAAATAATAAAACATGCATCTACAAATATGTGTAGCAAAAAGAAGAAAAAGAAAATAATAGTTATAGCCTAAAACATGTAATAAGGAATAAGTATAAAAATAATAATAAATATATATATATATATAAGTATATATATAAATAATATATATAACAATATATGAAAATAGAAAAAATATATTAATAATATATGTTATAAAAATAATAAATAATAAATAATGAATATATAATATTAATAATATATATATAAAAGTATATATATAATAAATTATATAATAAAAGAAAAGAAAGAAAAAAGAAAGAAAAAAGAAAAGAAAAAGGCCAACCCGGCGGCCAGGCCAAGCGGCCCAGCCAACCGAGCGGCATCGCCCCAGCGCGCCCGCGCCCGAGGCCCCACGCCCGGGACCGCGTGGCCTCCGCGGCCTCCCGCCCCGACGCCGCCCGGGCTCCCGATCCCGAGCACTCGGCTCCCGCCTTGACCCCAACGCCCCCCGATCCCGTAACGCCCGCCCCGATTCTCCCGTCTCGCCCCGACTCCAGCGTACGCGCGGATCCCGCCCCGCCTCCCAACCGACTCGGCCCCGATAGCTCCCGCCGCCCCTATAAATACGACCGAAGGCCTCCGTTCCCAGCCGCCAGACGCAACCGCCGGTACAGAAGCAAAAAGGGAGTCCAGAAAGCTGCGCCCAGGGAAGAAAGAAAGAGAAAAAGAAGGGGGAGAAGAGGAAGAAAAAGAGGAGGGCACCACCGTTCGCCGGAGATCGTCGCCGACATCGCGCCGCCGTCGTCGTGCCGCCGAACGACTGTTGCGCCATCCACTTCGTCTACGCGTCGCATTTGTTCCGCGACCGTCAAGCCGTCAGATCTACGGTAGGCCATGTTCCCGATGCGAATTTTAGCGATCATATTGAATCTAATAGGCGTGAATTGATTTTAGTTGCACCATAAATTTTATTTCAGCAGCATTAATCCACCCTAAAACCCCCGTAAACTCATATGAACACGTATGAACTAGTCGCATCTAATTAATAAACGACCGTAGTAAATTAATTATTAAATTGTGCATGCATGCATGTCATTACATGTTGATTATTTTGTGTGCATTATGTTGAATTGTATATGTTTTCTTGTATGTATGATCACGCGTAGAGGAACGTGCTCAAGAGGCCGCGTACGAGGATTTCCAGAACCAAGACTTCGAAGCGCTTGAGCAACCCCATCCGCCGGAGCAAGGCAAGTGTCCTTGAAGCATATTGATCCTATTTTAAATTAAATGTTTTGTTTGCGAACTTGCATGCTTGTGTCAAATTGATGGGAATCCTATGGTAGGAAGTTTACTAGTTTTGTTTGACCACCCTTGCCACCTGGAATTTATGGTAGAGAGTCGGGAAGGGTTTTTACTTTTTGCTCCGCTTAATTAATTGGGATGGCAAACAACACTACACATTTAATTATGCATCATTGATATTCTGGTTAATGTGAACTGGTCAAATATGATGGGTGATCTAAGCAAGCCTGGTATGTGGATGGGTTGGATGTTATGGTGGTTCGCTTGCTTTAGATCTAAGGACCGGTTCATGCGAGAATATGCCAGGTCAACAGTGCCGCCACAAGGCCAAGTATGGGTGCGGCGTAGCTGAATAATTAGGAGCGCTGCTAGTATTGTATGGACCATTGGATGGCGCGGGGAATGGGAGTCGAGGAGGACTGCCCTGGGATCCGCATGGCACAGGAGGGGGCCCGTGGGTGGGAGAATAGAGATTCAAGCCTGCCGGTGAAACCTTAGTGGGCCCGTACATACTAGTAGTCCCTTTGAAAGGCTATTTTGTGATCTCTTGGCCACACACCTACGGAAGTGTGAGATGGCACAATGGAGGTTCCTTAGTCATCAAAGGGTGACGAAATCACAAACATGTGGGTAAAGTGGTACAACCTCTGCAGAGTGTTAAAAACTATCATGATAGCCGTGCTCCCGGTTATGAGCGCCTGGATGACCTACATGATTAGAGTTGGAATTGGGATGGTTATATATGGCTTGGTAATGGTTATGGGTTGGTAATGGTTATGGTTTATGGATTATGACCATGGATATGAATTTGAGTTATGGTAATTGGACATGGATAATGGTGATGTTGGTAATAATTGGATATGGGTTATATTTTGTTAACATGATGGTTATGATGGGATTGTTTCACATAGACATAGTATAATGCTTTTCAAATGTTTTACTGTACTTTTCAGCACTTAGCCATTATTACATTCGTCATTTGAACAAGCCACATGTCATACTTTCCACACTTGCTGAGTACGACATGTACTCACTCTTGCAATCCCCCCCAACAGCTACTGGAGACAATTGGGAGTACCCTGAGGATCATGTGGAGTACTAGGTTGCGTACCGCCGTCAATAGCCTGTGGATTGGAGTCGTGCTGTTTAGTTTATTTTCCGCTACAATTATTTAGAGTTTTATTATTCGTGAACTATTGGATTTTTGTAATAAAGTACTTATTTATTAGTTAAGACGTGGTTAAATTCTGTATACCGTTTGTGATGCAACCGTATATGTGTGATGAACTTCCTGGGCACACATATGCGTTACGCTTGGTTCATATTCGGAATCGGGTGTCACAAATTGGTATCAGAGCCGCGTTGACCGTAGGACGCAAGCCTAGGTAGAATGGACACTCTAGAGCACTTAGAAACACTCTTCTAATCTGCTATTTTCGAAAAAAAATTTGCTGCTGTTTTGTTCCCTTATTTTCAGCCGCAAAAAGTATTGATCGCTGCTGCGTTTTTGATAAAAAATTTCAGAAGTGAGCAATAATAAGTGCTGCTGTTTTGCTGCGTAAATTTCCGCGGAAAAAGTGTGTTTTGCCGCTGTTATGTGTGGGTAAAATTATTGTGTTGGTTGCTGTATTTTTTCTCTTTATTTTTCGTTCTTTTGGAACCGCTGCACCGCTCTTTTTCTGCCGTTTTAGCTGCTGAAATTTTCAGATTTGTATTTTGCTATTTCCTTTTTCCTCTAATGTATTCTTGTTTTCTGTAGATGGCCCGCACCAAGACAACCCCCCGTAAGTCGACCGGTGGACTTGTGCCCCCGCGTAGGTTGGCCAGTCGCTCTCCGGCCGTCGACCCCTGTCACCCCGTGGTGATCCGTTCTGACGGCAGAGCCGCAGGACAACTGCGACACCGTCTCCGTGCCCTACTCCGTGAGGCTGGCTACCGTCACCATAGCCTCTCGCTCTCCTACCACACCACTGGAGTGCAGCGCCCCGGCAGGAAGGAGTGGAGCTGCAAAATCTATATCTACTATGGTGATGAGTTGGTGAAGACCCACAGCAGTCCTGCTTGGAGGAGCTCCCGCCGATCTGCGGAGCAGGATGCTAGCTGGGAAGCAGCCACTTTTTGGAGCCACGCCCGCCGTTTCCATCTGGAGGACACGGTGCACGCCTTCGTCCCGCAGCGTCCTAGTGGCACTGCGCGCTTCGTTTCCAGGCACGTGGAGGGACCCCTAGACCTCCCGCAGTCTCGTCAGACTGTTGACGACATGGCCCAGCTCAGTGCCCGACTTCAGAGGGTGCAGCAGGAGATTCAGGATGGACGTGACCTCGCCCAGCGCCACGAGGCGATAATCAGGAGGTATCGTCGGATCACCGACGAGGATCCGGACGACTACACGTCCGACACCCCGACGTGGACCCCAGACTCTCCAGACCGTCGCAACGGTCAGCGTGAGTCGTCTTCTGAGGAGTCCTCTGACGAGGAGCCTTCCAGTGTGGCGTCTACCGCACCACCGCCGCCTGCTGCCTCATCACCCCAGGACCCACAGGACCCCGAGGACCCCGACGACGACGACGACGACGACGAGGACCTGGATGAGTTCCCGCTCGACGACGAGTAGTCCTCGACCTATGCCACGACTCAAGGATAGCCACACCCCCATTAGTTAAATAAGAGCGACGTAGATATACTTGTGTGACCTTGAGTTGTGTTACTTCTTTTAGGATTTTTGTCAATTTTGGTTGGTGCTTGTTTGAGTGCTTGTTTGCTTAGTAGAGAGTTGTGGAATGCTTCGGCAATTGTCCACATCCTCATAATATAGGTCTATATTAATAAAGGATTATTTAGTGTCACATACCTTGATGCATATAGTTGGGACGTTTCTTTCCAAATTCTAAATCCTTCTGTCCCCACCCTTCTTTCGCCAACAGATGGTGAGAACTCGTAACCAGAGGGATGCCAATGATGAGGAGGAGCGCAATGAAGTACCTCAGAACAACCAGGGACATGCTCATGGAGCTATCAATATTGAACATTTGTTAGCTATGCAGAACCAGCTCATGCAGACCATGATACAGACCATGGGACAGCTGCAAGCTGGCAACAACAATCAGCCTCATATACTGCCCCCGCCACCACCCCCGCCACATCACAACCATTTGGGAGAGTTCATGAGGACCAGACCGCGTACCTTTGCACAAGCCACAGACCCAATGGAAGCTGGTGATTGGCTGAAGTCCGTTGAGAAGAAACTTGCTATTGTCCAGTGCACTGATAGGGAGAAGGTTCTCTTTGCATCACATCAGCTAGTTGGAGCAGCCGCTGACTGGTGGGAAGCTCTTTGCAACGCTCATGATAATCAGGAGACAATCACTTGGGCTGAGTTTAAGCAGAGTTTCCGTTCCCACTATGTACCTGAAGGAGTTATGATACTGAGAAGACAAGATTTTGAAAATCTCAGGCAAGGAAGGATGAGCGTGAGTGAGTACCTCAACAAATTCACTCAATTATCAAGATATGCTCCAGAAGACATCAAAACTAATAGTAGGAAGCAGTATCTATTTATGAGGGGTCTCAACAATGAAATTCAAGTCCAGTTGCTCAATACCGATTATCCAAACTTCCAAAAGCTGGTTGACAAGGCTATTGTGGTTGAGAACAAGATTCGTGAGATGGAGCAGGACAACAAGAGGAAGATGTCACATCATGGACCGCAACAAGGAAGCAATGTTCGCCCCCGCTATGCACCACCTACTGCACCACAATACAACCCATCTGCTCCCGCATACCGCGCTGCTTATCCACCCCGCCCAAATCAGCCACCGCAGCAACGCCCCGCCATGCAAGCACCTCGCAACCCTGTGCCACCTGCGCCGCGTCCTAACATGGCGGCAAATGCTCAAAACCAGTTGCGCCCAAACTTCCCCAATGCTACGGGTGGTAAGACATGCTATGTGTGTGGAGAACCCGGACACTTTGCAAGTCAATGCCCCAGGAGAAACAATGGACCTATGAACAATGCACCCAGGCCAAATCACCCGCGACCAAATGGAGGAGCACCACAAGGCAACCGTGGACAGCAGAATTTTGCTCGTGGCAATGTGAATCATGTCTCTACTGAGGAAGCCCAGCAAGCTGATGACGTCGTGATTGGTATGTTTCTCGCTCCAACCCCGCTACTGTTTTATTTGATTCAGGAGCATCTCATTCTTTCATCTCGTCAAAGTATGTTGCCAAGTACAATTTGCCTATATCTCATATGAAGCAAACTATGCTAGTAAGTTCTCCTGGCGGAGAGATGAGGAAAAATATAGTATGTCCGAAAGTAAGCATTAAAATAAGGGGGGTAGACTTTCTCGCAAACCTCATAGTATTGGACTCCCAAGGAATAGACATAATACTTGGAATGGACTGGTTGAGCAAGCATAATGGAGTCATTCAATGCGCCGAGAGGATTGTGCAGTTGACAAGTGAACATGGTACACGCATCGAAGTTGAGGCAGCCCAACCTGCAAGAGGAAAAGCGATGCTGAATCACGTGGAAGAAGTGACATTGGAAAGCATTCCGATCGTTTGCGAGTACCCGGACGTGTTTCCAGATGAGTTGCCAGGTATGCCACCTGATCGTGACATAGAATTCGCTATTGAGTTGATACCCGGAACTGCACATATAGCTAAGAGGCCGTATAGGATGCCTCCTAAGGAATTAGCAGAGCTCAAGAAGCAAATTCAAGAGCAGCTAGAGAAGGGTTTTATACGCCCAAGTTCATCCCCGTGGGGAGCCCCAGTGCTCTTCGTAGATAAGAAGGATGGAACCCAGAGGATGTGCGTGGACTATAGGTCTCTCAATGAAGTGACAATTAAGAACAAGTACTCACTGCCCCGTATAGAGGATTTGTTCGACCAAATGAAGGGTGCCTGTATCTTCTCCAAGATCGACTTGCGGTCAGGATACTTCCAAATGAAGATTAGACCATCGGATATACCCAAGACAGCATTTCGGACACGATATGTATCTTATGAGTACACCGTCATGTCATTTGGATTGACGAACGCACCTGCGTACTTTATGTATCTCATGAATAAGGTCTTCATGGAATATCTGGATAAGTTCGTTGTAGTGTTCATCGATGATATTATGATCTACTCGAAGGATGAGAAGGAACACGAGGAACACTTGAGGCTTACTTTACAGAAATTGAGGGAGCATCAATTGTATGCCAAGTTCAGTAAATGTCAATTCTGGTTACGGGAAGTTTCTTTCTTAGGCCATATTATTTCCGGAGGAGGAGTATCAGTTGACCCAGGGAAGGTGAGAGATGTGTTTAAGTGGGAACCACCACAGAATGTTAAGGAAATTCGGAGTTTCCTTGGAATGGCTGGATATTATCGCCGATTCATCAAGGACTTTTCTAAGATAGCCAAGCCTATGACCGAATTACTCATGAAAGGGAAGGCATTCCGTTGGACTCAAGCTTGTCAGGATAGCTTTGAGGAGTTAAAGAAAAGGTTGACAACCGCGCCGGTGTTAGTATTACCGGACGTGAGCAAGAGTTTTGATATATACTCTGATGCATCAAGACAAGGATTAGGATGTGTGCTCATGCAAGAAGGCCAAGTGGTAGCTTATGCATCGAGGCAACTAAAGAAACATGAGT
This sequence comes from Tuctoria greenei, assembly GCA_036927565.1. Classification (NCBI taxonomy): domain Eukaryota; kingdom Viridiplantae; phylum Streptophyta; class Magnoliopsida; order Poales; family Poaceae; genus Tuctoria; species Tuctoria greenei. Next base: position 16,951,398 of record JAYESD010000006.1, read on the forward strand.
TGAATTATCCTACGCACGACCTTGAACTCGCAGCTGTAGTACACGCCTTGAAGATATGGAGACACTATGTTTTTGGTCACCGATGTGAAATTTATACGGATCACAAGAGTCTCAAATACATATTTACGCAAACGGATCTGAATCTGAGGCAACGCCGATGGTTAGAGCTCATCAAGGATTATGACGTGGGAATCAACTATCACCCAGGGAAGGCCAACGTAGTGGCCGATGCCTTGAGCCGAAAAGGAGTAAGTCATCAACTCACAGTTCAAGAACTGTCGTCCGAGTTATGTAAGGAGTTTGAATGGTTGAACCTTGGATTCATAAATGAGATGGGAACGATGGAAGTCAACCCAACATTAGAGCAGGAAATACGGGAAGGACAGACAAAGGACAAGGAAATACAGGAAATCAAGGAAAGGACCCAAGAAGGGAAAGAATTCAGTTTTGATGAGGACGAACAGGGTACCTTATAGCTTGGAAAGAGGATTGTGGTACCTAATGTCAGGCATATTCAAGAAACAATATTGAAGGAGGCACATGACTCGCCTTACTCAATTCATCCTGGTTGTACGAAGATGTACAAGGACTTAAAGACATGCTACTGGTGGGCCAGCATGAAAAAGGACATAGCCGAATATGTTGCACTTTGTGATGTGTGCCAACGAGTTAAAGCTGAACATCAAAGGCCAGCTGGACTGCTACAACCATTGAAGATCCCGGAGTGGAAGTGGGAAGAGATTGGTATGGATTTTATAGTTGGATTACCGCGAACTCAGTTTGGCTATGATTCAATATGGGTTATTGTGGATCGATTGACAAAATCAGCTCATTTCATCCCTGTCAAGACCACATATACCACCGCGAAGCTAGCAGAATTGTATATGGAACATATTGTGTGCCGACACGGAGTACCGAAGAAGATAGTCTCGGATAGAGGTTCTCAATTTACCTCCAGATTTTGGCAGAAATTGCATGAAGCAATGGGAACAAGGCTGAACTCCAGAGTTCGGCGTATCACCCTCAAACAGATGGACAAACCGAGAGGACCAACCAAATTTTGGAAGACATGTTAAGAGCATGTGCTTTAAAGCATAGGAAAAGTTGGGATAAAAGTTTGCCGTATGCTGAATTCTCGTACAACAATAGTTACCAAGCAAGTTTGAAAATGTCACCCTATGAAGCATTATACGGAAGGAAATGTAGGACTCCCTTGTTTTGGAATGAAACCGGAGAGAATCAAGTGTTTGGTCCCGACGTGTTACAAGAAGCTGAAAGGCAAGTCCAAATAATACGGGAAAACTTAAAGGTTGCCCAGTCTCGACAGAAAGGTTACGCTGATAATAGGCGAAGGAGTCTGACTTTTGAAGTTGGAGATTTTGTATACCTCAAAGTGTCACCTATCAGAGGTCAGCGACGGTTTAACGTCAAAGGAAAACTGGCACCACGTTACATCGGACCATTCAAGATTCTGGACAAGCGAGGAGAGGTAGCTTATCGACTTGAGCTGCCGATGTATCTCTCCGATGTACACGACGTATTTCACGTCTCTCAACTCAAGAAGTGTCTCAGGGTACCGGAAGAACAAGTGCCGATGGACGAGTTAGAACTTCAAGAGGATTTGTCCTATGTCAAGCAACCTATCAAAATTTTGGACATGAAGGAAAGGGTCACGAGAAATAAGAGGATCCGTTGGTGCAAAGTGCAATGGAAACACCATACGGAAGCCGAAGCTACATGGGAACGTGAGGAAGACCTGAAGGCGGAATTCCCTCACCTTTTCTCCACGCTATCGAATCTCGAGGGCGAGATTCACTTTAAGGGGGGTAGGTTTGTAACACCCTAAATTTTCGCATCTTGCATTGCTTACATAATCATGCATTAACCATTAGTAGGATAAAAGAAAAATAATAACACATGCATCTACAAATATGTGTAGCAAAAAGAAGAAAAAGAAAATAATAGTTATAGCCTAAAACTTGTAATAAGGAATAAGTATAAAAATAATAATAAATATATATATATATATATAAGTATATATATAAATAATATATATAACAATATATGAAAATAGAAAAAAATATTAATAATATATGTTATAAAAATAATAAATAATAAATAATGAATATATAATATTAATAATATATATAAAAAAGTATATATATATATAATAAATTATATAATAAAAGAAAAGAAAAAAAAAGAAAGAAAAAAAAAAGAAAAAGGCCAACCCGGCGGCCAGGCCAAGCGGCCCAGCCGACCGAGCGGCATCGCCCCAGCGCACCCGCGCCCGAGGCCCCACGCCCGGGACCGTGTGGCCTCCGCGGCCTCCCGCCCCGACACCGCCCGGGCTCCCGATCCCGAGCGCTCGGCTCCCGCCTCGACCCCAACGCCCCCCGATCCCGTAACGCCCGCCCCGACTCCCGCGTACGCGCGGATCCCGCCCCGCCTCCCAACCGACTCGGCCCCGATAGCTCCCGCCGCCCCTATAAATACGACCGAAGGCCTCCGTTCCCAGCCGCCAGATGCAGCCGCCGGTACAGAAGCAAAAAGGGAGTCCAGAAAGCTGCGCCCAGGGAAGAAAGAAAGAGAAAAAGAAGGGGAAGAAGAGGAAGAAAAAGAGGAGGGCGCCACCGTTCGCCGGAGATCGTCACCGACATCGCGCCGCCGTCGTCGTGCCGCCGAAGGACTGCTGCGCCATCCACTTCGTCTACGCGTCGCATTTGTTCCGCGACCGTCAAGCCGTCAGATCTACGGTAGGCCATGTTCCCGATACGAATTTTAGCGATCATATTGAATCTAATAGGCGTGAATTGATTTTAGTTGCACCATAAATTTTATTTCAGCAGCATTAATCCACCCTAAAACCCCCGTAAGCTCATATGAACACGTATGAACTAGTCGCATCTAATTAATAAATGACCGTAGTAAATTAATTATTAAACTGTGCATGCATGCATGTCATTGCATGTTGATTATTTTGTGTGCATTATGTTGAATTGTATACGTTTTCTTGTATGTATGATCACGCGTAGAGGAACGTGCTCAAGAGGCCGCATACGAGGATTTCCAGAACCAAGACTTCGAAGCGCTTGAGCAACCCCATCCGCCGGAGCAAGGCAAGTGTCCTTGAAGCATATTGATCCTATTTTAAATTAAATGTTTTGTTTGCGAACTTGCATGCTTGTGTCAAATTGATGGGAATCCTATGGTAGGAAGTTTACTAGTTTTGTTTGACCACCCTTGCCACCTGGAATTTATGGTAGAGAGTCGGGAAGGGTTTTTACTTTTTGCTTCGCTTAATTAATTGGGATGGAAAACAACACTACACATTTAGTTATGCATCAATGATATTCTGGTTAATGTGAACTGGTCAAATACGATGGGTGATCTAAGCAAGCCTGGTATGTGGATGGGTTGGATGTTATGGTGGTTCGCTTGCTTTAGATCTAAGGACCGGTTCATGCGAGAATATGTCAGATCAACAGTGCCGCCACAAGGCCAAGTATGGGTGCGGCGTAGCTGAATAATTAGGAGCGCTGCTAGTATTGTATGGACCATTGGATGGCGCGGGGAATGGGAGTCGAGGAGGACTGCCCTGGGATCCGCATGGCACAGGAGGGGGCCCGTGGGTGGGAGAATAGAGATTCAAGCCTGCCGGTGAAACCTTAGTGGGCCCGTACATACTAGTAGTCCCTTTGAAAGGCTATTTTGTGATCTCTTGGCCACACACCTACGGAAGTGTGAGATGGCACAATGGAGGTTCCTTAGTCATCAAAGGGTGACGAAATCACAAACATGTGGGTAAAGTGGTACAACCTCTGCAGAGTGTTAAAAACTATCATGATAGACGTGCTCCCGGTTATGAGCGCCTGGATGACCTACATGATTAGAGTTGGAATTGGGATGGTTATGGATGGTTATGGTTTGGTAATGGTTATGGTTATGGGTTGGTAATGGTTATGTTTTATGGATTATGACCATGGATATGAATTTGAGTTATGGTAATTGGACATGGATAATGGTGATGTTGGTAATAATTGGATATGGGTTATATTTTGTTAACATGATGGTTATGATGGGATTGTTTCACATAGACATAGTATAATGCTTTTCAAATGTTTTACTGTACTTTTCAGCACTTAGCCATTATTACATTCGTCATTTGAACAAGCCACATGTCATACTTTCCACACTTGCTGAGTACGACATGTACTCACTCTTGCAATCCCCCCCAACAGCTACTGGAGACAATTGGGAGTACCCTGAGGATCACGTGGAGTACTAGGTTGCGTACCGCCGTCAATAGCCTGTGGATTGGAGTCGTGCTGTTTAGTTTATTTTCCGCTGCAATTATTTAGAGTTTTATTATTCGTGAACTATTGGATTTTTGTAATAAAGTACTTATTTATTAGTTAAGACGTGGTTAAATTCTGTATATCGTTTGTGATGCAACCGTATATGTGTGATGAACTTCCTGGGCACACATATGCGTTACGCTTGGTTCATATTCGGAATCGGGTGTCACATTGGGCACCCACACATGAGACTTGGTGTTCCCATGGCGTGGCCCAACATAATGAGCATAAAATTTGCCAAAATTGCTTCTCATTAATACATAAGATGCATCGAAAGCTCTAAATAGCAACTGTTGTTGTTTATTGACAGGACTACTCTGGGAGATCGGACTTGTCCGAAGCACCGGACTTGTTAGGATCCCGACCGGACTAGTCTGGTGATCATGCGTGTTGGATTCATTAATTTTGGATTTTTCCAGTTTGAGAGGGTCTTCCGTTTACAAAGGCATTGCTCTCCTTGTTATTCTTGTGGCTTCTAGCATGTTGCTTTTCACCATAAGAGTAACCAATGACATATTTGACATTTGGAGGTCTTGTGACCAAGTATGCACTACGTGCATATTTGATCTTCTCTTTGTCAAATATGCCATTTTTTGAAGGATGTTTGTCCTTGGTAGAGGTTGACTTGTCTTTCAAGTTGGTGTCAACTTTACCACATGTACAAGTAGAAGCAACTTCAGTTTTAATGGGTTGAGAAGGTGAACTTGAAGAGGATGAAGGGTCACCTTGCTTGAGTGACTCAACTTGCACTTCAAGGATCTTGTTAACCTTGATTAGGTTAGCAAGTTCATCCTTGATTGTAGCATTTGAGTCGCTTAACTAATTCAAGCTCTAGTGACTTGCTTCGCTCCTTTTCAAGTTCTAGAATCTTGTCAAGTTCAACATATTCCTCCTTTTGGGAGATAATCATGTCTTCTTGACAATGTATCAACTTCTCCTTCTCAACAAGTTGATCAAGTAAAAATTTCATTTTTGTGGCTGTTTTCTTATCTAACCCAATGATCATATCTTCATTATCACTATTAATTTCACTATCACTGGAATAGGAATGCACGGAAGAGGGTTTTGTTGTTACCTTGCGTTTACCTTCCTTTGCCATGAGGCAAGTGTCGTTCCCCTTCCATGTGCTGAGAGTAGGGAAGAGAGTGGACTTCTTGGATCTCTTTTCGATGGCTATGCTAGCCATCTCCTCATCTTCTTTGGATGAGGACTCATCATTTGAGTCCCATTCTTTCCCAAGATGTGCTTGTTCAGCTTGCTTCTTTTTCTTGAAGAATTTCTTGGGTTGAGGCTTCGCTTCTTTGGTCTTCTTCTTGTTCTCTTCATATGGGCACTCAACTATAAAGTGGATATACTCACCACAATTATAGCAAGCCCGCCTCAACTTTGGTTTTGATCTTTCCTTATACTTTCCTTCACTTGATTTAGCACCTTGTCTCTTCTTCATCATTTTTTTGAACTTCTTCATGAATAGTATCATGTCATCTTCATCCAAGTCGCTGCTCTCATCGTCATCGTCTTCTTCTAGTTGAGCTTCTCAAGCTTCTTTAGACAAGGGCTTAAGGGTGGACTTTAGAGCGACCCCTTTCTTCTTTGTCGACGTGAGATCGGCAATTTCCTTAACATGTTTGGCTTGTTTTTACATCATCTCAAAGTTGATGATTTTCCCAAGTAGCTCATTCGGGGTCATCTTCTTGTACCTGGGGCTTTCTCGTATCATCGAGCACAAGGTAACATTGCGAGGCATGAAGGCTCTAAGAATGAGCTTCACTACCTCGTGGTCGTTCCACTTCTTGCTTTTGTATGCTTGCACCTTGTTGATGTCCTTAGTCAGTTGTACATGTCTTGTGGTGACTCATCTTCTTCGATGGCGAATCTTCCTAGCTCGCCTTCAATCATCTCGATCTTTGCTTCTCGCACATGACGATCGCCTTCATGTGCGGTTTGCAACATATCCCATATCTCCTTCGCGATCTCGAGTCCATCCACCTTTGTAAACTCATCCCGACTGAGCGATGAAGTAATGACTGCAGCAGCTTGGGCGTTTTGATGGATCGCTTGCTCTTGGCTAGGTGTGAACTCCTCATCATCATCAGAGATATCTATTCATGTGCATACTATGTGCCACAAACTTGGATTGAGAGAAATCAAATGCATTTTCATGTTTTGCCTCCACATTGAGTAGTCATTGCCTTCAAAGTGTGGGGCTTTTCCAAGTGGAATAGATAGATAATGATTATTGTTAGAATTTAGGCGATCATAATTAAAAGGATATCGGGAGTAGTCGGTGTGACTGCTCCCCTTCTTTTTTCTCATCTTCGGTTTTCACCTTTCCCTTGGAAAGGGTTTTCTTCCTTAGGAGTGCCTTGAGTTCCAGCGTCTCCTCATCGTCATCCTCGAAGTCTTGAATGGCCTCGAGGAGCTTCTCCAATTTTTGGTTCTTGTCTTCATCAACCTTCTCTTGGTTGTTGCTCTTGTGTACGTCCTTCATGTCCGACATGATCTCTTCGAGCAATTAGTCTCCTTCTTGAAGAACCTGACTCTGATACCAATTGAATGTGGCCTAGAGGGGGGTGAATAGGCCTTTTTGATTTTCTGTCGGAACCTGCAACACTTGACAACCAGATCAAATCTCGAGAAATCGGACTAGTCCGGTCAAGTGCGGACTAGTCCGGTGAGTACCGACTGGGTTAATCAAATTTGATCGATTAACTTGGTCCTAGAATGTAAGCAGCGGAATTATACTTGTAATTTAAGTGTTGAACTAGGGTGTATCACAATTTAATCTTAAACTCAATGTTTCAATGTAAAGTGAACACGACTGATCGAAACCCTAGATATACATATATATATATATATAATATATATATGAAATGTAAGAACAATGAGCACAAACGAAGAACACAATGATTTTATCCCGTGGTTCAGTTCCCACAGAGGCAACCTACATCCACGTTGAGGAGTCCACAAAAGGATCGGGTCTTCTCCAACCCTACCCTCGTCGGATTGCCACGGAGGCCAATCCTCTTCACTTATCATCAAGAGTAAATAACCGAATTCAAGGGTCCTTCTCACACGTTGAGGGCTCCCCAAGATTACAACAAGAACACCACCAAGAACACACTCAAAAGATCATAATGAACACCACAGGAGTGTGTTAGGGAATCAAACCAAGAGCTCAATGAGTGATGAATCGTGTCTCTCCAATGATCCAAAGTGTATCCTAAAGGGATTGATCTTTGTTGCTTTTGATTTCGTGGAGAGATGTGTTTTTGAGGCTCTTGGGAGGTATGACGGCGTAGGGGGTCGAGTGATAGAAAGATGGGCCGTGTACACCTATTTATATGGGGTTCCCAAAAGTTACCGTTAGGGTTTAGGAATATCGTACTAGTCCGTGGTGGACACCGTACTAGTCTGGTATGCTATGTGTAGCAAACCCTAGGTGTCCCGAAATATCGGACTAGTCCGGCTAGAAGCGGACTTGTCCGATTTCGCTTCTGGAAATCTTCGGACTAGTCCGGTGGATATCGGACTTGTACGGAAACATGAAACCTTAAGTGAATAGGGGACAAGTCCGCACTTGGAGGACTTGTCCGATATAGGTCAGAGGGTTTTTCGGACTAGTTCGTGCTAATATCGGACTTGTCCGATTTTGTGCAACTTGTGAAGTGTTTGGAGGACTAGTCCGCACTGGGGAGGACTAGTCCGATTCTAGTCGGAGAGATATCAGACTAGTCTGTGGTGATATCGGACTTGTCCGATCTTGTGCAGAAAGATATCGGACTCGTCCGGTTTCAGTCGGACTAGTCCGGTCCTGTATAAACTTGTGCAATGTGTGTGATTATTTGTGCTTGAGCTCTTGGGGTGTGTTTCCTTAACACACTCCATACACAATGATCTACTACACTTGTTCCTTGAGCTCTTTTCCACATTGCTCCTCATTCTCCCTTCTTTTTGGCACCTTGCTTATTTTCTCATTAGAACATGTGCTCATCTCAACAAAGTGGTTAGGATCTCATTTGCTTGTCATAAATCATCCAAAACCCACAAGGGATTCCTAGATGCACTTTCAGTTTACAACTCCAACGAATCAAGGGTTTTGGAGGCAACACTTGGATTTTGATGATCTAGGGTTGAACAAGAACTTGAAGGTGACTTGTTGATGAAGAACGAAAACTTGATGGAGATCTTGATTACTTGATCCTCTTTCATTTCCTCCTCTCTTATTCTTGCTTTGGATCTCCTTCTCCTCCTTGGTGGTGGCTCCCACGAACTAGGGTTTGGGTGTGTTTCGAAAGTGGCAAAAGGATGCAAAGTTGAGATGTGGGGTTTTTTATATAGAGGTGGAGGATTAGGGTTTGATGGAGGTCGGTTTTAGAGAGGGTGGAGGCCAGTGTGGGGTCCTACATGGGCTCCAAAAGGGTTAGACATGACGTCATTAGGCCCTACTTAAGGTAAAAACCAAAAACACATCATGGAACAAAAGATCAACTCGGAATCGCGATCTCTGGACAAGTCCGCGCTAGGCTGGACTATTCCGATCGCTAGTCCGAGAGGAATCAAATAAGTCCGGACTATATCTGACAAGTTCAAACTTAGTCAATAAAAAAACGGATGAGTATGGCCAAAATAGGACAAGTCCAATTTTAGTCAAAGAGGAACACGGACAAGTCCGCTAGATATCGGACAAGTCCGGACAAGCCTAGGGACTTGGCGAAATTTCAAGGAATCGGAATACCGGACTAGTCTGCAATATACCGAACAAGTCTGAAATCTGTACAGAGAGAAAAACGGACTAGTTCGCAGGAAAACAGACATGTCCGAAACGGGTTTAGAGAGGAATTTCGACTAGTCCAGAGCAAACCGAACAAGTCCGCACTTCTCAGGCTTTTTAAGCACGGTTTTGCTTCTAATTCATTTTAAACTTGTTCCTTTTTATGTGGATTATTACTAAACATATTTAATGATGTATGCAATGCATGATGCATGAAAATGAAGGTGTTACAAACCTACCCCCCATGAAATGAATCTCGCCCTCGAGATTCGACGTAGAAGGAAAGAGATAGAGAAAATCCTTCTTGAGATCATCTTCCAGCTCCCAAGTTGCCTTTGATGCTGTGTGATGCTTCCATTGAACTTTACACCATCTAATAATCTTGTTCCTTGTGACCCCCTCCTTGGTTTCCAAGATTTTGACCGGTCGCGGGCATAAGTCAAATCTGCCTCTAGTTCCAATTCTTCCATTGGCACTTGTTCTTTCGGTACCCTTAAACACTTCTTGAGCTGGGAAACATGAAAAACCTCATGTACATCTGAAATATGTGTCAACATCTCCAACTTATATGCTGCCTCTCCCCGTTTCTCCAAAATCTTAAACGGTCCAATATAGTGAGGTGCTAGCTTGTCTCTCATATTAAACCTCTTATGACCTCGCATGGGTGACACTTTAAGGTAGACGAAGTCTCCCACTTCAAAGGCTAGTTTTCTTATCCTATTGTCCGAATATCCTTTTTTTCCTTGATTGAGCATCTCTTAAATTTTCACGAATAATCTGAACTTGTTTCTCAACTTTTTGCAGCATGTCAGGTCCAAACACTTGATTTTCTCAGGTCTCATTCCAGAACAAAGGTGTCCTACACTTCCTCCCATATAGTGCTTCATAGGGTGACATTTTCAAACTTGCTTGGTAACTATTGTTATATGAGAGTTCCGCATATGACAAAGCTGTTGTCCCAACTTCTTCCATGCTTCAAGGCACAAGCTCTTAACATATCCTCTAAAATCAGATTGGTCCTCTCAGTTTGTCCATCCGTTTGAGGATTATATGCGGAGCTAAAATTCAATCTTGTTCCCAATGCTTCATGCAATTTTTGCCAAAACCTGGAGGTAAATTGAGAACCTCTATACGACACTATCTTCTTTGGTACTCCATGCAAACATACTATTCTTCCCATACACAGTTCAACCATCTTCTCCTCATTAAAGGTGGTCTTGACGGGAATAAAGTGAGCTGACTTAGTTAACCGATCCACGATTATCCATATGGAGTCATAACCGGACTGGGTACGCGGTAAACCAACTATAAAGTCCATTCCAATCTCTTCCCACTTCCACTCATGTCGGTACCCTGGAAACCGTACACCCCTTGAGGTTACAAAGATCTCAAAGGAAAGTCATCTACTTGATTTAAAGACCTTCGGAGGCCCACATGTCAGATATAACCGGACCCGCTTCTCCAACATGGTTAATCCCAGGGTCGCCACGTGTACTATAAAACCGGAGCTACCACCCACAAGGGGGAAGCTCCGGGCTATGTACCGAAATGGCACCTCCGGACTTAACCCCAGACCGAGAGAAGCTCCGGATCTGACACGTGTCAGGTAGCTCCGGAGCTTCCTGTTTCCCACAGTATGCTCCGGAGCTACCACGTGTCCAACCGTCGGATCTTCAGTCTCTAACCTCCGGAAGACTCCACAACGGCTTCGAATCTTCAAATGGGAATCAAGGACTTCAAGACCCGATTAAGTGTCATTAATACCATATTAATGACACACGATCGGATGACCTTAATTACCAGTAACGGTGCTGTCAAAGCCCATTACTCGGTCGTTAAGGACAATTAAATGTGTTGAATAAGTGTCAATACTAGTAACCGCCGGGGCCACATGTCGGGCCAGGCTAACTTGTAACGGCCTGCCCTTGTACTATAAAAGGACAGGTCGACGACGGACTCTACACGCTCAGTGACGCTACACACACGCCATTGAGACTCGTCACAAGCTCATACAGATAATGCAACACCAACACACCCGTGGAGTAGGGTATTACGCTCAGGCGGCCCGAACCACGTAAATTTCTGTGTCTCCTGTGCTATTCATAATTCACCTTCTTGAATCTCCGCGCGCCCACACCGAACGTCAAACTCCTCTAACACTTTAGTAGTGTTGGGAGATCTGCCGGATCCAAACCACCGACAGTTGGCGTGCCAGGTAGGGGGCGCTTGAGATTTCGAGAATGGTGAACTCAGCTGCTGGATCATCCAACGGTCACCCTGCTGCTCAAGCTGCTGGAGGCAATCCCTCCAATATGCAGCCACCAGTAGGGGCTTCAGCACCAGCAGGAGTCACACTTCCACCACCGCCGCCTCCACCAGCAAATCAAGCTGGACAGCGCGATGGTGCACCGGCGTCAGTCACTGCGTCGGGAAATCATGACAACCCAGAACACGCGCTCCATGCAGCGCGTGCTCTTCTCCAACATCCACCACCTCTGGATGCATCCCGGGATGCACTGGAGCAGTGGAGAGCTGATGTGGAACATTTGGTTGCAGCAGCAGCCGATCGCATCAGCAACCAGGGTCCTCCTCCTCCAGGACGGGCCCCATCACAGCGACGGACCTTGTCTGGCAGACTTGGTCCGCATGTGTCCAACAATAGGAGACGTGCAGCGTCACAGCAGGTGACGTTGTTGCCCTCCAGGGCACGACGCACCCACACGGTAGCCAGGCTTTCGACTCATGACCTCCGGGCGGAGCTTGATCACCGATACCGCCAACAGGACGGCCGAGTCCATATTGAGCGTGCTCGTGAAAGACGAGAAGCTCAGGACGTTCTTGCTCCTGAAGGAGTGGGAGGAGGCTGTTCAGCCCTGGCCATGCATCTGCGTATGTTCAGGTGGCCACAGAATTTTCGGCCTCACCTGCCGGAGAAATTCGATGGGACTATCAATCCTGTTGAATTTCTTCAGATCTACTCCACTGATATCTTGGCAGCTGGAGGAAATGAGGTCGTAATGGCCAACTATTTCCCAGTGGCTTTGACTGGGACCGCCAGGTCCTGGTTTATGAGCCTTCCACCCAACTCCATCAACAGTTGGGAGGAGTTGTGCCAGCAGTTCAACGCCAACTTCGGGAGCTCAAACACCCGACCAGGCACTGAACTGGACCTTTTTGCAGTCGTGCAAAAAGGGGGAGAATCCCTGTGATCATTCATCCAGAGGTTCTCTCAGGTACGAAACACTATCCCTTCTATCTCTAGCGCCTCTGTCATTGTGGCATTCAGACAGGGTGTACGGGATAAGAAGATGATGGAGAAACTGGCGATCAAGGAGATCACTAGTGTCACGGAACTCTTCAGTTTGGCCGATAAATGTGCCAGAGCTGCGGAGGGCCGTGAGATGCACTCCAAACCAACTCCGGAGGATCACAAGAAATCCTCCAAAGGAGAAGCCACTACCTCCGGGAGTGGCAAAAAGAAGAAGAAGACCAACGGCAAGAAGAAGCCGTCGGCCGGTACATCCAATATTGCAGCTGCTGCAGCTCCGGGTGGCCGGGGGCAACTCCCCGAGAAGCGACCTCGACCATCTTCTGAAGACGGTGGCAAACCCAAAGGTGGTGTCCAATCCACAAAACGGGCAGCCACAGTTTGGAAGACTGCCGGGAGGTCCAAAACCTCACCAAGCGCTACAACAAGCGCCGGGAAGAAACTCCTTTCCGACAGAGGGAAGGAAAACAAATAGTCGATGAAGCTCCAGCTGAAGAGGAGTTAGGTTTTCAGGATCCCAAAAAAGTCCTGAAGGCCGTCTACACCTCCGTCGACGATGATTCTGACGTCTCTGACAACGAGCGTTGGAAGACCATGAACACCATTTTTGGTGGATCATGGGACATCACCTCCCGCCGCGTCATCAAGACTATGTGTCGGGATATGGCTGTTGTAGCTCCTACAGTCAGGCCGGAGCCTCATCGGAAGTGGATGGACACAACCATCACTTTTTATGCTTCGGACTTCCCTCGGAGCATGGTTGGAGCAGGTCAGTTACCTTTGATGGTATCTCCTACCATCAATAACATCCAGCTCCACCACGTCATGGTAGACGGAGGTTCGGGGCTTAACCTCATAAGCTTTGAAGCTTTTACCAAGCTTCAGCTCTGACCTTCGGATCTCCACCCCTCCCGAACTTTCTCCAGAGTAGGTCCGGGGGCCATTACCCCACTCGGAGCTATTACTATCCCAGTTACCTTCGGGACACGGGAGAAGTACCGCACCGAGAAGTTGGTCTTCAACGTCGCTCAGATCAACTTACCCTTCAATGCCATCTTGGGTAGGCCTGCCCTGTACAAGTTCATGGCAGTTGCTCGTTATGGCTACCTGGTGTTAAGGATGCCAACTCCAGTAGGCGTTCTTCGGATCCGCGGAGATTGTACTGCTAGAGTAACTGCACTGGAAGAACTCCATGCACTTACCACGGCACAAGAGGAGGACTCCAGGCAGGAGCAAGCTCCAAAACCCCCGAGAATTCGTCAACGAGGCTCGACTTCTGCACCTCGTGTGCAGCCAAGCGGCGATACCGACATTCCCGTCAAAGTCGTCCAAATTGGTTCCGATGCCGCTCAGACCACCCGTATATTGGGGTGATTGAACGACAAATAGGAACTCGCGCTCATCACTTTCCTCTGGGCTAATGTCGACGTGTTTGCCTGGCAACCGTCACAAATGCCTGGGATCCCCAGGGAAGTGATTAAGAACAGTCTGAAGATCTACCCCGATGCCCATCCTGTGCATCAGAAGCCTCGGAAGCAATCTGTGGAGCGATAGAACTTCATTCGACAAGAAGTGAAGAAGTTGCTCGAAGCTGGGTTCATCCGAGAAGTCTTCCATCCAAAATGGCTGGCAAACCCAGTCGTTGTGCCCAAGGCCGGCGGGAAGCTTCGGATGTGTATCGACTACACCACACTAAATAAGGCATGTCCAAAAGATCCATTCCCACTACCTAGAATAGATCAGATAGTGGATTCCACCTCCGGGTGTGAATTACTGTGTTTCCTAGACGCATATTCTGGGTATCATCAAATCAGAATGTCTAGGGAAGATGAAGAGCATACCTCTTTCATCACAGTAGATGGATTGTATTGTTATACAGCCATGCCTTTTGGTCTCAAGAATGCACCTTCAACCTTTGTACGAGCTATGTACAAAACCTTTGAAGATCTCATTAGAGACATAGTGGAAGTGTACATTGATGACATCGTGGTCAAGGTCAGGAACAAGGAGTCACTTCTCGACACCTTGAAGGTTGTCTTCGATAAGCTGCGGGTTACCCGCACAAAGATAAACCCTGACAAGTGTGTCTTCGGGGTTAGCTCCGGAAAACTTCTTGGTTTCCTGGTAAGTCATCGAGGCATAGAAGCTAATCCGGCGAAGATCAAGGTCATTGAAGACATGCGGCCACCAGCCCGCATCAAAGATGTCCAAAAGCTAATTGGATGTCTAGCAGCCCTCAGCCGGTTCATTTCAAGATTGACGGAACGGGCACTCCCCTTCTTCAAGTTATTGAGGAAGTCCGGACCATTCCAATGGTCTGAAGAAGCAGAAAAGGCGTTCCAGGAGCTAAAACAGTTCCTCACCACCCTACCAACTCTGGTAGCTCCGAACCCTGGTGAGCCTTTGTTGCTTTATATTTCAGCTACTGGCGAAGTCGTCAGTATGGTTTTGGTTGCGGAGAGACCAGAACTACCTCATACTCAGGAATTCAGACCCCTTCGGGAGGGTCCGGAGGTTCCTGAAAGCGAGTCTGGGTCCCAGCTCCCAGATTCGAATCCACAAGAAACCACTTCAGAAGATCCAGACCCCTCCGAGAGGGTCCAGGTCACTTCTGAAGAAGCTCCGGGTTCCTCCAGCCAGAACCCGGAGGTCCCCGAAGAAACTCCGGATCCCTCCGGGAGGATCCGGGTCAGTGAAGAGGAAGCTCCGGGCCCCTCTGGGAGGGTCCGGACCATTCAGCGCCCAGTATACTTCATTAGTGAAGTACTACATGATGCCAAGACTCGATACCTAGAGGTGCATAAGCTGCTCTATGCAGTTCTTATTGCCTCCAGGAAGCTTCGCCATTATTTCCAAGCTCACAAAATCTCAGTGGTAACCTCTTACCCACTTCGAGCAATCTTGCATAATCCCAATTCAACTGGGAATATTGCAAAGTGGGCAGCGGAATTGGCTGAGTTCAATCTCGAATTCATTTCAAGGCAAGCAGTGAAGAATCAAGCATTGGTAGACTTCATGGCAGAATGGACCCCCTCTCCATCAAACCCTGGGGGCCCCAGTGAGCAGAAGCTGGAACACGAAGCTCCGGTCTTCACTGAGCCTCATTGGACCCTCTACTTCGACAGCTACATGCAAAAGCAGGGGGCCGGAGCTGGAGTCCTTCTCCTCGCACCAACCGGGGAGAAGGTGAAATACATGGTACACCTTGACTTCAAGGCGACCAACAACATGGCGGAGTACGAAGCACTCATCTACGGACTAAAGGTGGCGCTGTCATACGGTGTCAAGCAACTGCTGGTCAAGGGAGATTCACAGCTCATCATTAAGCAAGTAAAGGGTGAATGCTCCTGCAACAATCTCCAGCTAGCTGCTTACCTCCTTGAAGTCCAGAGGCTTCAGAAGGACTTCGAAGTCCTAGATCTCCACCATGTCCAGCGTGCCCACAACGCTGAAGCCGACGAACTCTCGACGAAAGCGTCAACCGGAGCTCCGACTCCTGACAGAACTTTTGTCCGCAGGTTGTCAAAACCAACAGCTCAGCCTGCCGAACTGAGCGAAGGGGGCGAGATTAGCATCCCGAAGCTGACGGTCCCGATGGCCCTGTTACCATGGCAGCCATCAAGGGTCGTAGGTGCTGCCGGAAGCTCCGAGCAACCCAGCACGCAAGACTCAAAAGCTCAAGCTAGTTCCGATGCATGGATCTCGGAGATCCGGAACTACTTGAAAGACAACATCCTTCCTGACGATGATGTATCCGCTGATGGGTAGTCAGATTGGCTAAAAGATACACGTTGGTAGAAGGGGATCTCTACCGGCGCGGTGCCAACGGCATCCTAATGCGGTGCATCACAAGGGAAGAAGGTTGCGAGCTCCTCGCATAAATCCATGGAGGCGAGTGTGGGAACCACGCGTCTTCCCGCACGCTGGTTGGTAAAGCCTTTCGGCATGGCTTCTACTGGCCTACAGCACTCAGGATGCAACTGAGCTGGTGAAGAAATGTGAAGCATGTCAATTTCATGCAAAGCAAATTCACACACCGGCTCAGCCCCTACAAATGATACCTCCTACATGGCCCTTTGCTGTGTGGGGGATGGACATCTTGGGACCTTTCCCAAGAGTCGTCGGAGGTTACAAGTTCCTGTACATCGCCATTGACAAGTTCACCGAATGGCCGGAAGCAACTCCAGTTGTGACAATCAATAAGCAATCTGCTATCAACTTTTTGCAGTCCATTGTCTGCAGATTTGGAGTCGCAAACAAAATCATCACTGATAATGGGACCCAATTCACAAGCTCTGCATTTCAAGGATATTGCGAAGACCTCGGCATTCAAGTTTGCTACGCCTCCGTAGCTCACCCAGCAAGTAATGGCCAAGCCAAGAGAGCAAATGCTGAAATCCTTAAAGGACTCAAAACGCGCACCTATGAGCGCTTGAAAAAACATGGTGCCAACTGGATTGAAGAGCTTCCGCCCACTCTCTGGGCCAACAGGACATCTCCAAACCGGTCAACTGGAGAGACACCCTTCTTCTTGGTGTACGGAGCTGAAGCAATCCTTCCTCCGGAAATCACATTGGGTTCACTCCGAGTCCGGACCTTCGACAAAGCCGCACAGGACCAGCTCCGGCGTGAAGACCTAGACCTTCTTGAGGAGGGAAGGTGCCAAGCAGCTGTTCGGAATGCCCGATACCGCCAAGCCCTTCGGCGTTATCATCAGGAGCATGTACACAATCGACAGCTCGAGGAAGGCGACCTGGTGCTACGGGGAATACAATCCAGAGAAGGGTTAAACAAACTCTCCCCCAGCTGGGAGGGACCCTTCTGAGTGATTAAAGTACCCCGTCCCGAGAGCGTTCGCTTGGCTACCGAGGATGGGACACCTCTCCCAAATCCTTGGAACATTGAGCACCTCCGTAAGTTCTACGCTTAATATCACGGAGGTGAGTCTGTAGTAACTTGAGGCGTATGTTATAGAGTCATTGTACAGAGTCGGGTAGTTCCTCCGGGAGAACAGCCGGACCTTTCCCGAAAGGTCCGCAAAGTTCATGCAACACTTGTCACAGTCTCAGGACTAAAAGTGTGGCTAGCTACCCTGGGTCAAACGAGAAATGAAACACGCTTAGCCTGGTTCCGTACCCTAAGAGTGTACTTGTTTCCCCTGTACCCCGGACCTATAATGAAACACATCTTCATGTGAAACAGACTCCACGTGCATTTATTTTGTACAGGCTCAACATTTTTTATTTTTCTCTTTCTTGTCTATAACAAAGACGTGCAATTCTTAAGAAATTTTAGTTCGACCAGTTTATATACGATACGAGTTGTATTGTCAATTCTTTTGGATTCAAATATTGTTCATAGCCAACTCGCCTGAAAGCCGCCAAGCCAATCTAGGGCTGGAGTGTGATATCGACTTAGCCTGGTCAAGCACCCTAAGTACGCCACTCTACCTACACCCCGGCAGGCCGAAGTAAGGCGGGTCCATGTACAGTTGGATCTGGAAGAAAAGACAACGCATTCGGTTGTATTTAGAATCGCGTTTGACTTAAAATCTTCTTGAGAATCGTAAGCCGCGATGAAGTTATAGACAAGAAACGAATTTTACTATTTTTCTTGGCTTAAGTGTGCATGAAAAATAAAAATCTACGTTGATGGAGAAAAGTCGGAGCTAACAAAGCTCCGACTCCCCTAGGTGGCTTGTAATCAAGATCCGGTAAAGCTAGGGGGGCCAGCCGTCGACGCTGAATAAAAGATGGTGAGAAGACCCCGCAAACGGAGTCTGCTGCCAACAAACTAATTGTTGGCAAAGGTCACTGCCGGAGCTACTAAGCTCCGACACCCCGGAGGACTAACTATCGATGCTCTACGCGTTGATACAGACTATTGCCGGAGCTACTAAGCTCCGACGATAGACAATGTCGGAGCTTCTAAGCTCCGACAACCTCAGGGGGCCTTCACTATCGAAGACTTCAGACCTAAATTCTACAAGTTCGGAGCAAATGAGTCTTCAACAAAACGCAATATCCTCTTGGTACATGTTCACAATCAAATTGTGTACATCTACCAGGGGGCCAAGTGAAGACAAAAGTGTTGAAGACAAAAAAGTGAAATTCACAAAAATTTGGGGATTTCATTTATCTGGAGACAAGGGATTACATCTAGAGACAAGGGATTACAAAATTGAGGAAGAAGAAGAGAAAGTACAAGTGAGAACTGCAAAGATGGTCCTAGACCCTATGAAAGAATTGGGCGACCTTCTGGGCAACCTCTGATACGTTGGCTCGGACAGCTTCGCCTTCTCCTTCAACCGGACCTTCAAGCACCGGGTCCAGAGGAAATTGGGAGTTCCGGCTGGTGTAGCACGTCAGCACATATTCTGCGACGTTCTTCGCCGGGGATTGCCCCTCAACCTCCAATTGATCCGCGATGACATCGCCCACCTTGGAGAGTTTGCTGCCTGCCGAGCTCAACGCCTGCAACGTCAGGTCCGGCTCTGGCTCCGGATCATCCGGGCGCACGGGGCTGAAGCCCATCGGTGTCAGCGCGTCGTTGGCCTTGCCCAGGAACTCCCACATCTGTAGGGAGTCCACAGTCCTCAAGTCCTTTATTTCTTCCAGGGATCTTCTGGCCGCCACCAGTTCAGAATTCTTACGGGCGAGGTGCTCAACTTCTTTGGCGTTTTGCCGAATCTTCTCAGCAACCCGCTTTTCGAGTTTTCCGAGCTCCTCCTCCTGGAGGTGGATCTTGTTCCAGCGGTCGACCAGGTCTTTCTCTCTGCCCCTCACTTTCTTCTCCCTGGCAGTAAGGGCACACTCTTGCTCATAGAGTTCCTGCCCTCGCACCCAGGCCTTCTCCTCTTCCTCATGGCAGCGCTCTACCAATTTCTTGGCACGCTCCTCGAGGCCCTTGTTAGCTAGAGCCACCTTCTCGGTGAGCTCCTCCTCCCTCCTCAGGACGTCATCCCGCAGCTCTAGGAGTTTCTGCTCTTCATCCTCGAGCCGTTTCTCCCTCTCCTCAAGTGCCTCCCGGCGCTTGATGAGTGTAGTATTAATAGCCACAAGCCTTTCTTGGCATTCATCGGCCGCACTGTTAGCTGCTTTGGTCTGCTCATAGATCTCCCGGGATTGAGCGTCGAGGGCACGATTCATACTCTCCCTGTCATCCAGTAACTTGCCCCAGTACTCTAGGCGGATCTTCTCCCGCTTGATCCACTCTTTGTCATCCGCTAGCCTCGACTGCGCCAGCTTGGTCTCGAAGTAGAGCCGGTTACGCCACCGCCTAAGGGTTTGGCGCTCCTCTTCAAGAGCCTTGCTGTCGTGGAAGAAGGCCAGTTGGACTTGACGCAGACTGGAACATGCGTTGTCAATAGACAGTGACAACATGATAGGTTCCGGACCTGCTGGGGTCTTCTCCGCCGGTTCCAGCGGGTTTTCAGATACAAAAATTGGGTCCCACTCCACAAGAGTGGTCCCCTGAGTCTCCATGGCACTAGGGCCGTCCTCCGGGATGGCCTCAGTCGCCATCGAGGAAGGCCCTGCCGCCAGGTCTTCGTTCACCCCCTAAGGCAGGGGACCAGCGACTTCGCTTGGGCACTCCGGCTCGGCCGTGGGTACCTCCGACGTCGTCACTTCTGGAGCAGGGGCCGCTGCTGGCTCCGGTCTGGGCACCTCCTCCGATGGGGGCTCAGGCTCCGACGCTTCTTCAACAACTGGCTCGAGAGCTGGAAGATCTTCAGCATCGACCGGCTCTGCGGCCGGAGCTCCAACAATGACCGGCTCTGCGGCCGGTACTTCAGAGGTAGCCGGCCCAACTGTCGGAACTTACTCAGCTTTCGGTGCGCACGCCAGGGTTCCAATCACCTCTGGCTCAACTGCCGGGGCTTCGACAATTTTCGGCTCTGAGGCCGGAATTACTGCTTCCTCCGGCTCAACAGCCGGAGCTTCCATCATCTCAGCACCAGGACCCGGAGCTTCAGCCTCCAGGACAGGTGCCGCTGGCGCATCTTCTCTCCCTTTGTCCGGTGCTACCACGGGAGTCTCTGGGGATGATTCGAGGTCCATGACCACGACAGCTGGTGCCGGAGCTATCGCAGCTTCAGCCACCACTTGGGGCGGCATCGGGACAGGAGCAAAAGCTTTCGCCCCCACAGCTTCAGTTGTTGTGGCTGAGGGTGGAGCCTCACTCCTCTTCTTGGGAACGCTGTAGATGATGGACGAAGAAACTTAAAAAAGCAATCACTACAACAAAACAACTGTCCAAGGTAAAGATTAAAAAATTACCTTGGGAGGCTTCCGCACCAGCTTGCGCGGAACCTCTTTCCCGGGCATTCAGGGTTGGTCATAGCCGGCGTGGAAGCTTCGGAAGGCCCCCCGGAACTCGTAGCAGCCACATGCGTTTCCCTGGTTGAGGCTCCCCTCGATCGGGAAGAACTTCCGGACCTGGAGGCCTCAACCGGCCCCGGTGCTAGAGTCGCATGCCCGGAGCTAGCTCCCCGGGAGGATCCCACTGCGGGTACAGTCGCCGCGGTCGAAGAAGACCTCCCCCTCCGGGGAGAAGGAGTCGATGCAGAGGTGGCAACCCTGACGGACCTTCTGTCGGCATGCTGTAGCTTCCTCTTCCGGCTCAAGGGTTCGTCCGCCGACTCCTTGCCCTTGCCGACGAATTCGACCCTCGGCTTCGGGGCAGGGCCACCTTCGGGCACTTCAGGGATTGCCACCCTGGTGGTTGATCTTCTCTCGACGACACCAAGGTCATCAAGTACTCGCATCTTCCGCTAGAGCTCCCTGCTGAACTCAACTTCCACGTTCAGAGGAAGAAAAGCTGATGGCAGAGTCAGATCATCACCCTCGACGTCGATGCCGTGCTAGAACTTCTTGATATGAAACTCCAGGGTTGTCCCCACCATGTTGGACTTCAGCCCAGTCTCGACCCGGTCGTCGTCCATCACGCTGTTGAGGGCCCAAGCGAGTTTTTCTCTCCTCTTCAGCGGTGCCCACCTGTTGACCAGGAAGTTACAAAACACCACTTGAGGGGTTAATCCCCCCTCCACGCACTGGCGGATCCTGGACAGAACAGGGTTGAAGGCGTCCGCCAGCACCAGAGCTTCACTCCAGATCGTCGTGTCAATGTTGGGGAGGCCTTCGGGCAGCTCCAGCCTCTCGTGCTCCTCCACCCGGATGACTATCCAGTCCTTCTTCCAGTCATCCCACTTCCCAGAGGGAAACGACCGGAGGTACTTGAATGGGCACTTCTTTCGCTTCACGAAGTAGTAGAAGCCAAGGTACTCATTGCTCCTACCGGTGGTGTGGACGGTGAAGAAGGCCCGGAAGAGTTCAATGCAGGGGGGATGCCCACCCACATCTCACAGAAGTGGACAAAGATAGACACGAGGATAATGGAGTGAGGGCCAAGGTGGTATAGCTGCAGACCATAAAAGTCCAGCAGCATCAGGAAAAAGGAAGAAAAAGGTGGGATCAACCCCACCATGGCGTACGAGGAGAAGTACACCATTTCGCCGGCGTGCTCCTTCTCAAACGGGAGCTCTCCCCCGGCGCGAACCGAGAGGTTGAAGAAGTTCGAGGACCATCCCATGAGGGTCCAGACCTTCTTCAGGTCACCGTCGGTCTTCAAACGGCTTTCGCGGAGACCTAACTCCATCGCGGCACAGCAAGGCAAGAGAGGAAAAGCGAAGCACAAGTTGGGAGTTTGAGCGCAAGAACAGATGAGAGGCGTAAAGAACTCCCGACGGTGCGTGCTTTCCTTCTTAAGTAAGCCCTCGCAACGCTTGGATGGAAACCGCAAGGAAGTCGAAGATACCATTCAAAAATTCCACCCAGCCGATGACAAGGGGGCCCGGGACCACCCCGACGATCAAGTCGAGGTTTTTACCCAGGCGAACGGTTGTCATCATGAGGTGGGAAACCCGAAGGCGGCGGCCTGACAAGGCGCACGGAACCGATACGGTTTTTTGTATCGGGAACCGGCGACCTTCAATTGCGTGAGATCCGCACGCCAAAGATCTCATCTGCCGCACGCGGGATACGCCACGCGGCGAGGATTTAACTCCAAACCCTCGCCAACGGCACTTCTGATGACTTTTGAAGACTCAGTTCAAAAGTCACGAGGATGGACCCACCTCCGACGGAATGACTTCACCCAAGGGGTCTTCCCCAGAGGTGGGCCCAGGGGGCCACTGTCGGTACCTGGAAACCGTACACCCCTTGAGGTTACAAAGATCTCAAAGGAAAGTCATCTACTTGATTTAAAGACCTTCAGAGGCCCACATGTCAGATATAACCGGACCCGCTTCTCCAACATGGTTAATCCCAGGGTCGCCACGTGTACTATCAAACCGGAGCTACCACTCACAAGGGGGAAGCTCCGGGCTATGTACCGAAATAGCACCTCCGGACTTAACCCCGGACCGAGAGAAGCTCCAGATCTGACACGTGTCAGGTAGCTCCGGAGCTTCCTGTTTCCCACAGTATGCTCCAGAGCTACCACGTGTCCAACCGTCGGATCTTCAGTCTCTAACCTCCGGAAGACTCCACAACGGCTCCGGATCTTCAAAGGGGAATCAAGGACTTCAAGACCCGATTAAGTGTCATTAATACCATATTAATGACACATGATCGGATGACCTTAATTACCAGTAATGGTGCTGTCAAAGCCCATTACCCGGTTGTTAAGGACAATTAAATGTGTTGAATAAGTGTCAATACTAGTAACCGCCGGGGCAACATGTTGGGCCAGGCTAACTTGTAACGGCCTGCCCTTATACTATAAAAGGACAGGTCGACGACGGACTCTACACGCTCAGTGATGCTACACACACGCCATTGAGACTCGTCACAAGCTCATACAGCTAATACAACACCAACACACCCGTGGAGTAGGGTATTACGCTCAGGCGGCCCGAACCACGTAAATTTCTGTGTCTCCTGTGCTATTCATAATTCACCTTCTTGAATATCCGCGCGCCCACACCGAACATCAAACTCCTATAACACTTTAGTAGTGTCGGGAGATCTGTCGGATCCAAACCATCGACAACTCCGGAACCTTTAATGGCTGCAATAAACCGGTTGGCCTTTGGTGTTCAGCTTTGACCCGTTGGCACACATCACACAAGGCTAGATATTCAGCTATGTCCCTTTTCATGCTGGCCCACCAATAACATGTCTTCAAGTCCTTTTACATCTTTGTACAATCGGGATGAATTGAGTAAGGTGAGTCATGTGTCTCCTTCAATATCGTTTCTCGGATATGCTTATCATTGGGCACAACAATCCTTTTTCCAAGCCATATAGTACCATGTTTGTCTTCATCAAATCTGAATTCTCTCCCTTCTTGGGTCATTTCCTTGATTTCTTGGATTTCCTCATCCTTGGTCTGACCTTCTCAGATTTCTTGCTCCAAGGTCGGATTTAACTCCATTATTCCCATCTCATTCACAAATCCAAGGTTCAACCATTCAAACTCCTTGCATAGCTAGGATGGCAGCTCTCGGACCGTGAGCTGGTGACTTACTCCTTTTCTACTCAATGCATCGGCCACGACATTGGCCTTCCCCGGGTGATAATTGATTCCCACATCATAATCCTTGATGAGCTCCAACCATCTTCGTTGCCTCAAATTCAGGTCTGTTTGTGTGAATATGTACTTCAGACTCTTGTGGTCCATATAAATCTCACACATGTGACCAAGAATGTAAAGTCTCCAAATCTTCAAGGCATGTACCACAGCTGCAAGTTCAAGATCGTGTGTAGGATAATTCTGCTCATGTTTCTTCAATTGCCTCGATGCATAGGCTACCACTTGACCTTCTTGCATGAGCACGCATCCAAGTCCTTGTCTTGATGCATCACAATAAATATCGAAGCTTTTGCTCACGTCTGGCAAAACTAACACAGGCGCGGTGGTTAACCTCTTCTTTAGCTCCTCAAAACTATCTTGACAAGCTTGAGTCCATTGGAATGTGTTTCCCTTCATTAACAGTTCCGTCATTGGCTTGGCTATTTTTGAAAATTCATTGATGAACCTGCGGTAATATCCAGTCATTCCGAGAAAGATCCTTATTTCCTTGACATTCTGTGGTGGTTCCCATTTCAACACATCCCTCACCTTTCTTGGGTTAACCGATACTCCTCCTCTTGAGATGATATGACCGAAAAATGACACTTCCCTTAACCAAAACTGACACTTGTTGAACTTGGCATACAATTGATGCTCTCTCAATTTCTACAATGTGAGCCTCAAATGCTCTTCATGCTCCTTTTCATTCTTCGAGTAGATCATGATATCATCAACGAACACCACGACAAACTTGTCCAAGTACTCCATGAAGACCTTATTCATGAGGTACATAAAATAGGCAGGTGCATTTGTCAATCCGAAGGACATCACGGTGTACTCATAAGATCCATACCGTGTCCGAGAAGTTGTTTTGGGTATATCCGACGGTCTTATCTTTATTTGAAGTAGCCTGAACTCAAATCAATCTTGGAGAAAACACAAGCACCCTTCATCTGATCGAACAAATCCTCTATGCGGGGCAAATTATACTTGTTCTTGATTGTAACCTCATTGAGAGCTCGGTAATCCACACATATCCTTTGGGATCCATCCTTCTTGTCCACGAAAAGTACGGGCGCTCCCCAAGGTGAAGAGCTTGGGTGGATAAAACCCTTCTCTAGTTGCTCTTGAATTTGCTTCTTGAGCTCCGCTAACTCCTTAGGAAGCATCCTATATGGCCTCTTAGCTATAGGTGCAGTTCTAGGTATTAAATCAATAACGAATTCTATATCTCGATTAGGTGGCATACCTGGCAACTCATCTGGAAATACATCTAAGAATTCACACACCACTGGAATCTCCTCAATTGCAGCACCATTCATGTGATTCAACTCCAATTGCTTCGGTGCATGTTGAGTTGTTTCAACCTCGATGCTGATCCCCTCCTCATTGGTCAACTTCACCGTCTTTGTGGCACATTCAGTGACTCTATTGTGCTTCCTCAACCAGTCCATACCAAGTATAATGTCCAATCCTTGAGAATCCAAAACAATGAGGTTGGCAACAAAGTCTACCCCCTTACTCTAAGGCTTACTTTTACTATATTTGTCCTCATCTCTCCTCTAGGATATTTAACCAACAATGTATACTTCATATGAAAGATAGGCAAACTATACTTGGCAACATACTTCGATGCAATGAATAAATGTGATGCTCCAGAATCAAATAACATAGTCGTCGGGTTGGAGTTTTAGAGAAACATACCAATGACCACGTCATCTGCTTGTTGTGCATCCTCTGTAGATACATAGTTCACGTTGCCACGTACCAGGTTTTGCTATCCACGATTGTCTTGTGGCACTCCTCCATTCGGTCTTGGGTTCTGTCTTGGAGCATTTCTTCCTTGACCAAGGCCTGACTTAGGACATTGAGATGCAAAGTGTACCACCTCACCACAAGTATAGCACGACCTTGCCGCACCAGTATTGTTTCAACGATCTTGATTTTGAACATTTGCACGAAAGCTAGCGCGAGGCGCATATGGCATTGGAGGCCTAGGTGCTTGCATGACGGGGCGCTGCTGCACAAACTGAGGCTAAGCTGGACGAGGTTGATAACCAGGGCATTGAGAAGGTGCGAGGGTGCTGTAATATGGCGCATTGGGTGGTGCAAAGCGAGGGCGTACATTGCTTCCTTGTTATTGTCCTTGATATGGTGCCTTCCTCTTAGTTTCTTGCTCCATCTCATGAACTTTGTTCTCAACCACAATTGCTTTGGCCACAAGCTTCTGAAAGTTTGCATAATCATAGTTGAGCAATTGTCCCTGGATCTCATTGTTCAAGCCTCTCATGAACAAGTATTGCTTCCGGCTGTCCCGGCTGACATCTTCAGGGGCGTGCCTTGAAAGTTGAGTGACCTTATTGATATATTCACTCACACTTGACCTTTCTTGCCTCAAGTTCTCAAATTATTGTCTCTTTCGGATCATAACACCTTCCGTCACATAATGAGAACGGAAGCTCTCCTTGAATTCAGCCCACATAATCCTCTCATGGTTCTCATGAGCATTGCATAAAGAATCCCACCAATCCGGAGCTGCCCCAACTAGTTGATGTGAAGCAAATAGAATCTTCTCCTGATCATTGCATTGGACAATAGCTAGCTTCTTTTCCACAGACTTGAGCCAATCATCGGAGCGGGGGGTTGGTAGCCTAAGCAAAGGTTGGTGGCCTAGTCCTCATGAACGCTCCCAACCTGTTATGAGGCGGTGGGGGTGGCGGCTGTGAAGGCATGTGGGGCTGATTGTTGTTTCCAGCTTGCACTTGTCCCATAGTCTGTATCATGGTCTGCATGAGCTTGTTTTGCATAGACAATAGATGCTCAAGGTTGGTAGCTCCTTGGGCAGGTCCCTGGTTATTCTGAGATGCTCCATTGTTCTCTTCCTCATCATTGACATTCATCTGGTTGCGAGTCCTCGCAATCTGGAGAAAAACAAGAGAGAAGAACATAGAAAACATCCCCAACTATATGCATTAAGGGATATGAAACTAAGCAACTACCTATACTAGCCTATGTGGACATGGAAATTCTTAAGCATCCCACAATCCTCTACTAAGCACACAAGCAACATATACATAGCAATCAGCACACCAAATAGGAACACAACGCTTCCTGAGTGCTCCTATGTCCTCTGAAGTGTACATTCTATCTAGGTTGTGTCCTAAGGTCAACCTGTGGCTCTGATACCAATTTGTGATACCCGGTTCCGAAAATAAACCAAGTGTAGTATATGTGTGTCCAGGATGTTTAAGACACATACACAAGTGATTCACAAAAGATAAACAGATAATTACCACAGCTCAAATTATTAAATAAGTACTTTTATTACAATATTCAAAGAATCCTCAAATCACAACTCTAATGAACATTATTGAACTATAACTGCAGTGGAAATAATCTAATTAAGCCAACTAAGCAAACTAAGCATAAAGGGTAGCGCGGTTCCAAGCAACACCACAGGCAAAGTTGACGGCAGCACACAGCCTAGAACTCCTCATTAACGTCGTGATACTTCCAATCCTGACCTGCAACTGTTGGCGGGGTAATTGCAAGAGTGAGTACATGTCGTACTCAACAAGTGTGAAAAAGTATGACATGTAGTTGATACAAATGATGACAATAATAAAGGCTAAGTGTTGAAAGGTACATTAAAACATTTGAAGAGCGGTATATTATATGTATGTGAAGTAAACCCATCATATACCACAATGATTATTATAACATAAGTCAATATTACATATCCATCACCATTATACCAGATTTTACCATTACCATTAATCATATCCAATACCATAATTCAATCCATAACCAGCCATAACCATATTATTAACCATAACCAGTACCAAACCATTCCAATACCAAAACATAATCAAACCATCCCAAATCCCAAGTTTCCCTCTAATCATGTGAGGGTCCAGGTTGCTCATGACCGGGAGCACGACTATCAAGATAGTTTTTAACACTCTGCAGATGTTGTACCACTTTACCCACGTGTTCGTGATTTTATCACCTTTCGGTGACTAAGAATCTCCCTTATGTCGTCTCACACTTTCATTGGTGTGTGGCCAAGAGATCACAAAATAGCCTTTACAAAGGGATTACTAGTATGTACAGACCCACTGAGGTTTCACCGGTGGCGATGCCTCCAACCGAGGACATCTTCAACCAAGGCCCCCCTCTTGTGCCATTCGGATCCCAGGGAGTCCCGCCACAAATCCAAACCCAATCTGACTCTCCTTCTCCGATGCGCCAAACGATCCATGCAATACTAGCAATACCCTAGTTAATCAGTTGTGTCGCACCCATACTTGGCCTTGTGGTGGCACTGTAAATCCTGGATGGTCGCTCCACGAAATGGTCCTTAGATCTAAAGCAAGTGAAACCACCATAACATCCAACCCATCTACATATTATGCTTGCTTAGATCACTCATTACCATGTTACCATTATTCATTAGTGTACATTATCAATTATCTCAATAATCTATAATTAAGTAACTTTGTTGTTTTCCCATCCCAATTAATTTGAGTGAGGCCAAAAGGTAAAAATCCCTTCCGGACTCTCTACAACATATTCCAAAAGACAAGGATGGTCATACAAGACTAGTAAACTCCTATCCTGGGTTTCCCATCAATTTGACACAAGCATACAGTTTTGCAAACAAAACATTTAAAAACAAGATCAATATGTTCAAGGACACTTGCCTTGCTTTTGGGCTTGATTGGAATCAAAGACTTCAAAGTGTTGGCGCTGGAGGTCTTCTGCAGCACCCTCTAGCACAAATCCGTCTAATCCGCGCAACGAACATACAAGACAAGAATCACAATTAATAGATGCTCATATGTTACTCAATATGACATGGCATACATGATTAATGCAAATGCAAAGTGAAACGAGTTAATGAGGTACTATTAATGTTTACTAATCATTTACAATGGTTATTAACAACTTTTTAACAGGTTCAAGTTGATTCAATTAAATTCAGAATTAATCTAACAGTAGTTGGATCTACAGGCCAGACAAGTCTGTTGTAGGGTCGGACTAGTCCGCCCTATGCAGAACCAGCGAGCTAAGATTTTCTAGATCGACATGAATTTGGAGAAACGATGTTGAATTCACGTGAGAAATAGAAAGTAGAAGGTATACCAGGTGCTTAGAACTCCAAAGAATCAACGGTTTTGGAGGCAACACTTGGATCTTGATGATCTAGGGTTGAACAAGAACTTGAAGGTGACTTGTTGATGAAGAATGAAAACTTGATGGAGATCTTGATCACTTAATCCTCTTTCGTTTCCTCCTCTTTTTTTCTTGCTCTGGATCTCCTTCTCCTCCTTGGTGGCGGCTCTCACGAACTAGGGTTTGGGTGTGTTTCGAAAGTGGCAAAAGGATGTAAAGTTGAGGTGTGGGGTTGTTTATATAGACGTGGAGGATTAGGGTTTGATGGAGGTCGGTTTTAGAGAGGGTGGAGGCCGATATGGGGTCCCACATTGGCTCCTAAAGGGTTAGACACGACGTCCTTAGGCCCTACTTAAGGTAAAACCCAAAAACACGTCGTGGAACAAAAGATAACCTCGGAATCGCGATCTTCGGACAAGTCCGCGCTATGCCGGACTAGTCCGATCGCTAGTCAGAGAGGAATCGGATAAGTCCGGACTATATCGAACAAGTTCGAACTTAGTCAAAGGAAAAATGGACGAGTCTGGCCAAAATCGGACAAGTCCAATTTAGTCAGAGAGAAACACGGACAAGTCTGCTAGATATCGGACAAGACCGGACAAGCCTAGGGACTTAGCAAAATTTCAAGGAATCGGAATATCGGACTAGTCCGCAATATACCGGACAAGTCCGAAATCGGTATAGAGAGAAAAATGGACTAGTCCGCAGGAAAATGGACATGTCCAAAACAGGTTCAGAGAGGAATTCGGATTAGTCCGGGGCAAATCGGACAAGTCCGCACTTCTCAGGCTTTTTAAGCGCGGTTTTGCTTCTAATTCGTTTTAAACTTGTTCCTTTTTATGTGGATTATTACTAAACATATTTAATGATGTATGCAATACGTGATGCATGAAAATGAGGGTGTTACATTTGCGTCGCACTTCAGCAGGATATGATTCAATATGGGTTATTGTGGATCGGTTGACGAAATCAGCGCATTTCATTCCTATCAAGACTACCTATATAAGAGGACAAATCAAATATTGGAAGACGTGCTAAGAGCTAGTGCGCTAAAGTATGGAGGAAGTTGGGACAAAAGTCTGCCATATGCTGAATTCTCCTACAACAACAATTGTCAAGCAAGTTTAAAAATGTCACCATATGACGCATTGTATGGGAGAAGGTGTAGAACCCGTTGTTTTGGAATGAGACAGAAGAAACTCAAGTATTTGGAAGTGATGTAATACAAGATGCTGAAAAGCAAGTTCAGACAATCCGCGAAAACTTAAGAGCTAATCAGTCAAGACAAAAAAAGCTACGCGGATAACAGACGAAGAAGATTAGCTTTTGAGGTGGGAGACTTTGTATATCTACAAGTGTCACCCATGCGAAGTCACAAGCGATTTAACATCAAAGGCAAGTTGGCACCTCGCTATATTGGACCATTCAAGATTTTGGACACACGTGGAGAAGTAGCGTATAAGTTGGAGATGCCAGCACATATTTCTTATTTTCATGATGCGTTTCATGTTTCTCAACTCAAGGAGTGTTTGAGGGTACTGGAAGAGCATGTTCTGATGGAAGAATTGGAGCTTGAGGAAGATTTGACCTATATGAAGCAACCTATCAAAATTTTGGAAACCAAGTAGAGGGTCACTGTGACGCCCGGTTCCGAAAAAATGAACCAAGCTAACGTATATGTGTGCCCAGGATGTTCATCACACATACACGAGTGCAATCACAAAAGAGTATACAGAAAATTACCACTAGACAAGATTAATTAACCAAATTTTATTACACAAACCAGATTATCCTCGAATACAAGCTCTAATAAATATTAATGACAAGTTCAACTAATGCAGCGGAATTAAACTAATTAAGCAAACTAAGCAACTATGCAGCATAAGCGACAGGGTATGTATGCGCAGCTCCAATCAACACCACAGGCAAAGCTGACGGTAGACACGGCCTAGAACTCCGCATTATCGCCATTAAACTCCCAATCCTGACCTGCAACTGTTGGGGTGGGGGATTGCAAGAGTGAGTACATGTCGTACTCAGCAAGTGTGGAAAGTATGACATGTGGCTGATTCAAATGACGACGATAATAATGGCAAAGTGCTGAAAAGTACAGTAAAACATTTGAAAAGCAATATATTACATGTATGTGAAATAAACCCATCATAATCATAAGTAATACCATAATACCAGTCCACAATTCACCATCCTCATCCATAATTCCAGATTTCACCATTGCCAATAACCATATTCAATACCAAAAATAAATCCATAACCATCCATAACCATTACCAAACCATAACCATCCCAATTACCAATTTCCCTCTAATCATGTAGGTCATCCAGGCGCTCATAACCGGGAGCACAGCTATCATGATAGTTTTAATTAACTCTGCAGAGTTTGTACCTCTTTACCCACGTGTTTGTGATTTCATCACCCGTCGGCGACTAAAGAACCTCCCTCATGCCAATTACACTTCCTTTGGTGTATGGCCAAGAGATCACAAAATAGCCTTTACAAAGGGATTACTAGCCTATTCAGACCCTACTGAGGTTTCACCGGTGACGATGCCTCCAGCTGAGCACATCTTCAACCAAGGGCCCCCTCTTGAGCCATTCGGATCCCAGGGTAGTCCTACCAAACATCAACAAACCCAATCCGACTACCCCTTCCCCGGGCATCCACAATGTTCCAAACAGCACTAGCAAAGCCCTAATTAATCAGCTACGCCGCACCCATACTTGGCCTCGTGGTGGCACTGTAGTCCTGGCTTATTCTCGCATGAACCGGTCCTTAGATCTAAAGCAAGCAAACCACCATAACATCCAACCCATCCACATACTAGGCTTGCTTAGATCACCCATTACCATATCATATTTAACCAGTTCATGTTAACCATAATCTCATCCATGCATAATTAAATTGAGTGGTATAGTTATTCCCATCCCAGTTGATTAAGCGAAGCAAAAAGGTGAAAAGTCCATCCCGACACTCTACCATAAATTCCAGGTGACAAGGGTGGTTTAACAAGTCTAGTAAACTCCTACGTATGGATTTCCCATCATATTGACACAAGCATGCAAGTTCGCAAACAAAACATTTATTTTAAAAACAGGATCAATATGCTTCAAGGACACTTGCCTTGCTCTTGCTATTGATTAGGGTCAAAGCCTTCAAACTCTTGGTGCTGTAGATCCTCCGCAGCACTTTCTAGCGCAAATCCGTCTAATCGACACAATAAACATTCAAGACAAGAAACACAATCAAAGAGTGCACAAATATTACTCAATATGACGTGACATGCATGATTAATGCAATTGCAAGGTAGAACTTGTTACTAGATTGATTTTAATGATCACTAACTAGTTCTAATAGCTTTTAACAAGTTTATACAGGTTTGGAGTTGATTAGATCAAATTTTAGAGTCAATTCAACACAATTTAACCAGAAAGATCGGACTAGTCCGCTAGGGACCGGACAAGTCCGCACTCTGCGAGATCAGCAGATTAGGGTTTTCTAGATCGACGTGAATTTGGAGATTAGGGGTTGAATTCACGTAGGGAAAAGAGAATAGAAGGTATACAAGGTGTCTAGAACTCCAATGAACCAAGAAACTTGGAGATAGCACTTGGATCTTGATGATCTAGGGTTGGTGATGAACTTGGAGATGAATTGGTGGTGAAGGACGAAACTTGGTGGAGATCTTGATCCTCTTTCGTTTCCTCCTCTTCTTCTTCTTGTTTGGGATCTTCTCCTCCCTCCTTGATGGTGGCTCCCCACGAACTAGGGTTTGGGTGGGTGGAAAAGTGGCAATTAGATGTCAAACCAAGGGGTTGGGCTGTTTATATAGAGGTGGAGGCTAGGGTTAGATGGATTTCGAGTTTGGGATGAGTAGAGGCCGGTTTAGAGTCCCACATGGGCTCTAAAAGAGTTGGGCATGACGTCCCTAGGCCCACTTAACGTGAAACCCAAGAAACAAGTCATAAAACAAAAGGTCAATCTCGGAGTCATGAAATATCGGACAAGTCCGGAAAGGACGGGACTAGTCCGAAGTCGTCCAGAGAGGAAATCGGACAAGCCTGGCCAAAAATCGGACAAGTCCGATCTTAGTCAGAAAGGAAAATGGACAAGTCCTCTAGAACACCGGACTAGTCCGGACAAGTCCAGGGACTTAACAAATTTTCAAGGATTCGTGGAATATCGAACTAGTCCGCACAAGATCGGACAAGTCCGAAGTTGTCCAGAGCCAAAATCGGACTAGTCCGCAGCAAAAACGGACAAGTCCGTTTTTAGACAGAGAGAAATCAGACTAGTCCTCAGCAAAACCGGACTAGTCCGCACTTTCCTACATTTTAAGTGCGGTTTTGCTCCAAATCAATTTTAAACTTGTTCCTCTTTATGGGTTAATGTTAAACATGTATATGAATGTATGCAAGGCATGATGCATGAAAATGAGGGTGTTACAAACCTACCCCCCTTAAAATGAATCTCGCCCTCGAGATTCGACGCGGAAGAGAAGAGATAGGGAAATTCCTTCTTGAGATCATCCTCCAATTCCCACATCGCTTCTTTTTCGGTGTGGTGCTTCCATTGAACTTTACACCATCTAATGACCTTGTTCCTTGTGACCCTCTCCTTGGTTTCCAAGACTTTGACCGGTTGCTCGGCATACATCAAATCTTCCTCTAGTTCCAATTCTTCCATTGGCACTTGTTCTTCCGGTACTCTCAAACACTTCTTGAGCTGGGAAACATGAAAGACATCATGTACATCCGAAAGATGAGCTGGCATCTCCAACTTATACGCTACTTCTCCTCTTTTGTCCAAAATCTTGAATGGTCCAATATAGCGAGGTGCGAGCTTGCCTTTTATGTTAAACCTCTTATGACCTCTCATTGGTTACACCTTGAGGTAAACAAAATCTCCTATTTCAAAGGCTAATTTCCTTCTCCTATTGTCGCATAGCCCTTTTGTCTTGATTGGGCAGCCCTCAAGTTTTCACGAATTATTTGGACTTGCTTTTCGGCTTCTTGCAACACATCCGGACCAAATACTTGAGTTTCCCCTGCTTCATTCCAGAATAAAGGTGTCCTACACTTCCTCCCATAAAGCGCTTCATATGGTGACATTTTCAAGCTTGCTTGGTAACTATTGTTGTATGAAAACTCCGCGTATGGCAAGCTTTTGTCCCAACTTTTCCCATGCTTTAAAGCACAAGCTCTTAACATGTCCTCTAAAATCTGATTGGTCCTCTTGGTTTGTCCATCCGTTTGAGGATGATATGCTGAACTAAAATTCAACCTCGTTCCCAAAGCTTCATGCAACTTTTTGCCAAAACCTGGAAGTAAATTGAGAACCTCTATCCGAGACTATCTTCTTCGGTACTCCATGTCGGCACACAATATGCTCCATATACAATTCTGCTAGCTTCGCGGTGGTATATGTGGTCTTGACAGGAATGAAGTGAGCTGATTTTGTCAACCGATCTACAATGACCCATATTGAATCATAGCCATACTGGGTTCGCGGTAATCCAACTATAAAGTCCATACCAATCTCTTCCCACTTCCACTCTGGAATTTTCAATGGCTGCAATAACCCTGCTGGCCTTTGATGTTCCGCCTTGACTCATTGGCACACGTCACACAATGCAACATATTCGGCTATGTCCTTTTTCATGCTATCCCACCAATAGCAAGTCTTCAAGTCTTTGTACATCTTCGTACAACCTGGGTGAATCGAGTAAGGCGAGTCATGTGCCTCCTTTAATATTGTCTCCCGAATATGCTTTACATTAGGCACAATGATCCTCTTTCCAAGCCATAAGGTACCATGTTCATCCTCGTCAAATCTGAATTCTCTCCCTTCTTCGGTTCTTTCCTTGATTTCCTTGATCACCTCATCTGTGGTTTGTGCCTCTCGAATTTCTTGCTCCAAGGTTGGGTTTAATTCCATCATCTCCATCTCGTTTACAAACCCGAGGTTCAACCGTTCAAACTCCTTGCATAGCTCGGATGGTATCTCTCGAACTGTGAGTTGATGACTTACTCCTTTTCTACTCAAAGCATCGGCCACTACATTGGCCTTTCCCGGATGATAGTTGATCCCCAAATCATAATCTTTGATGAGCTCCAACCATCTTCGTTGCCTCAAGTTCAGATCCGTTTGTGTGAAAATATACTTCAAACTCTTATGATCCGTATAAATTTCACACCTATGTCCAAGAATATAGTGTCTCCAAATCTTCAATGCATGTACCACGGCCGCGAGTTCCAAATCGTGCGTGGGGTAATTCTGCTCATGTTTCTTCAATTGTCTTGATGCATAGGCGACCACTTGACCTTCTTGCATCAATACACATCCAAGCCCTTGTCTTGATGCGTCACAATAAATATCAAAACTCTTGCTTACATCCGGCAATACCAAAATTGGAGTTGTTGTTAACCTCTTCTTCAACTCCTCAAAACTGTTTTGACAAGCTCCAGTCCATTGGAACGCCTTTCCCTTCGTTAGCAACTCCGTCATAGGCTTGGCTATTTTGGAAAAGTCCTTGATGAATCTACGGTAATATCCAGCCATCCCAAGAAAACTCCTTATTTCCTTGACATTTTGCGGCGGTTCCCACTTCAACACGCCCTCACTTTACCAGGGTCAACCGATACTCCTCCTCCTGAGATGATATGACCCAAAAATGACACCTCTTTCAACCAAAACTGACACTTGTTGAACTTGGCATACAACTGATGCTCCCTCAATTTCTGCAGCGTAAGCCTCAAGTGTTCCTCATGTTCCTTCTCATCCTTCGAGTAGATCATAATATCATCAATAAATACCACAACGAACTTGTCCAAGTACTCCATGAAGACTTTATTCATGAGGTACATAAAGTAGGCAGGTGCATTTGTCAATCCAAAAGACATCACGGTGTACTCATAAGATCCATACCATGTCCTAAAAGCTGTCTTGGGTATGTCCGATGGTCTAATCTTCATTTGAAAGTATCCCGACCTCAAATCAATCTTAGAGAAGACACAAGCACCCTTCATCTGATCAAACAAGTCTTCTATGCGGGGCAAGGTGTACTTGTTCTTGATTGTTGCCTCGTTGAGAGCTCGTTAATCCACGCACATCCTTTGGGATCCGTCCTTCTTGTCCACAAATAGAACGGGCGCTCCCCAAGGCAAAGAGCTAAGGCGAATGAAACCCTTCTCTAATTGCTCTTGAATCTGCTTCTTGAGCTCCGCTAATTCCATAGGAGGCATCCTATACGGCCTCTTAGCTATAGGTGCAGTTCCAGGTATTAAATCAATAACAAACTCAATGTCTCGATCAGGTGGCATACCTGGCAACTCGTCCGGAAAAACATCCAAAAATTCACACACTACCGGAATCTCCTCAATTGTGGCACCGTCCACATGATTCGGCTCCAATTGCTTCGGTGCGGTTTGAGATGCTTCAAATTCTACGGTGATCCCTTCCTCATTAGTCAACTTCACCGTCTTCGTGGCACACTCAGTAACTCCATTGTGCTTCCTTAACCAGTCCATACCAAGTATAATGTCCAACCCTTGAGAATCCAAAACTATGAGGTTGGCGGAGAAGTCTACCCCCCTTATTCTAAGGCTTACTTTTGGACATACTATATTTGTCCTCATCTCTCCTCCAGGAGACTTAACCAATCGAGTAAACTTCATATGAGAGATAGGAAAACTATATTTGGCAACATACTTCGATGCAATGAATGAATGCGATGCTCTGGAATCAAATAACATAGTCGCGGGGTTGGAGTTGGCGAGAAACATACCAATGACCACATCATCTGCTTGTTGAGCATCCTCCGTTGAGACATGGTTCACGTTGCCACGAGCAAAATTCTGCTATCCACGGCTTCCTTGTGGCTGTCCTCCATTGGGTCTTGGGTTTTGCCTCGGTGCATTGCTTCCTTGACCAAGGCCTGACTTAGGACATTGATGCGCAAAGTGTCCAGCTTCTCCACAAGTATAACACTTCTTAACCCCACCAGAATTGTTGGGACGAGCTTGGTTTTGAACATTAGTACCAGGAAAATTAGCACGAGGCGCATAAGGCATTTGAGGCCTAGGTGCTTGCGTGATAGGGCGCTGCTGCACAAACTGAGTTGGGTGCGGTGCATAACCAGGGCGCTGAGCAGGAATAGAGGAGCTGTAATGAGGCACATTGGGTGGTGCAAAGCGAGGGCGCACATTACTTCCTTGTTACTGTCCTTGATATGGCGCCTTTCTCTTGATTTCTTGCTCCATCTCACGGATCTTGTTCTCAACCACAATTGCTTTGTCCACAAGCTTCTGAAAATTGGCATAATCGCAGTTGAGTAATTGCACTTGATCTCATTGTTCAATCCCCTCATGAACAAGTATTGCTTCCGGCTGTCCCGACTAACATCCTCAGGCGCATACCTTGAGAGTTGAGTGAACTTATTGAGATATTCACTCACGCTTGATCTTCCTTGCCTTAAATTCTCAAATTCTTGTCTCTTCAATATCATAACACCCTCGGGCACATAATGAGAACGAAAATTCTCCTTGAATTCGGCCCAAGTGATTCTTTCTTGGTTCTCATGAGCACTGCAATAAGCATCCCACCAATCCGCAGCTGCTCCAACTAGTTGATGAGAAGCAAACAGCACCTTCTCCCGGTCACTACATTGGACAATAGCTAGCTTCTTCTCCACGGACTTGAGCCAATCATCCGCATCCATAGGGTTTGCGGCTTGAGCAAAGGTTGGCGGCCTAGTCCTCATAAACTCTCCCAATCGGTTATGAGGAGGTGGGGGTGGCGGTGGAGGCATGTGGGACTGATTGTTGATATTGCCAGCCTGCAGCTGTCCCATTGTTTGTATCATGGTCTGCATGAGCTGGTTTTGCATAGCCAATAGCTGCTCAATGTTGATAGCTCCCTGAGTAGATCCTTGTCCGATGTTGTTCTGAGGCACTCCATTGTTCTCCTCCTCATCATTGCCATCCCTCTGGTTGCGAGTCCTCACCATCTGAAGAAAAGCAATAGGTAAGAATTAGAAAACGTCCCCAACTATATGCATCAAGGGATATGAAGCTAAACAGCTAGCTACACTAGCCTAGGTGGACATGGTAATGCTATAGAATCCCAAAATCCTCTATTAAGCACACAAGCAAACAATATATATAGCAAACAGCACACCAAGCAAAAACACATCGATTCCTGAGTGCTCCTATGTGCTCTAAAGTGTCCATTCTATCTAGGTTGCGTCCTACGGTCAACCTGTGGCTCTGATACCAATCTGTGACGCCCGGTTCCGAAAAAATGAACCAAGCTAACGTATATGTGTGCCCAGGATGTTCATCACACATACACGAGTGCAATCACAAAAGAGTATACAGAAAATTAACCAAATTTTATTACACAAACCAGATTATCCTCGAATACAAGCTCTAATAAATATTAATGACAAGTTCAACTAATGCAGCGGAATTAAACTAATTAAGCAAACTAAGCAACTATGCAGCATAAGCGACAGGGTATGTATGCGCAGCTCCAATCAACACCACAGGCAAAGCTGACGGTAGACACGGCCTAGAACTCCGCATTATCGCCATTAAACTCCCAATCCTGACCTGCAACTGTTGGGGTGGGGGATTGCAAGAGTGAGTACATGTCGTACTCAGCAAGTGTGGAAAGTATGACATGTGGCTGATTCAAATGACAACGATAATAATGGCAAAGTGCTGAAAAGTACAGTAAAACATTTGAAAAGCAATATATTACATGTATGTGAAATAAACCCATCATAATCATAAGTAATACCATAATACCAGTCCACAATTCACCATCCTCATCCATAATTCCAGATTTCACCATTGCCAATAACCATATTCAATACCAAAAATAAATCCATAACCATCCATAACCATTACCAAACCATAACCATCCCAATTACCAATTTCCCTCTAATCATGTAGGTCATCCAGGCGCTCATAACCGGGAGCACGGCTATCATGATAGTTTTAATTAACTCTGCAGAGTTTGTACCTCTTTACCCACGTGTTTGTGATTTCATCACCCGTCGGCAACTAAAGAACCTCCCTCATGTCAATTACACTTCCTTTGGTGTATGGCCAAGAGATCACAAAATAGCCTTTACAAAGGGATTACTAGCCTATTCAGACCCCACTGAGGTTTCACCGGTGGCGATGCCTCCAACTGAGCACATCTTCAACCAAGGGCCCCCTCTTGAGCCATTCGGATCCCAGGGTAGTCCCACCAAACATCAACAAACCCAATCCGACTACCCCTTCCCCGAGCATCCACAATGGTCCAAACAGCACTAGCAAAGCCCTAATTAATCAGCTACGCCGCACCCATACTTGGCCTCGTGGTGGCACTGTAGTCCTGGCTTATTCTCGCATGAACCGGTCCTTAGATCTAAAGCAAGCAAACCACCATAACATCCAACCCATCCACATACCAGGCTTGCTTAGATCAACCATTACCATATCATATTTAACCAGTTCATGTTAATCATAATCTCATCCATGCATAATTAAATTGAGTGGTATAGTTATTCCCATCCCAGTTGATTAAGTGAAGCAAAAAGGTGAAAAGTCCATCCCGACGCTCTACCATAAATTCCAGGTGACAAGGGTGGTTTAACAAGTCTAGTAAACTCCTACGTATGGGTTTCCCATCATATTGACACAAGCATGCAAGTTCGCAAACAAAACATTTATTTTAAAACAGGATCAATATGCTTCAAGGACACTTGCCTTGCTCTTGCTATTGATTAGGGTCAAAGCCTTCAAACTCTTGGTGTTGTAGATCCTCCGCGGCACTTTCTAGCGCAAATCCGTCTAATCGACACAATAAACATACAAGACAAGAAACACAATCAAAGAGTGCACAAATATTACTCAATATGATGTGACATGCATGATTAATGCAATTGCAAGGTAGAACTTGTTACTAGATTGCTTTTAATAATCACTAACTAGTTCTAATAGCTTTTAACAAGTTTATACAGGTTTGGAGTTGATTAGATCAAATTTTAGAGTCAATTCAACACAATTTAACCAGAAAGATCCGACTAGTCCGCTAGGGACCGGACAAGTCCGCACTCTGCGAGATCAGCAGATCAGGGTTTTCTAGATCGACGTGAATTTGGAGATTAGGGGTTGAATTCATGTAGGGAAAAGAGAATAGAAGGTATACCAGGTGTCTAGAACTCCAATGAACCAAGAAACTTGGAGATAGCACTTGGATCTTGATGATCTAGGGTTGGTGATGAACTTGGAGATGAATTGGTGGTGAAGGACGAAACTTGGTGGAGATCTTGATCCTCTTTCGTTTCCTCCTCTTCTTCTTCTTGTTTGGGATCTTCTCCTCCCTCCTTGATGGTGGCTCCCCACGAACTAGGGTTTGGGTGGGTGGAAAAGTGGCAAATAGATGTCAAACCAAGGGGTTGGGCTGTTTATATAGAGGTGGAGGCTAGGGTTAGATGGATTTCGAGTTTGGGATGAGTAGAGGCCGGTTTAGAGTCCCACATGGGCTCTATAGTTGGGCACGACGTCCCTAGGCCCACTTAACATGAAACCCAAGAAACAAGTCGTAAAACAAAAGGTCAATCTCGGAGTCACGAAATATCGGACAAGTCCGGAAAGGACCGAACTAGTCCGAAGTCGTCCAGAGAGGAAATCGGACAAGTCTGGCCAAAAATCGGACAAGTCCGATCTTAGTTAGAAAGGAAAACGGACAAGTCCGCTGGAACACCGGACTAGTCCGGATAAGTCCAAGGACTTAACAAATTTTCAAGGATTCGTGGAATATCGGACTAGTCCGCACAAGATCGGACAAGTCCAAAGTTGTCCAGAGCCGAAATCAGACTAGTCCGCAGCAAAAACAGACAAGTTCGTTTTTACACAGAGAGAAATCGGACTATTCCTCAGCAAAACCGGACTAGTCCGCACTTTCCTACATTTTAAGTGCGGTTTTGCTCCAAATCAATTTTAAACTTGTTCCTCTTTATGGGTTAATGTTAAACATGTATATGAATGTATGCAAGGCATGATGCATGAAAATGAGGGTGTTACAGTCACAAGGAACAAGGTGATTTGAATGTGAAAAGTGCAATGGAAGCATCATACGGAGTCAGAAGCAACCTGGGAGCGAGAAGAGGATCTCAGGAGAGAATTTCCCTATCTCTTTCCTTCTACATCGAGTCTCGAGGGCAAGATTCATTTTAAGGAGGGTAAGTTTGTCACACCCTCATTTTCATCCATCGTGCATTGCATACATCCTCATACATGTTTAACATTAAGCAACATAAAAAGAACATGATTAAAATGAATTTTAGGATAAACAACAATTTAATTTTGTCTGGGAACGGACTGATCCGATTGCCACCCCGGACTAGTCCGATATTCCCTTCCTGTCCAGATAATTAAGTTCTTCAGGACCCCATACTTGTCCGGCACATTGCACGGACTAGTTTGATGGAGGTTCTGATGTTGTCCGGACATGTTTGTCCTATGAGCGGACTAGTCCGATGTTAATTTCTATCCGGATCAATTTTCTTGCCAGCCCCGGACTTGTCCGGCCTTCAGCACCAGACTTGTTTGAAATCCTTTCTGTTCCAAAATGGACTTGTGTGGCCACCTTACGGACTAGTCCGGTCTTTGGAGTCCAAATCGGATTCTATTTTTCTTCCATGACAAGTTATTGGGTATTTACCGTAATTGGTCCCAAGAACGTTGTGCCCAACCTTAGTAGAGCCCAAGTGGACCCCACCACGACCCCTACTCGTCCCCCACCGAATTCTACTATAAATCCACCCCAAAACCCTACCACCTCACCCCATATAAGCAACCCAATACCCTCACACCCTCCAACCCATTGAGAAAACCCTCGCTGTTGTGTTCTTGACGTGTGTCGCCATTAGAAGGAGCTCGTAGCAGGGAGAAGGAGGAGGAGAAGAGGGAGGATCAAGCAACCCTGATCTTCAACAAATTTTCAACGTCAACGATCTTCATCACCAAATCATCATTAACTCTCCATCACCAACACTAGCGTGAAGATTCAAGTGTTGCATCCAATTTTCAACCTTTGGATATCTAAACTCATGGTATACCCTCTACACCCAATTTTCCACGTGAGTTTAAGCCCTGATCTCATTGTACAAAAACCTAGTTTGCAGTCTCTGGACAGAGCGGACTAGTCCGGTCCCCCATGTGAACTAGTCCGGCCCTGTAATCTGTAGTTGCTGAATTAAATTCTAGTTTGATCCAAATTGATTCAAAACATGTTCAAACATGTTAAACTCAATTGTAACTAGATAGTAAGTACTAACAAAACCTTAATATCATGTGTTATCACATTATTGCATCATTTATGCATATCATGGCATATTGAGTAATATATATGAGCATTATTTGATTGTAATGTTTGTTTCACATATTTCTCGCGCGGAATAGAAGGTATCACTGTAGCGAGTGCTTTCAAAGACCTGCAGAACCAGAACTTTGAAGCTTTCGATCCAAACCAAGATCAGGAGCAAGGCAAGTGTCCTTGATCATTTTGATTCAGGTTTTTAATGTTTTGTTTGCAAAATTACATGCTTGTGTCAAATTGACGGGAAAATCCAATTATAGGAGTTTACTAGTTTTCTATGACCACCCTTGTCGCTTGAACACAATGTAGAGAGTCGGGAAGGGTCTTTTACGCTTTTGCTTCACTATACTCAATTGGGTTTGAGAAACAATCATATTGCATAATTATGAACTATTGAACACATGATTGATGTGAATCTATAATAATGACCCTTTAGCAACATGGAACCTAGGGATCTAAGCCAGCCGGTTACGTGGAATGGATTGGACCGTTTTGGTGATTTTGCTTGCTTTAGATCTAAGGACCGATTCGTGGAGCCACCATCCAGAATTTACAGTGCCACCACAGGGCCAAGTATGGGTGCGGCTTAGGTGACTAATTAGTGTATTGCTAGTACTGCTCGGACCATTATGAAAGCTCGGGGAAGGAGTAGTCGGCTGGGTTTGTAGTGGTGGTGGGACTAACCTGGGATCTGAATGGCGCAAGAGTGGGCCCTTGGATGGATGTGCTCATTTGGAGACATCAACACTGGTGAAATCTCGGTGGGGTATGAATATGCTAGTAATCACTTTGTAAAGGCTATTTTTTGATCTCTTGGCCACACACCTATAGAAGTTTGAGACGGCATGATAGAGGCTCCATAGTCATCAAAAAGTGATGAAATCACAAATTTGTGGGTAAAGTGGTACAACATCTGCAGAGTGTTAAGTACTATCATGATAGTTGTGCTCCCGGTTATGAGCGACATGAACCCTCACATGATTAGAGTTATGGTCTTTGAACTTGGTTTAATGGCTGGAGTTGAATTGGGAATTGGTATTGTGACAGTAATTGGGTTTGGAATATGAAAATGATAATATTGATTCGAATGGATAGTTATGAGTTGAATATGGCATATTATTGATGGTTCTGGTTATTTATGTTGGCATTATGGTATTGGATATGAAATTAATTGTATTTGGGTTGTTAAGGGATTGACCTCACTTAATATCATATTATTGCATTTTCAACTATTTTGAATGTACTTTTATGCAAATATCCATTTAATTATCATTCCTTGTTTAAGCTACATGTCATACTTTCCCACACTTGCTGAGTACGACATGTGCTCACCCTTGCTATTCCCCCAAGAAATTCAGTCGCGGGCGACAATGTGGAGTACCTGGAGGTCTTTGAGGAGTTCTAGGCATGCGTGTTACCATCAAGCTTGCCTGTGGAGTTGGTGTCATTAGTGTTTAGTGTTTCCAATATAGTCTTATTAAAGCTTGTATTCAAGACTATTTGGGTTTGTAATAAGGTACTATTATTAGTATTATTATTCGAGACATGGTTATAATCTGACTATCGTTTGTGAATCACTTGTGTATGTGTGTTAAACAGTCTGGGCACACATATGCACTACGCTTGGTTCATTTTCGGAACCGAGTGTCACACTATTGTGGCGGTGTCGGTACCCTACGTACCGGATACCCCTTGAGATTGCAAAGATCACAAGGAAACTCCATCTACCAGATTTGAAGACCTCCGAAGGCCCCACATGTCAGGCGTAACCGGACCTGCTTCCCCGACATGGTTAGTCCCAGGGCCCCCACGTGTATCATAAGACCGGAGCTATCACCCACACATGGGAAAGCTCCGGACTAGATACCAGTATGGAATCCCCGGACCTAACCTCAGACAGAGGGAAGCTCCGGTACTGACACGTGTCCAGTAGCACCGGACTTACCTGTCCACGACGGTAAGCTCCGGAGCTCCACGTGGCTGAATCGCCGAACTTTCAACTTCAACAATCAGGCTGGTGGACCCTCAACGGCTCTGGACCTTCAAGGAGCAATCAAAGACTTCAAGACCCGATTAAGTGTCATTAATGCCATATTAATGACACACGATCGGATGGCCCTTAATACCAGTAACAGCACTGTTAAGGCCCGTTACCGGGCAATTAAGGGTAATTAACCTCATTAATTGTGTATCAAGCATGTGTAACCGCCGGGGCCACATGTCAGGCCAAGCTAACGGTGTAACGACCAGTCCTTGTACTATAAAAGGACTGGTCGACGATACACAAGGGACCTCTCCAAACGGCTCCAGACCACTACTGGACTCCCTGACCTAGACGAGCTTCTTCTTCTGGAGCTTCTTCTAGACTCACACGCTTAATACAACACCAACACACCCCGTGGAGTAGGGTATTATGCTCAGGC
Organism: Tuctoria greenei; assembly: GCA_036927565.1. Lineage (NCBI taxonomy): Eukaryota > Viridiplantae > Streptophyta > Magnoliopsida > Poales > Poaceae > Tuctoria > Tuctoria greenei. The sequence continues at coordinate 16,996,363 of JAYESD010000006.1, forward strand.
GGCCCGAACCACGTAAATCCCTATGTCCACTTGTCTTTCACCTTCTTGAATCTTTGTGTGCCCATTATCGAACTACAACTCCTCGATCTACCAACGGTAGTGTCGGGAGATCTGTCGGATCCAAACACCGACAGTTGGCGCACCAGGTAGGGGCGCCCGAGACTTCAAGGATGGTGAACTCAGCTGTTGGATCATCCAACAGCAATCTTGGTGTTCAACCCGCTGGAGGCAATCCCTCCAACATGCAGCAACCAGTATGTGACATCCTGGCTCAAGGCTTAATAGGATTGATAGAATAACTCATACCACCAAGGTATACCTTCTTTTACGGAACCTCACCTGCAAAGAACTCCGAGGTTAAGCGTGCTTGGCCCGGAACAATTTGTGGATGGGTGACCGACCGGGAAGTTTTCCCGGGTGCGCACGAGTGAGGACAAAGTGCGCAGAAAAGACTAGTGTTGGTTTGTGGGGCTAGTCTGTGATCCTATAGAGCTGCCAGGAGTAATGACCGTCAGGCCCGTAGTGGCTGGGGTGTTACAGAATGTTATCAGAGCCGACCCTAATCTGTGACGCCCGGTTCCGAAAACTGAACCAAGCTAACGCATATGTGTGCCAGGATGTTCAACACACATACACGAGTGCAATCCCAAAAGAGTATACAGAAAATTACCACAGAACAAGATTAATTATCAAATTTTATTACACAAACCATATTATCCTCAAATACAAGCTCTAATGAATATTAATGACAAGTTCAACTAATGCAGCGGAAATAAACTAATTAAGCAACTAAGCAAACTAAGCAAAAGGGATAGCGCAGCTCCAATAACACCACAGGCAAAGCTGACGGTAGACACGGCCTAGAACTCCGCATTATCGCCATTAAACTCACAAACCTGACCTGCAGCTGTTGGGGTGGGGGATTGCAAGAGTGAGTACATGTCGTACTCAGCAAGTGTGGAAAGTATGACATGTGGCTGATTCAAATGACGACAACAATAATGGCAAAGTGCTGAAAAGTACAGTAAAACATTTGAAAAGCAATATATCATATTTATGTGAAATAAACCCATCGTAAACCATGTAACCATAATAATACCAGTCCATAATTCACCATTACCAATAACCATAATCAATGCCATAATATCGACCATAATCATCACCAAACCATAACCGTTATCAAACCATAACCATCCCAAATTCCAATTTCCCTCTAATCATGGAAGTTGTCCAGGTGCTCATAACTGGGAGCACGGCTATCATGATAGTTTTAATTAACTCTGCAGAGTTTGTACCTCTTTACCCACGTGTTCGTGATTTCATCACCTTTCAGCGACTAAGAATCTCCCTTATGCCCATGACCCGTCAGTCATATTACACACTTCCGTTGGTGTGTGTCCAAGAGATCACAAAATAGCCTTTACAAAGGGATTACTAGTCTATTCAGACCCCACTGAGGTTTCACCGGTGGCGATGCCTCCAACAGAGCACATCTTCAACCAAGGGCCCCCTCTTGAGCCATTCGGATCCCAGGGTAGTCCCACCAATCATCAACAAACCCAATCTGACTACCCCTTCCCCGAGCATCCACAATGGTCCAAACAGCACTAGCAAAGCCCTAATTAATCAGCTACGCCGCACCCATACTTGGCCTCGTGGTGGCACTGTGGTCCTGGCTTATTCTCGCATGAACCAGTCCTTAGATCTAAATCAAGCAAAACCACCATAACATCCAACCCATCCACATACCAGGCTTGCTTAGATCACCCATCACCATACCGTATTGACCAGTTCACGTTAACCAGAATATCATCGATGCATAATTAAATATGTAGTGTTGTTTTCCATCCCAATTAATTAAGCGAAGCAAAAAGGTAAAAACCCTTCCTGACTCTCTACCATATATTCCGGGTGACAAGGGTGGTCAAACAAATCTAGTAAACTTCCTACCATAGGATTCCCATCAAATTGACACAAGCATGCAGTTTTGCAAACAAAACATTTATTTTAAAAACAGGATCAATATGCTTCAAGGACACTTGCCTTGCTCCGACGGATGGGGTTGCTCAAGCGCTTCGAAATCTTGATTCTGAAAATCCTCGTACACGATCTCTTGAGCACTTCCCTCTACTCATGATCACACATACAAGAATATACATACAAATCAACATGATGCACACACATTAATCAACATGCGATGATATGCATGCATGCAAAGTACAATAATTAATTAACTATAGTTGTTTATTAATTAGATGCAACTAGTTCATACGTGTTCATACGAGTTTACGGGGGTTTTAGAGTGGATTAATGCTGCTGGAAATAATATTATGGTGCAACTAAAATCAATTTATGTCTAATAGATTCAATATGGTCGCTAAAATTCGCATCGGGAACAAATCCTACCGTAGATCTGACGGCTTGACGGTCGCGGGATGGGGACAATGCGTAGACGAAGTGGATGGCGCAGCAGTTCCTCGGCGGCACGACGACGGCGACGATCTTCGGTGGACGGTGGCACCCTCCTCCTTTTTTTCTTCCTCTTCCTCCCTTTTTTTTCTTCCTTTTCTTCCTGGCGGCGCAGCCTCTGTTCTCTGGAGTTTTTCTTCCTGTACCGGCGGCGGCATTTTCTTCTCTGGGCGGCGGTGGTTTCCGGGATGGGGGAAAAACCTAGGGACCTACGGTCCCTTTTTTTATAGGCGCTGGACCGCGTGGGCGAGCGGGAAAATCGGCTGGCGCGGAGTCCGTGCGCGTTGCGCGGGAGCGGTTGGCGGGAATCGGCGCGCGCGGAGGCGCGGCGCGCGGGGCCCAAGGCGGCGGGGCCAGCGTGGGAGGCGGGGCCCAGGTGGGGCGTGCGCGGCGCCAGGAATCGCGGGTGCGGCGCGGGCATCGGGGCCAGGGCGTCGGTGCGAGGCGCGCATAGGGAGGGCAGCGGGGTGGGGGCCACGCGGGACAGGCGCTCGGGGTGCGCGCTGTGCGTCGGTCGCGTGGGCGGGGGGGGCCGAGGCAGGTCGCGGTCGGCTCGGCCGCCTGGCCGGCAGGCGGGTTTTTCCTTTTTTTTCTTCTTTTTTTTAGATTATTATTATTATTATATATTTTATTATTTATATTTTATTTATTTTATTTATCTTATTCATTTTATTTATTATATATATATATATCTAATTTATTTATATATATCTCTTTTTTATATATATTATTATTTTATTATTGATATTTATTCCCTAATACATGTTTTAGGCTATAATTATTAATTTCTATTTCTTCTTTTTGCTACATACATTTGTATATATATGCTCCATCTTTTATGTTTTATTATTTTTCTTTTATCCTACTAATGTTTAATGCATGATCATGTATGCAATGCAGGATGCGAAAGTTTAGGGTGTTACAAACCTACCCCCCTTAAAGTGAATCTCGCCCTCGAGATTCGACAGCGTGGAGAAAAGATGCGAGAATTCTGCCTTCAGGTCTTCTTCACGTTCCCACGTAGCTTCGGCTTCTGTATGGTGTTTCCATTGCACCTTGCACCAACGGATCCTCTTATTTCTCGTGACCCTTTTCTTCACGTCCAAGATCTTGATAGGTTGCTCGACATAGGACAAATCCTCGTGAAGTTCTAACTCGTCCATCGGCACTTGTTCTTTCGGTACCCTGAGACACTTCTTGAGTTGAGACACGTGAAATACGTCGTGTACGTCTGAAAGATGAGCTGGCATCTCCAATTTATATGCTACTTCTCCTCTTTTGTCCAAAATCTTGAATGGTCCAATATAACGAGGTGCGAGCTTGCCTCTTATGTTAAACCTCTTATGACCTCTCATAGGTGACACCTTGAGGTAAACAAAATCTCCTATTTCAAAGGCTAATTTCCTTCTCCTATTGTCCGCATAGACTTTTTGTCTTGATTGGGCAGCCCTCAAGTTTTCACGAATTATCTGGACTTGCTTTCCGGCTTCTTGCAACACATCCGGACCAAATACTTGAGTTTCTCCTGCCTCACTCCAGAATAAAGGTGTCCTACACTTCCTCCCATAAAGTGCTTCATATGGTGACATTTTCAAGCTTGCTTGGTAACTATTGTTGTATGAAAATTCTGCGTATGGCAAGCTTTTATCCCAACTTTTCCCATACTTTAATGCACAAGCTCTTAACATGTCCTCCAAAATCTGATTTGTCCTCTCGGTTTGTCCATCCGTTTGAGGATGATATGCTGAACTGAAATTCAACCTCGTTCCCAAGGCTTCATGCAATTTTTGCCAAAATCTGGAGGTAAATTGAGAACCTCTATCCGAGACTATCTTCTTAGGGACTCCGTGTCGACACACAATATGCTCCATGTATATTTCGGCCAATCGTGCAGCTGTATATTTGGTCTTCACAGGGACAAAATGAGCTGACTTGGTTAAGCGATCCACAATTACCCAAATTGAGTCATACCCGGACTGAGTACGGGGTAACCCAACTATGAAGTCCATTCCAATTTCTTCCCACTTCCATTCCGGAATCTTCAACGGTTGCAATAATCCGGCTGGCCTTTGATGTTCCGCCTTGACTCGTTGGCACACATCACACAGTGCTATGTATTCAGCTATGTCCTTCTTCATGCTACCCCACCAATAGCAAGTCTTCAAGTCTTTGTACATCTTTGTACAACCAGGGTGAATTGAGTAAGGCGAGTCATGTGCCTCCTTTAATATTGTTTCCCGAATATGCTTTACATTAGGCACAACAATTCTCTTTCCAAGCCATAAGGTACCATGTTCGTCCTCATCAAATTTGAATTCTCTCCCTTCTTCGATTCTTTCCTTGATTTCCTTGATCTCCTTATCTGCGGTTTGTGCCTCTTGAATTTCTTGCTCCAAGGTTGGGTTTAACTCCATCATCTCCATCTCATTTACAAACCCGAGGTTCAACCTTTCAAACTCCTTACATAACTCGGACGGTAACTCTCGAACTGTAAGTTGATGGCTTACTCCCTTTCTACTCAAGGCGTCGGCCACTACATTGGCTTTTCCCGGATGATAGTTGATTCCCACATCATAATCCTTGATGAGCTCCAACCATCTTCGTTGCCTCAAATTCAGATCTGTCTGTGTGAAAATATACTTAAGACTCTTGTGATCCGTATAAATTTCACACCTATGTCCGAGTATATAGTGTCTCCAAATCTTCAATGCGTGTACCACGGCTGCTAGTTCAATATCATGTGTGGGGTAATTCTGCTCATGTTTCTTCAATTGTCTTGATGCATAGGCGACCACTTGACCTTCTTGCATCAATACACACCCAAGTCCTTGTCTCGATGCATCACAATAGATGTCGAAACTCTTGCTTACATCCGGCAATACCAAAACTGGGGTTGTTGTCAACCTTTTCTTCAACTCCTCAAAACTATTCTGACAAGTTTCAGTCCATTGGAACGCCTTCCCCTTCATTAGCAATTCCGTCATGGGCTTGGCTATCTTAGAAAAGTCCTTGATGAATCGACGGTAATATCCAGCCATTCCAAGAAAACTCCTTATTTCCTTGACGTTCTGTGGCGGATCCCACTTAAGCACATCTCTCACCTTCCCTGGGTCAACTGATACTCCTCCTCTTGAGATTATATGACCCAAGAATGGCACCTCTTTCAACCAAAACTGGCACTTGCTGAACTTGGCATACAATTGATGCTCCCTCAATTTCTGCAGCGTAAGCCTCAAGTGTTCCTCATGTTCCTTCTCATCTTTTGAGTAGATCATAATATCATCAATGAACACCACGACAAACTTATCCAAGTACTCCATGAAGACTTTATTCATGAGGTACATAAAGTAGGCAGGCGCATTTGTCAACCCAAAAGACATCACGTTGTACTCATAAGATCCATACCGTGTCCTAAAAGCTGTCTTGGGTATGTCTGATGGTCTAATCTTCATTTGAAAGTATCCTGACCTCAAATCAATCTTAGAGAAGACACAAGCACCCTTCATCTGATCAAACAAATCCTCTATACGGGGCAAGGTGTACTTGTTCTTGATGGTCACCTCGTTGAGAGCTCGGTAATCCACGCACATCCTTTGGGATCCGTCCTTCTTGTCCACAAATAGAACGGGCACTCCCCAAGGTGAAGAACTAGGGCGAATAAAACCCTTCTCTAATTGCTCTTGAATTTGCTTCTTGAGCTCCACTAATTCCATAGGAGGCATCCTATACGGCCTCTTAGCTATAGGTGCAGTTCCAGGTATTAAATCAATAACAAACTCAATGTCTCGATCAGGTGGCATACCTGGCAACTCATCCGGAAACACATCCAAAAATTCACACACTACCGGAATCTCCTCAATTGCAGCACCGTCCATATGATTCAGTTCCAATTGCTTTGGTGCGGTTTGAGATGCTTCAAATTCTACGGTGATCCCTTCCTCATTAGTCAACTTCACCGTCTTTGTGGCACACTTAATAACTCCATTGTGCTTCCTCAACCAGTCCATACCAAGTATAATGTCCAATCCTTGAGAATCCAAAACAATGAGGTTGGCGGAGAAGTCTACCCCCCTTATTCTAAGGCTTACTTTTGGACATACTATATTTGTCCTCATCTCTCCTCCAGGAGACTTAACCAACAGAGTAAACTTCATATGAGAGATAGGCAAACTATACTTGGCAACATACTTCGATGCAATGAATGAATGCGATGCTCCAGAATCAAATAACATAGTTGCGGGGTTGGAGTTGGCGAGAAACATACCAATGACCACGTCATCCGCTTGTTGAGCATCCTCCGTAGAGACATGGTTCACGTTACCACGAGCAAAGTTCTGCCGTCCACGGCTTCCTTGTGGCTGTCCTCCATTAGGTCTTGGGTTTTGCCTCGGCGCATTGCTTCCTTGACCAAGGCATGACTTAGGACATTGATTCGCAAAGTGTCCAGCTTCTCCACAAGTATAGAACTTCTTGACTCCACCAGAATTATTGGGGCGAGCTTGGTTTTGAGCATTGGCTCCAGGAAAATCAGCACGAGGCTCATAGGGCATTGGAGGCCTAGGTGCTTGCATAACAGGGCGCTGCTGCACAAACTGAGTTGGGCGCGGTGCATAACCAGGGCGTTGAGCAGGAATAGAGGAGCTGTAATAGGGTGCATTGGGCGGCGCAAAGCAAGGGCGCACATTACTTCCTTGTTGTTGTCCTTGATATGGCGCCTTCCTCTTGATTTCTTGCTCCATCTCACGGATCTTGTTCTCAACCACGATTGCTTTGTCCACAAGCTTCTGGAAGTTGGCATAGTCGCAATTGAGTAGTTGCACTTGGATTCCATTGTTCAAGCCCCTCATGAACAAGTATTGTTTCCGGCTGTCCCGACTAACATCCTCAGACGCGTACCTTGAGAGTTGAGTGAATTTATTGAGATATTCACTCACGCTTGATTTTCCTTGTCTCAAGTTCTCAAATTCTTGCCTCTTCAAGATCATAACACCTTCCGGCACATAATGAGAACGGAAATTCTCCTTGAATTCGGCCCAAGTAATTCTCTCTTGGTTCTCATGAGCATTGCAATAAGAATCCCACCAATCTGCGGCTGCTCCAACGAGTTGATGAGAAGCAAATAGGACCTTCTCTCGGTCACTGCATTGGACAATGGCTAGCTTCTTCTCCACGGACTTGAGCCAATCATCAGCATCCATAGGATCAGCAGCTTGAGCAAAGGTTGGCGGCCTAGTCCTCATGAACTCTCCCAATCGGTTATGAGGAGGCGGGGGTGGCGGTGGAGGCATGTGTGGCTGATTGTTGATATTGCCAGCCTGCAGCTGTCCCATAGTATGTATCATGGTCTGCATGAGCTGGTTCTGCATAGCTAGTAGTTGCTCGATGTTGATGGCTCCATGAGCAGATCCTTGTCCAACGTTGTTCTGAGGTACTCCATTGTTCTCCTCCTAATTATTGATATCCCTCTGGTTGCGAGTCCTCACCATCTGAAGAAAAGCAATAGGTAAGAATTAAGAAAACGTCCCCAACTATATGCATCAAGGGATATGAAACTAAACAGCTAGCTACACTAGCCTAGGTGGACATGGAAATGCTAAAGCATCCCAAAATCCTCTATTAAACACACAAGCAATCAATATATATATAGCAAACAGCACACCAACAAAATCAAATCGATTCCTGAGTGCTCCTATGTGCTCTAAAGTGTCCATTCTATCTAGGCTGCATCCTACGGTCAACCTGTGGCTCTGATACCAATCTGTGACGCCCGGTTCTGAAAACTGAACCAAGCTAACGCATATGTGTGCCCAGGATGTTCAACACACATACACGAGTGCAATCACAAAAGAGTATACAGAAAATTACCACAGAACAAGATTAATTATCAAATTTTATTACACGAACCATATTATCCTCGAATACAAGCTCTAATGAATATTAATGACAAGTTCAACTAATGCAGCGGAAATAAACTAATTAAGCAACTAAGCAAACTAAGCAAAAGGGATAGCGCAGATCCAATAACACCACAGGCAAAGCTGACGGTAGACACGGCCTAGAACTCCGCATTATCGCCATTAGACTCACAATCCTGACCTGCAGCTGTTGGGGTGGGGGATTGCAAGAGTGAGTACATGTCGTACTCAGTAAGTGTGGAAAGTATGACATGTGGCTGATTCAAATGACGACAACAATAATGGCAAAGTGCTGAAAAGTACAATAAAACATTTGAAAAGCAATATATCATATTTATGTGAAATAAACCCATCGTAAACCATGTAACCATAATAATACCAGTCCATAATTCACCATTACCAATAACCATAATCAATGTCATAATATCGACCATAATCATCACCAAACCATAACCGTTATCAAACCATAACCATCCCAAATTCCAATTTCCCTCTAATCATGGAAGTTGTCCAGGTGCTCATAACCGGGAGCACGGCTATCATGATAGTTTTAATTAACTCTGTAGAGTTTGTACCTCTTTACCCACGTGTTCGTGATTTCATCACCTTTCAGCGACTAAGAATCTCCCTTATGCCCATGACCCGTCAGTCATATTACACACTTCCGTTGGTGTGTGGCCAAGAGATCACAAAATAGCCTTTACAAAGGGATTACTAGTCTATTCAGACCCCACTGAGGTTTCACCGGTGGCGATGCCTCCAACTGAGCACATCTTCAACCAAGGGCCCCCTCTTGAGCCATTCGGATCTCAGGGTAGTCCCACCAATCATCAACAAACCCAATCCGACTACCCCTTCCCCGAGCATCCACAATGGTCCAAACAGCACTGGCAAAGCCCTAATTAATCAGCTACGCCGCACCCATACTTGGCCTCGTGGTGGCACTGTGGTCCTGGCTTATTCTCACATGAACCGGTCCTTAGATCTAAAGCAAGCAAAACCACCATAACATCCAACTCATCCACATACCAGGCTTGCTTAGATCACCCATCACCATACCGTATTGACCAGTTCATGTTAACCAGAATATCATCGATGCATAATTAAATATGTAGTGTTGTTTTCCATCCCAATTAATTAAGCAAAGCAAAAAGGTAAAAACCCTTCCCGACTCTCTACCATATATTCCGGGTGACAAGGGTGGTCAATCAAATCTAGTAAACTTACTACCATAGGATTCCCATCAAATTGACACAAGCATGCAGTTTTGCAAACAAAACATTTATTTTAAAAACAGGATCAATATGCTTCAAGGACACTTGCCTTGCTCCGGCGGATGGGGTTGCTCAAGCGCCTCGAAATCTTGATTCTGAAAATCCTCGTACACGATCTTTTGAGCACTTCCCTCTACTCATGATCACACATACAAGAATATACATACAAATCAACATGATGCACACACATTAATCAACATGCGATGATATGCATGCATGCAAAGTACAATAATTAATTAACTATAGTTGTTTATTAATTAGATGCAACTAGTTCATACGTGTTCATACGAGTTTACGGGGGTTTTAGAGTGGATTAATGCTGCTGGAAATAATATTATGGTGCAACTAAAATCAATTTATGTCTAATAGATTCAATATGGTCGCTAAAATTCGCATCGGGAACAAATCCTACCATAGATCTGACGGCTTGACGGTCGCGGGATGGGGACAATGCGTAGACGAAGTGGATGGCGCAGTAGTTCCTAGGCGGCACGACGACGGCGATGATCTCCGGTGGACGGTGGCACCCTCCTCCTTTTTTTTCTTCCTCTTCCTCCCTTTTTTTCTTCCTTTTCTTCCTGGCGGCGCAGCCTCTGTTCTCTGGAGTTTTTCTTCCTGTACCGGCGGCGGCGTTTTCTTCTCTGGGCGGCGGCGGTTTCCGGAATGGGGGAAAAACCTAGGGACCTACGGTCCCTTTTTTATAGGCGCTGGACCGCGTGGGCGAGCGGGAAAATCGGCTGGCGCGGAGTCCGTGCGCGCTGCGCGGGAGCGGTTGGCGGGAATCGGCGCGCGTGGAGGTGCGGCGCACGGGGCCCAAGGCGGCGGGGCCAGCGTGGGAGGCGGGGCCCAGGCGGGGCGTGCGCGGCGCCAGGAATCGCGCGTTCGGCGCGGGCATCGGGGCCAGGGCGTCGGTGCGAGGCACGCATAGGGAGGGCGGCGGGGTGGGGGCCACGCGGGACAGGCGCTCGGGGTGCGCGCTGTGCGTCGGTCGCGTGGGCGGGGGGGCCGAGGCAGGTCGCGGTCGGCTCGGCCGCCTGGCCGGCAGGCGGGTTTTTCCTTTTTTTTCTTCTTTTTTTTTTAGATTATTATTATTATAATATATTTTATTATTTATATTTTATTTATTTTATTTATCTTATTCATTTTATTTATTATTTTTTATATATATATATTTATTATTATATCTAATTTATTTATATATATCTCTTTTTATATATATTATTATTTTATTATTGATATTTATTCCCTAATACATGTTTTAGGCTATAATTATTAATTTCTATTTCTTCTTTTTGCTACATACATTTGTATATATATGCTCCATCTTTTATGTTTTATTATTTTTCTTTTATCCTACTAATGTTTAATGCATGATCATGTATGCAATGCAGGATGCGAAAATTTAGGGTGTTACACAGTAGGTGCCATGGCTCTAGCAGGAGTCATGCCTCCACCGCCACCGTCCGCACCAACAAATCAAGTTGGGCAGGGTGACGGTGCATCGGCGTCGGTCACCGCATCGGCGAATAACAACAACCCTAGACACGCGCTCCATGCAGCGCGTGCTCTCCTTCAATGTCCACCACCTCCAGGTGTATCCCAAGGTGCAATGGAGCAGTGGAGGGCTGACGTGGAACATCTAGTTGCAGCAGCAGCCGACCGCATCAGTAACCAAGTCCCCTTTGGGGTGGGCCCCATCGCAGCGCCGGACTATGTCTGGCAGACTTGGTCCGCACGCTTCCCAAAATAGGAGGCGCGCTGCATCACAGCAAGTTACGTCACTACCTTCCGGGGCGCGACGCACTCATACGGTAACCAGGCTTTCAACTCATGACCTCCGGGTGGAGCTTGATCGCCGTTACCATCAATAGGACGGTCGTGTCCATATCGAGCGTGCTCGCGAAAGGCGAGAGGCTCAAGACAGTCTTGCTCCCGAGGGAGTAGGAGGAGGCTGTTCTGCCCTGGCCATGCACCTACGCATGGTCAGATGGTCACAAAAGTTCCGGCCTCACCTGCCGGAGAAATTTGACGGGACTGTTAATCCCGCTGAGTTTCTCCAGATTTACTCCACCGCAATCCTTGCGGCCAGAGGTAATGAGGCCGTAATGGCCAACTACTTTCCAGTGGCCTTGATTGGGACCGTCAGGTCCTGGTTCATGAGCCTCCCTCACAACTCCATCAATAGTTGGGAGGAATTGTGCCAACAGTTCACCGCCAATTTCGGGAGTTCATACACCCAACCAGGCACCGAACTGGACCTTTTTGCAGTCGTGCAGAAGGGGGGAGAATCCCTGCGCTCATTCATCCAGAGGTTCTCCCACGTACGAAACACTATTCCTTCTATCTCCAGCGCCTCTGTTATTGTGGCATTTAGACAGGGCGTACGAGATAAGAAGATGCCGAAGAAGCTGGCGATCAAGGAGATCACCAGCGTCACGGAGCTCTTCAGCTTAGCAGACAAGTGTGCCAAAGCTGCGGAGGGCCGTGAAATGCACTCCAAACCACCTCCGGAGGATGGTAAAAAATCCTCCAAAGGCGAAGCCACTACCTTCGGGAGTGGCAAAAAAGAAGAAAAAGTCCAACGGCAAGAAGAAGCCGTCAGCCGGCACATCTACTGCTGCAGCTGCTGCAGCTCCGAGTGGCCGGGGGCCACGCCCCGACAAACAACCTCGGGCGTCCTCTGAGGATGGTAACAACTCCAAAGTGGGGTGTACTATTCACAAGTTGAATAGCCACAACTTGGAAGACTGTCGGGAAGTCCAAAACCTTATCGAGCGCTACAACAAGCGCCGAGAAGAAGTTCCTTTCCGTGAGAGGGAAAGAAAACAGAAAGTCGATGAAGCTCCGGCTGAAGAGGAGTTAGGATTTCAGGACCCTAAAAAGGTCCTGAAGGCTGTTTACACCTCCGCTGACGATGACTCCGACGTCTCTGACAATGAGCGTTGGAAGACCATGAACACCATCTTTGGTGGTTCGTGGGACATCACCTCCCGCTGTGTCCTCAAGACCATGCGGCGGGACATGGCCTCAGTAGCTCCTACAGCCAGGGCGAAGCCTCATCAAAAGTGGATGGACACCCCCATCACTTTTGATGCTTCAGACTGCCCGCGGAACATGATCAGAGATGGTCAACTACCTTTGATGATATAACCTACCATCAATAACATTCAACTCCACCATGTAATGGTGGACGGAGGTTCGGGGCTGAACCTCATAAGCTTCGAAGCTTTCGTTAAGATTCAGCTCTAACCTTCGGACCTTCGCCCCTCCCGAACTTTCTCCGGAGTAGGTCCGGGGGCCATAACCCCACTCGGTGCCATTACTCTCCCAGTGACCTTCGGGACTCGGGAGAATTATCGCACTGAGAAGTTGGTCTTTGATGTTGCTCAGATCAACTTACCTTTCAATGCCATTCTGGGCAGGCTCGCCTTGTACAAGTTCATGGCTGCTGCTCATTATGGCTACCTGGTGTTGAAGATGCCAACACCAGCTGGTGTTCTCTGAATCTGCAGAGACCGCACTGCCGGAGTGACTGCTCTAGAAGAACTTCATGCACTTGCTACAGTGCAAGAGGAAGAGTCCAGGCAGGAACAAGCTCCGAAACCCCCGAGCATTCATCAACGAGGCTCGACCTCTGCACCTCGCGTGCAACCAAGTGGCGACACCGACATCCCCGTCAAAGTCGTCCAAATCGGTTCCGATGCCGCTCGGACTACCCGTATATCAGGAGATCTGAATGACAAATAGGAACTCGCGCTCGTCACTTTCCTCCGGGCTAATGTTGACGTGTTTGTTTGGCAACCGTCGCAAATTCCTAGGATCCATAGGGAAGTGATTGAGCATAATCTGAAGACCTATCCTGACGCTTGGCCTGTACATCAGAAGCCTCAGAAGCAATCAGTATAGCGACAGAACTTCATACGACAAGAAGTGAAGAAGTTGCTCGAAGTTGGATTTATCCGAGAAGTCTTCCATCCAAAATGGCTGGCAAACCCAGTCGTTGTACCCAAGGCCGGCGGGAAGCTTCGGATGTGTATTGACTACACAACACTGAATAAGGCATGCCCAAAAGATCCATTCCCACTACCAAGAATAGATCAGATAGTGGATTCTTTTGCCAGTTGTGAATTACTGTGTTTCCTAGACGCATATTCTAGGTACCATCAAATCAGAATGTCTAGGGAAGATGAAGAACATACTTCTTTTATCACAGTAGATGGATTGTACTGCTATACTGCCATGCTATTTGGTCTCAAGAATGCAGCTTCAACATTTGTACGAGCTATGTACAAAACCTTTGGAGAGCTCATCAGAGATGTAGTGGAAGTGTATGTTGATGACATCGTGGTCAAGATCAAAGACAATGAGTCACTCCTTGACACTTTGCAAGCTGTCTTCGACAAGTTGCGAGTCACTCGCACGAAGCTGAACCCAGACAAGTGCGTCTTTGGGGTTAGCTCCGGAAAGCTTCTTGGTTTCCTAGTAAACCATCGGTGCATAGAGGCAAATCCGGTGAAGATTAAAGCCATTAAGGATATGCGGCCACCATCTCGCATCAAGGACATTCAGAAACTGACTGGATGTCTAGCCGCCCTCAGCCGGTTCATCTCAAGATTGGCAGAACGGGCGCTACCCTTCTTCAAGCTATTGAGGAAGTCTGGACCATTCCAATAATCTGAAGAAGCAGAAAAGGCGTTACAGGAGCTAAAGCAGCTCCTCACCACTCTACCAACCTTGGTAGCTCCGAACCCTGGTGAGCCCTTACTGCTTTACATTTTGGCAACCGACGAGGTTGTCAGCATGGTCCTGGTTGCAGAGAGACCAGAACCATCCCAAGCTCAGGAATCCAGACCCCTCCGGGAGGGTCCGGAGGTTCGTGAAGGTGAGTCTGGGTCCCAGCTCCCAGACTTCGATCTACAAGGAGTTATTCCAAAAGATCTGGACCACTCTGGGAGGGTCCGGGTCACTCTAGTAGAAGCTTCGGGTTCCTCCAGCAAGGACCTGGAGGTCCCCGAAGCAGATCTGGACCCCTCCGGGAGGGTCCGGGTCGATGTGAAGGAAGCTTCGTGCCCCTCCGGGAGGGCCCGGACAGTCCAGCGCCTAGTGTACTTCATTAGCGAAGTACTACATGATGCCAAGACTCGATACCTAGAGGTGCACAAGCTACTCTACGCAGTTCTCATCGTCTCCAGGAAGCTTCGTCATTACTTCCAAGCTCACAAGATCTCAGTGGTGACCTCTTATCCACTGCGTGCGATCTTGCATAATACAAACTCTACTGGGAACATTGCAAAGTGGGCAGCGGAATTGGCCGAATTTGATCATGAATTCGTCCCAAGACAAGCGATCAAGAGTCAAGTATTGGCAGACTTCGTGGTAGAATGGACCCCCTCTCCATCAAACCCTGGGGGCCCTAGTGAGCAGAACCCGGAACTCAAGGCTCCTGTCTTCACCGAGCCTCACTGGACCCTCTACTCCGACGGCTCCATGCAAAAGCAGGGGGGCGGAGCTGGAGTCCTTCTCCTCGCTCCAACCAGGGAGAAGGTAAAATACATGGTCCACCTTGACTTAAAGGTGACCAACAACATGGCGGAGTATGAAGCACTCATTTACGGACTAAAGGTAGCACTATCATATGGTGTCAAGCAGTTGTTGGTCAAGGGAGATTCGCAACTCATCATCAAACAGGTGAAGGGTGAATGCTCCTGTAACAATCCTCAGCTAGCTTCTTATCTCCTAGAAGTCCAGAGGCTTTAGAAGGACTTTGAAGTCCTGGACCTCCACCATGTCCAGCGTGCCCATAACGCTGAAGCTGACGAACTCTCGACGAAAGCGTCAACCAGAGCTCTAGCTCCTGACAGAACCTTCATCTGGATGTTGTCAAAACCCACAGCTCAGCCTCCCGAACTGAGTGAAGGGGGCAAGATCAGCATCCCGAAGCTGGCGGTCCCGAGGCCCTGTTACCATGGCAGCCATCAAGGGTCGTAGGTGCTGCCGGAAGCTCCGAGCAACCCAGCACGCAAGACTCAAATGCTCAAGCTAGCTTCAGTGCATGGATCTCGGAGATCCGGAGCTACTTGAAAGACAATATCCTTCCTGGCGATGATGTATCTGCTGACCGGATAGTCAGATTGGCTAAAAGATACACGCTGGTAGAAGGGGATCTTTACCGGTGCGGTGCCAACGGCGTCCTAATGCGGTGCATCACAAGGGAAGAAGGTTGCGAGCTCCTCGAAGAAATCCATGGAGGCGAGTGTGGGAACCACGCGTCTTCCCGCACGCTGGTCGGTAAAGCCTTCCGGCATGGCTTCTACTGGCCTACAGCGCTCCAGGATGCAACTGAGCTGGTGAAGAAACGCGAAGCATGCCAGTTCCATGCAAAGCCAATTCACACACCAGCTCAGCCTCTACAAATGATGCCTCCTACATGGCCTTTCGCTGTGTGGTGGATGGACATCTTGGGACCTTTCCCAAGAGCCGTCGGAGGTTACAAGTTCCTGTATGTTGCCATTGACAAGTTCACCAAATGGCCGGAAGCAACTCCAGTTGTGACAATAAACAAGCAATCAGCTATCAACTTCTTGCAGTCCATTGTATGCAGATTTGGAGTCTCGAACAAAATCATAACAGATAATGGGACCCGATTCACAAGCTCTGCTTTCCAAGGATACTGCAAAGACCTCGGCATCCAAATCAGCTACGCCTCAGTAGCTCACCCGGCAAGCAATGGCCAAGCCGAGAGAGCAAATGCAGAAATCCTGAAAGGACTCAAGACGCACACTTATGAACGCCTAAAAAAACAGGGAGCCAACTGGATCGAAGAGCTTCCACCCACTCTATGGGCCAACAGGACAACTCCAAACCGGTCAACTGGAGAGACACCCTTCTTCCTGGTGTACGGAGCTGAAGCAATCCTTCCTCCAAAAATCACCTTGGGGTCGCTCTGGGTCCGGACCTCCAACGAAGCCACGTCGGACCAGCTCCGGCGTGAAGACATTGACCTCCTTGAAGAGGGAAGGTGACGAGCAGCTGTTCGGAATGCCCGATACGGCCAAGCTATTCGGCGCTATCACCAATGGCATGTACACAGCCGACAGCTCGAGGAAGGCGATCTGGTGCTATGGAGAATACAATCCAGAGAAGGGTTAAACAAACTCTCCTCCAGCTGGGAGGGACCCTTCCGAGTGATCAAAGTATCCCATCCTAGATGCGTTCGCTTGGCAACCGAGGATGGGACACCTCTCCCAAATCCTTGGAACATTGAGCACCTCTGTAAGTTCTACGCTTAATATCACGGAGGTGAGTCTATAATTACATGTGATGTTTGTTATAGAGTCATTGTACAGAGTCAGGTAGCTCCTCCGGGAGGGTAGCCGGACCTACCACGTTAGGTCCGCAACGTCCATGCCACACTTGTCACAGTCTCAGAACTAAAAGTGTAGCTATCTACCTTGGGTCAAACGAGAAACGAAACACACATAGACTGGTTCCGTACCCTAAGAGTGTACTTGTTTTCCCTGTACCCCGGACCTATAATGAAAGACATCATTATGTGAAAACAGACTCCACGTGCATTTACTTTGTACAGGCTCAATATTTTTTATTTTTCTCTTTCTTGTCTATAACAAAGTTGTGCAGTTCTTAAGAAACTTTAGCTCGACCAATTCATGTACAATTCGAGTTGCATTGTCTATTCTTCTGGGTTCAAACATTGTTGATGGTCTACTCGTCTGAATGCCGCCAAGCCAATCTAGGTCCGGGGCGTGCTATCGACTTAGCCTGGTCATGCACCCTAAGTACGCCACTCTACCTACACCCCGGCAGGCCGAAGTAAGGCAAGCCCAGAAATGATCGGACCTGAAGGAAACAAGACGGCGCTCTTGATTGTATTTAGAATTGTGTTCGACCTAAAACTTTCTCAGGAATAGTAAGTCGCGATGAAGTTATAGATAGGAAACAAATTTTATTGTTTTTCTTGACTTCAATGTGCAGGAAAAATAAATATTTCATGATGATGGTGAATAAAGCCGAAGCTGCCAAAGCTCCGACATCCTCTAGGCGTCTTGTGGTCGATGTTCAAACATCGATATCGAGTGTCGCTGGAGCTACGCAGCTCCGGTAAAGCTAGGGGGCAAGCCGTCAACGTGAAGAAAAGATGGTGGAAGGACTCTGTAATGGAGTCTGCTGTCGATACACCATGTGTTGACAGAGGTCACTGCCGGAGCTACCAGGCTCCGACACCCCAGAGGGATAATCGTCGATGATTTACGTGTTGATGGAGACTACTACCGGAGCTACTAAGCTCCAACGATGGTCAATGCCGAAGCCACTAAGCTCCGACAACCTCAGGGGGCCTACACTATCGAAGACTTTAGACCTACATTCTACAAGTTCGAAGCACACAAATACTCAACAACTGTTACATCCTCTTGGTACATGTTCACAATTAAATTGTGTACATCTACCAGGGGGCCAAGTGAGACAAAGGTGTTGAAGACAAAAAATGAAATTCATAAAAAAATTTGAATTTCATTCATCTGGAGACAAGAGATTACAAAATTGGAGAAGAAGAAGAAGAAGAAGAAGAGAGAATACAAACGGGAGCTACAGAGAGATGGTCCTAGACCCTATGGAAGAACTGGGCGACCTTCTGGACCACCTCCGACACGCTGGCCCGGGCGGCTTCACCCTCTCCTTCGATGGGGCCTTCAAGCACCGGGTCCAGAGGGAATCGAGGGTCCCGGCTGGTGTAGCACGTCAGCACGAACTCTGTCTTTGCCACGGACTGTCCCTCAGTTTCCAGTTGGTCCGCGATGACATCGCCCATCTTGGTGAGCTTGTTGCCTGCTGAACTCAGCACCTCCAACGCCTGGTCCAGCTCCGGCTCCGGATCATCCGGACACACGGGACTAAAGCCCATTGGCGTCAGCGTGTCGTTGGCTTTGCCCAGGAAGTCCCAAACCTGTTGGGACTCCGCAAACCTTGCGCTATGCATCTCCCCCAAGGATCTTTTGGCTGCCGCAAGCTCCAAGCTCTCCCGAGCAAGACGCTCCACCTCTTTGGCATTCTACTGAATCTTTTTAGCAACCTGCCTTTCGAGTTTGCTGAGCTCTTCCTCCCGGAGGTGGATCTCATTCCGACGGTTGACCAGATCCTTCTCTTGGCCCCGCACTTTCTTCTCCTTGGCGGCGATGGCATTCTCCTGCTTGTAGAGATCTTGCCCTCGCTCCCAGGCCTTCTTCTCCTCCTCCTCGCAATGCTCCTCCAATTTATTGGTGCGTTCTTCGAGGCTCTTGTCAGCCAGAGTTGTCTTTTGGACAAGCTCTTCCTCCCTCTTCATGAGGTCGTCCCGTAGCTCCAGGAATTTTTGCTCTTCATCTTTGAGCCTTCTCTCCCGCGCTTCAAGAGCCTCCCGGCGCTTGACGAGACTATCGTGGATGGCGGCAAGCCTTTCCTGGCGATCATCCGCTGCACTATTTGCAGCCTTGGCCTACTCATAGATGGCCCGGGACTGGTTGTCGAGGGATCGCGTCATGCTTTCCCTCTCATCCAACAGCTTACCCCAATACTCCAGGCGGACCTTCTCCCTTCGCACCCACTCCTTGTCGTCAGCTAGCCTCAACTGCGCCAGCTTGGTCTCGAAATGGAGTCGAATGCGCCACCTCCTAAGGTTTTGGCACTACTCCTCGAGGGCCTTGCTGTCATGGTAGAAAGCGAGCTGGACCTGGCGAAGACTGGAGCAGGCGTTGTCAATAGACAACGATAGGGGGATTGGGTTCGGACCTGTCGGGTCCTCCCCGCTGGCTCCAGTGGATCTTCAGTGACAAAAATTGGGTCCCACTCTACAAGAGCGGTCCCCTGAGCTTCCACGGCACTAGTGCCGTCCTCCGGGATAGCCTCGGCTGGCGCCGAGGAAGGTCCTACAACAGAAGTTCCGACCTTTGGAATTGATTCTGAAGGTCCAACTGTTAAGTCATCAACAACTGGCCCCTGAGGCGGGGGGCTGGCAGCTTCATCTTGGCACCCTAGCTCAGCAGTGGGCGCCTTCGGGATCACCACATCCAGAACAGGTGTTGAAGGTTCAGTCGGAGTAGGAGCTACTTCCAGCTCCGGCGCAGGCACCTCCTCCACCGCTGGCTCAGGTGCTGGCGCTTCGACCATCATGGGCTCAGGCGCTGGCGCTTCGACCATCATAGGCTCAGGCGCCGATACCTCCGCATCAACTGGCTCGGACGCCAGAACCTCTTCAACGATCGGCTCCACAGCTGGAACTTCTGCAGCAACCGGCTCTATCGCCGGAGCTTCCTCGACAACCGGCTCAAGTGCCGGAGCTTCATCAACACCCGGCTCCACTGCCGAGACTTCATCAACCACCGGCTCGACTGCTGGGGCTTCAACAACATCCGGCTCTAGGGCCAGAATTGCAGCTACCTCCGGCTCTGCGGCCAGAGCGTCCAACATCTCAGCATCCAAGCCCGGAGCTTCAACCTCCGGGGCTGGTGCCGCTAGTACATCTTCATTCCCGTGGCTCGACACTACCATGGGAGCTTCTGGGGATGAGTCAAGGTCAGAGACCACGACAACCAGCGCCGGGGCTGCCGCAGCCTCAGCCACCTCTTGGGGCGGCGCTGGAATCGGAGCCGAAGCTTCAGCCTGCACAGCCTCAACCGCTGTTGCAGGGACCGGAGCTTTAGCCCTTTTCCTAGGCACGCTGCGGATGAAGGACGAAGAAACTCAAAATACAGTTATAACAATAAAACAACTGATTGAGGTAAGAAATCAAAAATTACCTCAAAAGGCTTCCGCACCAGTTAGCACGGAACCTCTTCTCCGGACGCTCCGGACTGGCCCCAGCCACCACTGGCGTGGTAGTCCCGGAGGGTCCCCCGGAGCTTGCTGCTACTATCGGTGTTGCCCTGGTCGAGGCCCCCCTCGACCTTGAAGGACCTCCGGACCCAGAGCCCTCAGCTGGCCCTGGTACTGGAGTCACATGGCCGGAGCTAGCACCCCGAGAAGATGCCGCTACTAGAGTAGATGCCGCTGTTGAAGACCTCCCCCTCCGGGGAGAAGGAGCCACCGCGGAAGAAGCAGGCCTGACGGACCTTCCGTCGGCATGCTTCAGCTTCCTCTTACAGCTTGAGGGCTCGGCCAACTCCTTGCCATTGCCTACGACTTCGGTTCTTGGCTTAGGGGCGGGAACGGAGCCACCTTCACGAGCTTCGGAGATCGCCAAACCGGTGGTCGAACGCCTCTCAATGACACCAAGGTCGTCAAGCACCAGCATCGTCCGCCAGAGCTCCCTGTTGAACTCTGCCTCCATGTTCAGAGGGAGGAAAGCTGCCGGCGGAGCCAAGTTGTCACCCTCGACATCGATGCCATACTGGAACTTCTTGAGGTGGAACTCCAAAGTTGCACCCTCCATGTTGGACTTCAAACCGGTCTCGATCCGGTTGTCGTCCAGCATACTATTGAGGGCCCAAGCAAGCTTCTCCCTCTTCTTCAGCGGAGCCCACCTGTTGGTCAGGAAGTTGCAAAACACCGCCTGAGGAGTCACCCCTCCTTCCACGCACAGGCGGATCCTGGTTAGAGCAGGGTTGAAGGCGTTCGACAACATCGGAGCTTCACTCCATACTGCAGTGTCGATGTTGGGGAGGCCTTCCGGTAGCTCCAGCTTCTCGTGCTCCTCCACCCTGATGACAATCCAATCCTTCTTCCAGTCGTCCCACTTCCCAAAAGGAAACGACCACAAGTACTTGTACGGGCACTTCTTGCGCTTCACAAAATAGTAGAAGCCAAGGTACTTGTCACTCCTGACCGTAGCTTGGACAGTGAAGAAGGTGCGGAAGAGCTCAATGCAGGGGGGAATGCCCACCCACATCTCGCAGAAGTGGACAAAGATTGACACCAAGAGAATGGAGTGGGGGCCAAGGTGGTACAGCTGCAGACCATAGAAGTCTAGCAGCATCAAGAAGAAAGAGGAGAAAGGTGGGATCATCCCCACCATGGCGTACGTGAAGAAGTACACCATGTCGCCGGCGTGTTCCTTCTCGAACGGAAGCTTGCCGGCGCGGACCAAGTGGTTGAAGAAGTCAGGGGACCATCCCATGAGGGTCCGGACCTTCTTCAAATCATCATCGGTCTTCAGTCGGCTCTGGCGGAGACCCAACTCCATCGCGGCACAGCGAGGCAAGAGAAGAAAAGCAAGCGAAAGTTTGGAAGGTTTGAGCGCAAGTTCGAATGAAAGGCATAAAGAACCCCAAACGGTGCGTGCTTTCCTTATTAAGTAAGCCCCCGCAATGCTTGGATGGAAACCGTAGAGGAGCCGGCGATACCAGTCAAAAACTTCACCCTGCCAATGACAAGGGGGCCCGGGGCCACCCTGACAATCAAGTTGAGGTCCTTACCCCAGGCGAACGATTGTCATCATGAAAGACGGGAAACCCGAAGGCGGCGGCCTGACAGGGCGCGCGGAGGCGATACGATTTTTGTATCGGGAACTGGCGACCTTCAATTGCGTGAGACCTGCACGCTGAGATCTCACTTGCCGCCTCCAGGATATGCCACGCGGCGGAGGTTTAACTGCGAACTATCGCCAACGGCACGTCTGAAGATCCTTGAAGACACGGCTCAAAAACCGAAGAATAGACCCACCTCCGGCAGAATGACTTCATCCAAAAGGTCTCTCTCGGAGGTGGGCCCAAGGGGCCGCTGTCGGTACCCTATGTACCGGATACCCCTTGGGATTGCAAAGATCACAAGGAAAATCCATCTACCAGATTTGAAGACCTCCAAAGGCCCCACATGTCAGGCGTAACCGAACCTGCTTCCCCGACATGGTTAGTCTCAGGGTCACCACGTGTATCATAAGACCGGAGCTATCGCCCACACATGGGAAAGCTCCGGACTAGATACCAGTATGGCATCCCCGGACCTAACCCCAGACAGATGGAAGCTCCGGTACTGACACGTGTCTAGCAGCACCGGACCTACCCGTCCACGACGGTAAGCTTCGGAGCTGCCACGTGGCTGAACCGCTGGACCTTCAACTTCAACAATCAGGCTGGTGGACCCCCAACGGCTCCGGACCTTCAAGGAGCAATCAAAGACTTCAAGACCCGATTAAGTGTTATTAATGCCACATTAATGACACACGATCGGATGGCCCTTAGTACCGGTAACGGCACTGTTAAGGCCCGTTACTGGGCAATTAAGGGTAATTAACCTCATTAATTGTGTATCAAGCATGTGTAACCGCCGGAGCCACATGTCAGGCCAGGCTAATGGTGTAACGACCAGTCCTTGTACTATAAAAGGATTGGTCAACGATACACAAGGGACCTCTCCAGACGGCTCCAGACCACTACTGGACTCCCTGACCTAGACGAGCTTCTTCTTTTGGAGCTTCTTCTAAACTCACACGCCTAATACAACACCAACACACCCCGTGGATTAGGGTATTACGCTCAGGCAGCCCGAACCACGTAAATCCCTATGTCCACTTGTCTTTCACCTTCTTGAATCTTTGCGCGCCCATTACTGAACTACAACTCCTCGATCTACCAACGGTAGTGTCGGGAGATCTATCGGATCCAAACACCGACAGGCGGCATCTAGCAAAATCTACCATTCTTCTTTGGAGTTGAATATTTAGAAGTACTTGCTTTCTTCTCATTGTGGTGAATCTCAGGGAGAGGAGCAGCCCCAACACGTCGTTGGTGATGATTCTTAATAGTAAGTTCATAATGCTTCTTTGCCTATAGTAAGTCACGAATGAGATCAACGTAGTGTTGTTAGTTCCTTGGCCGATATTGATGTTGTAAGACCCGATCAGAAGGAAGCATTGTTTGAAGATTATTTTCAATCGTGTCCTCCTCTTATGGTTCTTTTTTACAAAATCGCAATTTGGCGCAGACCTATGAAAAGCATGATTATAGTCCTCAATAGACTTATAGTCTTGAAGACGAGTTGAGTCCATTTGTGGTTGGCCTTTGGCAACAAAATTGCCTTTTGCTGTTCACAGTGGTCTTTCAATGCCATCCAAAGACTATGAGGCTCCTCTTCCATTACATATTCCGACTTTAAGTCGGGGTGAAGGTGGTTGTGGATGATGTATAGTGTATGGTACTTCTATCTATACAGAAATGTGGCTTCCCTTTGTGCAGGAGGAGTAAGAGCAGACATGATTCCATGAAAAGTCAAGCTTATCTTGATGTTAAGAGACCATGTAGGATTGTTGTGACTATCAAGGGTAAGTTCTTCAAACTCGCGAGTCATTGAGTCCTACATATAGGCAACCAGAGATTTTATCAATAAAATCATCATGGTGATGTTGTAATAGGTGCATTAATATTGAAAAAGCACATAGAAATTATTTGTTTTTGCTCAGCCAAATTTAGAAAATGGCGTAACAAAAATAATAAATCTAGAAATAATTCATGCTCAATAAGGCCAACTAGAAAAATGGTCGAATGAAATGAGTTATACACTTTGTTGCATTTATAGATGATTCTTGCTCGTATTAGGCCAAATTTTAGGAAATGGCTTGACTAAAATGAATCAAACCTCTTGCTATTTTATTTGTAATCATATTATTGTATCATAAGACAAATTTCAAAATTAGTTTAAATGATGGCACTAGTAAATATTTGGAATATAGTAAACAAAATTATATTACTTTTGGGCCAAATTAAAAAAATGTCTTAAACAAAAGGAATTTCGGACAGTGTGTTACTGATGAACTTTTGAACTCATTCGACCAAAATTTCAAATTTAGCCAAAAATGGGGAATTCTATTGTAACATTGCAAAAAATATTCTGATACAATATAACACTTGTCATAATCAAAACATAAAGTTGATTATAACTATATTACAAAGTATTCTGCTGGATTACAAAGGTTTGCAGTAGTTGAAACCGAATTCAAATTCTAATTTAAACTAAAGTTAAACTGCATACTAATAAAACAAAAAATATAAATGAAACAGTAATAGTAATGGACCGGTTTCCTTGAAGGAAACATGCCCACTACCAGAAACTGCTCGGCCTACAAGGGTGCACGGGCCAGCCAGCGCGACCAAGCCGGCGGCCCATGTGGTCCGATTGGTAAGGGGTATAAGAGGGGTCGCAAGGGTGCGCGGGCCAGCCAGCGTGACCACCTCCTCTCTTCCGCCGCATTCCACACCTCTGTCGTCCTCCAACCTACTTGGCCTTGGTGACCTCCTCTGGCGCCGCTCTTCCACTTATCCTCCTTGCCGGCGCCTCTCCCCCTGTGACACCCAATTCGGAAAATGAACCAAACGTAATGCATATGTGTGTCCAGGATGCTTAACACACATACACAAGTGAATCACAAACGATATCCAGGCTATAACCATGTCTCGAATAATAACACTAATAATAGTACCTTATTACAAACCAAATAGTCTTGAATACAAGATCTAAAAGACTGTAGCGGAAAACACTAAATACTAATGACACCAAATCCACAAGCAAGCTTGACAGTAACACGCACGCCTAAAACTCCTCGAAGACCTCCTGATACTCCACATTGTCGCGTGCGTCTGAATGGGAATAGCAAGGGGGAGCATATGTCGTACTCAGCAAGTGTGGGGAAGTATGACATGTAGCTTCAACAAGGAATGATAATTAAAAGACTAATTGCATAAAAGTACATTCAAAATAGTTCAAAACGCAATAATATTATCATTAAGTGTGGTCCTTCCCAATATAACCCAAATAACATTAATCTCAACTTAAGTAACGAATACCAACAATAATAATCCATAATCAACTCATAACCGCTCATCTGTCTTAATTTCATCAATTCCATATACCAAAACCAATTACTGAATCGATACCAACTTCTAATTCAATTCCAGCCACTAAACCATGTTCAAGGTCCAAAACACTAATCATGTGAGGGTCCAGATCGCTCGTAACCGGGATCACGACTATCATGATAGTTTTTAAAACTCTGCAGAGGTTGTAGCACTTTACCCACAAGTCTGTGATTTCATAGCCTTTCGATGACTAAGGAATCTAAATTATGTTGTATCACACTTCCTTTGGTGTGTGGCCAAGAGATCAAAAAATAGTCTTTACAAAGTGATTACTAGCGTATTCGAACTCCACTGAGGTTTACCAGTGGTGATGTCTCCAACTGAGCACATCCATCCAACGGCCCCCTCTTGTGCCATTCGGATCCCAGGGTAGTCCCACCATCACTACAAACCCATCCAACTACCCCTTCTCTGAGATTTCCAAATGGTCCGAACAGTACTCGCAACACACTAATTAGTCGACTAAGCCGCACCCATACTTGGCCCTATGGTGGCACTGTAAAACCTGGGTTGTCGCTCTACGAACCGGTCCTTAGATCTAAAGCAAGCAAAATCACCAAAATAGTCCAACCAATTCCACATAATCGGTTTGCTTAGATCCCTAGGTACCATGTTGCTAAATGGTCATTATTATCAATTCTCATCATTCATGTGTTCAATGGTTCATAATTATGCAATATGATTGTTTCCAAACCCAATTGATTATAGCGAAGCAAAAGTGTAAAGATCCTTCCCGACTCTACATTGTGTTCAAGCGACAAGGGTGGTCATACAAAACTAGTAAACTCCTGTAATTGGGTTTTCCTGGGGCTTGCAAGAAAAGGATGATCCAGACTGAAAATTTGGCAAGATCGGACTAGTCCGCTCGAAAAATCGGACAAGTCCAGACAACAACAAAAACTCAATCGGAGTAGTCTGTACAGTGTGTCAGACAAGTCAGTAGTTCTGAAGAATCTGAATTTTTGAAACCGAAGAGGGATATCGGACTAGTCCGGAGTTGAGGTCGGACAAATATGCACCCTGACAGAATTAAATTGTTGATTAGCCCTAAATAAATTTTAATCTTGTTCCTTTTTAGGTTGCTTAATGCTAAACATGTATGAGGATGCATGCAATGCATTATGCATCAAAATGAGGGTGTTACAAACCTACCCCCCTTAAAATAAATCTCGCCCTCGAGATTTGACGTAGAAGGAAGAGAGGAAAATTCTCTCTTGAGGTCCTCTTCTTGCTCCCAAGTTGCTTATGACTCTGTAAGCTGGTTCCATTGAACTTTGCACCATCGAATGACCTTGTTCATTGTGACCCTCTCCTTGGTTTCCAAAATTTTCACAGGTTGCTTATCATAGGTCAAATCTTCCTCATGCTCCAATTCTTCCATCAGTACTTGCTCTTCCGGAACCCTCAGACACTTCTTGAGCTGGGAAACATGAAACACATCATGAACATCGGAAACATGTGCTAGCATCTCCAACTTATACGCTACTTCTCCCCGTTTGTCCAGAATCTTGAATGGTCCAATATAGTGAGGTGCCAACTTGCCTTTGACATTAAATCGCTTGTGACCTCTCATGGCTGACACTTTGAGGTACACGAAGTCCCCCACCTCAAAAGCTAAGCTTCTTCGTCTGTTATCCGTGTAGCCCTTTTGTCTCGACTGAGCAGCCTTCAAATTCTCGCGGATTGTCTGAACTTGCTTTTCAGCATCTTGTATTACATCAGGTCCAAACACTTGAGTTTCTCCTGTCTCATTCCAGAACAAGGGTGTTCTACATCATCTCTCATTCAGTGCTTCATATGGCGGCATTTGTAAACTTGCTTGATAACTGGTGTTGTAGGAGAATTCAGCATATGATAGACTTTTGTCCCAACTCCCTCCATACTTTAGCGCAGAAGCTCTTAGCATGTCCTCCAATATCTGATTCATTCTCTCGGTTTGTCCATCCATTTGAGGGTGGTACGCAGAACTGAAATTCAATTGAGTTCCCATAGACTCGTGCAGCTTTTGCCAAAATCTTGAGGTAAATTGAGAACCTCTATCGAACACTATTTTCTTTGGTACTCCGTGTAAACACACTATTATTCCCATATAGAATTCTGTCAACTTTGCTCCACTATAAGTAGTCTGACAAAAATGAAATGTGTTGATTTCGTCAACCGATCCACAATAACCCATATTGAATTGTAACCTGCTGAAGTGTGAGCTAAGCCAACTATGAAATATATACCAACTTCTTCCCATTTCCATTACGGAATCTTCAATGGCTGCAATAATCTAGTTGGCTTTTGATGTTCAGCCTTGACTCATTGGCATACATCACAATGCAACATATTCAGCTATGTCCCTTTTCATACCATTCCACCAGTAGCACGTCTTCAGGTCCTTGTACATCTTCGTAAAGTTGTGATGGATGGAGTAAAGTGAGTCATGTGACTCCTTTAATATCAACTGTTGGAGACGCTTCTCAATAGGCACAACAATCCGTTTTCCAAGCCATAGAGTATCATGGTCATCCTCATCAAATCCGAATTCTCTCCCCTCTCGGGTCTTTTCTTTGATTTCCTGGATTTCCTTATCCTTTTTTTACCTTCTCGAATTTCTTGTTCCAAGGTCGGATTTAACTCCATTATTCCCATCTCATTCACAAATCCAAGATTTAATCGTTCAAATTCCTTGCATAGCTCGGATGGTAACTCCCTAATGGTGAGTTGGTGGCTTGCTCCCTTTCGACTCAAAGCATCAGCCACTATGTTGGCTTTTCCTGGATGATAATTAATTCCCACATCATAATCCTTAATGAGTTACAACCATCGTCCTTGCTCAAATTCAGATCTATTTGGGTGAATATGTACTTGAGACTTTTATGATCCGTATAAATCTCGCATCTATGGCCAAGAACGTAATGTCTCCAAATCTTCGATGCATGCACAATGATTGCAAGTTTGAGATCATGCGTAGGATAATTCTGCTCATGTTTCTTCAATTGTCTGGATGCATAAGCTACTACTCCGCCTTTTTGAATCAACACACAACCAAGTCCTTACCTTGAAGCGACACAATAGATATCAAAGCTCTTGCTCACATCTGGCAATACCAACATAGGTGTTGTTGTTAACCTCTTCTTTAGCTCCTCAAAAATGTCTTGACAAGCTTGAGTCCACTTGAAAGGCTTCTCCTTCACTAACAGTTCAGTCATGGGCTTCGCTATCTTGGAAAATTCCTTGATGAATCGACGGTAGTATCCTGCCATTCTAAGAAAACTCCTTATTTCCTTCACATTCTACGACGGTTCCCACTTTAGCACATCTCTAACCTTTCCTAGGTCAACTGACACTCCTCCTCTAGAGATAACATGGCCTAGGAACGATATCTTCCTTAGCCAGAATTGACACTTGTTAAACTTGTCACACAACTAGTGCTTTCGCAATTTCTGCGATGTCGGCCTTAAATGTTTTTCGTGCTCCTCTTCACTTTTCGAGTAGATCATGATATCATCTATGAACACTACCACAAACTTATCCAAATATTCCATGAAGACCTTGTCATGAGAAACATGAAGTATGCGGGTGCATTAGTCAATCCAAATGACATGACCGTATACTCATACGATCCATAGCGTGTCTTGAAAGTCGTCTTGGGTATGTCTGATGGTCTAATCTTCATTTGGAAATATCTCGACCAAAGATCAATCTTAGAGAATATTCTAGCTCCCTGCATTTGGTCAAGCAGATCCTCTATGCGGGGCAGTGTGTATTTATTCTTAATTATCACCTCATTGAGAGACCGGTAATCCACACACATACTTTTGGAACCATCTTTCTTATCTACAAAAAGCACTAGCGCTCCCCATGGTGACGAACTTGGGCGTATAAAACCCTTCTCTAACTACTCTTAAGTCTGCTTTTTGAGCTCTGCTAATTCCTTAGGAGGCATCCTATATGGCATCTTTGCTATAGGTGCAGTTTCAGGTATTAAATCAATGACGAACTCGATGTCACGATCAGGTGGCATACCTGGTGATTCCTCAGGAAACACTTCCAGGTAGTCACGAACAACCAAAATTTCCTCCAAAGTTACTCATTCTGCATGATTTACCATTGCCTTCTCGGTTGTCGGTTGAACTGCCTTAAATTTTATACTGACTCCTTCCTTGTTTGTCAATTACACTGTCCGAGTGGCACACTGAATCACTCTGTTATGCTTCCTTATCCAATCCATTCCAAGTATGATGTCCAAGCCTTGTGAATTCATAACTATAAGGTTGGCGAGGAAATCTACCCCCCTTATGGAAATACTTACTTTTGGACATACTATATTCGTCCTCATCTCCCCTCCAAGAGATTTACCAACAGAGTATACTTCAAGTATGATATAGGCATGCTATGCTTTGCAACATACTTTGATGAGATGAATGAATGGGATGCCCCAAAATCAAATAATATAGTAGTTGGGTTGGAGTTTGCGAGAAACATACCAATCACAACATCTTCAGCTTGTTGAGCCTCTTCTGCAGATACATGGTTCACCTTGCCACGAGCGAAATTTTGTGGTCTTCAGTTGCCTTGAGTTGCTCCTCCATTGGGCCTAGGATTCTGCCTTGGAGCATTGTTCATCTGTCCTTGTCCTAATCTTGGGCATTGATTTGAAAAATGTCCCACTTTACCATAATTAAAGCAAGTTCGCGCACCATTGGCGCCAGAGATGTTAGGGCGAGGCTGA
Organism: Tuctoria greenei; assembly: GCA_036927565.1. NCBI lineage: Eukaryota > Viridiplantae > Streptophyta > Magnoliopsida > Poales > Poaceae > Tuctoria > Tuctoria greenei. Next base: position 17,026,580 of record JAYESD010000006.1, read on the forward strand.
TTCTGAGCATAGGCGGTCATATTTGGGCACGGTGCAGGCTGCATAGGTAAGCAAGGTGCTTGCATGGATGGGTGTTGCTGCATTGGTTGTTGCGGTCGTGGTGGATAAGCATGGCGGTATGCATTAGCAGACGGATTTTCAGGGTTGTAATATGGTGCAACTAGCAGTGCATAGCGAGGGCGGGTATTACTTCCCTGTGGTTGTCCATGATATGGCATTTTCCTCTTGTTGTCTTGTTCTATCTCACGAACCTTGTTCTCAACTACAATGGCCTTGTCAACAAGCTTCTGAAAGTTAGCATAATCAGTGTTGAGCAACTGGACTTGAAGTTCATTGTTGAGACCCCTCATAATCAGGTATTGCTTCCTACTGTCAGTATTGATGTCTTCTAGAGCGTACCTAGACAGTTGAGTGAACTTGTTGAGCTATTCACTCACACTCATCCTTCCTTGTCTGAGGTTTTCAAATTCTTGTCTTCTCGGTATCATGACTCCCTTAGGTACATAGTGAGAACGGAACTTCTCTTTAAATTCAGCCTAGGTAATTCCTTCTTGATTTTCACGGGCATTGCAAAGGGCTTCCCACCAACCTGCAGCAGCTCCAACCAACTGGTATGATGCAAAGAGAACCTTCTCCCTATCGCTGCACTGGATGATGGCAAGTTTCTTCTCAACAGATTTTAGCCAATCATCAGCTTTCATAGGATCATTGGCTTGAGCAAAAGTAGGTGGCCTGGTCCTCATGAACTTTCTCAAACGATTGTGGTGTGGCGGGGGTGGTGGTGGTGGCAGCATGTGGGGCTGATTCTGTTTATTGGCCTGCAGCTGTCCCAGAGTTTGCATCACAGTCTGCATAAGCCGATTCTGCATAGCCAACAGCTGCTCAAGGTTGCTAGCCCCAGTTCCAAGTCCATTGTTGTTCTGAGGTGCTCCATTGTTCTGTGAAAGAATAGTAGAGACGGAAGAATTCAGAATTTGAAAAGGAACGCCCCCAAATTATATGCATCAAGGTATATGTAACTAAAAAACTCTCTTATTAATACTAAAAACCCTATTTGAGGATGTGGACAAGCATCCCACAACTCTCTACTACGTGTGGATGTGGACAAAATGCTAGACGTCTCACAACTCGCACCAAGCGCACAAGCACACACCATGAAAATTCAGTACACCACACCAAATAAAACTAAAACGATCTAAACACTTTTCTAACTTCTAAATAGGATACATAGACTTAATTGTGTGAGTCGTGGTTGTCTTGGCCGTGAGGCGGCAAGGGGATGGCGGCGGCGAGGCATACATGGGTGCACACCAAGGTGACTTGGTCGTCCATGTAGGCGCTGGAGAGGTTGTTGCGCCATTAACCTCCATGGTGGCACAGACTTCCTCTTGCTTTTCCTTGATGAACAATTTCTTACGGAGGTAACGGATCTCTTCCACGGCATCAGCATAGCAATTTCCCAAATTCACCAATACTTCCTAAGATCTGTCAATGACACGAGAACTGGGTTGAGCTCCATCTTGAGATCTTAAAATTTCCCTTGTTCTACTCCTATGATGAGGGTGCAGTGCAAAACAAGTACCTCCAACCTGCTCTTGATAGATGTGGCACAATCTAGTGAGTGTGTCCTAAGCAACATCATCAATAGTTTGCTTCCTAGTGGATCTCCATGTGGATGCAAAGTGTCGGGTGATCACCTCATATTTGGCAAGAACAGTAATTTGCACCCTCCATTCTTCACGTCCATGGCGAGGAATCCTCTTAACATAGCATTTTGGGTGCATTTTGCATAGATTAAGGAACTCCTTCAATTGTTTAGCTACAAATCCTCCATCGGTGCCTTTGGAACAGAATTCTTGGGCGAAACGGAAAACTGGGCGGTTGTCCTCCTTTATGGCTTCACTAGGCTGTGATGCACTCCTTTGGGCTTCGGGTACCTCTTCTAGGCCTGCCATCTCCTCCTGAACCCGCAGCCCCTCCTCATGTTCCTCGTCTTCATCCTCCTTATGTGTGTCATCTTCCTCTTCCTCATCATCATAGATTTCCACCTCTTCAGGATCTTCCTCCTCTCCATCATCATAGAGTTCCACCTCCTAGGGATCTTCCTCTGTCGTGTTGGAGTGTGCATGCTCAACTTCCTTTGTGGGAGAACTCACTTCTTCCTCCTCTTGGGTTGGTTCCATTTGCGGCTCCTCGCGAGGCCTAAGCTTGCTTCCAAGGGGTGACAAACGAGCTCTCTTGTGGGCTATCATTTTGGTGTGAGCCTTCTATAAGAAAACATGAGAATATTAGAGGAAAATGTAAATATTAGCTCTGAAATTGCAGCAGCCATAAATTAAAATGAGAGGATGCGTGTTTGTTCAAAAAGATGGAAAAGTGGCAAAAATTGCAGCAGCGGCAAAAGCACAATTTTTTTCACATTATATAGCTAGTGGAAGGCAAAATAATACAAAACGGCAAATTTTTGAATAAGGAAGAAATCCTAAGTGAGTTGTGGTGTCTATTCTACTTAGCTTGTGTTCTACGGTCAAACATGGCTCCGATACCAATTTGTGACACCCGATTCCGAAAATGAACCAAGCGTAATGCATATGTGTGCCCATAATGTTTAACTCACATACACAAGTGAATCACAAACGATAGCCATATTACAATCATGTCTCGAATAATAACACTAATAATAGTACCTTATTATAAACCAAATAGTCTTGAATACAAGCTCTAAAAGACTGCAGCAGAAAACACTAAACACTAATGACACCAACTCCACAAGCAAGCTTGACGGTTACACGCATGCCTAGAACTGCTCAAAGACCTCCTGGTACTCCACATTGTCGCCTGCATCTGAATTTGTTGGGGGAATAGCAATGGTGAGCACGTGTCATACTCAACAGGTGTGAGAAAGTATGACATGTAGTTTAAACAAGTAATGATAATTAAAAGGCTAATTGCATAAAAGTACATTCAAAACAGTTGAAAATGCAATAATATTATCATTAAGTGTGGTCCGTCCCAAAATAACCCAAATAACATTAATCTCAACTTAAGTAACCAATACCAGCAATAATAATCCATAATCAACTCATAACCACTCATTTGTCTCAATTTCATAATTCCATATACCAAAGTCAATTATTGAATCAATACCAACTTCTAATTCAATTTCGGCCATTAAACCATGTTCAAGGTCCAAAACTCTAATCATGTGAGGGTTCAGGTTGCTCATAACCGGGAGTATGGCTATCATGATAGTTTTTAACACTCTGCGGAGGTTGTGCCACTTTACCCACAAGTTTGTGATTTCATCACCTTTTGATGATTAAAGAATCTCAATTATGTCGCCTCACACTTCATTTGGTGTGTGGCCAAGAGATCACAAAATAGCCTTCGCAAAGTGATTACTAGCCTATTCAAACTCCACTGAGGTTTCACCGGTGGTGATGTCTCCAACTGAGCACATCCATCCAAGGACCCCCTCTTGTACCATTCGGATCCCTAGGTAGTACCACCATCATTACAAACTCATCTGACTACCCCTTCCCCGAGCTTTCCAAATGGCCCAAACAGTACTGGCAACACACTAATTAGTCAGCTAAGCCACACCCATACTTGGCCCTGTGGTGGCACTCTAAAACATGGGTTGTCGCTCCACGAACCGGTCCTTAGATCTAAAGCAAGCAAAACCACCAAAACAGTCCAACCCACTCGACATAACCGGCTTGCTTAAATTCCTAGGTATCATGTTGCTAAAGGGTCATTATTATCAATTCTCATCATTCATGTGTTCAATAGTTCATAATTAAGCAATATGATTGTTTCCAAAACACAATTGAGTATAGCAAAGCAAAAGTGTAAAAGACTCTTCCCGACTCTCTACATTGTGTCCAAGCGACAAGGGTGGTCATACAAAACTAGTAAACTCCTATAATTGGGTTTTCCTACCAATTTGACACAAGCATGCAATTTTGCAAACAAAATATTTAAAATATGGATCAAAATGATCAAGGAGACTTGCCTTACTCTTGAGCTTGGTTTGGATCGAAAGCTTCAAAGTACTGGTTCTCTAGGTCCTCGAAAGCACTCTCCACAAGATACCTTCTATTCCGCGCGACAAACATGTGAAACAACATTAAAATCAAATATTGCTCAAATATTACTCAGTATGTCATGATATGCATGATTGATGCAATTGTGAGCTAAAACTTGTTAATGAGTTATTATTAATGTTTATTAACTAGTTACAATGGTTTTTAACAAGTTTGAACAATTTTCAAGTTGATTTGAGTCAAATTGAGATCAATTCAGCAATAACGGATTCAGATGGCCGGACAAGTCGATACTGGGGACCGGACTATTTGTGCTGTCCAAAACAGCAACAATAGTGTTTTTTGGACAGCAAGATCAAAGGATAAATTCACGTGGGAAATTGGATGTAGAGGGTGTACCGTGGGCTTAGAGCTCCAAATGTTGAGAATTGGGTGCAACACTTGAACCTTGACGTCTAGGGATTGGTGAGAGGTGTTGATGACGATTTGGTGATGAAGAACGTCCATATAGAAAAGTTGGTAAAGATCGCACTTGCTTGATCCTTCTCCTTATTCTCCTTGTTGTTGGATCTCTTGACAACGGCGTACGGCAAAAGACGGCAGCAAGACTTTTTCTTAAAGGGTTGGAGAGGTGAAGGTATTGGATTGCTTATATAGGGTGGTGTGGTAGGGTTTTGGGTTGGATTTGGAGTATAATTCAGTGAAGAATGAATAGGAGTTGTGGTGGGGTCCACTTGGGCTCCTCTGGGGTTGGGCACAAAGTTCTTGGTCCCAATTAAGGCAATTACCCAATAACTTAACGTGGAAGAAAAATAGAATCCGAGTTGGACTCTGAAGGTCAGACTAGTCCGCAAGGAGAACGGACAAGTCCATTTTGGAACAGAAGGGTTTTCGAACAAGTCTGGTGCTGGGGAACGAACGAGTCCGTAGGGACAGAACGGACAAGTCCGGTATACAAGACCGGACAAGGCCGGGGCTTGCAAGAAAAGGCTGATCCAAACTGAAAATTTGGCAAGATCGGACTAGTCTGCTCGGAAATCGGACAAGTCCGAACAATAACAGAAACTCAATCGGACTAGTATGTACAGTGTGTCGACTAGTCCGGAGTTCTGAAGAATCTGAATTTCTGAAGCCGAAGAGGGATACCGGACTAGTCCGGGATTGAGGTTGGACAAGTCCGCACCCTGACAGAATTAAATTGTTGATTAGACCTAAATAAAATTTAATCTTGTTCCTTTTTAGGTTGCTTAATGCTAAATATGTATGAGGATGCATGCAATGTATTATGCATGAAAATGAGGATGTTACACCCCCTTTACCCCACCGTTCACCGGCTTAAACCGGCGGCCGAGTCCCAATATCTAGGTGTTGGGGCTCTACCGGTTGGAGTGGCGAGGTGGGCGAATCGGCGGAGGATTCGATTTCCGCACGAGCTTGTGAGTGCTGGCGGCGAATCGGGTCCTGAAGGTTCGGCTTCACCTTGAGGGAGTGCCGGTGGTGGTCCGTGTGCAGCTAGGGTTGGAGTTGTTGAGGGCGGCAAAGTGGACGGAGTCCTCGATGCCATTGGTACTTGGGGATGACCCGGGCAATGCATATCCTTGTTGTTCAACGTATCGTTAATGGTAAGACGAAAATGATGACCACCGTGACTCGGTGGGTACCATCTTCTTCTTGTCCTTCCTTCTCCTCCCCCTGACAACTCGATGACGAAGGGTCTTGGACCGTTGCAACCCGGTATGGGTTATCCCCACCATGGAAGGTGCACAACCCACCTTGACGACCCCTTGTATGGGCGTTAGGATCCGAGAGTCGGTCAGGGGAAGGCGACGGGGGCCGCTCCAGTATACGGCGGTATGGCGCGGTTGAAGTTGGCGGCGATGGATCTACAGGATCTGCATGTAACACCCTCATTTTCATGCATCATGCCCTACATACACTCATATACATGTTTAACATTAACCCACATAAAGAGGAACGAGTTTAAAATTGATTTGGAACAAAACCGCACTTAAAATGCAGGAAAGTGCGGACTAGTCCGATTTCTCTCTGACTAAAAACGGACTTGTCCGTTTTTGCTGCGGACTAGTCCGATTTTGCCTCTGGAAACCTTCGGACTTGTCCCATTTTGTGCGGACTAGTCCGATATTCCAAGAATCCTTGAAAATTTGCCAATTCCCTGGACTTTTCCGGACTAGTCCAGTGTTCTAGCAGACTTGTCCGATTTCTTCTCTGACAAAAGTCGGACTTGTCCGATTTTTCGCCAGACTTGTCTGATTTTCTCTTTGGACAACTTCGGACTAGTCCGGTCCTTTCCGAACTTGTCCGATATTTCGCGACTCCGAGTTGATCTTTTGTTTTACGACTTGTTTCTTAGGTTTCATGTTAAGTGGGCCTAGGGACATCGTTCCTAACTCTTTTAGAGCCCATGTGGGACTCTAAACCGGCCTCTACTCCTCTCAAACTCGAAATCCATCTAACCCTAGCCTCAACCTCTATATAAACAACCCCACCCCTTTGCTTGACATCTATTTACCACTTTTCCACCCCACCCAAACCCTAGTTCGTGGAGAGCCACCACCAAGGAGGGAGGAGAAGATCCCAAGCAAGAAGAAGAAGAGGAGGAAACGAAAGAGGATCAAGATCTCCACCAAGTTTCGTTCTTCATCACCAATTCATCTCCAAGTTCATCACCAACCCTAGATCCTCAAGATCCAAGTGTTACCTCCAAGTTTCTTGATTCATTGGAGTCCCAAACACCTGGTATACCTTCTATTCTTTTTTCCTTATGTGAATTCAACCCCTAATCTCCAAATTTACGTCGATCTAGAAAACCCTAGTCCGCTAGTTCTGCGAAGTGCGGACTAGTCCGGCCTTCTGCAGACTAGTCCGATTTTCCTGGTTAAATTTCATCAAATTAATTCTAAAGTTGATCTAATCACATCCAAACCTGTATAAACTTGTTAAAATCTATTAGAACTAGTTAGTGATCATTAAAAGCAATCAATTAACAAGTTCTACCTCGCATTTGAATTAATCATGCATGTCATGTCATATTGAGTAATATTTGTGCACTCTTTGATTGTGTTTCTTGTCTTGTACGTTTATTGTGTGGATTAGACGGATTTGCGCTAGAGAGTGCCGCGGAGGATCTCCAACACCAAGAGTTTGAAGGCTTTGATCCTAATCAACCGCAAGAGCAAGGCAAGTGTCCTTGAAGCATATTGATCCTGTTTTTCAAATAAATGTTTTGTTTGCAAACTGCATGCTTGTGTCAATTTGATGAGAATCCTATGGTAGGAAGTTTACTAGCGTTGTTTGACCACCCTTGTCGCCTGGAATTTATGGGAGAGAGTCGGGAAGGGCTTTTACCTTTTTGCTTCGCTTAATTAATTGGGATGGGAAAACAACACTACACATTTGATTATGCATTAATGATATTCTGGTTAATGTGAACTGGTCAATACGGTGTGGTTATGGGTGATCTAAGAAAGCCTGGTATGTGTATGGGTTGGATGTTATGGTGGTTTGCTTGCTTTAGATCTAAGGACCGGTTCATGCGAGAATAAGTCCGGACTACAATGCCACCAAGAGGCCAAGTATGGGTGCGGCGTAGCTGATTAATTAGGGCTTTGCTAGTGCTGTTTGGACAATTGTGGATGCTCGGGGAAGGGGTAGTCGGATTGGGTTTGTTGATGATTGGTGGGACTACCCTGGGATCCGAATGGCTCAAGAGGGGGCCCTTGGTTGAATATGTGCTCACTTGTACACATTGCCACCGGTAAAACCTCAGTGGGGTCTAAATAGGCTAGTAATCCCTTTGTAAAGGCTATTTTGTGATCTCTTGGCCACACGCCAATGGAAGTGTGTAATGTGACCAACGGGTCATGGGCATAAGGGAGGTTCTTAGTCACCGAAAGGTGATGAAATCACAAACACTTGGGTAAAGCGGTACAAACTCTGCAGAGTCTAATAAAACTATCATGATAGTCGTGCTCCCAGTTATGAGCACCTGGACAACTTCCATGATTAGCAGGAACTTGGTATAATGGTTATGGTTGGTATAATGGTTATGGTTGGTAATGGTTATGGTTGGTAATGGTTATGGTTTGGTAATGGTTATGGTTGGTTATGGATAAATTTTTGGTATTGAATATGGTTATTGGCAAATGGTGAAATCTAGAATTATTGATGATGGTAGTGAATTCAGATTGGTATTATGATATTACTTATGATTATAATGGGTTTGATTCATATACATATAATATATTGCTTTTCAAATGTTTTAATGTACTTTTCAGCACCTAGCCATTATTATCGTCGTCATTTGAATAAACCACATGTCATACTTTCAACACTTGCTGAGTACGACATGTACTCACTCTTGTAATCCCCCCAACAGTTGCAGGTTAGGATCATGAGTTTAGTGGGACAATGCAGAGTTCTAGGCCGTGTCTACCGTCAGCTTGCCTGTGGTGTTGATTGGAGCTGCGCTATACCCTATTGCCTATGTTGCCTAGCTGTTTAGTTTGCTTATTTAGTTTATTTCCGCTGCATTAGTCGAAGTTGTCATTAATATTTATTAGACTTTGTATTCGAGGATAATATGGTTTGTTTGATAAAATTTGGTTAATTAATCTTGTTATGTGGTAATTTTTTGTATACTCTTTTGTGAATGCACTCGTGTATATGTGTTGAACATCTTGGGCACACATATGTGTTAGCTTGGTTCATTTTTTAGAATCGGGCGTCACAGATTGGTATCAGAGCCACAGGTTGACCGTAGGATGCAGCCTAGATGGAATGGACACTTAGAGCACATAGGGGCACTCAGGAATCAATGTGTTTTTGCTTGGTGTGTTGTTGCTATATAAATTGGCTGCTTGTGTGCTTAATAGAGGATTTTGGGATGCTTTAGCATTGCCATGTCCACGTAGGCTAGTTACTTTTTTAGTTTCATATCCCTTGATGCATATAGTTGGGGATGTTTTCTAATTCTTACCTATCGCTTTTCTTCAGATGGTGAGGACTCGCAACCAGAGGGATGCTAATGATGAGGAGGAGAACCATGGAGTACCTCAGAACAACAATGGGCAAGGACCTTCTCATGGAGCTATCAACATTGAGCAGCTTTTGGCCATGCAAAACCAGCTCATGCAGACCATGATACAAACTATGGGACAGCTGCAGGCTGGCAATATCAACAATCAGCCCCACATGCCTCCACCGCCACCCCCACCCCCTCATAACAGGTTGGGAGAGTTTATGAGGACTAGGCCGCCAACCTTTGCTCAAGCCGCTGACCCTATGGATGCGGACGATTGGCTCAAGTCCGTGGAGAAGAAGTTAGCTATTGTCCAATGCAATGACCGGGAGAAGGTGCTTTTTGCTTCTCATCAACTCGTTGGAGCAGCTGCGGATTGGTGGGATGTTTATTGCAATGCTCACGAGAATCAAGAGGGGATTACTTGGGCAGAATTCAAGGAGAGTTTCCGTTCCCATTATGTGCCGGAAGGTGTTATGATTTTGAAGAGGCAAGAATTTGAGAACTTAAGGCAAGGAAGATCAAGCGCGAGTGAATATCTCAATAAGTTCACTCAACTCTCAAGATATGCGCCTGAGGATGTTAGTCGGGACAGCCGAAAACAATATTTGTTCATGAGAGGCCTCAATAATGAAATTCAAGTGCAATTGCTCAATTGTGACTATGCAGATTTTCAGAAGCTTGTGGACAAAGCAATTGTGGTTGAGAACAAGATTCGTGATATGGAGCAAGACAATAAGAGGAAGGCGCCATATCAAGGACAACAACAAGGGAGTAATGTGTGCCCTCGCTTTGCGCTGTCCAATGCGCCTTATTACAGCTTTTCTATTCCTGCTCAACGCTCTGGTTATGCACCACGCCCAGCTCAGTTTGTGCAGCAGCGCCCTGTTATGCAAGCACCTAGGCCTCCAATGCCTTATGCGCCTCGTGCTAATTTTCCTGCTGCAAGTGTTCAAAACCAAGCTCGCCCCAATAATTCTGGTGGAGTTAAGAAGTGTTATACTTGTGGAGAAGCTGGACACTTTGCGCATCAATGTCCTAAGTCAGGCCTTGGTCAAGGAAGCAATGCACCGAGGCAAAACCCAAGACCCAATGGAGGACAACCACAAGGGAACCGTGGACAGCAAAATTTTGCTCGTGGCAATGTGAACCATGTCTCTACGGAGGATGCTCAACAAACGGATGACGTGGTCATTGGTATGTTTCTCGCCAACTCCAACCCCGCGACTATGTTGTTTGATTCTGGAGCATCGCATTCATTCATTGCATCGAAGTATGTTGCCAAGTATAGTTTGCCTATCTCTCATATGAAGTTTACTCTATTGGTTAAGTCTCCTGGAGTAGAGATGAGAACAAATATAGTATGTCCAAAAATAAGCCTTAGAATAAGGGGGGTAGACTTCTCCGCCAACCTCATTGTTTTGGATTCTCAAGGATTGGACATTATACTTGGTATGGAGTCGTTGAGGAAGCACAATGGATTCATTGAGTGTGCCACGAAGACGGTGAAGTTTACCAATGAGGAAGGGATCACCGTAGAATTTGAAGCATCTCAAACCACACCGAAGCAATTGGAGCTGAATCATATGGACGGTGCCGCCATTGAGGAGATTCCAGTGGTGTGTGAATTTTTGGGTGTTTTTCTAGACGAGCTGCCAGGTATGCCACCTGATCGAGACATTGAGTTTGTTATTGATTTAATACCTGGAACTTCACCTATAGCTAAGAGGCCGTTTAGGATGCCTCCTTTGGAATTAGCGGAGCTCAATAAACAAATTCAAGAGCAACTAGAGAAAGGTTTTATTCGCCCTAGTTCTTCACCTTGGGGAGCGCCCGTGCTGTTTGTGGACAATAAGGATGGAACCCAAAGGATGTGTGTGGATTACGGAGCTCTCAACGAGGTAACAATCAAGAACAAGTACACCTTGTCACGCATAGAAGACTTGTTTGATCAGATGAAGGGTGCTTGTGTCTTCTCTAAGATTGATTTGAGGTTAGGATACTTTCAAATGAAGATTAGACCATCGGACATACCCAAGACAGCTTTTAGGACGCGGTATGGATCTTATGAGTACACCGTGATGTCCTTTGGATTGACAAATGTGCCTGCCTACTTTATGTACCTCATGAATAAGGTCTTCATGGAGTACTTGGATAAGTTTGTTGTGGTGTTTATTGATGACATTATGATCTACTCGAAGGATGAGAAAGAACATGAGGAACACTTGAGGCTTACGTTGCAGAAATTGAGGGAGCATCAATTGTATGCCAAGTTCAACAAGTGTCAATTTTGATTAAGGGAAGTATCGTTTTTTGGTCCTATCATCTCAGGAGGAGGAGTATCGGTTGACCCCGGAAAAGTGAGAGACGTATTGAAATGGGAACCGCCGCAAAATGTCAAGGAAATAAGGAGTTTTCTCGGGATGGTTGGATATTATCGTAGATTCATCAAGGACTTTTCCAAGATAGCCAAGCCTATGATGGATTTGCTAATAAAGGGAAAGGCTTTCCAATGGACTCAAGCTTGTCAAAATAGTTTTGAGGAATTGAAGAAAAGGTTGACAACAGCCCCAGTTTTGATACTGCGAATGTGAGCAAGATTTTTGATATTTATTGCGACGCATCGAGACAAGGACTTGGATGTGTATTGATGCAAGAAGGTCAAGTGGTCGCCTATGCATCAAGACAATTGAAAAAACATGAGCATAATTACCCCACGCATGAGTTGGAACTCGCGGCCGTGGTACACGCATTGAAGATTTGGAGGCACTATATTCTTAGACATAGGTGTGAAATTTATACGGATCATAAGAGTTTGAAGTATATTTTCACACAAACGGATTTGAACTTGAGGCAACGGAGATGGTTGGAGCTCATCAAAGATTATGATTTGGGGATCAACTATCATCTGAGAAAAGCCAATGTAGTGGCCGATGCTTTGAGTAGAAAAGGAGTAAGTCATCAACTTACTGTTCGAGAGTTACCATCTGAGTTATGTAAGGAGTTTGAACGGTTGAACCTCGGGTTTGTAAACGAGATGGAGATGATGGAGTTAAATCCAACCTTGGAGCAAGAAATTCGAGAAGCACAAACCACAAATGAGGAGATCAAGGAAATCAAGGAAAGGACCGAAGAAGGGAGAGAATTCGGATTTGATGAGGACGAACATGGTAACCTATGGCTTGGTAAGAGGATTGTTGTGCCTAATGTGAAGCATATTCGGGAGACAATAATAAAAGAGGCACATGACTCACCTTACTCAATTCACCCTGGTTGTACGAAAATGTACAAAGACTTGAAGACTTGCTATTGGTGGGATAGCATGAAAAAGGACATAGCTGAATATGTGGCATTGTGTGATGTGTGTCAACGAGTCAAGGCGGAACATCAAAGGCCAACTGGATTATTGCAACCATTGAAGATCCCGGAAGTGGGAAGAAATTGGAATGAACTTCATAGTTGGGTTACCACGTACTCAGTCTGGGTATGACTCAATTTGGGTAATTGTGGGTCGTTTAACCAAGTCAGCTCATTTTGTCCCTGTGAAGACCAAATATACAGCTGCACAATTGGCCAAAATATACATGGAGCATATTGTGTGTCGACACGGAGTACCGAAGAAGATGATCTCGGATAGAGGTTCCCAATTTACCTCCAGATTTTGGCAAAAATTGCATGAAGCTTTGGGAACGAGGTTGAATTTCAGTTCAGCATATCATCCTCAAACGAATGGACAAACCGAGAGGACCAATCAGATTTTGGAGGACATGTTAAGAGCTTGTGCTTTGAAGCATGGGAAAAGTTGGGACAAAAGCTTGCCATACGCAGAATTTTCATACAACAATAGTTACCAAGCAAGCTTGAAAATGTCACCGTATGAAGCGCTTTATGGGAGGAAGTGTAGGATACCTTTATTCTGGAATGAGGCAAGAGAAACTCAAGTATTTGGTCCGGATGTGTTGCAAGAAGCCGAAAAGCAAGTCCAAATAATTCGTGAAAACTTGAGGGCTGCCCAATCAAGGCAAAAAGGCTATGCGGACAATAGGAGAAGGAAATTAGCCTTTGAAATAGGAGATTTTGTTTACCTCAAGGTGTCATCAATGAGAGGTCATACGAGGTTTAACATAAGGGGCAAGCTCGCACCTCGTTATATTGGACCATTCAAGATTTTGGACAAAAGAGAGAAGTAGCGTATAAGTTGGAGATGCCAGCTCATCTTTCAGATGTCCACGATGTCTTTCATGTTTCCCAGGTCAAGAAGTGTTTTAGAGTACCGGAAGAACAAGTGGCAATGGAAGAATTAGAACTAGAGGAAGATTTGACTTATGCCGAACAACCGATCAAAATCTTGGAAACTAAGGAGAGGGTCACAAGGAACAAGGTTATTAGATGGTGTAAAGTTCAATGGAAGCACCACACAGAAAAAGAAGCGACGTGGGAATTGGAGGATGATCTCAAGAAGGAATTTCCCTATCTCTTCCCTTCCGCGTCGAATCTCGAGGGCGAGATTCATTTTAAGGGGGGTAGGTTTGTAACACCCTCATTTTCATGCATCATGCCCTACATACACTCATATACATGTTTAACATTAACCCACATAAAGAGGAATGAGTTTAAAATTGATTTGGAGCATTTAAAATTGATTTGGAAAAAAATCACACTTAAAATGCAGGAAAGTGTGGACTAGTCCGATTTTACTGAGGACTAGTCCGATTTCTCTCTGATAAAAATGGACTTGTCCGTTTTTGCTGCGGACTAGTCCGATTTTGCCTCTGGAAACTTTCAGACTTGTCCGATTTTGTGCGGACTAGTCCGATATTCCAAGAATCCTTGAAAATTTGCTAAGTCCCTGGACTTTTCCGGACTAGTCTGGTGTTCTAGCGGACTTGTTCGATTTCTTCTCTGACAAAAGTCGGACTTGTCCGATTTTCTCTCTGGACAACTTCGGACTAGTCCGGTCCTTTCCGGACTTGTCCGATATTTCGTGACTCCGAGTTGATCTTTTGTTTTACGACTTGTTTCTTAGGTTTCACGTTAAGTGGGCCTAGGGACATCGTGCCTAACTCTTTTAGAGCCCATGTGGGACTCTAAACCGGCCTCTACTCCTCTCAAACTCGAAATCCATCTAACCCTAGCATTCACCTCTATATAAACAACCCCACCCCTTTGCTTGACATCTATTTGCCACTTTTCCACCCCACCCAAACCCTAGTTCGTGGAGAGCCACCACCAAGGAGGGAGGAGAAGATCCCAAGCAAGAAGAAGAAGAGGAGGAAACAAAAGAGGATCAAGATCTCCACCAAGTTTCGTTCTTCATCACCAATTCATATTCAAGTTCATCACCAACCCTAGATCCTCAAGATCCAAGTGTTACCTCCAAGTTTCTTGATTCATTGGAGTCCCAAACACCTGGTATACCTTCTATTGTCTTTTACTTACGTGAATTCAATCCCTAATCTCCAAATTTACGTCGATCTAGAAAACCCTAGTTCGCTAGTTCTGCGAAGTGCGGACTAGTCTGGCCTTCTGCAGACTAGTCCGATTTTCCTAGTTAAATTTCATCAAATTAATTCTAAAGTTGATCTAATCACATCCAAACCTGTATAAACTTGTTAAAATCTATTAGAACTAGTTAGTGATCATTAAAAGCAATCAATTAACAAGTTCTACCTCGCATTTGCATTAATCATGCATGTCATGTCATATTGAGTAATATATGTGCACTCTTTGATTGTGTTTCTTGTCTTGTATGTTTATTATGTGGATTAGACGGATTTACGCTAGAGAGTGTCGCAGAGGATCTCCAACGCCAAGAGTTTGAAGGCTTTGACCCTAATCAACCGCAAGAGCAAGGCAAGTGTTCTTGAAGCATATTGATCCTATTTTTCAAATAAATGTTTTGTTTGCAAACTGCATGCTTGTGTCAATTTGATAGGAATCCTATGGTAGGAAGTTTACTAGCGTTGTTTGACCACCCTTGTCGCCTGGAATTCATGGTAGAGAGTCGGGGAGGGTTTTTACCTTTTTGCTTCGCTTAATTAATTGGGATGGGAAAACAACACTACACATTTGATTATGCATTAATGATATTCTGGTTAATGTGAACTGGTCAATACGGTGTGGTAATGGGTGATCTAAGCAAGCCTAGTATGTGGATGGGTTGGATGTTATGGTGGTTTGCTTACTTTAGATCTAAGGACTGGTTCATGCGAGAATAAGCCAGGACTACAGTGCCACCACGAGGCCAAGTATGAGTGTGGCATAGCTGATTAATTAAGGCTTTGCTAGTGTTGTTTGGACCATTGTGGATGCTCGGGGAAGGGGTAGTCGGACTGGGTGTATTGATGATTGGTGGGACTATTCTGGGATCCGAATGGCTCAAGAGGGGGCCCTTGGTTGAAGATGTGCTCAGTTGGAGACATCGCTACCAGTGAAACCTTGGTGGGGTCTAAATAGGCTAGTAATCCCTTTGTAAAGGCTATTTTGTGATCTTTTGACCACACACCAACGGAAGTGTGTAATGTGACCAACGGGTCATGGGCATAAGGGAGGTTATTAGTCATCGAAAGGTGATGAAATCACAAACACGTGGGTAAAGCGATACAAACTCTGCAGAGTCTAATAAAACTATCATGATAGTCGTGCTCCCGGTTATGAGCACCTGGGCAACTTCCATGATTAGAGGAAACTTGGTATAATGGTTATGGTTGGTATAATGGTTATGGTTAGTAATGGTTATAGTTGGTAATGGTTATGGTTTGGTAATTGCTATGACTGGTTATGGATAAATTTTTGGTATTGAATATGGTTATTGGCAAATGGAATTATTTATGATGGTAGTGAATTCAGATTGATGTTATGATATTACTTATGATTATGATGGGTTTGATTCATATACATATAATATATTGCTTTTCAAATGTTTTAATGTACTTTTCAGCACCTAGCCATTATTATCGTCGTCATTTGAATAAACCACATGTCATACTTTCCACACTTGCTGAGTACGACATGTACTCACTCTTGCAATCCCCCCCAACAGTTGTAAGTCAGGATAATGAGTTTAATGACGACAATGTGGAGTTCTAGGTCGTGTCTACCGTCAGCTTGCCTGTGGTGTTGATTGAAGCTGCGCTATACCCTATTGCCTATGCTGCCTAGCTGTTTAGTTTGCTTATTTAGTTTATTTCCGCTGCATTAGTCGAACTTGTCATTAATATTTATTAGAATTTGTATTCAAGGATAATATGGTTTGTTTAATAAAATTTGGTTAACTAATCTTGTTTCGTAGTAATTTTCTGTATACTCTTTTGTGAATGCACTCGTGTATGTGTGTTGAACAACCTGGGCACATATGCGTAGCTTGGTTCATTTTTCGAAATCAGGCGTCACACTGCAGGGGCAACCGCCTTGCAACGGTGGCACCGGCCTCCACGGCGACAGCGGGGGCGTCAACGACGGGGAAGCCTCTGCAAAGAAAAGTGCAAGAACAAGATTGGTAAGTCCATGGGAAGGCATCTTACCCGAGAACTTGTCCTTCTCTCTTGAATCTCTCGTAATTGATAACGTGTTGAGAATAAAATTCGAGAGACAAATATATTATTATAAGATTATCATCTTTCATTCATTCATTCATTTCTTTTTATACATGTGAGGTGATCATTCAGTGTACGAACGTGGCCGTTCGCAGTTGCCTTCTTCATTCTGGTGTCAAGTGAGCATGACTTGTAACACATGCTTGTGGCGATGATTTCAGTTCAATCAATATGACTAGGCGGCAATACTTGTGACCGTTTGTTTAGGTACTTCGGCTCCGTGATTACCCATGATACTCGTGTAGCTCAGCGTATATAAGAGATTACTGCAACAGTTTTGAGTAAGAAAGAGTAACATCTTCGCCATTCCATTTATTTTTGTTTCCTCTATTAAATCGATACTCTTCAGCTGGCTTTAGCAGCAACCAGCGACGACTGTTGTGTAACCTCGGGACCTAAGGTCCCGTTGATGTCATGGTTAGCGCGGTCAGTTTTTGCATCAACAGCCCAAAAGCTTGCTGTTTTGATGTCATCTTTCATCATCAACTTGGAGTATTCCTCGTGGTTGTACACCACGTCGTTCTTCCCCCCAAACTCTACAGGAAGGACTTCTGGATCGATGTACCCGTGCAGCAGCTTCATGCTCTCCTCATCTTTCGAGTACACAAAGTTCACCTTTTCAAGTGATTTAGGGTCAAGGAAAACCTTTACAACCTGAAAAAAAATGCTAAGTTCGAATCCTTGTGAATAAAAGCAGGTGTAAGACCGTCCGCAGTGACGCACTATAAAACATACTGGATACACTGTTTCGAAATGTAATTTAGAGTACGTACTGTAAAAGTAGAAGAAGAATAGTGTATAGAGTATGCTTTAGAGGGTGCTGGTGCGGATAGCCTAAGCAGATGGTTGAAGGCCCTTTACCTTATAAAAAGTCTCAAATATTTTCGGGGGATTAAACAAAAAGGCAATGGCAAGTCTCTCAGGATAGTGATTTTGCAGAATACTTGTGCTTTCTCTGGAAGTCTTCATGGGCGTGGCATGTGCCATCGTCCATCCTGTGAAGTCTATCAGCCATACCATTTTCTCTTGACCTTCGGGCAGGTTGAGGATTGCATTTTCCAAAACATATACAAGAAACCGTATCTGCCCTTCATGGGAAGTTGTATTCTGAAATTTGAGAACAGCGATGATTTTTTTAAGATAACATAGCTAGAGAGACTGAAGATTTTCGGGAAGGAGAACAGAAATAGTAGCAAACCTCTTTTGTAGGTTTCATGATAACAACAGTTCTCCCCTCTCTATCTTGAAAGCTCGCCCTGTACATTTTGCCTGTTTCTGCTTCAACAGAAACATCAGGCTAAAAGGCAGCAAGTATGGTGTTTAGTCGATTGAGCGAGATCCAGAGAACCAAGTAACTTGAGGAATAAATGCGAGGACAAAACAGAAACAAAAAGATTTACCCAGCGAATATCCTCCGGCCTGTAAGTTGCCCTCCACTTTAGACTTTCTTCCAACATTTTTCTCGACTTGGTAACATTCCAGTTACGGGCTTCAAGATATCTCATCAAGCATGCTTCACTGCAATACTTCTCACCAAGGGCAGACAAAGGTCCAAGTGCAGCTTTCAGTTCATTTATCTGTTCCTAAGAGATTATTTCTTTAGAATTTAACAAGATGACAGTAGTTATAACTTATGCGTAAGAAAAAGGGTGATATCTTTATACATAAACTAAAACATTTATCATGCATGCATGTCCAGTACAGATAAAGGCCCAAGGGCAATTCATTGTGACAAGAACACGCAGATTTCACTGTGTAGATTGTTGAATGGTACCCATAAGTAAATCCCTGCAGACTCTGGTGCACAAGGCCCCTGTGGTGGTTCATTTTCAGCAAACGAGTTTATCGTAGGCATAACACAATAGGTGAATGGAACAATTGACGACTAATCAGACACATACTATAGTAACTCATTATTGATTTTGTGTCAAATAAAAGTTAAATAGCAGAACCATATAAAACCTCAACAACAACAAAACCTTTTAGTTCCAAGCACATAAAAGGTCAGTACCAACCAAAAAACTGTAATAGAGTGGACATTCTGTATTTGCAATATATTTGTTATTCATTTCAATCAGAAGGTAATAAGTTGAACATCTTTTGCAAGAACACACGTTAAGTTCAAATGTTAGCAGGTCTAACACAATTTAAACTCCTGCATAACAGCAGTGTTATAAAGTGTAAAATTATGTTATTGGCCAGGACCTTGTATGTGCATAAGTCTGAAACACTATCGACAATGACAACAACAAAACCTTTTAGTACCAAGCAAGTTTGGGTAGTCTAGAGATGAAACCCACAAAAACCAACAAAAGAAGTCAAACAAAATAAGACAGAAAATAAAAAGAGAAAACAAAGGGAGGGAAAAGGTGTGAGACGTTGCTATGCTAAAATCAAGTTTAAGCAACTAAAATTTCGTCAAAACAGGTTAGTTGGAATGAACTTCTGGCTCGCTGCATAGACATAAACTTTTAGTCTTGGTATCAACTATTGTTAGATTCAGATTTTCAGCATGTTTCCAATTCCTGTTTGTCTAACAGAGCATATATAATTATATATAAGTTATAAGCCTGATACTGGATGTTTTAAGGATCAAAACAATGAAAATGTGACATATGTATGCATATTTTACCGTTTGGCAGTCAGTATATCATGCACTAATACTTCCACAAAGTTATGAGTTACGACGAAAAAAAAGTTCCGCTATGTATTACCTTTGCTTCTCGCTGCTCAGAGTCATTTGAGTTGAAATGAGAGGCACGCTTTCTCCTAAACATTGTATGTTCCACTCTCAGTGATGATTAACCCTAAAACGGACTGTGCATGCTATTAAAAACATTAAATATTACAAAATAAAACACATATATTCAATAACAAAACAAAGCTCAAAATTATATAAATGGTAGTAATACCAATGGCAAGGCAACACCCTTAACTCAAATCTGATTAGTTCATATGTAAATATGATGATACTTCCCTTTCTGAAGAACTATATGATTTCCTTTCAAAAGGAAAGAGAACGAAGCATAGATCACATCCGATATTTGGGCCCTTCCCCTTTAGATGGTTTGCTGCTAAGTATTTATTCTACTATGATCTGTAGGCCAACGCCTTGATAATGACAAGAAAAGTAACTTCTAACTGATCGGACATGCAAACCACAAGTGATTCAATTGGTATACACGTGGGATGTGGAAATGTAACATAGTACAAGCAGCACCTACTTGCATCCCTTAACTCCCGGTTTGCAATATCTAATTTGCTGACAGTAACGTATATGGACAGCTAAAATGGAAAAGCCAATTATGACTATTAATTAGCACGATTTAAATGGTCCCAACTACAATTTGGAAAAGGAAAGGATGTCGCCCATGCTCTTGACATCTGCCTGGATATGTCAATGAACTCGTAACAGAGATGGAAAACTAGATCTGACATAACAACATGATACAAGCGTAAAATATTCAATCTACGGGTTACGGATAGGCAACAAGACCATCCGATTTTCCTACAAGCTCAAAACAGCGCTAAAGCAGAAAACGGACTCTAGGGTGGATGATTACAACGAAACAAACCCAGGGTTTCCGAAGAACTTATGGGGTGTAAGAAGAGCAGGTTTGCCGAACAACAAATTTACAGCAACAGGAAGGAGAATCAGATCGAGAAAAGCATCCATAGAAGGGGTACGCAAGTAGCACCTGCGACCACGAAGGAGTCGCGCAATTGCGGCAACAAGACTGAGCAGGGCCGGCGCCGGGGGTGGGGAGAAGAAGATCGAAGTGGAACGGTGGAGTTGGACGGGAATTTTCCTCTGCCTTCGCCGTCCTCTCTGGTCGCAGGAATCAACGCAACACAAACACACCGGCCCTTCGAAGAATCACGCACTTGTCGTTGTGCCGAGCGAGACGGGTTTGTTTGTTTCAAGGATGGCTTCTAGACGGTCGATTCGCTTTCTGGAGGTGGGTGAGGTCGCTGACTTGCACGAAGATAGACGGGCGGGATGTTAAATCAGATGAGGTGCTGTGAAACCGACGGCTTAGATGTGGGTTTGACGCTATAGCCGCCTTCGGCTTAGGCGGCAGAGCATGGAAAACGAGGGGATGTGTCATATGCGACTTACGCGACAATGGAGTTTTCCATTCTATAGTTTATATAGGCGACTGTGAGTATATTGTAATTATATATAATCTACCTCCCGGATTCTATTACAACGAAACAAAAAAGAGGCGATTGCGTTCATACCTTAACTTTAAATTATGATTTTCTTTTTTCTCGCTTCTAGATGTATGTTAGATTGACCCGAATAAGTGAATTAAAAAATATTTGAAGAGAGACAGGTTTCCTAATCTCATCGTCTGACCCTCGCCTCTCCCACAGCCACACTCTGTTCACATGGCTCATGGGGCAGACGACGGAGGCAGGGAGGCCGCTGGCGGCGACGCGGCGTGGCCCCAAAGAGAAGCTTCGTCGGTGGCGCGTGCGTGGGCCATCGTGTGCGCCGCGGGTGAACACCAGGCAGAGGAGACAGAGGAAGGTAGGAACTAGGGATAAGATCGTCGCAATGGCGCGCTGTAAAGTATATGTATATACTGTATCACAGTATAATTTAGAGTACGTACTGTAATAATAGAAGGAGGATAGTGTATAAAATACGCTTTAGAGTATGCTGGTACGGATAACTGAGCGCGCAAAGATTGAATGGGGTCAGGATGAGAGCAGGTACGTACGAGTAACTGTGAGGGACGTGCTCGTCTTGGGGCACATTTCTCGTGACCGTAGATTAGATGGGTCCAGTCCCTCATGCATCTGCCTCCCTACCGAACCCGCCAAGACAACAAGCCCAGCCCAGCCTTCGCGATCCGCGCCTCCCCGCCAATCGATCCAGCCCACGAGAACCAAACTGCGAGTCCGCGACATGCAAACCGATAGCCACCAAGCGCGGCGGCTGCGAGGCGCACGAACGTGCCAGCGCCGCTCCACCACGTCTACGTGCCATTCCTCGCACGCACCCACTTCGCCCCGCGCCGTCGTCTTCAACAGCTTCTCGGCGCTGGAGGCGGACTTTCCCAGAGTACAACCGGAGCCAGCTCGTTGTGCGTCAAAAGAAGGTGTTACTCGTGGGCCCCACGCGCGCCGCAGTCTCTCCACGCTCCACAACCTGCGGCGCGGGGCGTGACCCGATCCTGCAGTGGCTCGGCTGGACAGCCGGCCAGCGACGTCGGTGCTGTACGCGTGCTTCGGAAGCACGTGCGCGCTGCGCGCGAGCCAGCTCGGGAGCTTGCCGCTGGCCTGCGGGTGTCAGGCCAGCCGTTCCTCTGGGTGATTCTTCGTCGACGATGGGGCGGAGGGCGACACGGAGGAAGCGCGCGTCCAGTCACGGCATGGACGCATGGTGGTGGCCGGGAGGTGGGCGCCGCAGGCAGAGATCCTGGCGCACGGCGCCGTGGGCGGGTTCGTGACCCACAGCGGCTGGAACTCGGTGCTGGAGGCCGTGTGCGCCGGTCTGCCCCTCGCGACGTGGCCGCTGCCAAGCAGTTCCTGAACGAGGCGTTCCTCCTGAAGGTGGTCCGCGTGGGTGTGCGGGTGAGTGAGGTGTCGCGCGAGGCCGACCTGGAGACCGTGGTGCCAGATAAAATCGTTTTTTTCTGCGTTCATTTAATTTACTGATCATGCTTTTTATCCCCTCAACGATAGAGAGAACCATCATCATAAATTCATATTCACTCTATTCTGAAATAATAACGTTTAGAACGACTAATCTAATTAACTAGATTATTTATTTCAGGAGAGGATTAGTTGATTAGAGTAAGCTTTATAGGGTTGATTAGCAAGTTGAAAAGTCCCCCCGACCTTAGTGTTGAAGACTAATCTACCTTCTCCGTGGATCTTACGTGTAAAATCAGTGAAGAGCTCGACGTCGACTCGCCGCGTATATCTGTGCTGATCCTGAATTTTCCCTTCCCGACGATGGATTGGCTCGAGTGGTTTCAGCAGTGCGAGGCATCTGAAGGGACCACGGTCAGCATGTGACTTCATTTGGGACCGAGAACCCCGAATCGTCGTCTAGGAAACGGGATGCACTATTTGATTGTTCAAGATCCAAGGACAATATATTTTATCACTTTTTCTCGCGTGAACTGTGTTTGGTGATGGCTTCGACAAATTTAATTTAAAATCTCGAGTGAAATACTCCTCCATCAATTTTTTTTGGACGGATAAAGTAGATAGGTCAATTTTTTAAAACCAAGAGAGCAGAAAAAGATAGGTCTTTGTGTATCGTACATGCAAGATCTGTCAGCCATCTTCAATACTACCATCGTTGCATGTCTTTATTGTAGTAGTGTTCCATTCACCATGGATGTATTTAGCAATTTGGGTTCACCCGTTGGAAAATATACTTCTACGCGAAAATAGTGCGGTGAGATGTGGAATGATTTGACTGAATTTAGTGCTTCTACCAAGATGATAATCCCGCTTGAGGAAGTGACAGTAATCATGGCAGTTTCTCCTACCAAGACGGTTTACAATTATTATTATGTTTTTGCTTTTGGGGTAACGGTAGAAATTGTAATTTGGGGCTCCGGTTGTAGCGCCATCAAAATCCAGGGACGGTACGGCGTCATCCATTGATTCATTGAACCTTGCTTCTGTGCCACTGCACATCGGGACCCGGCGACACGCAAGCGGCAAGCGAGCGGAGCGCGTTGCACGACGGCGCCACGACCCAACGCGCCAGCCCGTCAAGATGTCAAGTCAATATCGGGTTCTTCAAATCAATGAGACGGACTGCCGGATTCGAGCATTTCTCGTCAAACTTTTCCTCCGAATATCCCCATTTGCGAGTTTCCCCGTACGCCATCATCATCTTCCAGGAGTTTATCCTCCCAACGAGAGAGAGAGAGGAGAGAGAGAGTTGCATGGTTTGTGGCGCCAAGAAGCTCCTTAAATATGGACATCCTGGATCACTCGGACGACGATGAGGAGCAGAGCCAGAGCTCCAGCAGCAGCAGGAGGTTAGGCTCAAGGTTCGGCAAGCGGCGGGCGAAGCAGAGGTTCGTCAGCCACCAGCAGCTGCTCCTCATGGACTGCGTCGGCGGCAGCGACAACGGCGACGCGTCAGAGGAGACCGTGCCACTCCCGGACTACGAGCGGCTGTCCCAGTCGGCGCGCCTCCCCGACGACCGCCCTGACCCCAAGGACCCGCCGCCTCCGTTGACGGTGGTGCAGCCGCAGCAGCAGACGCCGGCTAAGAGGGAGGCGTCCCCTCCGCAGCAGCAGCAGAAGCCGGCGGCGTGGAGGCTGATCGAGTACGTGCGGTCCAGGAACAAGGCGGGCGGCGGCGGCGGCGACGGTGCGGCCGGCGGCGGGTGCGGCGGTGGGTCGGACGCCGACTCCAAGAGCTCCGACGGCGAGAAGGAGAGCCAGGACGGCAGCGAGGAGGGGAAGGACAAGAAGAAGAAGAAACGCTCGTCCTGGCTTCCGGACCCCGACCGCCGGTGGCCGGTGCAGGGCTTCTACTAGCATCCACCGGTTCAAGGCTCTTGCCTTGACGTGTCGTCGTTGGTAAAATTCGTGACGTGTCTCTGACTCGTGCTTGGTTTAGTTTTCCTTCTCTCCTTTTGGCTTTCATTTTCCTCTTTTCTTTTTCGTTGTGGTTCTACAATGGCAATGCACGGAGATCAGGACGATCGATAACCTTGATGCAGTTTCGGTGTTCGTATTTGAGATTAACCCATTTGAGCTTGTACGGAAGTGTAATATCTTCTAGAAATCCAAGATAATCATCTTCCCCCCACGGCGTCTTAACTGCTATTGTTGTGCGGAAAGTCTCAGAAATGCCCATCTGATTCACGACCAATTTCAGTGCTAATGCTATTGCATTGCAGCCCTCGAGCACTTTTAAATTGAGTTAAATGTACACAAAAACAGAAGTCATATGTCGACAGCAGAAACGAACGATGTACAAAAGGAGAGGCGCAAGCACTGGACTAAATCCGGAGGATTTAATGAGGCCTACAGTTTGTTACATGTGAGGATGCACAGTGAAACATGCACAGGTTGCACGAATAATAACACAAAGCCATGCCTCAATCTTCCCCGCCTCCAGGTTGAGGAGTCCGTCCAGCTCGCCGGAACCATGTCCTGAAGGCGGCGACCAAATGTGGGCAGTCGTCCACATTGCGAGTCGAGAAACCGAGGCATTGTTGCAGCAACTCCTGAGCTTCTGGGACGGGCAGAGTGGAGATAATCTGAAGAAATGCTTCCTCCAGCTCCTTGCAGTTTGACGATTTGTGGAAATGCATAGGTTGAACTATGTCCCGGCATACATTTAGGACCGGAAGCCAGCTTTTAACAAGCTTCATCCTCACCTGAAAACAAGATAGATCGTAGAAGAGCTCCAACACAGTGAAAAACAGCTTCAAATCTAAATTGTATGAAATAGCATTAAATGTAAGAAGGCTTTCAACATTTAGATGCAACGAAAAGACTGCTGCCTCCGGTATACATTGCCTAGGTCATAAGAAATACTACATTCAAGTCAGTGTGACCATGACGCTATATATCTTTAAATCTTTTAGTATATGTTCATTGGATATTACAGCATTCAAGCTAGATTTGCCTTCCAACAGGACAACCTCATAATTACATGCCTCAATCATGTAAGTATACTACAAATTGGCATAGAACAAAATCAGCCCAATTTGACATTGACTATGCCCTGTTTGGCACAGCTAAAACTTGTTGAAAAGCTGACTTCTCTGTAACTGCTCTGAGAAACAGCTGTTTGCAGAATCTGCTGTAAATACACGTTAGATGTTTGGCAATCTGCTTTTTAATGTGCTGATTTTCTGTTACACAAAGAGAAATGTCTGAATTGCCCATGCTAATTTCTAAATACAAGTTAGATGTTTGGCAATCTGCTTTTTAATATGCTGATTTTCTGTTACACAAAGAGAAATGTTTGAATTTGACATTGACTATCTCAAGTTATAACAATAGTGAAGGATCACTTCCTAGTTCATACTCTCTTTTTCCTGGCATATTAGACTAGCAAGAATCACCCTAGACCTTACTCTTTCTATGTTTCCCTAGCAGATTACACTAGCAAGAATCACTTCCTAGTTCTTATACTATGTTTCCCCAACATCATGTTTCCATATTGAGTAATTCTACATATTTATGGGTCATGTATTGAGAAAATAACAAAAATTGTTTTGCCATTACAAGAACAGACGAGATTCCTAAAAGTTATTAGTGGAGTGACATAACAAAGTAGTGCTTGTGTTCTTTGGACCGGCATTCTTGTAGAGTTGTCAGAAAACTTCAAGACAGACTTGAGTATTTTCTTATCAAACATCCATTTAATCTTACAGCCATGCATTCACACCCCATTAATGCACGGAATAAATACAATTAGAGCTTCCAAAACAGAATATGAATTCATGAGGTAGTGATCACGCGAAAATTCCAGCATAGAATATTCCGCAAATGTATCTCACAACAGAGAGATCCACAGAGCATATCATACATAATACCGAGCCATCACAAAAGTGCAAAGTTTGGAACAAAATGTCATATAGGTAGAACATGAAAGCTCCGGATCATGTTGGTTTCAACCTACTAAAAGGTTTGGGCATGGAACATATTAATTGTAAAGAAACGAGACAGTAGAAAACATTAATTGGAAATAACTATTCAACTAACACAAACGCCTTGGTGTTAAGGATTTATATAAAATGAATATATGTCTGTTGGTGAAATGGTGGTGGAAAATAGATTCAGAAGAGGATCTTTGGCAAGACATTGTTTTTAAAAAATATTTGAGGGGGGGGGGGGGGGTACCTATAAGGCTTTTGAAGCATAAACTATCTGATTCTTCTTGCTGGAGTGACCTGTTGAAAGTAAGGATGATTTACTGTAGTGGTAGGAAGTATGTTTTGGGAAATGGTAAGAAAATATCTTTTTGGCTTGATGCTTGGTTAGAAGATAGACCTCTGCAAATTTCGTATATTTTGTTATATGAATGGTGTTTGGATAAAGAGATTACAGTTGCTCAATGTGCTGCCTCTAACTGGTGTTTAAAATTTAAGAGTGATTTTCCGGTTATTTTACAAGAAATGTGGTATTCTTTAGCAGCTCGTCTTAATGAACAAGTAGTTGAAGATAGGGCTGGTAAACCTGTATGGGTTTGGAATAAATCTGGTGTTTTCACGGTTAAATCCGTGTATAATAGACTTGCTGGACTTGATCAGGGGGCATCTTTTAGAGAGATATGGAAAGCTAAAATTCCTGGTAAGATTAAAAATTTTCTTTGGCTGATTGCTAATGATGTCATTCTGTCTAGAGAAAATATGGCTAAGAGAAAGTGGCAAGGGGATGCATCTTGCTGCTACTGTGCTCATGTTGAGAGTGTTGAACACTTGTTTTTCTCGTGTGATGTTATGAGAGCTGTTTGGGGGGTTTTAGCAGGTTGCTTCCAGGTGATGAATAGACCTAATAACCTCTGTCAATTCTGGTTTTGGATTAAAAAAGCTCTTCCTGGAGGAGATGAGTTCTACGCCATGGGGCTGGCAGCTATTTGTTGGGCCTCTTGGAAATTGAGGAACAGGGCATGCTTTGAGAATAAATATATACATCATCCTTGTGAAATTATTTGCTATGCGGTTTCTCTTATCAATTATTGGGCAGGTGTCTACTCGCAGGAGATGCAAAGTATCATCAAAGAGGGTGCTGAGGCTTTGTTTCAAGCTGCGATCAAAGTAATGAAGTAACAGAAGAATTTCATTCTCCTTCCTGCCCCTGAGGACAATGGTGAAGCTGGTGCAGAAGAAGAACACGTTGCAGATACTTGATGGAGAAAAAGAGAAAAAGTTTGGGGGAGGGCAATCCTGGATCTCTGAGGACCCCTTCCCAGGGTGATTAAGTTCTGTGCGGTGGACTTCTGTTGATACTACGCCCACTTCCAGTGCCTCTTGGCCTTTTGATCTTAGTGGTTTCTTGTAGTTTTGTTTCCGGCTAGAATGCAGCCGATGAGACTATGGTAATATTTTGTCATTCCTAGGTAACGTAAAACGTTGCGGGGTATTTGGATGTGTTTTGGTATGGGTTGGTCTCTATCATCTAGATGGATGATTTGGGTCTAATCCTAGTAGAGCCACAGGCTAGCTTTACCATATGCTGGGGTGAGTGGCTTTGTAAAAACCTTATGATCACCGTTTCATCTGGAATGGAAGTGGATGTCATCCGTTAAAAAAAAACTAACACAAACGCCTGGTTTTGTTCATTTCAGCCCTACTAATTGCTTTATTTTGACAGGTTTGTATTGAAAGTTGATTCATCAGTTTTCTTCATTTTAGCACTTGCTCAGCAAGTCAGAAACAATATCATGGCATCATAACATATTATCATTTGCCCAACAAGTCGAAACTGGTTGTGGTTTCGAACAGAGGCACATAAAAAGCTTGTGAAATGGTACAATAATTGATTTGAAGCAGACTAACCTGCCGAGGTACCAGAGTCTCCCCGGTGACAACTGAATTGGCGAGCCTGAGTGTGCATCTGGTCACAAGCATTGGAAGCCCTGGTGTCATGTTTCTCCACATGTCCGCATCAATCAACAACTTCTGCAAATCAGTAGCAAGGGGAACCTGATCGCTCCACATCTTCACTACGTTATCAGCCACCCTCAGATCAACCATCCTCTCAATAAGCCAGTACAGGTGCTTCACATTCAAGACTGCAGAGTGCAAGTTGAGCCTATGTATGGCCTCACGTTCATCACTGTCCACCGCGACCCTGAAGTCCGGGCTCGCGTACTTTCCCATGAGCTCCTTGACAGTCTCCAGGCGCGACATGAACACCTCGTCGAGCACCTTGTGGACGCAGTCCCGGGACGGGTAGTCCTTGAGGAGCATGGCGACGAACGCCTTGGTGGCCGCGTGGACAGGGTGGCCGTGGCTAACGGAGTGTATCAGGCCGTGCAGCATCGCCTCGGACGGAGACCTGGCGGCCTCCCCAGCAGCGGAAGCGGGGGTCGTGGTGGTGGGCGTAGGAGAGACTCTGGAAAGGAGGTCGGCGGCCTCATCGGCGGGGAGGAGCGGCGCGAGGTCCAGGACGCGGGCCTCCTCCTCCTCGGACCAGGGCACCGCCTCGAGGAAGCGTATGCAGGCCTCGACGCAGGCGTCGAAGAGGAGCTGGAGCGCGGCTGGGAGGAGGTCGAGCGCATCACCCGGGGAGCGGATGGCGCCGGCGAAGTCGAGCGTGTGGAGGAGGCGCAGCACCTCGACGTGGGACTGGAAGGGACGCGTACAGGGGGAGGACACCGGCACCTTGAGGGTGAGGTGGACTTCCGCAGCGGAGGAGGGGGCAGGGGACCAGCGGTCGGAGAGCAGGGCGGCGAAGTAGCGGGAGCGGAGGAGGCTGGCGGACGAGACGTGCAGGTCGAGAAATGAGTCGGGGTCGGGGGCGGCAGCGCGGCCGCAACCGCTGTCGGACTCGGCGTCGTCGGGGCAGGTACGGTCCAGGTAGACGCGGAGGAGGATGTCGGCGTTGGGGAAGGAGAGCGAGGCGGGGGATGAGGCGGGGAGGGGAGGCGGAGGGGACGGCGGCGAGGAAGAGGAGAACGCGACGACGCGGGAGCTGCTTGCCGAGCGCTGGCGCTTACGGAGGGACATCGCCGCCGGTGATCCGTGTCCAAATTTGGGGGATTTTTTCTGATGATGTGGAGGAGACAGGAGAGGACCGTGGATTTTTTTTTTCGCGCGGATGGTTGCGCTCTTTCAAAGGAGGATATCACAAGGGGCCGGGGCCGGGGGAAAGGGATCAGGATTAGGATGAAGCCTGGGGAATAATAAACTTGAAACCTGCTTTAGTTCTTATTTGAAAAGGCGTAATTCTTATAGAAGTTATCTCTAACTAAACCCGAAAATTTTAAAAGGTGTTTTTCTCTATTTAAACAGTTTCCTTTAAAGTGGATTAAAGTACTTTTATTGGTCCACGTTAGAATTAGGTAGGTCATACCAATATTGATTCTTTTAGGAGGATTGTGGCTTTTAATTTTGCCCTATTCGTATATCCGAGTAATAGTTTAGGAAGAATGGAAATATTAGGGATGATTTTGGGACACCGTTGGAGTCGTTTTTTCAAACTAAACCCTAACTACGTGTAGGGATTTAATTAAAAAATACTGTAATTTTAAGATAAAGGTCGTGTGCGGACCTGATAAAACGATCGCGTTTTTTTAGCTCCGATCTGATTTAAACTCCGTTTCCCCCGATAAACTAATATCTGGTGTAGAATTTGATTGTGTGTAACACGATTTTTTCTAGCTTCGGTTGGAGATCTGATTTCTAGTGTGCGTTGTCTTTTTGGACCAGCTACGAAGCCCAGACGTGTGCGATGCGGATTTGTGGGACGATCACGGTGTACGACAGGCGATGGGCCCAAGCGGCGAGCGGCCAGGGTGGCGCGGGGTCGTCGCGGTGGCCCGAGCGGCGTTGTGATGCGGGCGTTTGCAAAGCAAGCCCAAGCTGCGTTGCCAAGCAGCTGACGGCATAACAGGGCCTAGCGGCGGTACCAAGCAGCCGCGCATGGCCGAGGTGGCGCTGGTGCGTCGCCGGGCCGGATGGCAGCGAAAGCCGAAGGCGCGTGGGCCAGGCAACGGCGAGCAGTGCGGAGGCCCGAGAGAGCAACGATGCCAAGTGAGAGTTGCAATGTTTGTTTCAGAAATTTTGTTTCTCCAGTATAGGTTAAGGGAATAACCAAGAAACCAGTGCAAGAAACTAAAATAATCCGAATATAACAGCAGGCAGCACAACAATAAATTCCCTTTAACAAGAGAATGGGGAGTACGGCGTTTTCTAGCTCAAACAAGCGTAGGTCGTGAAGATAAGAAGCAATTCAAGCTCTAGAAGAAAAGGCAAGTATCGAAACGCTGCCTTCTGGATCAAGATAAAGCGCCAAGCCTCCTAACAAATTGCACAAAGAAAAAAATGACAGCTTACAACCTGAACAGCAAGGATGTATGGGCAACACAAGAATAGAATTGGGAGAGCATTACTTCTCTTTCACATAAATGGTGGCGCAGCGACAAACAGCTGGCAGCAGGCAAATGCAGCTACAAACAATGAGATATCTCTATCTTTGATCAAACGCCTGAGAAACTAGATTCAAGTAAAACAAAGATAGCCATCTTCTACAATACTACTCTCTCTGTCCCATATTAGATGTCGTTAGGACACAAATTTTAGTTCAACTAACGACATCTAATATGGGACAGGGAGAGTATATATACGAACTGAGGTAATGATCTGGTACCACCTTGAAACTGCAAAGGAGAAGAAGATAGCCTTCGTAGTCCCACTGAGTAGACACTAGACAGAATTATGGAATAACAAAAAATAATACTTGGTACAACGTTACTTCGGACTCCCACTGAGAAGACAGAAATCAGGACCAACAGAAACATAGTACTTGGTACAGTAGTCCCACTGAGTATACAACACTATAACTACCGGAGTCAATGACCTGCGAGTACTGAATTCAAAACTATCGGCAGAAACTGATAGATTTAGATGGCAAAACTCTGAAGTGGCCCACAAGAGAACACTAGAATTTGCAAGGCCAAGATCATCCGGGTGACCAACTCATAAAAATTCTATCTGGGCACTATCAATATCAAAACCAACAACGAAAATTGGAGCTACAAAGAAGTTGCCTAAGGCAATTCTGGCTATAGAGTTTTCCCACCAATGCCAATGTTGGAGCCTTGGGGTGCCAATGATTTTTTTCATTTCGTACCCATACAGAAAACCAATTATCATCAGAAAATCACTTGACAAAGCAATCTACTAGGCCTGCTATCAATTCCTATACAATTAGCGCTAGAATTGCTGTAACTACTCACCATGTTGCAGTACACCAAAACATGTTAACTCAGCTAAATCGCCCCAAATATACCATCTCCTCATTGCCATGATCTTGGGAGGAAACTAATACAAAAGCTGTAAAGTCATTCCTAATCATTTCTTCCCTGACACTGACAATGCCGCATACAACAACACAAAATACACACACAAAAAAAAAAACTCACCGCCAAGCAGATACTGTGAGAAGTGGCCGCTTCTCCCATGCCAGTGATAAGAACGCAGGTTGCTGGTTGACAAGAGAATACTTGTACTTGGTGTCATAGTTCCAAAGCAAGAGATCGGCCTGGCTCATGGCATAATTGCTGAGCGGGACTGGCTCGAAGCCGCCTTGCTCCATCAGCGTCTGCCACTCCTTGCTGCCCGCCATTCGATCAGTCCTCTCTGCACCCTCCTCTGGTCCAATGGCTCTCCGAATGCGCTCCCCAAACATGCACCGCTCCACCCTTACCCTCTCCGGTGAGTCCCGCGCCATCGCCACATCCAGTGAATGGAACACTGACATGTAATAGCACAGGGCATTGGCAAAGCGGTCGACGAATCCAGCTCGGTTCAGACTGACCTCGTACTCCCCAAGGGTCACCACTGATGGCTTGAGTGATTTAGAGAGATGGAGGACTCGCTGTATGGGCTCGTCGGTGTCGCCGAGAAGATGGTATAACTGTAGCATGAAATTGACGGCCACGGCCTCATCAGGCTCAACCAAGAAATCCGACCGATCCAGCTCGTGCACTGGGCGCAGCAACGGGACGAACTCGAAGTCCACCCCAAGAAGCTTGGCGAAGTCGCGAAGTCGTGCACTGGTTGCGGCGAGGGACGCCACAGGCTCCGGCCCCAAGAACGGCGAGGGTACACCGGAGATACGTACCCGGGACAGCTTCCCCTCGGGGCGAGTAGCGAGCGCCTGGAGCAGCGCCGCCCACTGGATACCCTGCACAATCCCGAAGTCAACGATGTGGATCTTGGTCGCCGTGCCCGTGGCCTCCAGGATGGCCTGGTTGGCGGTCAAGTGAGCGAATTTGGAATAGGGGCAGGCGTCATTGAGCGTCTTGTAGCAGAGTGTGAGCTCGTCAGAGGCGAACCGGCCGTCCACCGCCGTCGATGGGTGCGGCCCGCCGTCGCAGCCGAGACGGCGGGCGAGCGCGTCGGCGAAGTAGAACGCCACGCGCTCCGCAGGGTCCCCGTCGTCGGAGGCGGCGGCGCAAACCTTAGCGAGATCCACGGCAGCGAGCCCTGGGTCTACCGCCGCGGTACGGGAGCAGGTAAGGAGTGACTGGAGGATGGGAGCAGAGCAGGAGGCGTCCAGGGAGCTCGGAGAGGAACACGATGCCGGGGTGGCGGTGGCGGCCTGGGGAAGCAACGCCGCATCGACGGCCTTGGTCTGGTGGACCGTCGCCGCATCGACGGGTTCCGCAGCGTGAGCGGGAGCGGGGACTGGAACGGGCGGCGGCGGGGTGGTGAAGATGAGGCGGTCGAGGTCGGAGTCATCGAACACGGGGGCATCCGCTATGAGGCTCTCCATCCAACCGTCGGAGTCGAAATCCGCGGCCACGGCGAGGTCCGAGAACACCGCGTCGGCGGCGGGCGGCGCTCCGACGAAGGTGTCGGCGAAGAAGTGCTCCGATTGGGGCCACGCGCCGCCGCCGTGGGAGGCCATCGGGATCTGACCGTGCGGGAGCGCCGGCACCAACGACGACTGGCGTGGCGGCATCTGCATCTGCATCGGCGGCGGAAGGTGGTGGTGGTGGTGGTGCTGCTGCTGTTGCTGCTGGATCACCTGCTGCGCGATGGCCATGAGGTTGCCGCTGTCAGCGCACATGTACGCCATCCTCCACCAGCCGCCGTCGCCGGTGACGGAATCGCAGAACGGTGGGGACGCGACGCGGCCGAAGAATTCGGTGATGTGGTTTTGGTTTTGGGGGTGAACCGAAGGGGAGAAAGGCGGACGCGAGCGGCAGGGGATTTAAAACAGTAGGGTGTGGACACCGCGGTGCACACTCGCATCGGACGGTGCCGGTTGCATTTACGAGAATGCCCTCGGATGTACAGCATCCTAATGTAGTGTGTAGCCTATCCGCAGAGTAGGGGTGGGCAAAAAAACCGATTACCGAAAGCCAGAATCGAAATAATCGGAACCGATTAAACCGGGCTCAATTTCGGTTCTGGAATTGCGGAAACCGATTTTATTCCGGTTAACCGTGTGAACTGAAATAGCAGTGTAATGGAGTGGAGTCCGACCCATCTGGGGTTACGGCCTTAGACTACTCGCACTCGTTCACCTCTATATCTCACCTCTATATCTCATCTCTAAAAAGATTCTCTCTTTACAGTTTTGTTTCCCCCACTCGTTCACCTCTAAATTAGACCTCTATACCATTTCCTACTTATTTTATTCCTTTCTTTCCCTTTTCTTTCTTTTTTTCCCTTCTTTTATTTCCCTTCATTTCCTTCTCTCTCCACATAGAGATGCCCCTATGTTTAGTGTAATACTGTAGCAATCTGGAAAATAGGGGTGCCTTTAGAGGTACCAGTGCGCCGGCCTCCCACCTCTATACGGCTATAGCGGTGCCTTTAGAGGGACTGCTGCGGTCGGTCTTACGGGCGAGCCCCTAACCCTACCCGCCCGGCCACGCTCGGTGGCTTCGTGCAGCGCCGCCCCACGCCCCACCCCCACGCGGCCACGACCGGACCAGATCCACTACCCCACGCCGCCCGCCCCCCCACGCCCCGTGCAGCACCGCCGGCTGCCGCAGGCCGCACCGTGCCGCTCCTCCCTCTACTTCGCGCCTGGTGGTCGGCTCCGCGCCCCGGTCGCCACCGCTAGTGCGCCAGGCCCCGACGCCCCGACGCGCCGCCGCCAGTGCGCCAGGCTGGCAGGCCCCGTCCGCGCCTCGCTCCGGCCTCCGGCCTCCGGCGTCCTGTTTCGGCTCAATAATTGTAAGTGTTGATAAGGTTCCATTTATTTACTTTTATTTAGTTTTGAACATTTTATTTGCTGAACCTGTTCTGTAATACCAGAGGGTCATATACTCATATATCCTCAAAAAGACTTGTGACTGATTCTGTGAACTCGATGACTACACGGATTGTGAGCAGGCACATAGGTGTATGATGACATGCATGTTGTGTGTGTTAAAGGCTGGATGCATCTACTACTCATAGCTCTGATGAAAGCCTGATGTTTATCTGCAATTGAGTATCTGTTCTCTATATCAGTTCTTTGCATCAGTTCTGTGTTGTGTATCAAGACTTCTAGCTCTCTGTTGACATGTTGTGAGCTAAAGAGTAAAGACTGGATGCAAGTGTGTGTATGTTGACATGTTCTATGTTCACGTTTTGACAATTGGTAGATTGAAACTGAAGTGTTTCAGTTCTTTGTATCAGTTCTGTATGAAATTTGAGATATCCAGTCATTTTTTCACTTATCAATTGTCTGGTCTGTATCAGTCCGGTTTACCGGTTAACTGGAAACCGAAACCGAATTCTTCGGTTAACCGGGAGGTTGGTTTTTGATTCTCTGCACACAATTTCGGTTTCTAATTTTCAAAAACCGAGTTTAGAAAAAAACCGAAAAATCGAACCAAATTTCTCCTGTTAACCGAATGCCCACTCCTACCGCAGAGGCACCCTCTAAAGCATCCTCTAAAAACCTATCTTCCTCTATTTTTCCAGTATTTTCCTCTAAATCCTCTAAATTTACATCTATCCTTGTGCCCGTTTGTGTAGCCCGTGGCTTGCACTTGCACCTGGGTCGCCTCCGGCCTTTCAACAGTCAAACTGGGAGAGAGCTCTGGATCTTCTGCGCTGGTTTCTTTTTTATTTGGATTCCTTGTTACTACTCTCATAGTAGTACTTCGAGCTTAAGGCAGAACAACGGATAGATTTGGAAGTACGGGAATCGTAAAACTTTTCATCTCCACAAAAATGATGTGTACCATCACCAAAGACTAGATAAAAATATTTTTATATAAGATAATACTCACTTCATCCCACGATAGATGCCGTTTATACCGTTTGATGTTTGTATTATAAAGCATACACTCTTTTTAGTTAGGGCGGGTTATTTGATATTAGATCATCCGCAGCACAATTTCTAAAACATACTCTATTTTTTAAAATATACTTTATATTTTTAGTATCTGCACTTGATAAAAATTTTGAAACCGTATCTGATGGCCATACGGCCTGTGATCCAGGTTGCCACGCCATTACGCCAAACACTTCATCCCACACACACGCACTACACCAGTACACTAGCAGACTATCTACCTTGATGCCTTCTCCCCTGTTTCCCCACGGACCACTCGAGACGGACCCGTTTGCCTACCCTGCTACTGTCAGGTGCCGTGCGGGCCGAGAGCTCGCCGCTGGCGGGTTTAAATCCTCTGCAGTACTGGTGCACTACAGGTGGCTGACATGTAGGTCCTACATAGTGTGGGAACTACATGTCAACCATCTCTACTGCACCTGCTGTACTGCAGAGCAGAGGATTAGCACCTCCCGCTGGCGTCCGAGCTAAGCTCTCTGCAGCCTCAGTGACCCGCCCGTGACGTGACCGTGCACTTCCTTCGCGTCGCCCGGCCCCCCGTATAGCTGCGGAACTGGCGCTCCGTGAAGCGACGAGACGGGAGAAGACGGGGAACAGCGGCTCTCGCCTCGGCCGTACAAGGCTTTGACCGTCCACCGTACCAGGCTGCCACGCCTGCTGTGCCGGCAGTCTACTTGTTGCTCGTACTCTACTGATCTACTCGGACGGAGGGGCCGAGCAGCGGTACCCAGTGTCTTAATGCCAGAAGTTAATGCGTTCGGAACTGACAAACTGACGAGCGTAGCGAGTTGCGCTTGCTCGCGGATGGGTGGGCTTCCTTTGTGCCCCCTGAATTCCGGAGTAGCCGTAGTTGTCAAAGTCGTGATGGGCCAGCTCCATCGTCCAACATGCACATGTAAGTACTACTGTCGTTCTACACTGTGTAAAAAAAATTATCGTTTTACACTGCATACTATGGAAAATGGTGTAAAAAAATGGGGGTAGCATGTACCTAGGAATCGAACCTGCATCAGAGTGGCTGGAAAAGCGTGAAGAAGACCACTCGGACCACTAAAGAGAGTTGTATTGCAAAAGAAATTTATTTAATAATTCTTTGTTATGCGAGAACATGTCCAAAACGACAGGTTCTTTGCACCCGAGGGAGCTTCATGTGCACCTTCCAAATTCCAATCGTGTGTTTGTCACTACTACTACAAACCATTGCACGTGCAATTGGATAAGCATAACTGAGTGAGCATCCCGAGTCTCCGATCCAGTGAGCTCTTCGTCGTTGTCGAGAAAATCAGAGGGTAATGCTGTGCTGTGCGGCTGTGCCCCACATCTGAGCTGTTCAAGGACAAATCAGTGTCGAAGCGTCAGGTTCAAGCGTCACGGCCATACTGTAGCACTGTTGCGCGGTGACGCACACGCACGCACGCAATGTGCCGAGGACCTAGTACTAGTTTGGTCCGGCCCCGTCTTGCCGCTGGTTGCGCGGCGACGACGTCCGCGCGCTCGAGTCAGGGCAGAGGCCCCCCCGGGCCCCGTGGCACGCACGGTGCTCCGAAGCCGGCGCCGCGCGGGAACGGCGTTCGAAGCGGCCCCGCCTGCGCGCTCGATCCGCGGGCCATTTTTTTTCTCGAGATTTGTCGGCTCCTTTCCGCCTCTCTTCTGGCCGGTCCGCGAACCTATGCGTCCTCCTCTTCATGTGCACGGACGTGTAGGATACCAACGTATAAGACGAGGACTGTGCTGTAAGATTGTACGTACTAATGACCAACGTAAAGTTTACTGTTAAAAACCTCAATTGCAGACGAGTAACGCTCCCCTGATCGACAAGTGCACTTACAGTACAATCAGAAAATTTACCTGCGGGTCACTTGCTTTTGATGCACATGGTTAAGCAAAAGAAAATAATTGTGCCTACGCAATCAAGGTGTGTCTACCAGTATCAGAACTGGGGAGACGCTTATCTAACCACGCACCATAGATCTCACTTTATCATTAATAAACTACCACTCGCCCTAACCATATATGAGTGTCCGTCTCGTAATCTAGTCGTTTTTACACGTGCAGGATAGCTCGGATGACGTCGTACGTGCGGGTCGGGGCTGAAAATGATTGTGCCTCGACTTCGAGGACCAAATTACGTAAACCGGACATCAATCTCGGTCAGACAGTGGCGTTTTTTTTAGTAAGCAGTTACGCTGTCGGGACGTGAATCTCGAGCGCTCCGTGCTGGGGAAGCGTGCTTCCTGCCCTACGATGTAGCCAAAGGGAAGGAGCACCATAATTTGGCCTTTACCCTAGTAAAAGTAGTACTCCCTCCGTCCTATAAACTTGTCGCTTTGTAGTTCAGTTCATAGGGACGGAGAGAGTACTGTACTAAGTTTGTCGTTTTGAACACGAAACTCCAGTACTTGCGAACCTCGCAAATTTGGTTTGGCGCTCGGTTGATTCGTAGTAATCTCGTTTAGTTTTGAGACGACATTTTCATTGGTCAAGTGACCAATGTGCGAGTAGTTCTTTGTGTCCTGGAGTGGTTTTCCTTGATACATTTTTCTTCCCTCCAAAGATGGCAAGGAATGGAAGCTTTACATGTACACTCTCTGTCGATGCATCAGGAATGACCATGACCAGCAACAACTCTCGTTAACACGCTACTAGCTGGAAAAGTCGCCCGAAGAGATGAGCCAAAAAGAGAGCGCAGTCCCGCGGATGGAAGCAAATCCACCGGCCGAAAAGCCTAAAAATGCACCGTGGTCAAGCGGCGCCTTCACACCCAAAGCTCGGTGCGGCCGTGCGGGCGGGCGTCTCCGTCGCCAACGTCGCCCTCGCCCCACCGGGGACTCGCCGACGTCGACGCTCGTGCGCGCGCACACGAAATCTCCCGGGCCACGCGCACGTCTTGTCTGGGATGTGCGTGCCGCCACTCACTGACTTGACCCCCGCTTTTCCCCAACCACCACCTCGGCAAGCTGCCGCGCGACAAAGTTGGCAGTCGGGTTCAGACCTGCTCGCCTGCCGTCGCGCCGTCGGCCCTTCGTTGGCTGGCTGGCTGGGTCGATCGGCAAAAGCGCCGCGTGCGGGGGGGGGGGGGGGGGGGGGGGGGGGGGGGGCGTGGGGGCGACGCCGCACGGTCAAAGTCGCGGCCGAAAGCGCGCGGCGAGGGTCCGCGAGGATTTTTGGTGGCGTCCGATGGCGAGTGGTGTGCTTGTACCGATGGTGACGCGCCGTTTCCTACCGCGGACTATCCTACGAGTGTTGAGTGGTTGGTTTGAACACCAGGACGACGACGTCGCGTTGCTTTCGTCCGTCGTGTCGTCGGCACCGCACCAGTACTAAACTACTGCTTCTTTTCTGTTCCGCCGTTTCCATTCCTGATGTTGCGTGACGTTGCGCCGTCTTGTTTGGGCCTGGTGGACCGAAAGGCTAAAAGAGGGAAGGATGGTCCTCGCCGGTGCTTGTCCGGTACCCCGGTTTTCGGAATACGTGCGATCTGCGCGGTTGAAAGCCCAGCGCAAACGGCCAAGGTTTTCCAAGGTTGCGTCAGGCGTTGGATTGCTACCTTCACCTGACACCGCATTGCTTGCTTGTTCGAGATACCAGCTAACTGTAGTAGTAGTAGTGATCTGTCCATCTCGAGCAAGTCACTCCAAAATGCAGTAGTGTAGTAATCACTCTACTCTTACGTGCAGACGTCAATGTCCTCGTAGTCCAAACTGGGCAGCTCGAGTTTACCCTGGATTCAGAAATCCGATTACGTAGCGTCGAGCAAGCTAGCGGCACTAGTTAGTAGGCTTACTTCTCGTATATATTATTACTAGAAGCACATATTATTGGTGGAGCGATGGTTAGGTGGTACGTAGAATCGAGCCGTACTACAGTCGTAAGGCCTGAAATCATGGAGCATCACGTGTGGTCTAAAGGTTCTTTCAATCGTCCACTCGTATTTGTTTTGTCACCATCCTAGCACGGAGCACTCAACGTGCCTATATCTATGTTAGCTGTCGATTTCAAGAGTATACTGGTGAAGTATGTACAGGGCAAGAAGATGAATCCTGACGGCGTACCGTGTCATCCCGCGTTGTGTATCATCTGTAATCCTATAGGCACAAACAAGAGAGACCATCCGTCCACACACCTCGAAAGACACAACTGACACCGGTTTTGATTAGGCCGAATTCATGTTAAGCGCGAAGATGGGCCTCCAGATAAAATTGTCCTATAGCCTAGAACTCTGGGCTGAAACTGCACAGGCTGGGTCGGAACTCAACCAGGCCCCTCTCACTCACTCACGAAGAAAGACCGAGACGAAAAAGAGAACGAAGATAAATTGAAATTTCAGGGCGGAGTCGGAGCCTATCTGAGCACTGCATCAGGCCTGGTTTCATCACTTGGCAGCTGCAGAGGAATTCATCGGCAGCTGAGAACACGCGGCACCATTTCGCCCAAAATTCCAGCCGGCATTTGGTCACAGCTCACAGGAGTCTAACAAAACCTGAATTTGTCCTTAAAAACGACATGTATTTTGCTTAGCTGGACTGTTCTTCGTTGCCAGCTTTTGGTATCTTCGAGCCTTCAACTTTCAGTAATGAACCCAGCTCATCGATTCTAAAAGGCAAAAGTACCAAGTACTATTTGCGTCACAGACGAAACATTTCGGAGTTGTAATTTTCTATCCAAGAGTGTAAAACTGTTCTACCCGTACCTGATCAAATGTGAATGTTAAGTCTTAGGGTTCTTAAGATCAATACTAAGAACACCTAATTAGATACACTTAGGTCTAATCTAACTGAGCAAACATGATTAAGCACAATTCAGCTACTTTAATCTAATTGCTTAGGGAAAACATCAATCAAGATATACGAATATATCATAGTAGTAAGATGAAGACAATTAGAGATTTGAGGAAGATATGAGGGTGTTACCGTCAGTGGATCCATTAGATGCTATTGGGCTCTAATGGATTGTCGCTGGAGAATTCGCCTAACGCGGGAAGAACGGTGATGCAAGACGACGGCGATGCAGTGGCGGCTTGAATCAGAACCGGTGTCGGTGTTGGCGGCAGCGGATCTCCAAGGTGCAAGCCTTTCCGCTCACTCCACGCCTCTGATATATCGGTTAGAGTTATGTGGGGAGAGTTGGATGACGGCTGATCAATCGATGGATGATCTGTGCCCCGATCCTCTCCCCTTGTATTTATATGGCGCGTGTGTAGAGGGGGCCGCACTGAACCAGGGTCGGTTGCACCCCCGATCAGGGTGCATCGAGAGGGACTCGGACCCAGTCATGGTTGTTGCCCATATAACCGAGATCACAGAAACACTAACATTCTTCCCCTTGATCTCGAGTCCTTAACTTATTATCTTATTTACTAAACTAATCTTACACATATTTCTTTTACTTTGACATAAAGGGCATGACACATCAAAACAACCATTTATGTATTGTTTGACTCGAAAACCACGATACATCTCGCAAAAAGAAATAGTCTTACACTTTGGTGGCCCCTTAGATTCCAGGATATTATCACATGGTCTCCCTTAAACCCATGCCGGCTACGTGTTCACTGAACACGTTGGGTGAGAGGCCCTTAGTTAGCAGATCCACAAGCATTTGCTTAGTACTGATATGCTCGAGACTAATTGTGTGATCCTGGATTTTCTTTTCCACAACATAGTATTTAATGTCGATTTGTTTGGCAGCACCACTCGACTTGTTGTTGTGAGAGTATATAACTGCTGGCTGATTATCGCAGTATAACTTAAGTGATTTATGGATGCTGTCGACCACTTTAAAACTGAGAACAAATTTTTTAAGCCAAGATGTCTGCCCAGTGGCCTCATAACAAGCAACAAACTCAGCATACATTGTGGATGATATAGTGATTGCTTGTTTGAAGCTTTTCCATGATATAGCTCCATTCGTGAGGGTGAATATGTAACCTAACGTGGATTTTTTAGTATCCACACAATCTGCGTAATCTGAATCTGAATATGTCACTATTTCTAGTGACTCAGTCTTACTAAATGTTAGCATGAGGTGCTTAGTACACTGTATGTATCTTAATGCCTTCTTAACAACTTTTCAATGATTTAATCCTAGATTACTTTGGTATCTGCCAAGCATCCCAGTCATAAAAGCTAAGCCAGAGCGTGTACAAACGTGAGCATACATCAAGCTTTTGACAACAGAAGCATAAGGAATTCCTTTCATCTGATCAACCTCATACTGGTTCTTAGGCGATTGAGAGTTTGAAAATCTATCGCCCTTAACTATTGGAGCAGGCGAGGCTTTACTATTATGCATACCGTACTTTCTAAGTACGCTTTCTAAGTATGCCTTATTAGATAGTTCTAAAACCCCTTAACACGATCTCGGTGTATCTCAACCCCTGAAACATAGGTCACTTCACCTAGATCCTTCATATCAAAGTTTGAGGATAAACATTTCTTAGTTTCTAAGAGTAGATTGATATCACTACTTGCTAATAAGATGTCATCCACATAAAAGACTAAGAAAATGAACTTTCCATTCTTAAACTTAGCATAAATGTAATTATCCTCCTCATTTTCCTTAAACCTAAACTTTCTAATAATGTCATCGAACTTGAGATATCATTGTCTTGAAGCTTGCTTAAGTAGATAAATGGGTTTCTTCAAGTGACATCCCATATGTTCCTTACCCTTAACGACAAAACCCTTTGGTTGTGTCATATAGACGTCCTCATATAGATCTCCATTGAGGAACACCGTCTTTACATCCATTTGATGTAATTCTAAGTCATAATGCGCTACTAATGCCATGATGATTTTAAAAGAATCCTTAGACGACACGGGAGAGAAGGTCTCATTGTAATCAATACCCTCCCGCTGAGTGAATCCCTTAGCCACAGGTCTAGCCTTATACTTTTCGATCTTCCCTTTGGAGTCACGCTTAATCTTGTAGACCCACTTACAACCTACAATTTTGGATCCTTTAGGAATCTCTACTAAGTCCCATACCTTGTTGGCACTCATGGAACTCATTTCATCTTCCATGGCCTTGTACCATTTAGATGACTGAAGTCATCTCATGACATATTCGTAAGAGTTGGGATCATCCTCCATCTTAACTTCTTCGCTCAAGTAGATCTGATAGTCATCCGGGATGGCCGACCATCTTACTCTTTGTGATCTTCTTACTTGAGCATCATCTAAGGGTTGAGGATGTTGCCGAACCTCATTTTGTTCGACCATATCCTCAATAGGCTGAGAAGGTGGAACATCACTTATTTTTGTTGTGGCCGATGGAGGTGCAACAATAGGCGTTGTGTCACTAGTAGCACGTACTGGTGGCACAACGACAACATGTAGGGTGAAATAAGGCTCTTGAGTCATCAGAACGGGTAAACTAATCCGTTCCTCCTCAAGGTCTATTTCCTGCCATACCGTGCTCCCCCTGATCATAGCGTCTTCTAAGAATACGACATGTCGTGTTTCTATGAACTTAGTATGCCGATCTGGACAATAGAACCTAAAACCCTTACTTTTCTCAGGATAGCCAATAAAATGGCAACTAACTGTTCTAGATTCCAGCTTACTAATGTTTGGGTTGAATATCTTAGCCTCAGCTGGATAGCCCCAAATATGAAAATAGTTTACTTAGGGCTTACGTCCTGTCCACATCTCATACGGTGTCTGAGGTGCTGACTTAGTGGGAACCTGTCGGTGCCTGGCAAACCGGGTACCCCCGGGTATAGGAAAGAAAGCATGTTGGGCCCCACCGTCCAGCGTAGGTGAGGCCTAACATGGATCCGGGGTGCCACACAACAACCAGTAAAGCCACACATCCCCATCAAGGGAGGGC
Source organism: Tuctoria greenei (assembly GCA_036927565.1). Lineage (NCBI taxonomy): Eukaryota > Viridiplantae > Streptophyta > Magnoliopsida > Poales > Poaceae > Tuctoria > Tuctoria greenei. The sequence goes on from JAYESD010000006.1 coordinate 17,070,064, forward strand.
TCAGAGCTACCATGTGGCCTGCAGCACCAGGTGTGTCACCCTCCCTTAGAAGGAGATCTGGTGCTACACGTGTCTCGCAACGGGGGGATCGCCCTCTTGCCAAGGGAAGGGCCGTCGTGTTCTCTAGGTCAGCAGCCCCGAACCTGTCCCCCCCCCACCAGGGGAGAAGGTCCGATGCAACTGCGTGCCTGGCAGCTCCGGGTCTGACCTCCCGGACCTGACCTCCCCGTTAAGGGGAAGACCGGAGCTGCCACGTGCTAGGCAACGTCGAACTCGTTCCATCCCGCGGTAGAGGAAATAAAGGAAGACGTGCTTAGTGCGTCTTAGCGAGAAGGACACGCACATTCCCTAGGTAAGCGGGAGCTCGCTCTCATAAGTCAAGAGGTGAGTGGCCGGTCTTGTCATGACTGGTCAGAGCCGAACTACTACGTACAGCAGACCAATGAGAAGCCACGACAACACAGACATGACGCACCAACCATGATGAGGGACTATCTGTAGCCCAGTGTCAGGGTATGACCAGGTGGCACATTGAAGCCGTTGTCAGGGGATAGCATTTACCCCCAAATCTTAGGACAAATTTGGTACTCCCGGGGCCACCTGTCGGGCCCTGGGCCCCGCTTGTAAGCCGCTCGGCCTTGGACTATAAAAGGACCGAGCGGCCACAGATTCAGACAAGCTTTCTCAGACTCAAGCAATACAACACAGAAACCACCGTGGAGTAGGGTATTACACTCAGGCGGCCCGAACCAGATAAATCCCTCGCGTTCATCATTCCCTGAGTTTGATCTTGTTAGGACTAGCCCCTCGAAAATATATCGAACCTCCGTGGACTACTCCCGAGTAGGTCCGGGGGAGGTGTCAGTTTAGACACCTCGACATTTGGCGCACCAGGTAGGGGGGCTCTCCTGCAAGAATCTTCACTAGCAGTATGGTGGACACCCGTTCCAACGCTAGTTCATCCAGGCCACAGCCCCGTCAGCATGTGGCACGTGAGGAACAAGCTTCATCCAACCCAGAGATGGGTCTCGCCCCAGGGCGGGAAGATCTGGGCCGTCGCATCGCCAAACGGCCACCCTACCGGCTGCAGGTCAGCACAATGTGGCACGGCGGACCCCTGCCGTGACAGCCGCCATGGCGCCACCGACAGCAAGCCCAGAGAGTGCACTTCTTGCTGCACGTGAGTTGCTTCGCAACGCACCAATGGCAGGAGCCCCCCAGGGGGCAACCCAGCAGTGGGTAAACGATGTCGACCACCTGGTCGTCGCTGCACTCCAGGCGACTCCGCATGGCGGAAGGCGAGCGACAATAATATTTGTTTCATTGTCGCGTACACCTACCGTCGACCAGCAGACCGCCGATAGCCGCTCAACTAGGCTTTCGTTGGCGGACCTACGAACGAGGTTGCAGCACCTCTGCAGAGCCGGCGAGGACTGTCGGGTCGTCATCGAACGACAACGGGAGCGGCGCCGCAACCTTGAAGCTGACTACAGCCTGCTGGCCACTGGGGCCCAGGTGCATGGCGCTCTCCCACCGCGCCAGGCGTACGCGGCGCCTCCCGCGCAGCACCAGGCGTACATGACGCCTCCTCCGCACCAAGCGTACCTTGCACCTCCCCCATCGCAGGCATATGGTGTAACTCCGCCGCACCAAGCGCCGGCCGCAATACCCCAACAAACGGCATACGCGGCGCAGCCAGCTCATTACGTCCATAAAGCACCGAACTTGCCGCTCACAAGTACGGGTGGAGGGTGCGCGGCCTTAGCCCCCCACCTACGAAAGGTGGTGTGGCCCCACAAGTTCCGGCCGCACACGTCGGAGAAGTATGTTGGAAGCGTCAACCCGAGTGATTTCCTGTAGATCTACTCCACCTCCATCCTGGCCGCCGGGGGCGACGAGGTCATCATGGCCAACTACTTCCCTGTGGTTCTGGCCGGTCCAGCCCGGTCATGGCTTATGAACCTACCTCAGGGGTCCATAAACTCTTGGGAGGAGCTGTGCCGGCAGTTCGTGTCGAACTTTGGAAGTTACTATGAGCGCCCTGGCACGAAGCTCGACCTCCACGCCGTTAGACAGCGATCTGGAGAACTGCTGCGAGCCTTCATCCAACGATTCTGCCAGGTACGGAACACCATCCCCCACATCTCGAATGCATCTGTCATCGTTGCGTTTAGGCAGGGTGTGAGGGACAAGAAGATGCTCGAGAAGCTTGCCACGCATAACGTGCGCAATGTCTTCGAGCTTTTTGCCTTGGCAGACAGATGTGCCAAGGCTGCAGAGAGGCACAACAGGCATGCCCGACCCTCCTTGGAAGCAGGGAACCCTCACAGTCTGAAGCGGAGGCAGCTACCAAAGGTGGGGGCAGGAGGAAGAGGAACGGGGGCCACAATAGGAGTAAGCTGAGGCCCATAGCTCCTATGGTGGCAGTTGCAGCACCTGGCAGAGCCCTGAGCTCGCATCAGGATAAGCGCCCGCGCCCGTCCCTTGAGATAGATGACGCTGACTTCAGATGACCGGTGCATCGAACCAATGGTCACAGTGCAAGTGAGTGCCGAGAAGTCAAGAAGCTTGCAGAGCATTTCCGCGAGCAGCGGCAATAGCAGCAGCGTCAAGAGAGCGAGCCCTCCCGCCAGAGGGAGGGTATGCAGAAGATTGACCCTGTGGAAGACAAGGACGAGGACATGGAGTACCAGGAGCCCCATAGAGCAGTGAAAGCAGTGTTCGCGGGTGCTGACTCGGACACTAGCAGCGACCAGGAGCGGCAAAAGCTCCTCTACGTCATCTACGAGGGGCCTCGGACCCTGTGTCTCGAAACACAGTAAAAGTCCTACGACGAGCTGTGGCGGCAGTGGCCCCGATGCCAAGCCCGACTCCCCACAACAAGTGGATGAACAGGGCTATCAGCTTCGACGCTTTAGACTGCCCGAAAAACATGGCAGGAGCTGGAGTGCTCCCACTGCTCGTGGCCCCAACTATCGCCAACGTGAAGCTCCATTACGTGCTGATCGATGGCGGGGCCAGCCTCAACCTCATATCCACTGCAGCTTTCCGGAAGTTGCAGATACCTATGTCTCGACTCACGCCTTCGAGCCCATTCTCAAGCGTGGGCCCAGGGCAGATTGTGCCCAGTGGTAGTATCCACTTCCCGGTCACCTTTGGTACTCCGGAGAACTACCGAACGGAGAATATCCTATTTGACGTTGCTGATGTTAAGCTTCCCTTCAATGCCATCATCGGAAGGCCGGCGCTATACCAGTTCATGGCCGTAGCTCACTATGGCTACCTAGTCCTGAAGATGCCAACGCCATCCGAAGTCCTCAGGATTCGGGGGGATCGCACTGTAGCGGTGTCAGCCTTGGAGCAGCTCCTGAGGGAAGGCCAACCAGGTCAAGGCCCGCCCCAACGGACCTCCACCGCAGCTCCGTGTGTGCTGCCTGCCGAAGATGACATCCAAGTGAAGGTCGTGAGAATCGGCTCGGAGGCTGCCCAGACGACCCGCATAGCGGGTAACCTGGACAGCAAATAGGAATTCGCGCTCGTCACCTTCCTCTGGGACAATGTCAATGTGTTCGTTTGGCAACCATCGTAGATGCCCGTGATCCCCAGAGAGGTGATTGAGCACCATATGAAGATCTACCCCGATGCCCGCCCGGTGCAACAGAAGCCCCAGAAGCAGTCTATTGAGCGCTAAAACTTCATCCGAGAGGAGATCAAGAAGTTGCTCGACGCAGGCTTCTTCCGGGAGGTCCACCACCCTCGGTGGTTGGCCAACCCTATTGTCGTCCCCAATGCTGGCGGGAAGCTTCGGATGTGCATCGACTACACCAACCTAAACAAGGCATGTTAAAAGATCCATTCCCGCTCCCCAGGATAGATCAAATTGTAGACTCTACATCAGGCTGTGATCTGCTGTGTTTCCTAGACGCATATTCCAGTTTCCACCAAATACCTATGTCTAGAGATGATGAGGAACATACTGCTTTTGTAACAGTAGATGGCTTGTATTGTTATGTCTCCATGCCTTATGGTCTTAAGAATGCTCTCCCTACCTTTGTACGTGCGACGCATAAAACATTTGGGGACCTCATTAGAGACCTAGTAGAGGTGTATGTCGATGACATCTTGATCAAGATCAAAGACCGCGCGTCCTTCCTGGACAACTTAGCGCAAGTCTTCAGTAGGCTTCGCCTTACGTGCACGATGCTGAACCCCGAAAAGTGTGTCTTCGGGGTCGCTTCTGGGAAGCTGCTGGAATTCCTGGTTTCTCACCGGGGGATCGAAGCCAATCCAGAGAAGATCAAGGCAATAGAGCTGATGCGGCCCCCGACACGTATCAAGGATGTACAAAAGCTCGCAGGTTGCCTAGCGGCCCTTAGCCACTTTATCTCGAGGTTAGCAGAACGGGCACTTCCCTTCTTTAAGATTCTGCGGAAGGCAGGTCCCTTTGCCTGGACAGAAGAAGCGGAAGCAGCATTTCAGGAGCTCAAGAGGCACCTGACGTCCCTCCCAGTTATGGTGGCACCAGAGCCCGGAGAGCCCCTGCTGCTATATGTTACTGCAACAACCGAAGTGATTAGTATGATCTTGGTCGCAGAGCGATCGAAACCACATCAGCAGCATGCACCAGAAGGATTCTATAGCGCAAGCACCGAGCCCCCGGTCCGAGACCAAGCCATGGACCTCTCTCAGGAGGGCTCTGGGAACCAAGAAATCGCCGCCCCCCCAGCCCCCAGAGTATAATGCGGGTCCCGGGAGCTAGGAACCCCATGACCTGGATCCAACACAGGGAGCACCGGACCTCTCGGGTAGAGTCCGAACCACTCAAAGGTCGGTCTACTACATCAGCGAAGTCCTCCATGAGGCAAAGACAAGGTATCAGGAGATACATAAGCTGTTGTACGCCGTGTTGATAGCATCGAGGAAGCTTCGATACTACTTTTAGGGTCATAAGGTCTCAGTGGTCACCTCCTTTCCACTGAGAACGGTCCTCCACAATCCTAATGCTTCCGACAACATCGCCAAGTGGGTAGCTGAGCTAGCGGAGTTCAAGATCGAGTTCCTTCCTCGGCATGCGGTCAAAAGCCAAACCCTAGCAGATTTCTTGGCCGAGTGGACTCCATCGCCTGGCAACCCCAAAAGCCCAGTCAGCGGAGACACAGAGTCCGAGGCACCGGTTTTCACTGAGATCTCGTGGACACTTTACTTTGATGGTTCCGCCCAGAAACAGGGGGTCAGGGCCGGAGTGGTGCTCATAGCTCCGACGGAGGAGTAGTTCAAGTATATGGTGCATCTTGGCTTCAAGGCCACCAACAACATGGCAGAGTACGAGGCCCTCATATACGGGCTGAAGACAGCACTGACCCTCAACGTCTACCAGCTCCTTGCCAAAGGTGATTCCCAGCTAGTTGTCAAACAGGTCAAAGGGGAGTGCAGCTGCAATGACCCCCAGCTGGCAGCATACCTGCTACATGTCAGGAAGCTGGATAAAGATTTCGAGGTCCTGGATCTGTGCCATGTACCCCGAGCTAACAACTCAGTCACAGACGACCTGTCAACAAAGGCCTCCACAGAGGCACCAGTGCCCGAAGGAGTCTTTGCAAGGACGTTATCGCGACCAACCGCCTGAGCTGACGAACTGGGTGAAGGGGGTGAAGTTAGCACCTTGAAGCTAGCAACCCTGGAAGCTCTGCAGCCATGGTGCCCTCCAGGGATCCTATGTGCCTCCAGCAGCTCCGAGCAGCTGGGCGCCTAAGAACTAGAAGCTCAAGGAGGTCCTGATGTATGGATCTCGGAGGTCCGGGACTACTTGAAAGACAACTACCTTCCCAAAGATCATGCCCTGGCAGAACGGATTGTGCGGATGGCTAAAAATATACACGCTTATAGAGGGGGATCTCTACCAGCGTGGCGCCAACGACATCCTACTGCACTGCATTACCCGGGAGGAGGGTTGCGACTTGTTCGCATAAATCCATGGAGGTGAGTGCGGGAACCACACAATGGCCCGCACGTTGGTTGGTAAAGCCTTTCGGTACAGCTTCTACTGGCCCCCAACACTCCAGGATGCCGCTGACATGGTTAACAGATGCAAGGCGTGCCAGTTCCATGCCAAGCAGATCCACACACCAGCTCAAGCGCTACAGATGATCCCTCCCTCGTGGCCATTCGCCATGTGGGTACTGGACATCATGGCCAGAAGCCACCCCAGTCGTCACGATTAACAAGCAGTCTGCAGTGAAGTTCATCAAGTCGATCGTCTGCAGGTTCGGAGTCCCGAACAGAATCATCACTGATAATGGGACCCAATTTACGAGTGCAGCGTTCCAAGAATACTGTGAGGACCTTGGGATCCAAGTTTGTTATGCCTTTGTCGCCCATCCCAAGAGCAATAGGCAGGTAGAGAGGGCGAATGCCAAGATTCTCAAGGGACTTCGGACTCGTACATACTCAAGCCTCGAGAAGCATGGTGCAAACTGGGTGGATGAGCTTCCATATGCGCCGTGGGCTAGCCGGACATCAACAATTCGGGCTACGGGAGAAACACCCTACTTCCTGGTGTACGGGGTGGAGGTCGTCCTTCCCCCAGAGATCACCATGGGCTCCCCCCGTGTCTGGATGTACGACGAAGCCGCGCAGGACCAGTTCTGGCGTGAAGATATGGACCTCGTCGTCGAGGGACGTGTACGAGCTGCCCTCCAAAACGCACAGTACAGGCAAGCGCTTCGACGCTACCATCAGCGGACCTTTGCGCAGTAGGGAGCTCAAGGTGAATGAACTGGTCCTGGGACGTCTGCTTTCCTGTGAAGGGACAAACAAACTCTCCCCCAAGTGAGAGGGTCCCTTTCGGGTTACAGTGGTTTGTTGCCCAGGGTGTGTTCGCCTAGCTACAGAGGATGGGCAACCGGTACCCAACCCATGGAATATCGAACACCTCCGTAAGCTCTACCCATAACTAGTGGAAGGGCATTCTATTTTTTTGTTATAAAATCGGCATAGTGTCTAGAGACAGCACTTGGGTTAAATAAGTCTTGGGAAATGAGCTCCGACTGTCTGCCTTGCTTGGCACAGTCCGATGTTTAGAGAAGGTACACTCAGCTCCTTGTCGCCCGGGCCAGGTCGTTCCTCCTATAAAGTTTGTTCTCTCCTATGAGCGTTATAATGAAAAAGTTGTTTGCCCTACCCTGAAATGCCTTGTTAATTTGAAATTATCTTTAGTTCTTATGAACGATGTCACGCATTTGCCATTAGCTCTTCACCTAGCGTGGGTGCGGCCAATCTTCCCTTTGTCTCTACAATAGTGGGAGTGTTGCTGTCAGTTTGCTGGCGGGTCACTTTGGGTACTTGCTTAAATCCCCCAAAATGGCAACAGATCGTAAGATAAGCGACACTAACAAAGCGTAGGTAAAAGATTGACTGGAGAGCAGAATTACCTTTTGTCTGTCATGTGCGCAGGTTCCTAAGGTACAACACTAAATAAAGCCATGCCCATTGTCGGTACCCTACGTACCGGATACCCCTTGGAATTGCAAAGAGTGCAAAGGAACTCCACCTATCTGAGTTGAAGACCCCCGAAGGCCCCACGTGTCACTCAGAACTGGACCTGCCTCCCTCCTATTGTTAGTCCCAGTACCACCACGTGTATCATAAAATCAGAGCTACATTCCATACATGGGAAAGCTCCAGACTAGATACCTGTCTGGCACCCCCTGACCTAACCCTCGACAGAGGGAAGCTCCTATACCGACATGTGTACAATAGCACTGGACCTACTCGTCCAAGACGGTAAGCTCCGGAGATGCCACGCGTCCAACCGCTGGACCTTCAACCTCAACAGACACATTGGTGAACCTTCAACAGCTCGGACCTTCAAGGGACTTTTAGGACTTCAAGACCTGATTATGTGTCATTAATGCTATCTTAATAACACACGATTAAAGGACCCTTAATACCAGTAACACCACTATCAAGGCATGTTACCACACTGTTAAGGGGAATTAAGTACATTAACTGTGTATTAAGCATCAGTAATCGCGAGGGCCACATGTCGGGCCAGGCTGATGATGTAACGGCTAGTCCTTGTACTATAAAAGGACTGGCCGAGCGATACACAAGGGAACATGCGGAGACACGCGCTGGAGACAGGCTGAGACTGGCTAGAGACTTTTTTGGCTTCTCTCTCACACTAGCGCTCATACGCTCAATACAACAACAACACACACCTGTAGAGTAGGGTATTACGCTCAGGCGGCCCGAACCACGTAAATCATCGTGTCAAATCGCCATCTTGTACTGAATCTCTGCGGGCCCTAACCGAACCAAGAAACTCTGCGTTCTACTAACAGTAGTGCCAGAAGAATTGCCGGAATCAGACCCCGACAATTGGCGCGTCAGGTAGGGGCGTCTGAGATTCAAAGATGGTGAATTCTACTACTGGATCATCCAATGGTAACCACGTTGAGCAACCTGCTGGAGGCAATCCCTCCAACATGCAACAACCAACAGGTGTTGTGGCTCCAGTAGGAGTCATGCCACCACCGCCACCGTCCGCTCCGGTGAATCAAGCTGGACAGCGAGATGGGGCATCCACGTCGATCACTGCATCAGCGAACAATAACCCCGAACTCGCGCTTAATGCTGCGCGTGCTCTTCTCCAACGTCCACCGCCTCCAGGAGCACCCCAGGGTGCGATGGAACAGTGGAGAGCTGATGTGGATCATTTTTTTCCAGCAGCAGCCGATTGCATTAGCAATCAAGGTCCTCCCCCCTCGGGGCGGGCCCCATCACAGCATCGGACCTTGTCGGGTAGACTCGGTTCGCAAGCTCCATAGCACAGGAGGCGTGCTGCATCTCAACAGGTGACGTCGCTGCCTTCCGGGGCACGACGTAGTCACACGGTAACAAGGCTTTCGACTCACGACATCCGGGAGAAGCTTGATCGTCGTTATCGACAATAGGATGACCGCGTCCACATCAAGCGTGCTCGCGAGAGGCGAGAGGCTCGGAACAGTCCTGCTCCTGAGGGAGTAGGAGGAGGTTGTTCTACCTTGGCCATGCACCTACGCATGGTCAGATGGCTGCAGAAGTTCCGGCCTCACCTGTTGGAGAAATTTGACGGGACTATTAACCCCGCCGAATTTCTTCAAATCTACTCCACCGCTATCCTTGCGGCTGGGGGAAATGAGGCCGTGATGGCCAATTATTTCCCTGTGGCTTTGACTGGGACCTCCAAGTCTTGGTTCATGAGCTTACCGCCTGACTCCATCAACAGTTGGGCGGAGTTGTGCCAACAGTTCACCGCCAATTTCGGGAGCTCATACACCCGACCAGGCACAAAACTGGATCTTTTTGCTGTCAAGCAAAAAGGGGGAGAGTCCTTGCGATCTTTCATCCAGAGGTTCTCCCAAGTACGAAATACCGTTCCTTCTATCTCAAGCGCTTCTGTTATTATAGCATTCAGACAGGGCGTTCGAGACAAGAAAATGCTGGAGAAGCTGGCGACCAAGGAAGTCACCAGCGTCACGGAACTCTTCAGCTTGGCACACAAGTGTGCCAAGGCTGCGGAGGGCCATGAAATGCACTCCCAACCACCTTCAGAGGCCAACAAAAAATCCTCCAAGGGTGAAACTACTACCTCCGGGAGTGTCAAGAAGAAGAAAAAGTCCAACGGCAAGAAGAAGTCGTCGGCCGGCACACCTACTGCCGCTTCTGCTGCAGCTCCAGGTGGTCGGGGGCCACGCCCTGAGAAACGACTGTGACCATTGTCTGAAGATGGTGGCAGCTCCAAGATGTGGTGTCCCTTACACAAGACGGACAACCACAACCTGGAAAACTGCCGAGAGGTTCAGAACCTTGCCAAGCGCTACAACAAGCGTCGGGAAGAAGCTCCTTTCCGTCAAAGGAAAGGAAAACAAAATGTCGATGAAGCTCCGGCTGAAGAGGAGTTAGGCTTTCAGGACACCAAAAAGGTCTTTAAGGCTGTTTACACCTCCGTTGACGACGACTCCGACGTCTCCGACAACGAGCGTCGGAAGACCATGAACACCATCTTTGGTGGTTCGTGGACATCACTTCCCACTGTGTCCTCAAGACAATGCGGCGGGACATGGCCTCTATAGCTCCCACCGCCAAGGCGGAGCCTCATCGGAAGTGGATGGATACTGCCATCACCTTCGATGCTTCGGACTGTCCTTGGAACATGATCGGAGCTGGATAACTTCCACTGATGGTATCTCTGACCATCAATAACATCCAGCTCCACCACGTAATGGTGGAAGGAGGTTCGAGGCTGAACCTCATAAGCTTCGAAGCCTTCGTCAAGCTTCAGCTCCGACCTTTGGATCTTCGCCCCTCTCGACATTTTTCCGGAGTAGGTCCGGGGGCCATAACTCCACTCAGTGCCATTACTCTCCTGGTGACCTTCAGAACTCGGGAGAATTACAGGACCGAGAAGTTGGTCTTCGACGTGGCACAGATCAACTTGCCATTCAACGCCATCTTGGGCAGGCTAGCTTTATACATATTCATGGCCGCTGCTCATTATGGATACTTGGTGTTGAAGATGGCAACACCCTCACGCATTCTCCGGATCCGCAGAGATCGCATCGCCGGAGTTACTGCTCTGGAAGAACTCCACGCGCTTGCTACAGCGCAGGAGAAAGAATCCGGAAAGGAGCAAGCTCTGAATTCCTCGAGCATTCGTCATCGAGGCTCAACCTCCGCACCTCGTGTGCAACCAAGCGGCGACACCGACATTCCCGTCAAAGTCGTCCAAATTGGTTCCAACGCTGCTCAGACCACTCATATATCGGGAGGTCTGAACGAAAAATAGGAACTCGCGCTCATCACTTTCCTCCAGGCTAATGTCGACGTGTTTGCCTGGCAACCATCGCAAATGCCTGGGATCCCTAGGGAGGTGATTGAGCACAATCTGAAGATTTATCCTAACGCTCGACCTGCACATCAAAAGCCTCAAAAGCAATCAGTAGAGTGACAAAACTTCATACGTCAAGAAGTGAAGAAGTTGCTCGAAGCTGGATTCATCCGGGAAGTCTTCCACCCAAAATGGCTGGCAAACCCAGTCGTTGTACCTAAGGCCGGCGGGAAGCTTCGGATGTGTATAGACTACACAACACTGAATAAGGGGATCCATTCCCACTACCTAGAATAGATCAGATAATGGATTCCACCTCCGGGTGTGAATTACTGTGTTTCCTAGACGCATATTCTAGGTATCATCAAATCAGAATGTCTATGGAAGATGAAGAGCATACCGCCTTCATCACAGTAGATGGATTGTACTATTACACTGCCATGCCATTCGGTCTCAAAATGCTGCTTCAACATTTGTGCTAGCTATGTACAAAACTTTTGGAGAGCTCATCAGAGATGTAGTGGAAGTGTATATCGATGACATCGTCATCAAGATCAAGAACAAGGAGTCATTTCTTGACACCTTGCAAGCTGTCTTCGACAAGTTGCGAATCACACGCACAAAGCTGAACCCAGACAAGTGTGTCTTTGGGGTTAGCTCCGGAAAGCTTCTTGGATTCCTGGTGAACCATCGAGGAATAGAGGCAAATCCGGCGAAGATTAAAGCTATTGAAGACATGCAACCACCAGCTCACATCAAGGATGTCCAGAAGCTGACTGGATGTCTAGCTGCCCTCATCCGGTTCATCTCAAGACTGGTGGAACGGGCACTACCCTTCTTCAAATTATTGAGGAAGTCCGGACCATTTCAATGGTCTGAAGAAGCAGAAAAGGCATTCCAAGAGCTGAAGCAGCTCCTCACCACTCTACCAACTTTGGTAGCTCCAAACCCTGGTGGGCTACTTCTGCTTTACATTTCGGCAACTGACGAAGTTTTTAGCATGGTCCTGGTTGCGGAAAGACCAGAACCATCCCCAGTTCAGGAATCTAGACCCCTCCGGGAAGGTCCAGAGCTACCTCAAGGCGAGTCTGGGTCCCAGCCCCCAGACCCGGATCCTCGAGGTGAGGCACCAGAGGATCAACCTCCTTCAAATGAAGGAATTATTGTTGCTGAACAAGAAGATCCGGACCCTTCCGGGAAAGTCCAGGTCACTTCAGAAGAAGCTCTGGGTTCCTCTAGCAAGAACCTGGAGGTCCCCAAAGAAGGTCTGGACCCCTCTGGGAGGGTCCGGGTTGATGAGGAGGAAGCTCCGGGCCCCTCCAGGAGGGTCTGGGCAGTCCAGCACCCAGTGTACTTCATCAGTGAGGTACTCCATGACGCCAAGACTCGGTACTTAGAGGTGCATAAGCTGCTCTACGCAGTTCTTATCGCCTCTAGGAAGCTTCATCACTACTTCCAAGCTCACAAGATTTCAGTGATAACCTCTTATCCACTGCGTGCAATCTTGCATAACTCCAACTCTACTGGGAACATTGCAAAGTGGGCCACAGAATTGGCCGAGTTCGATCTTGAATTCGTCCCAAGACCAGCGATCAAGAGTCAAGCATTGGCAGACTTTGTGGCGGAATGGACCCCCTCTCCATCAAATCATGGGGGCCCTAGTGAGAAGAAACCAGAACCTAAGTTCCCGATCTTCACTGAGCCTCACTGGACTCTCTACTTCGACAGCTCCGTGCAGAAGCAGGGGGGCGGAGCTGGAATCCTTCTCCCCGCTTGGACCGGGGAGAAGGTCAAATACATGGTTCACCTTGACTTCAAGGCGACCAACAACATGGCGGAGTATGAAGCACTAATCTATGGGCTCAAGGTGGCACTATCATATGGTGTCAAGCAGCTGTTGGTAAAGGGTGATTCGCAGCTCGTTATAAAACAAGTCAAAGGTGAATGCTGCTGCAACAACCCTCAACTAGATGCATATCTACTTGAAGTCCAGAAGCTTTAGAAGGATTTCAATGTCCTGGATCTTTGCCATGTCCAGCGTCTCAACAACACTGAAGCTGACGAACTCTCGACGAAAGCTTCAACCGGAGGTCCAGTTCCCGACGAAACCTTCGTCTGGAGATTGTCAAGACCAACAGCTCAGCCTGATGAACTGAGCGAAGGGGACAAACCAGCACCTCGAAGCTGGCGGTCCCGATGGCCCTGTTACCATGGCATCCATCAAGGGTCGTAGGTGTTGCAGGAAGACCTCGACATTCAAGTCAACTATGCTTCCGTAGCTCAATCGACAAACAATGGCCAAGCCGAGAGAGCAATTGCAGAAATCCTAAAAGGACTCAAGACGCGCACATATGAGCGCCTGAAAAAACATGGAGCCAACTAGATTGAAGAGCTTCCGCCCACCTTGTGGGCAAACAGGACAACTCCAAACCGGTCAACTGGAGAGACACCCTTCTTCCTGGTGTACGGAGCTGAAGCAGTCCTTCCTCTGGAAATCACCTTGGGGTCACTCCGGGTCCGAACCTTCGATGAAGCCATGCAGGACCAGCTCCGGCGTGAAGACATTGACCTCGTTGAAGAGGGAAGGTGCCGAGCAGCTGTTCGAAATGCACGATATCGCCAAGCGCTCTGGCACTATCACCAAAGGCATGTACATAACCGACAGCTCGAGGAAGGCGATCTGGTGCTACGGAGAATACAAACTCGAGAAGGGTTAAACAAACTTTCCCCCAACTGAGAAGGACCCTTTTGAGTGATCAAAGTATCCCGTCCCGGATGCGTTCGCTTGGCAACCGAGGATGGGACACCGCTCCCTAATCCTTGGAACATTGAGCACCTCTGTAAGTTCTACACTTAATATCATGGAGGTGAGTCTGGAATTACAAATTATGTATGTTATAGCGTCATTGTACAGAGTCGGGTAGCTCCTCCAGGAGGACAGCCGGACCTTTTCAGGAAGATCCGCAAAGTTCAAGCAACACTTGACACAGTCTCAAAACTAAAAGTGTCGCTAGTTACCCTGGGTCAAACAAGAAATGCAACACACTTAGCCTGGTTCCGTACCCTAAGAGTGTACTTGTCTCCCCTGTACCCCGGACCTATAATAAAAGACATCATTGTGAAAACAGACTCCTCGTGCATTTATATTGTACAGGCTCATTCTTTTTTATTTTTCTCTTTCTTGTCTATAACAAAGTTGTGCAATTCTCAAGAAACTTTAGCTCGAACAATTCATATATAATTCAAGTTGCATTGTTAATTCTTTCGGGTCTTAACATTGTTGAATGGCTTACTCACCTGAACGCTAAGCCAATCTAGGTCCGGAGTGTGCTATCGACTTAGCCTGGTCTTGCACCCTAAGTATGCCACTCTACCTACACCCCGACAGGCCTGAGTAAGGTGAGTCCAAAAAACGATCAGACCTGGAGAAAATAAACAAATGCACTTGATTGTATATAGAATTTTAGTCGACCTAAAAATTTCTTTTGGGAATAGTAAGCCGCAAATGAGTTATAGATAAGAAATGGATTTTACTATTTTTCTTGACTTCAGTGTGCAGGAAAAATAAAAATCTCATGATGATGGTGGATGATGCCGGAGCTATCAAAGCTTCGACATCCCCTAAGGTGGCCCATTGTCGATGTTTTAAACATTGATAGTAGGCGTCGCCAGAGCTATCAAGTTTTGACAAATCCAGGGGGCCAACCGTCAACGTGAAGAAAAGATGGTAGAAGGGCACCCTAATTGGGTCTACTATCGACGCTCTACGTGTTGACAGTGGACGCTGCCGGAGCTACTAAGCTCTAACAACCCCAGAGGACCAGCTGTCGACGTTCTACGTGTTGACAGTGGTTGCTGCTGGATCTACTAAGCTCCGACAACCTCAGGGGGCCCTGCTATCGACGACTTCAAACCTACACTCTACAAGTTCGAAGCACACAAGTCTTTAACAAAATGCTACATCCTTTTGGTACATGTTCGCAATCAAATTGTGTACATCTACCAGGGGGCCAAGTGAGACAAAGGTTGAAGACAAAAATGAAATTCATAAATTTCTTAGATTTTATTCATATGAAGACAAGAGATTACAAAATTGGAGAAAAGAAGAGAAGATACAAGTGAGAGCTACAAGGAGAAAGTCCTAAATCCTACGGAAGAACGAGGCAACCTTCTGGGCAACCTCCGACACACTGGTCTTGGCAGCATCTCCCTCTCCATTGATGGGACCCTCAAGCACCGGATCTAGTGGGAAATGAGGATCCTGGCTTGTGTAGCACGTCAGCATGTATTCTGCGATGTTCTGCGCAAGGGTTTTCCTCATTTTCCAACTGATCCGCGATGACATCGCCCGTTTTGTTTAGTTTGTTGCCAGCCGAGCTCAACGCCTTCAACGCATGGTCCAGCTTCGGCTCCGGATCGTCCGGACGCACGGGACTAAAGCCCAGCGGTGTGAGCGCGTCATTGGCTTTGCCCAAGAAGTCCCATACTTGTTGGGACTCCGCAGCCCTTGAGCCTCGAATCTCTTCCAAGGACCTCTTGGCCGCCGCAAGCTCCGAACCCTCTCGGGCAAGGTGCTCAACCTCCTTGCGTGCTGCTGAATACCCTCAGCAACTTGCTTTTCAAGGTTGCCAAGCTCCTTCTCCCAGACGTGGATCTTGTTCCGGCGGTCAACCAGGTCTTTCTCCCGGCCTCGCACCTTCTTCTCCCTGGCAGCGACTTCATCCTCCCTTTTGGTAAGGTCCTTTCCCCACTGTCAGGCCTTCTCCTCCTCGCTCTTGCCGAGCTCCTCCAGCTTCTTGGTGCGCTCTGCAAGGCTCTTTTCACCCAGAGCCAGCCTTTGGGCGAGCTCCTCCTCCCTCTTCACGAGGTCATCCATCAGCTCTAGGAGTTTTTGCTCTTCATCTTCGAGCTTTTTATCTCTCTCCTCAAGAGCCTCCCGGCGCTTGATGAGGCTTTCGTGGATGGTACTGAGCTTCTCCTGGCAATCATTCGCTACTTCATTAGCAGCCACAACTTTTTTGTGTATAGCCCGGGATTGATTGTCGAGGGATTGCACCATGCTTTCCCTCTCATCCAGCAACTGGCCCCAGTACTCCATCCGAGCCTTATCCCTCTTGGCGCAGACAAGGCTGGCCGATGACATGGAGTGGGTGAAAAGGGAGAAGGCCCGGATGGAGTACTGGGGCCAGCTGCCAGACAAGAGGGAAAGCATGGTGCGATCCCTCGACAACTAGTCCTGGGCCATCCACGAACAGGCCGTGGATGCTAATGAAGCAGCAAATGATCGCCAGGAGAAGCATAGAGCCATCTACGACAGCCTCGTCAAGCGCCGAGAGGCTCTTGAGGAGCGGGAGAAAAAGCTCGAAGATGAAGAGCAAAAACTCCTAAAGCTGCGGGATGACCTCATGAAGAGGGAGGAGGAGCTTACTCACAGGCTGACTCTGGGTGACAAGAGCCTCGCGGAGCGCACCAAGAAGCTGGAGGAGCACTGTGAGAGCGAGGAGAAGAAGGCCTGGCAGCGGGGACAGGACCTCACCAAGAGGTAAAATGAAATTGCTGCCAAGGAGAAGAAAGTGCGGGGCCGGGAGAATGACCTGATCGATCGCCAGAACAAGATCCACGTCCGGGAAAAGGAGCTTGGTAAACTCAAAGGGCAAGTTGCCGAAAAGATTCAGCAACACGCCAAAGAGGTCGAGCGCCTTGCCCGGGAGGATTCGGAGCTTGCGGCGACCAAGAGGTCCTTGGAAGAGGTGCGAGGCTCAAGGGCTGCGGAGTCCCAACAAGTATGGGACTTCTTGGGCAAAGCCAATGACACGCTAACGCTGCTGGGATTTAGTCATGTGCGTCCGGATGATCCAGATCCAGAGCTGGACCAGGCATTGAAGGTGTTTAGCTCGGCGGGCAACAAGCTCAACAAGATGGGCAATGTCATTGTGGACCAGTTGGAAACCGAAGGACAATCCCTGGCGAAGAACGTCGCAGAGTACATGCTGACGTGCTACACAAGCCGGGATCCTCACTTCCCACTAGACCTGGCGCTTGAAGGTCCCATCGACGGAGAGGGAGATGCCGCCAAGGCCAGCGTGTCGGAGGTTGCCCAGAAGGTTGCTTCGTTCTTTCGTAGGATCTAGGACTCTCTCTTTGTAGCTCCCACTTGTATTTTCTCTTCTTTTCCTCAATTTTGTAATCTCTTGTCCTCAGATGAATGAAATCCAAGAAATTTATGAATTTCATTTTTTGTCTTCAACCTTTGTCTCACTTGGCCCCCTGGTAGATGTACACAATTTGATTGTGAACATGTACCAAGAGGATGTAGTATTTTGTTGAATACTTGCGTGCTTCGAACTTGTAGAGTGTAGGTCTGAAGTTGTCGACAGCAGGGGCCCCCTGAGGTTGTTGGAGCTCAGTAGCTCCGGCAGTGACCCTTGTCAACATGTAGAGTTTCGACGGTTAGTCCTCTGGGGTTGTCGGAGCTCAGTAGCTCCGACATTATCCACCATCATCATGCAATCTTTATTTTTCCTGCACACTGAAGTCAAGAAAAACAGTAAAATTCGTATCTTATCTATAACTCGATTACGACTTACTATTCCCGAAAGAAATTTTTAGGTCGACCGCAATTCTATATACAATCAAGTGCATTTGCTTGTTTTCTCCAGATTCAATCATTTTCTAGACTCACCTTACTCAGGCCTGCCGGGGTGTAGGTAGAGTGGCATACTCAGGGTGCAGGACCAGGCTAAGCTGATAGCACACTCCGGACCTAGATTGGCTTGGCGCTCACGCGAGTAGGCCATTCAACAACGTCAAGACCCGAAAGAATTAACAAAGCGACTTGAATTATACATGAATTGTTCGAGCTAAAGTTTCTTGAGAATTGCACAACTTTGTTATAGACAAGAAAGAGAAAAATAAAAAGTAACGAGCCTGTACAAAATAAATGCACATGGAGTCTGTTTTCACATAATGATGTCTTTCATTATAGGTACGGGGTAGAGGGGAAACAAGTACACTCTTAGGGTACAAAACCAGGCTAAGTGTGTTACATTTCTCGTTTGACCCAAGGTAGCTAGCTACACTTTTAGTTCTGAGACTGTGACAAGTGTTGCTCGAACTTTGCGGACCTTCCGGGAAAGGTTCGGCTGTCCTCCCAGAGGATCTACCTGACTCTGTACAATGACGCTATAACATACATCATATGTAATTACAGACTCACCTCCGTGATATTAAGCGTAGAACTTACGGAGGTGCTCAATGTTCCAAGGATTAGGGAGCGGTGTCCCATCCTCGGCTGCCAAGCGAACGCATCCGGGACGGGATACTTTGATCACTCGGAAGGTTCCTTCCCAGCTGGGGGAGAGTTTGTTT
Organism: Tuctoria greenei; assembly: GCA_036927565.1. Taxonomy (NCBI): domain Eukaryota; kingdom Viridiplantae; phylum Streptophyta; class Magnoliopsida; order Poales; family Poaceae; genus Tuctoria; species Tuctoria greenei. The sequence continues at coordinate 17,088,302 of JAYESD010000006.1, forward strand.
AAACCTTCTCGAGTTTGTATTCTCCATAGCACCAGATCACCTTCCTTGAGCTGTCAGTTATGCACATGCCTTTGGTGATAGTGCTGGAGCGCTTGGCGATATCGTGCATTTCGAACAGCTGCTCGGCACCTTCCCTCTTTGACGAGGTCAAGGTATTCTTGCCGGAGCTGGTCCTGCGTGGCTTCGTCGAAGGTTCGAACCCGGAGTGACCCCAAGGTGATTTCTGGAGGAAGGACTGCTTCAGCTCCGTACACCAGGAAGAAGGGTGTCTCTCCAGTTGACTGGTTTGGAGTTGTCCTATTTGCGCACAAGGTGGGCAAAAGCTCTTCAATCCAGTTGGCTCCATGTTTTTTCAAGCGCTCATATGTGCGCGTCTTGAGTCCTTTTAGGATTTCTGCATTTGCTCTCTCAGCTTGGCCATTGCTTGCCGGGTGAGCTACCGATGAGTAGCAGACTTGGATGCCGAGGTCTTCGCAATATCCTTGGAATGCAGAGCTTGTGAATTGGGCCCCGTTATCAGTTATGATCTTGTTTGGGACTCCAAATCTGCATACTATGGACTACAAGAAATTGATAGCTGATTTCTTGTTTATTGTCACAACTGGAGTTGCTTCCAGCCACTTGGTGAACTTGTCGATGGCGACATACAGGAACTTGTAACCTCCGACGGCTCTTGGGAAAGGTCACAATATATCCACCCCCCCCCCCCCCCCCCCACAGCGAATGGCCATGTAGGAGGTATCATTTGTAGAGGTTGAGCTGGTGTATGAATTGCTTCGCATGAAACTGGCATGCTTCACATTTCTTCACTAGCTCGGTTGCATCGTGGAGTGCTGTAGACCAGTAAAAACCATGCCGGAAGGCTTTACCGACCAACATGCGGGAAAATGTGTGGTTCCCACACTCGCCTCCATGGATTTCCGCGAGGAGCTCACGACCTTCTTCCCTCGTAATGCACCGCATTAGGACGCCGTTGGCACCACGCTGGTAGTGATCCCCTTCTACCAGTGTGTATCTTTTAGCCAATCTGACTATCCGGTCAGTGGATACATTATCTTCAGGAAGGATGTTGTCTTTCAAGTAGCTCCGGATCTTCGAGATCCATGCATCGGAGCTAACTTGAGCATTTGAGTCTTGCGTGCTGGGTTGCTCGGAGCTTCCTGCAGCACCTACGACCCTTGATGGATGCCATGGTAACAGGGCCATCGGGACCGCCAGCTTCGAGGTGCTGGTCTCGCCCCCTTCACTCAGTTCGGCAGGCTGAGCTGTTGGTCTTGACAATCTGCGGACGAAGGTTCCGTCGGGAGCCAGAGTTCTGGTTGAATATTTCATCGAGAGTTCGTCGGCTTTAGCGTTGTTGAGACGCTGGACATGGCAAATATCCACGACGTCGAAGTCCTTAGGAAGCTTCTGGACTTCAAGTAGGTATGCATCTAGTTGAGGGTTTTTGCAGCAGCATTCACCTTTGACTTGCTTTACGACGAGCCGCAAATCACCTTTTACCAATAGCTGCTTGACACCATATGATAGTGCCACCTTGAGCCCATAGATTAATGCTTCATACTCCGCCATGTTGTTGGTTGCCTTGAATTCAAGGTGAACCATGTATTTGACCTTCTCCCCGGTCGGGGCGAGGAGAAGGATTCTAGCTCCGGCCCCCTGCTTCTGCATGAAGCCGTCGAAGTAGAGAGTACAGTGAGGCTCGGTGAAGACCGAAACCTTGGGTTCCGGCTTCTGCTCACTGGGCCCCCCAGGATTTGATGGAGAGGGGGTCCATTCCGCCACATAGTCCGCCAATGCTTGACTCTTGATTGCTTGTCTTGGGACGAATTCAAGATCGAACTCGACCAGTTCTTGTGCCCACTTTGCAATGTTCCCAGTAGAATTGGGGTCATGCAATATTGCGCGCAGCGGATAAGAGGTTACCACTGAAATCTTGTGAGCTTGGAAGTAGTGACGAAGCTTCCTAAAGGCAATAAGAACTGCGTAGAGCAGCTTATGCACCTCTAAGTACTGAGTCTTGGCGTTATGGAGTACTTCGATGATGAAGTACATTGGGCGCTGGACTGTCCGGACCCTCCCAGGGGGGGCCCGGAGCTTCCTCCTCATCAACCCGGACCCTCCCGGAGGGGTCCGGACCTTCTTCGGAGACCTCTCGGTTCATGCTGGAGGAACCCGAAGTTTCTTCTAAAGTGACCCGGACCTTCCTGGAAAGGTCCGGATCTTCTTGCTCAGCAATAGTAATTCCTTCATTTGAAGGAGGTTGATCCTCTGGTGTCGTACCTCGAGGATCCGGGTCTGGGGGCTGGGACCCAGACTCGCCTTCAGGTAGCTCTGGACCCTCCTGGAGGGGTCTGGCTTCCTAAATTGAGATGGTTCTAGTATTTCCGCAACCAGGATCATGCTGACAACTTCGTCAGTTGCCGAAATGTAAAGCAGAAGTGGCTCACCAGGATTCAGAGCAACCAAAGTTGGTAGAGTGGTGAGGAGCTGCATTAGCTCTTGGAAAGCCATTTCTGCTTCTTTAGACCATTGGAAGGGTCCAGACTTCCTCAATAACTTGAAAAAGGATAGCGCCCGTTCTGCCAGTCTTGAGATGAACTGAGTGAGGGCAGCTAGACATCGAGTAAGCTTATGGACGTCCTTGATGCGGGCTGGTGGCCGCATGTCTTCAATAGCTTTAATCTTCGCCGGATTCGCCTCTATTCCTCGGTGGTTCACCAAGAATCCAAGAAGATTCCTGGAGCTAACCCCAAAGCCACACTTGTTCGGGTTTAGCTTTGTGCATGTGATTCACAACTTGTCGAAGACAGCTTGCAAGGTGTCAAGGAATGACTCCTTGTTCTTGATTTTGACGACGATGTCATCGACGTACACTTCCACTACATCTCTGATGAGTTCTCCAATAGTTTTGTACATAGCTCGCACAAACGTTGAAGCACCATTTTTTAGACCGAATGGCATGGTCGTGTAATAGTATAATCCATCTACTGTGATGAAGGAAGTATGCTCTTCATCTTCCCTAGACATTCTAATTTGATGATACCCAGAATATGCATCTAGGAAACACAATAATTCACACTCGGAGGTGGAATCCACTATCTGATCTATTCTAGGTAGTGGGAATGGATCCTTTGGACATGCCCTATTTAGTGTAGTGTAGTCGATACACATCTGAAGTTTCCCTTCGACCTTTGGTACAACGACTGGGTTTGCCAGCCATTTTGGGTGGAAGACTTCTCGGATGAATCCAGCTTTGAGCAACTTTTTCACTTCTTGACGTATGAAGTTCTGTCGCTCTACTGATTGCTTCCGAGGCTTCTGATGTATAGGCCGAGTGTCGGGATAAATCTTCAGATTGTGCTCAATCACTTCCCTAGGGATCCCAGGCATTTGTGACGGTTTCCAGGAAAACACGTCGACATTAGCCTGGAGGAAAGTGATGAGCGCGAGTTCCTATTTGTCGTTCAGACCTCTCGATATACGGGTGGTCTGAGCAGAGTCGGAACCAATTTGGATGACTTTGATGGGAATATTGGTGTCGTCGCTTGGTTGCACGCGAGGTGTGGAGGTTGAGCCTCGATGAAGAATGCTCGGGGGTTTTGGAGCTTGCTCCTTTCCAGATTCTTCCTACTGCGCTGTAGCAAGTGCATGGAGTTCTTCCAGAGCAGTAACTCCGGCGGTGCGATCTCCGCGGATCCGGAGAACACCTGATGGTGTTGGCATCTTCAACACCAAGTAGCCAAAATGAGCAGCAGCCATGAATTTGTACAAGGCTGGCCTGCCCAAGATGGCGTTGAATGGCAAGTTGATCTGCACCACGTCGAAGACCAACTTCTCAGTCCTGTAATTCTCCCGGGTCCCAAAGGTCATCGGGAGAGTAATGGCACCGAGTGGAGTTATGGCTCCTAGACCTACTCCGGAGAAAGGTTGGGAGGGGCGAAGATCCAAAGGTCGGAGCTGAAGCTTGACGAAGGCCTCAAAGCTTATGAGGTTCAGCCTCAAACCTCCGTCCACCATTACATGGTGGAGCTAGATGTTATTGTTGGTCGGAGATACCATCCGTGGAAGTTGGCCAGCTCTGATCATGTTCTGAGGGCAGTCTGAAGCATCAAAAGTGATGGCAGTGTCCATCCACTTCCGGTGAGGCTCCGCCATGGCGGTGGGAGCTAAAGAGGCCATATCCCGCCGCATTGTCTTGAGGACACGGCGGGAGGAGATGTCCCACGAACCACCAAAGATGGTGTTCATGGTTTTCCGACGCTCGTTGTCGGAGATGTCGGAGTCGTCGTCAACGGAGGTGTAAATAGCATTCAAGACCTTTTTGGGGTCCTGAAAGCCTAACTCCTCTTCAGCCGGAGCTTCGTTGACTTTTTGTTTGCCTTCCCTTTGACGGAAAGGATTTTCTTCCCGACGCTTGTTGTAGCGCTCGGCAAGGTTCTGGACCTCTCGACAGTTTTCCAAGTTGTGTCTGTCCGTCTTGTGTATGGGGCACCACATCTTGGAGCTACCACCGTCTTCAGACGACGACCGAGGTCGTTTCTCGGGGCGTGGCCCCCGGTCACCCGGAGCTACGACAGCAACGGCAGTGGGTGTGCCAGCCGACGGCTTCTTCTTGCCGTTGGACTTTTTCTAATTCTTGCCACTCCTAGAGGTAGTGGATTCACTCTTGGAGGACTTTTTGTTGGCCTCTGAAGGTGGTTGGGAGTGCATTTCACGGCCCTCAGCAGCCTTGGCACACTTGTCTGCCAAGCTGAAGAGTTCCGTGACGCTGGTGACTTCCTTGGTCGCCAGCTTCTCCAGCATCTTCTTGTCTCGAACGCCCTGTCTGAATGCCACAATAACAGAGGCGCTTGACATAGAAGGAATGGTGTTTCGTACCTGGGAGAACCTCTGGATGAAGGATCGCAAGGACTCTCCCCCTTTTTGCTTAACAACAAAAAGGTTCAGTTCTGTGCCTCATCAGGTGTATGAGCTCCCGAAATTGGCGGTGAATTGTTGGCACAGTTCCACCCAACTGTTGATGGAGTCGGGCGGAAGGCTCATGAACCAAGACCTGGCGGTCCCAGCTAAAGCCACGGGGAAATATTTGGCCATCACGACCTCATTGCCCCCAGCCGCAAGGATAGCGGTGGAGTAGATTTAGAGAAATTCAGCGGGATTGACAGTCCCATCAAATTTCTCTGGTAGGTGAGGCCGGAATTTTTGCGTCCATCTGACCATGCGTAGATGCATGGCCAAGGCAGAACAGCCTCCTCCTACTCCCTCAGGAGTTGGGATGTCCCGAGCCTCTCGCCTCTCGCGAGCACGCTCGATGTGGACGCGGTAGTCCTGTTGACGGTAACGACGATCGAGCTCGGCCCGGAGGTCGTGAGTCGAAAGCCTGGTTACCATGTTAGTACGTCGCGCCCCGAAAGGCAGCGACATTGCCTGTTGAGATGCAGCACGCCTCCTGTGCTACGAAGTGTGCGGACTGAGTCTACCCGACAAGGTCCGATGCTGCGATTGGGCCCGCCCCGAGGGGGGAGGACCTTGATTGCTGATGCCATCGGCTGCTGTTGCAACCAGATGTTCCACATCAGCTCTCCACTGCTCCATCGCACCCTGGGGTGCTCCTGGAGGCACTGGACGTTGGAGAAGAGCACACGCAACATTAATCGCGTGTTCAGGGTTGTTGTTCGCCGATGCAGTGACTGACACATACACCCCATCTCGACGTCCAGCTTGATTCGTAGGAGCATATGGTGGCGGTGGTGTCATGACTCCTGCTGGAGCCACGGCACCTGCTGGCTGCTGCATGTTGGAGGAATTGCCTCCAGCAGGTTGCACATCATGGTTACCGTTGGATGATCCAACCGTAGAGTTAACCATGTTTGAATCTTGGGCAGCCCCCTACCTGGCGTACCAACTGTCGGAGTGTGATTATGGCAATTCTCCCGGTACTACCGTTAGCAGCCCGTGGAGTTTGTAGTTCGGTTGAGGGCGCGCAGAGATTCAGAACAAGATGGCAAGTAGACACGAGAATTTACGTGGTTCGGGCCGCCTGAGCGTAATAAGTACTCCACGGGTGTGTGTTGTTGTTGTATTGAGCGTCTGAGTGCTTGAGTGTGAAAGACTAGAGTGTCTCGTCTCAGCGTACGTGGGCGTGTGGGTGTGCCTAGGAGTCTCCCTGTGTATCGCTTGACCAATCCTTTTATAGTACAAGGATTGGTCGTTACATCGTTTGCCTGGCCCGACATGTGGCCCTGGCGGTTACTGATGCTTAATACACAGTTAATGTACTTAATTCCCCTTAACAGTGCGATAACGCGCCTTGATGGCGGCATTACTGGTGTTAAGGTTCCTTTGATCGTGTGTCATTAAGATAGCATAAATGACACATAATCGGGTCTTGAAGCTTTAATGTCCCTTGAAGGTCCGAGCCATTGGGGATCCACTAATCAGCCTGTTGAAGTTGAAGGTCCGGCGGCTGGACACGTGGCAGCTCTGGAGCTTACTATCTTGGATGGGTAGGTCCGGTGCTGTTGTACACGTGTCGGTACTAGAGCTTCCCTCTGTTGGGGGTTAGGTCCAGGGGTGTCACATATGTATCTAGTTCGGAGCTATCTCATGTATGGAATGTAGCTCCGATTTTATGATACACGTGGCGGCACTTGGACTAACCATAGAAGGGAGGCAGGTCCGATTCCGTATGACACGTGGGCCTTCGCAGGTCTTCAACCCAGATCGGTGGAGATCCTCTGCACTCTTCGCAATTCCCAAGGGTATCCGATACGTAGGGTACCGACAGTGGCCCCCTGGGACCACCTGTGGGAGAGACCTTTTGGATTAAGTCATTCTGCTGGAGGTGGGTCCATCTTTCGATTTCTGCGCTGTGTCTTCAAGGGTCTTTGGATGTGCCGTTGAGGTGGTGGTTCGCAATTAAACCACCGCCGCGTGGTGTCTTCAGGATGCGGCAGGTGAGATCTGCGCATGCGGATCTCACACAAATGAAGGTCGTCGGTTCCCGATACGAAAACCGTATCAATTTCGTGCGCCATGTCAGGCCGCCGCCCTCGGGTTTCCCGCCTCTCATGATGACAACTATTCTCCTGGGGTAAGGACCTCGACTTGATCATCGGGGTGGCCCCGGGCCCCCTTGTCATTGGCAGGGTGAAGTTTTTGAACTGTATCATTGGCCCCACCGCAGTTTCCATCCAAGTGTTGCGGGGCTTACTTAAGAAGTAAAGTGTGCATCGTTTGGGGATTCCTTACGCCTTCATTTGAACTTGCGCTCGAATCCTCCAAACTTTTGCTTGCTTTTCCTCTCTCACCCCGCCGTGTTGCGATGGAGTTGGGTCTCCGCAAGAGCCGTCTCAAGACCGACGGTGATTTGAAGAAGGTTCGGACCTTCATGGGGTGGTCCAGCGACTCCTTCAACCACTTGGTCCGTGCCGGCAAGCTCCCGTTCAAGAAGGAGCACGCCGGTGACATGGTGTACTTCTCCGTGTATGACATGGTGGGACTGATCCCACTTTTCCCACCTTTCTCTTGATGTTGTTAGACTTCTATGGTCTGCAGCTATACCACCTCGGTCCCCACTCCATTCTTCTCTGTTCACCTTCGTCCACTTTTTTGAGATGTGGGTGGGTATTCCCCCCTGCATCGAGCTCTTCCACACCTTCTTTACCATCCACACCACCGGCAAGAGTGACGAGTATCTTGGCTTCTACTATTTTGTGAAGCGCAAGAAGTGCCCGTACAAGTACTTGAGGTCGTTCCCTTCCGGCAAGTGGGACGACTGGAAGAAGGATTGGATTGTCGTCACAACGGAGGAGCACGAGAAGTTGGAACTGCCCAAAGGCCTTCCCAAAATCGACACTGAAGCCTGGAGCAAAGTTCCAGTGTTGTCAGACGCCTTCAACCCTGCCCTGACCAGGATCTGCTAATGCGTGGAAGGAGGGGTGACTCCCCAGGCGGTATTATGCAACTTCCTGGTCAACAGGTGGGCTCTGCCGAAGAAGAGGGAGAAGCTCGCTTGGGCCCTTAATAGCGTGATGGACGACGACTGGATCGAGACTGGTTTGAAGTCCAACCTGGAAGGCGCAGCTTTGGAGCTTCATCTCAAGAAATTCTAGCACGACATTAACGTCGAGGGCAATGATTTTACTCCCCCGGCGGCTTTCCTCCCTCTGAACATGGAGGCAGAGTTCAGCAGGGAGCTCCGGCAGAAGATGCCGGTGCTTGACGACCTCAGTGAAGTTGAGAGGCGTTCGACCACTGGATTGGTGATCCCCGGAGCTTCCGAAGGTGGCGCTGCTCCTGCTCCGAGAAAGAGAGTTGAAGTCGTAGGCAAGGGCAAGGAGTTGGTCGAGCCCTCCAGCTGCAAGAGGAAGTTGAAGCACTCTAACGGGAGGTCTGTCAGACCTGCTCCTTCTGCAGCAGCTCCTTCTCCCCAGAGGGGGAGGTCTTCAACCGCGACTCCTACTACAGCATCGGCGTCTCCCCGGGATGCCAGCTCCGGCCATGTGACTCCGGTACCAGGGCCAGCTAAGGGATCTAGGTCCAAGTGTCCTTCTCGGTCGAGGGGGGCCTCAACCAAGACGTCGCTGACAGCGGCAGCGAGTTCCGGGGAGCCTTTCAGAGCCACAACACTAGTGGTGACATGTTCCGGTCCTGAGCGTCTGGTGAAGAGGTTCCGCGCTAGCTGGAGCGGAAGCCTTCCAAGGTAAATTTGCTTTTTCACCTTAGTTGGTTATTTTTAGCTGTAATCATATTTTGAGTTTCTTCGTCCTTCATCCACAGGGTATCCAAGAAAGGGGCTAAAGCTCCGGCTCCTGCGACAACAGCTGATGCTGCGCAGGCGAAGGCTCCGGCTCCAGTTCCAGCGCTACCCTAGGTGGTGGTTGAGGTCGCGGCAGCTCTGGCGCCAGCTGTCATGGTCCTTGACCTCGAGTCATCCCCTGATGCTCCCGTGGTAGTGCCGGACCACGGGAATGAAGATGTACCAGCGGCACCAGCTCCGGAGGTTGAAGCTCCGGTTTTGGATGCTGTGATAATGGACGCTCCGACCTTAGAGCCAGAGATGGCCGCAATTCCGGCCCTAGATCCGGATGTTCTTGAAGCCTCAGCGGTGGAGCCGGTGGTTGATGAAGTTCCGGCGCCCGAGCCAGTTGTCGCATAGGTCTCGACGCCCGGGCCAGTGGAGGTCGAAGTGCCAGCGCCTGAACCGGCGGTGGAGGAGGCACCAACGTCAGAGCCGGAAGTGGCCTCAGCTCCGGCCGAATCTTCAACACCTGCCCCGGAGGTGATAGTTCCGGAGGTACCCGCACCTGAGCCGTGGGTGCCAAGACAAAGTGGTCGGTCCTCCATGTGAAGGTCCAGTTGCTGATGATCTGGCAACGGGACTTTCAGAGTCGACTTCGGAGGTAGGAACTTCCGTTGTAGGAGCTTCCTCAGTGACAACCGAGGCTATCTCGGAGGGCGGCCCTAGTGCCGTGAAAGATCAGGGACTGATAGAGTGGGACCCGATTCTTGTTATGGAGAACCCGTTGGAGCCAGTGGAGAGGACCCCGGCAGGTCCGGAGCCAATCCCTTTATCGTTATCCATCGACAATGCCTGCTCCAGCCTTCGTCAGGTTCAACTGGCCTTTTACCATGACAGCAAGTCTCTCGAGGAGGAGCGCCAAACCCTTAGGAGGTGGTGCAACCGGCTCCAATTCGAGACCAAGCTGGCGCAAACAAGGCTGGCCGACAACAAGGAGTGGGTGAAAAGGGAGAAGCCCCGGATGGAGTACTGGGGCCAGCTGCTGGACGGGAGGGAAAGCATGGTGTGATACCTCGACAAGCAGTCATGGGCCATCGACGAACAGGCCGTGGCTGCTAATGAAGCAGCAAATGATCGCCAGGAGAAGCTCAGCGCCATCCACGGCAACCTCGTCAAGCGCCGAGAGGCTCTTGAGGAGCGGGAGAAAAAGCTCGAAGATGAAGAGCAAAAACTCCTGGAGCTACAGGATGACCTCGTGAAGAGGGAGGAGGAGCTTACTCAGAGGCTGACTTTGGGTGATAAGAGCCTCGCGGAGCGCACCAAGAAGCTGGAGGAGCGCTGCGAGAGCGAGGAGAAGAAGGCGTGGCAGCAGGGACATGACCTCACCAAGAGGGAAAATGAAATTGCTGCCAGGGAGAAGAAAGTGAGGGGCCGGTAGAGAGACCTGGTTGACCACCAGAACAAGATCCACGTCCGGGAAGAGGAGCTTGGTAAACTTGAAAGGCAAGTTGCTGAAAAGATTCAGCAGCACGCCAAAGAGGTTGAGCGTCTTGCCTAGGAGGATTCGGAGCTTGCGGCGACCAAGAGGTCCTTGGAAGAGGTGTGAGGCTCAAGGGCTGCGGAGTCCCAACAAGTATAGGACTTCTTGGGCAAAGCCAATGACGTCCTAACGCCGCTGGGCTTTAGCCCCGTGCATCCGGATGATCTGGAGCTGGAGCTGGACCAGGCGTTGAAGGCGTTGAGCTCGGCGGGCAACAAGCTCAACAAGATGGGCAATGTCATCGTGGACCAGTTGGAAACCGAAGGACAATCCCTGGCGAAGAACATCGCAGAGTACATGCTGACGTGCTACACAAGCCAGGATCCTCACTTCCCACTAGACCCGGTGCTTGAAGGTCCCATCGACGGAGAGGGAGATGCCGCCAAGGCCAACGTGTCGGAGGTTGCCCAGAAGGTTGCTTTGTTCTTCCATAGGATCTAGGACTCTCTCTTCGTAGCTCCCACTTGTATTTTCTCTTCTTTTCCTCAATTTTGTAATCTCTTGTCCTCAGATGAATGAAATCCAAGAAATTTATGAATTTCATTTTTTTGTCTTCAACCTTTGTCTCACTTGCGTGCTTCGAACTTGTAGAGTGTAGGTCCGAAGTTGTCGACAACAGGGGCCCCCTGAGGTTGTTGGAGCTCAATAGCTCCGGCAGTGACCCTTGTCAACATGTACAGTGTCGATGGTTGGTCCTCTGGGGTTGTCAGAGCTTAGTAGCTCCAGCATTATCCACCATCATCATGAGATCTTTGTTTTTCCTGCACATTGAAGTCAAGAAAACAGTTAAATCCATTTCTTATCTATAACTCAATTGCGGCTTACTATTCCCAAAAGAAATTTTTAGGTTGACCACAATTCTATATACAACCAAGTGCATTTGCTTGTTTTCTCCAGGTCCGATCATTTTCTAGACTCACCTTACTCAGGCCTGCCGGGGTGTAGGTAGAGTGGCGTACTTAGGGTGCAGGACCAGGCTAAGTCGATAGCACACTCCGGACCTAGATTGGCTTGGCGTTCAGGCGAGTAGACCATTCAACAATGTCAAGACCCGAAAGAATTAACAAAGTGACTTGAATTATACATGAATTGTTCGAGCTAAAGTTTCTTGAGAATTGCACAACTTTGTTATAGACAAGAAAGAGAAAAATAAAAAGTAATGAGCATAATGATGTCTTTCATTATAGGTCCGGGGTACAGGGGAAACAAGTACACTCTTAGGGTAGGGAACCAGACTAAGTGTGTTACATTTCTCGTTTGACCCAAGCTAGCTAGCTACACTTTTAGTTCTGAGACTGTCACAAGTGTTGCTTGAACTTTGTGGACCTTCCGGGAAAGGTTCGGCTGTCCTTCCAGAGGAGCTACCTGACTCTGTACAATGACGCTATAACATACATCATATGTAATTACAGAATCACCTCCGTGATATTAAGCGTAGAACTTACGGAGGTGCTCAATGTTCCAAGGATTAGGGAGCAGTGTCCCATCGTCGGTTGCCAAGCGAACGCATCCAGGACATAATACTTTGATCACTCGGAAGGGTCATTCCCAGCTGGGGGAGAGTTTGTTTAACCCTTCTCGAGTTTGCATTCTCCGTAGCACCAGATCACCTTTTTCGAGCTGTCGATTATGCACATGCCTTTGGTGATAGCGCCGGAGCACTTGGCGATATCGTGCATTTAGAACAACTGCTCGGCACCTTCCCTCTTCGACGAGGTCAAGGTCATCACACCGGAGCTGGTCCTGCATGGCTTCGTCGAAGGTCTGGACCCAGAGTGACCCCAAGGTGATTTCCGGAGGAAGGACTGCTTCAGCTCTGTACACCAGGAAGAAGAGTGTCTCTCCAGTTGACCGGTTTGGAGTTGTCCTATTTGCCCACAAGATGGGCGGAAGCTCTTCAATCCAGTTGGCACCATGTTTTTTCAGGCGCTCATACGTGCGCATCTTGAGTCCTTTTAGGATTTCTGCATTTGCTCTCTCAGCTTGGCCATTGCTTGCCGGGTGAGCTACGGAAGCGTAGCATACTTGGATGCCGAGGTCTTCGCAATATCCTTGGAATGCAGAGCTTGTGAATTGGGTTCGGTTATTAGTTATGATCTTGTTTGGGACTCCAAATCTGCATACTATGGAATGCAAGAAATTGATAGTTGATTGCTTGTTTATTGTCACAACTGGAGTTGCTTCCGGCCACTTGGTGAACTTGTTGATGGCGACATACAGAAACTTGTAACCTCCGACGGCTCTTGGAAAAGGTCCCAAGATATCCATCCCCCACACAGCGAATGGCCATGTAGGAGGTATTATTTGTAGAGGTTGAGCTGGTGTATGAATTTACTTCGCATGAAACTGGCATGCTTCACTTTTCTTCACTAGCTCGGTTGCATCCTGGAGTGTTGTAGACCAGTAAAAACCATGCCGGAAGGCTTTACTGACCAACGTGCAGGAAGATGCGTGGTTCCCACACTTGACTCCATGGATTTCCGCGAGGAGCTCGCGACCTTCTTCCCTCGTAATGCACCGCATTAGGACGCCGTTGGCACCACGCCGGTAGAGATCCCCTTCTACCAGTGTGTATATTTTAGCCAATCAGACTATCCGGTCAGCGGATACATTATCTTCAGGAAGGATGTTGTCTTTAAAGTAGCTCCAGATCTCCAAGATCCATGCATCAGAGCTAACTTGAGCATTTGAGTTTTGTGTGTTGGGTTGCTCGGAGCTTCCTGCAGCACCTACGACCCTTGATGGATGCCATGGTAACAAGGCCATCGGGACCGCCAGCCTCGAGGTGCTGGTCTCGCCCCCTTCGCTCAGTTCGGCAGGCTGAGCTATTGGTCTTGACAATCTCCGGAAGAAGGTTCCGTCGGGAGCCGGAGCTCCGGTTGATCGAGGGTTCGTTGACTTTAGCATTGTTGAGATGCTGGACATGGCAAAGATCCAGGACGTCGAAGTCCTTCTGAAGCTTCTGGACTTCAAGTAGGTATGCATCTAGTTGAGGGTTGTTGCAGCAGCATTCACCTTTGACTTGCTTTATGACGAGTTGCGAATCACCTTTTACCAACAGCTGATTGACACCATATGATAGGGCCACCTTGAGCCCATAGATTAATGCTTCATACTCCGCCATGTTGTTGGTCGCCTTGAAGTCAAGGTGAACCATGTATTTGACCTTCTTCCCGGTCGGGGCGAGGAGAAGGATTCCAGCTCCGGCCCCCAACTTCTGCATGGAGTCGTCGAAGTAGAGAGTCCAGTGAGGCTCGGTGAAGACCGGAACCTTGGGTTCTGGCTTCTGCTCACTGGGGCCCCCATGATTTGATGGAGAGGGGGTTGTTGGTATTTATTAACACCACAGAGTTATCCGCAAGCGCACGGAAATACCGTTGTAGCACTTCCACTTAAGGAGTATTCCCAAGGGTATCGAATCCAAAGAACGTGTGTGCTAATCTTTCGAACTAGCTCACCCAAGGACACAAAGTTGTTTGGTAGGCAAGGAACAAAGAGGAATTCAAAGTATTGATCCTAATTCAAGGTAGTTTGTAGTAGATGCTTGCTTCGGGCATGAGCTTACTCCTAGCAATACTAGGACGACTCCCGCCAAGAGCCTATGGCATAGCCGAATGTGGAGGATTACAAAGGACAGATAAGGTTGTCACCACCTACTGCCTACCTCTTCAATCCGTGGGTCTACGAGATATCCATTGATGATTTATAACCTAAGCACCACGCTTACGTTCTAAATCACTACTCTAGTTGTTTCGAACACAAAGCTACAACTAGAGCCTCTAATGAATTAAAGCAGTGAACCCACAAGTAACTACTCGTGCAAACTACTAAGAATAAAAGATCAAACTTGTATTGAATTCACAAAGGCTTACTTTATTGAGTAAAACTTTTGTAGGGGTACAAGTGTAGAAGAGGGAGTTGACAAGCCCAAGCCTCCTTCTCCTAGACTCTTCACCACACTCTCCTTCTACTTTTGCAGCCTCTAGGACTACTCTAAACCTTTGGAGTGTAGCACTATTCTCAACTTTTGGTGTGTGTGAGAAGTGAGGTGAGGGGGTCTATTTATAGGTGGAGAAGGGTCGGTTCCCGCCACAATTAATGTGCAAATCAGTCACCATTGACTCCAGGGAGTCAGGAGGAGCCAACACGTGTCATTTGACCGAGTTTGGCGCCAGGAAGAGGTCGGCTGAACCCCTAGTTCGACCGACCTGGTCAAGGCTCCCCTTGGGGAGTGCTTCCTCCAGGTGGCTTCCAAGTGGGCCCCCTTGATATATATGTGTGCAACACGGTTGGATCTCCTTGTATTCTTCTATTTGTGGGCCATTTGATCCATGTGTTGCCACGTGTCATCGCCTGATTCGTTGAAATCCATTTTCATGGATTCATTCCTGCATGTTTTGGTATTTTGGGTAATAATTCACCTGCATACAAATAGACACCAACACTTGTGGAATTGGGTTAGTGTATAACCCTACCACTATGTTTTGTGTTTCTTTTATGAACATTATGAGGTGAATTGACGGTCAAAATATGGTACTTAAGGACCGTCAACAAACTCTCCCACACTTAGTCCTTTGCTCGTCCTCGAGTGAAGGCAAGAAAAACTAGAGTGTTGTCATGAATTTGCTATAAGGTAGAAAATAAGGATACTAGATATTTCAACTTATACCTCAATTCATGGATCCCCTTTGTGTATGTGGCTACCACAACAATCTTGGGTGTTTGAAAAGTGAAATGGTTAGAATGAAGTTCCCTTGGATCATTCCGTGCTGAAATGATTAGGCAATTGCTATATTTGAAAGTCATAGGAACTTTTGCCCTTGCCTTCTCGATTGGAATCTCTCAAATCTCTCAAAGTGTTTGAGTCCTCACCATGGCATGTTTTGCCAATTCTTGTCCCTATACTAAAAGTGGCTATATGTGGAGCTTGGTAGGGATGAATGTGGCACACATTTGCAATTCATATGTTACTAAGTCAAAAACTTGATCCTATGAGAGACTTATGCAATGAACAAAGTGAAGAGAATATTCTTGTGCACATGAATGAAATGGAGGGGGTGAGGTGATAACTCCCATGAATTTGCTCTCTCTTAAGGATGAAACATGGCTACTTTTTTTTGAGCACTCTTACTCTTTTTCAAGAGTGGATGCTTTTTCTATTTCTTGTAGCCATGTCTTCTACTCCTTTTTTTAGAGAGGCTTTCATTTGTATTGTATGGAGTTTCTTTTTGGTGGATGGGTAATCGATGGATGCAAACTCTCAATGTGAGAAATTTTGCATGAATGGAGTGCACAAGAGTTTTCAATTCAAAAAGTTCATGCATGTCACTCAATTGGGTCACAGGTTTGACAAAGTTCAATGAAAAGCAAAGTGGCATATGCTTGTGGTTTTCAATGAATGTATCATATGGCCTTGGTGGGTATATAAAATTCCAATGAGAGATTCAGGCAAAGTTCAAGACTTCAAATAGTTACAAATGTCAAAATCAATTTCAAGCAAAAGGATGATTTCTAAAGAGCTCATTTATCATATCACACTAGTCAAATACCTAGATGATGTGTTTTTCCTATTGAATTATGGGAATCATAAACAAGGTAATGAATTGAAATATAAAGTATTCAAATTTTCAGCTTAAGCAAATTCTTGACTACCAAATTTTATTTCAATTTGTTGAGTTGATTCATTTTAGATATGCAATGAAAAATATGAAATCAACTCAAACAGCAGGGTAGCGCATAAAAGTGGGGATAGGAAGTCCAAACTGATTTTCTGGAGCGAAACGGAGTCGTATGGAGTAGAAAACTAGTCGGCCGACCAGGGGGTTCGGCCGACCTCCTGTTGGCTCTTCTGTGATTCTGTTTCGTCAGGTCATTTTGCTCATTCAGTCGTGACGTGTTTAGATATGCAATGTTTATTTTTCACATCGGGATTTTGTGAATTGGAGACATGTTTCCCGCACACTTGTTTCCTGAATTCTTTAAGTAGGCGGGGAACGACGCATTTCACCGAGGATTTTGTGGAGGATATCGAGAAGGATCAACACGAGAAAACAGAATGCGAACGGCGCGAAGGGAGAGTCGACCGACCCTAGGGTTCGGCTGAACCCCTTCTGGCTCCGTTCGGGCCAAATTTTTCGGGTCGATTAAATGGGCCTTCTAGAAGAAGAATTGGATGGGCTCATTAGTTGGACGTGGTTAATTTAAACAGAATTGAAAGAAATGGCATGAAAATCGATTAGATTTACTACGTCAAATTCTTTTTCTGTATCCTTTTGGGAATCGAGAAATAATTTGAGTCGGTGCCCATTTACTTTGAATAGTTGACCGTCATCACCTTGGAGTGTGATTGCTCCATGGGATGAAGTCTCTACTACAGTGAAGGGTCCTTCCCATTTACTTCTAAGCTTCCCATGTCCAAAGAGTTTAACGCTAGAGTTAAAGAGTAAAACTATATCTCCAGGTTTGAATTCTTTCGGCGTAATCCTCTTATCGTGCCATCTTTTGGTTCTCTCTTTATAAATTCTGGCACTGTGGTACGCCTTATCTCTCCATTCCTCCAACTCAAATATTTGCTTCAATCGTTGATTTCCAGCTTCGTTAAGATTCATGTTCCACCGCTTGATGGCCCAATACGCTCTATGTTCCAATTCTATAGGAAGATGGCAAGTCTTCCCATAGACAAGTTGGAAAGGAGACATGCCGATAGGTGTCTTGTAGGCAGTACGATATGCCCACAATGCGTCGGGTAGCTTTTGCTTCCATCCCGTTCCCATTTCCAAGACAGTCTTTTGCAGAATATTCTTAATTTGTTTATTAGGTGTTTCTGCTTGACCACTTATTTGTGGGTGGTATGGGGTAGCAATGTTATGCTGGACTCCAAGTTCCCTTAAAAAGTTCCGGAAGGTCTTATCTATGAAATGAGACCCTCCATCACTTATGAACATACGGGAAGTTCCAAAGCGTGGGAAAATGATCTCATGGAACATTTTCCTTGCTTGCTTGGAATCAGCATTTTTGCATGGCAATGCTTCTACCCATTTTGACACATAATCGACAGCAACCAGAATATACTCGCAATCATAAGACCTAGGAAAAGGTCCCATGAAATCAATACCCCATACATCAAATAATTTCACTTGGAGATTGTATGTTAGAGGCATCGCATTGCGAGCAGAGATTCCTCCATGCTTTTGGCATTTCCAACATCTGCTAATGAATTCCTTGGTATTTTCATACATTGAAGGCCAATAGAATCCACTATGCCAGATCTTTGATTGAGTACGGTAAACACCGTAATGACCATCGTAGGGGCCAGCATGGCATTTCTCTATAATTTTGGTGCCTTCAATTTATGGGATGTACCTTCTAAGAAGGCCATCGGCACATACTCGATAGAGGTAAGGGTCATCCCAAAGGTGTCTACGACTCTCATAATTGAGTTTCTTTTTGTTCTCCCCTGGTGGTACGTATCTCGTGACCATAAAGTTCACGATATCCACATACCAAGGGTGAGAGTCTGTCACCTTGAGGAGCATATCATCTTGTAGGAAGTCATTGATAGGCATGTCCATGGTTTGTGTGACTTCCATACGTGAAAGATGATCTGCTACCGAATTCTCTACTCCTTTCTTATCTCTTATTTCCAGATCAAATTATTGGAGTAGAAGAATCCATCGAATTAGCCTGGGTTTAGCATCCTTTTTGGTAAGCAGATATTTCAAAGCAACATGGTATGTGTAGACTATGACCTTTGCTCCAACCAAATAGGATCTAAACTTGTCGATAGCAAAAACTACTGCTAGGAGCTCTTTCTCAGTTGTGGCATAATTGAGTTGGGCTCCTGTCATAGGCTATTGCGTGATCCTTTTTTTATGTTTGGCCTAAGACCGCACCGACATCGAAGTCACTAGCATCACACATGATTCCGAATGGCAGCGTCCAATCGGGAGGTTGGATAATTGGAGCTGAGATGAGTGCCTTTTTGAGTATATCAAATGATTTAAGGCATTCATCATCGAAACCAAAAGGAGCTTCTTTAGCTAATAGGTAGGTGAGGGGTCTAGCGATTTTGGAGAAATCCTTGATAAATCGTCGGTAGAACCCCGCATGACCTAAAAAGTTGCGGATTCCCTTAATATTGATAGGAGGTGGAAGTTTTTCAATAACTTCAATTTTAGATTTGTCCACCTCTATCCATCTCTCGGACACCAAGTGTCCAAGAACGATGCCTTCCCGGACCATGAAATGGCACTTTTCCCAATTAAGCACGAGGTCCTTCTCTTGGCATCTTTGTAAGACCCTGTCTAAATTTTCTAGACAATGATCAAAAGTTTTTCCATACATGGTTAAATCGTCCATGAAAACTTCCATGATATCCTCGATCATGTCTGAAAATATAGACATCATGCATCTTTGAAAAGAGGAAGGAGCATTACACAGTCCAAAGTACATACGGCGATAGGCATAGGTCCCGTAAGGACATGTGAACGTGGTATTACTTTGATGATCGGGATGGATAGGAATCTGATGATATCCCGAATACCCATCAAGGAAACAGAAGTATGAGTGTTTTGCCAATCGCTCTAACATCTCATCGATGAAGGGCAATGGAAAATGGTCTTTCCTTGTTGCCTTGTTAAGTTTTTGGTAGTCAATGCACATCCTCCATCCCGTGACGGTCCGTTGAGGAATTAATTCATTCATCTCGTTTTGAACGACCGTCATACCTCCCTTCTTAGGCACTACTTGAACTGGACTTACCCATTCACTATGAGGAACAGGGTAAATAATCCCGGCATGCAGAAGTTTCAAGACTTCCTTCTTGACAACTTCCCGCATCACATTATTCAATCGCCTTTGAGGTTCCCTTGAGGGGACACTCTCAGGGTTAATAGGAATACGATGGGTGCATAACGCTGGACTAATTCCCTTGAGATCCTGAAGTGAATATCCAAAAACAACTCTATGCCTTTCTAACATGGCTATGAGTTTGAGCGTTTCATCATCTAAAAGCTTGTCACTTATGATGACAGGGGCTTCCAAATCGCCATTTAGAAAGTCATAACATAGGCCTGGAGGTAGAATCTTGAGCTCAACAGGAGGTTTTGGGGAGGGATCTTCTTTTGGCAATTCAATTTCCTCCTGAAATTAATCCTCCTCTTGGACGAAGTCTTCTTCTCCTTCAATTTTAGGGGGTTCTAAAAATTGAAGAGTCCTAACCTCCTCCATTGGCTCATCTTGGATGGGAGATTATGCAGATGTGTTCTTTGAGCGCAGAATAGGTATGGAGAAATTTCTCCCTCCAAGATTGATATTGAGGCTTCCTTCTAAAGGAACTTCCATGAGAAATTTCTCTATGGGAATCCCTATCATGATGTCGAAATCTTGGATTTCGAACACGTGAAAATCTAGGAGAGCCTCAACATCTTTGTGTCTAACAGTCACTTGTTGCAGAACCCCACATCCTTCAAGAATGGTTCCAAATGAATCTTGGAAGGATTTGCGTGTTGGTGCCAATGGAACATCACCAAGAATGGCAAGAGCACAAGAATCAGAAATGATATTTGCTCCAACAGTAGGGTTGTATAGGATTTTCATTGGTGTACCTCTAATAGAACATAAAATGGTAGCCAAAGGTGAGGTCATCCAAAGAATTTCGGGTGAATTCTTGACTTCAGCTGTCCATTCTCTGCTCAGGATAGAGGTCAACTCCTTGACCGTTTGATGGATGAACACCCCGTCAGGTGGTTCAGGTGGAGTTGGTGGCAATGGAGGTTTTCTATAGCAACAATACTTCGAGGTTATTCCATAATCTTCAAAAAGCTCTTCCTCGAAGTAAAACGGAAACTGTGAGGGTTGAATTTCTTCTACCTTCGTAGTCTCAGGTTCGGGAGAGGACTCCTCTGGCAAGGCTTGGGGTAAACAAGAAATGGGTTCATCCTTGTCCAAGAGTGCATCCTCCGTTCTTGACACGACTTCCTCTTGGGTAGGCTCATTAAGACCCATAATGAAGGAATAATTTTCTAGAATTCTGTCCAAAAGATCCTTGCCTTCTTCTGGAGTCTTATGGAGGAAAGATCCTCCAACCGTAATGTCAAGATATAGGGCATACTCTTTTTTAATCCCATGATGAAATGTTGCAAAAGCATTGGATCAGGCATTAACAAATCTGGGCCAAAATTTTTCAAAAGAGAAAATTTGTCCCAAGCTGCACCTATGGATTCCTTCTCCATCTGCTGGAAGCATAGTACTTCCTTTCGTAAGGAAACAATTCGGGCAATGGGAAAGAAAGCAAGAGAAAATTTGTCTCGTAATTCACTCCAATCACCGTTTGTCTTCCCAACGTAGTGGTTGTGCCATTATTTGGCTTTTTCCTTGAGGAAAAAAGGAAACAACTTCCATTTGAGAGTTTCTTGTGTCATACCTTTGATTAGAAGGCATGAACACAGTTGTTCGAACTCTCGTAGATGATGGTAAGGGTTTTCACAATCCGTTCCTGATAAGGATTGTCCCCGAACCATGGCTATAAAGCCAGGGTGAAATTCATAGCTGGTTGAACAAATAGGTTTCGCCGAAGGCGGTGGCTCACAGAAGTTGCCCTTCGGAGCAGAATAAGAAAGAATGGTGGGTTTCTCCATTTATATGGTGGTGTTAAGGTAAGAATAAGAAAGGTAAGATGATAGATAAGGGGGATATGATATGAGAGTGATCTTGGTTCGAAGATTAACATCAACCGTTCCCCGGCAACGGTGCCAGAAATGCTTGTTGGTATTTCTTAACACCACAGAGTTATCCGCAAGTGCACGGAAATACCATTGTAGCACTTCCCCTTAAGGAGTATTCCCAAGGGTATCGAGTCCAAAGAACGTGTGTGCTAATCTTTCGAACTATCTCACCCAAGGACACAAAGTTGTTTGGTAGGCAAAGAACAGAGAGGAATTCAAAGTATTGATCCTAATTCAAGGTAGTTTGCAGTAGATGCTTGCTTCGGGCACGGGCTTACTCCTAGCAATACTAGGACGACTCCCGCCAAGAGACTATAGCATAGCCGAACGTGGAGGATTACGAAGACAGATAGGGCTGTCAGCACCTACTGCCCACCTCTTCAATCCGTGGGTCTATGAGATATCCACTGATGATTTATAATAAGCACCACGCTTACGTTCTAAATCACTACTCTAGTTGTTTTGAACACAAAGCTATAACTATAGCCTCTAATGAATTAAAGCAGTGAACCCACAAGTAACTACTTGTGCAAACTACTAAGAATAAAAGATCAAACTTGTATTGAATTCACAAAGGCTTACTTGATTGAGTATAACTTTTGTAGGGGTACAAGTGTAGAAGAGGTACTTGACAAGCTCAAGCCTCCTTCTCCTAGACTCTTCACCACACTCTCCTTCTACTTTGGCAGCCTCTAGAACTACTCTAAACCTTTGGAGTGTAGCACTATTCTCAACTTTTGGTGTGTGTGAGAAGTGAGGTGAGGGGGTCTATTTATAGGTGGAGAAGGGTTGGTTCCCGCCACAATTAACGCGCGAATCAGTCACCATTGACTCCAGGGAGTCGGGGGGAGCCAACACGTGTCATTTGACCGAGTTTGACGCCAGGAAGAGGTCGGCCGAACCCCTGGTTTGGCCGACCTGGTCAAGGCTCCCCTCGGGGAGTGCTTCCTCCAGGTGGCTTCCAGGTGGGACCCCTTGATATATATGTGTGCAACACCGTTGGATCTCCTCGTATTCTTCTGTTTGTGGGCCATTTGATCCATGTGTTGCCACATGTCATCGCCTGATTCGTTGGAATCCATTTTCATGGATTCATCCCTGCATGTTTTGGTATTTTGGGTAATAATTCACCTGCATAATCAACACTTGTGGAATTGGGTTAGTTTATAGCCCTACCACTATGTTTTGTGTTTCTTTTATGCACATTATGAGGTGAATTGACAATCAAAATATGGTACTTAAGGAGCGTCAACAGGGGTCCATTCCGCCACAAAGTCCGCCAATGCTTGAATCTTGATCGCTTGTCTTGGGACGAATTCAAGATCGAACTTGGCCAATTCCACTGCCCACTTTGCAATGTTCCCAGTAGAATTGGGGTTATGCAAGATTGCGCGCAGCGGATAAGAGGTTACCACTAAAATCTTGTGAGCTTGGAAGTAGTGATGAAGTTTCCTAGAGGCAATAAGAATTGCGTAGAGCAGCTTATGCACCTCTAAGTACCGAGTCTGGCCCAGAGCTTCCTCCTCTTCAACCCGGACCCTCCCGGAGGGGTCCGGACCTTCTTCGGGGACCTTTGGGTTCCTGCTGGAGGAACTCGAAGTTTCTTCTGAAGTGATCCAGAACTTCCTGGAAAGGTCTGGGTCTTCTTGCTCAGCAACAGTAATTCCTTCATTTGAAGGAGTTTGATCCTCTGGTGTCGTACCTCGAGGATCCGGGTCTGGGGGCTGGGACCCAGACTCGCCTTCAGGTAGCTCCGCACCCTCCCGGAGGGGTCTGGCTTCCTGAACTAGAGATGGTTCTGGTCTTTCCGCAACCAGGACCATGCTGACAACTTTGTCGGTTGCCGAAATGTAAAGCAGAAGTGGCTCACCAGGATTCGGAGCTACCAAAGTGTAACACCCTTATTTTCATGCATCTTGCCTTGCATACACTCATATACATGTCTAACATTAACCCACAACAAGAGGAACGAGTTTAAATTTGATTTGGAGCAAAAACGCACTTAAAATGGAGGAAAGTGCGGACTAGTCCGATTCTAATGAGGACTAGTACGATTTCTCTCTGACTAAAAACGGACTTGTCCATTTTTGCTGCGGACTAGTCCGATTTTGCCTCTGGAAACTTTCGGACTTGTTCGATTTTGTGCGGACTAGTCCGATATTCCAAGAATCCATGAAAATTTGCTAAGTCCCTGGACTTTTCCGGACTAGTCCGGTGTCCCAGCGGACTTGTCCGTTTTCCTCTCTGGCTAAAGTCGGACTTGTCCGATTTTTGGCCAGACTTGTCCGATTTTCTCTCTGGACATTTTTGGACTAGTCTGGTCATTTTCGGACATGTCCGATATTTCGCGACTCCGAGTTGATCTTTTGTTTTATGACTTGTTTCTTGGGTTTCACGTTAATTGGGCCTAGGGATGTCGTGCCTAACTCTTTTAGAGGCCATGTGGGACCCTAAACCGGCCTCTACTCATCCCAAACTCGAAATCCATCTAGCCCTATTTGCCACTTTTCCACCCCACCCAAACCCTAGTTCATGGAGAGCCACCGTCAAGGAGGGAGGAGGTGATCCCAAACAAGAAGAAGAAGAGGAGGAAACGAAAGAGGATCAAGATCTCCATCAAGTTTCGTTCTTCATCACCAATTCATCTCCAAGTTCATCATCAACCCTGGATCGCCAAGATCCAAGTGTTGCCTCCAAGTTTCTTGATTCATTGGAGTTCTAAACACCTGGTATACCTTCTATTCTCTCTTCCTTATGTGAATTCAACCCCTAATCTCCAAATTTACGTCGATCTAGAAAACCCTAGTTTGCTAGTTCTGCAAAGTGCGGACTAGTCCGGCCTTCTGCAGACTAGTCCGATTTTCCTGGTTAAATTGTATTGAATTGATTCTAAAAGTAGATCTAATCAAATCCAAACTTGTATGAGCTTGTTAAAATCTATTAGAACTAGTTAGTGATCATTAAAAGCAATCTATTAACAAGTTCTACCTTGCATTTGCATCAATCATGCATGTCTTGTCATATTGAGTAATATTTGTGCACTCTTTGATTGTGTTTCTTGTCTTGTATGTTTATTGTGCGGATTAGACGGATTTGTGCTAGGGAGTGCCACCGAGGATCTACAGCACCAAGAGTTTGAAGAAGTTGACCCTAATCAACCGCAAGAGCAAGGCAAGTGTCCTTGAAGCATATTGATCCTGTTTTAAAATAAATGTTTTGTTTGGAAATTGCATGTTTGTGTCAATTTGATGGGAAACCCTATGATAGGAAGTTTACTAGCTTTGTTTGACCACCCTTGTCACCTGGAATTATGAGAGAGAGTCGGGAAGGGCTTTTTACCTTTTTGCTTCGCTTAATTAATTGGGATGGGAAAACAACACTACACATTTAATTATGCATTAATAATATTTTGGTTAATGTGAACTGGTCAATATGATATGGTAATGGGTGATCTAAGCAAGCCTGGTATGTGGATGGGTTGGATGTTATGGTGGTTTGCTTGCTTTAGATCTAAGGACTGGTTCATGCGAGAATAAGCCAGGATTAGAGTGCCACCACGTGGCCAAGTATGGGTGCAGCATAGATGATTAATTAGGGCTTTGCTAGTGTTATTTGGACCACTAAGGATGCTCGGGGAAGGGGTAGTCGGATTGGGTTTGTTGATGATTGGCAGGACTACCCTAGGATCTGAATGGCTCAAGAGGGGACCCTTGGTTGAAGATGTGCTTAGTTGGAGGCATCGCCACCGGTGAAACCTCAGTGGGGTCTAAATAGGCTAGTAATCCCTTTGTAAAGGCTATTTTGTGATCTCTTGGCCATACACCAAAGGAAGTGTAATTGGCATAAGGGAGGTTCTTTAGTCGCCGACGGGTGATGAAATCACAAACACGTGGGTAAAGTGGTACAAACTCTGCAGAGTCTGATAAAACTATCATGATAGTTGTGCTCCCGATTATGAGCACCTAGACAACTTCCATGATTAGAGGTAACTCGGTATTGGGATGGTATTTGGTATGGTTATGGTTGGAATTATGGTCATGGATGGTTATGAATTGAATTCTGGTATTGAATATGGATATTGGTATATGATGATGGATATAGAATATGGATTGGTATTATGATAACTATATGGCTTATGATGGGTTTATTTCATATACAAGTAATATATATTGCTTTTCAAATGTGTTAATGTACTTTTCAACACTCAGCCATTATTATTGTCGTCATTTGAATCAGCCACATGTCATACTTTCCACACTTGCTGAGTACGATATGTACTCACTCTTGCAATCCCCCCAATAGTTGCAGGTCAGGATTGGGAGTTTAATGATGATAATGCGGAGTTCTAGGCCGTGTCTACCGTCAGCTTGCCTGTGGTGTTGCATGGAGCTGTGCTATACCCTATTGCTTATGTTGCCTAGCTGTTTAGTTTGCTTAATTAGTTATTTCCACCGCATTAGTCAAACTTGTCATTAATATTCATTAGTGCTTGTATTCGAGGATAATATGGTTTGTTTAATAAAATTTGGTTAATTAATCTTGTTCTGTGGTAATTTTCTGTATACTCTTTTGTGAATGCACTCGTGTATGTGTGTTGAACATCTTGGACACACATATGCATTCACTTGGTTCATTTTCGGAACCGGGTGTCACATATAGGTATCAGAGCCACAGGTTGACCGTAGGATGCAGCCTAGATAGAATGGAAACTTTAGAGCACATAGAAACACTCAGGAACCGATGTGTTTTTGTTGGTGTGTTGTTTGCTATATATTGTTTGCTTGTGTGCTTAATAGAGGATTTTGGGATGCTTTAGCATTACCATATCCATGTAGGCTAGTTAGTTGTCTAGTTTCATATCCCTTGATGCATATAGTTGGGGATGTTTTCTAATTCTTACCTATTGCTTTTCTCCAGATGGTGAGGACTCACAACTAGAGGGATGGCAATGATAAGGAGGAGAACAATGGAGTGCCTCAGAACAACAATGGACAAGGACCTGCTCATGGAGCTGTCAACATTGAGCAGCTTTTGGCTATGCAAAACTAGCTCATGCAGACCATGATACAAACTATGGGACAACTGCAGGCTGGCAGCAACATCAACAATCAGCCCCACATGCCTCCACCGCCACCCCCGCCTCCTCATAACCGGTTGGGAGAGTTTATGAGGACTAGGCCGCCGACCTTTGCTCAAGCTGCTGACCCTATGGACGCGGATGATTGGCTCAAGTCTGTGGAGAAGAAACTTGCTATTGTCCAATGTAGTGACAAGGAGAAGGTGCTATTTGCTTCTCATCAACTTGTTGGAGCAGCTGCGGATTGGTGGGATGCTTATTGCAATGCTCATGAGAATCAAGAGAGTATTACCTGGGAAGAATTCATGGAGAGTTTCTATTCTCATTATGTGCCGGAGGGTGTTATGATTTTGAAGAGGCAAGAATTTGAGAACTTGAGGCAAGGAAGATCAAGCGTGAGTGAATATCTCAATAAATTCGCTCAACTTTCAAGGTATGCGCCTGAAGATGTGAGCCAGAACAGCCAGAAACAATACTTATTCATGAGGGGCTTCAACAATGAGATCCAAGTACAATTGCTCAACTGTGATTATGCCAACTTTCAGAAGCTTGTGGACAAAGCAATTGTGATTGAGAACAAGGTTCGTGAGATGGAACAAGACAACAAGAGGAAGGCGCCATATCAAGGACAGCAACAAGGGAGTAATGTGCGCCCTCGCCTTGCACCATATAATGCGCCATATTACAGCTCTTTTATTCCTGCTCAACGCCCTGTATTTGCACCGCGCCCAACTCAGTTTGTGCAGCAGCGCCCTGTCATGCAAGCACCTAGGCCACCAATGTCTTATGCACCTCGTTCTAACTTTCCTGGTGCCATTATTCAAAACCAAGCTCGTTCTAATAATTCTGGTGGAGTTAAGAAGTGCTATACTTGTGGAGAAGCTGGACACTTTGCGCATCAATGTCCTAAGTCAGGCCTTGGTCAAGGAAGTAATGCACCGAGGCAAAACCCAAGACCCAATGGAGGACAGCCACAAGGGAACCATGGACAGCAGAATTTTGCTCGTGGCAACGTGAACCATGTCTCTACGGAGGATGCTCAACAAGCGGATGACGTGGTCATTGGTATGTTTCTCGCCAACTCCAACCCCGCGACTATGTTGTTTGATTCTGGAGCATTGCATTCATTCATTGCATCGAAGTATGTTGCCAATTATAGTTTTCCTATCTCTCATATGAAGTTTACTCTATTGGTTAAGCCTCCTGGAGGAGAGATGAGGACAAATATAGTATGTCCAAAAGTAAGCCTTAGAATAAGGGGGGGTAGACTTCTCTGCCAACCTCATTGTTTTGGACTCTCAAGGATTGGACATTATACTTGGTATGGACTGGTTGAGGAAGCACAATGGAGTCATTGAGTGCGCCACGAAGATGGTAAAGTTGACCAATGAAGAAGGGATCACTGTAGAATTTGAAGCATCTCAAACCGCACCAAAGCAATTGGAGTTGAACCATATGGACGGTGCCGCAATGAGGAGATTTCGGTGGTGTGTGAATTTTTGGATGTTTTTTCGGACGAGTTGCCAGGTATGCCACCTGATCGAGACATTGAGTTTGTTATTGATTTAATACCTGGAATTGCACCTATAGCTAAGAGGTCGTATAGGATGCCTCCTATGGAATTAGCGGAGCTCAAGAAACAAATTCAAGAGCAACTAGAGAAAGGTTTTATTCACCCTAGTTCTTCACCTTGGGGAGCGCCCCGTGCTGTTTGTGGACAAGAAGGATGGAACCCAAAGGATGTGTGTGGATTACCGAGCTCTCAACAAGGTAAAAATCAAGAACAAGTACACCTTGCCACGCATAGAAGACTTGTTTGATCAGATGAAGGGTGCTTGTGTTTTCTCTAAGATTGATTTGAGGTCGGGATATTTTCAAATGAAGATTAGACCTTCGGACATACCCAAACCAGCTTTTAGAACACAGTATGGATCTTATGAGTACACTGTGATTTCTTTTGGATTGACAAATGCGCCTGCCTACTTTATGTACCTCATGAATAAGGTCTTCATGGAGTACTTGGATAAGTTCGTTGTGGTGTTTATTGATGACATTATGATCTACTCGAAGGATGAGAAGTAACATGAGGAACACTTGAGGCTTACGCTATAGAAATTAAGGGAGCATCAATTGTATGCCAAGTTCAACAAGTGTCAGTTTTGGTTGAAAGAGGTGTCGTCTTTGGGTCATATAATCTCAGGAGGAGGAGGAGTATCGGTTAACCCCAGAAAAGTGAGAGATGTGTTGAAGTGGGAACCGCCGCAAAATGTAACGGGAATAAGGAGTTTCCTTGGGATGGCTGGATATTACCGTCGGTTCATCAAGGACTTCTCCAAGATAGCCAAGCCAATGACGGAATTGCTAATGAAGGGAAAGGCATTCCAATGGACTCAAGCTTGTCAAAACAGTTTTGAAGAGTTGAAGAAGAGGTTGACAACAACCCCAGTTTTGGTACTGCCGGATGTGAGCAAGAGTTTTGATATTTATTGCAACGCATCGAGACAAGAACTTGGATATGTATTGATGCAAGAAGGTCAAGTGGTCGCCTATGCATCAAGACAACTGAAGAAACATAAGCAGAATTACCCAACACATGATTTAGAACTTGCAGCAGTGGTACATGCATTGAAAATTTGGAGACACTATATCTTTGGACATAGGTGTGAAATTTATACGGATCACAAGAGTCTTAAGTATATTTTCACACAAACGGATCTGAATTTGAGGCAACGGAGATGGTTGGAGATTATCAAGGATTATGACTTAGGAATCAATTATCATCCAGGGAAAGCCAATGTAGTGGTCGATGCATTGAGTAGGAAAGGAGTAAGTAATCAACTCATAGTTCGAGAGTTGCCATCCGAGTTATGTAAGGAGTTCGAACAGTTGAACCTCGGATTTGTAAATGAGATGGAGATGATGAAGTTAATGATAGGAAAAAGATGATGCCCAATCTTCCGAAAGGTAATGGATAAGTCGATTGATGTGGAGATCTCGACGTTGATGATCCGAGGCTCTCGAGTAGAATACGAAAAACCCCTGCAATCACTACACCACCGCTCTGTTGGTTATCAACCGTTCTTCACACAATTGACCTCGCCAAGAAGGCTAATCCCTGCAAGTGCAACCGAGAACACAAGCAAGAACAAGGTAGACACGATCTGAAATCGCGAAGTTGGGGTCTCACAAACCGAAGAACGGCGATATTATTGATCTAAGCAAAAGTCAATTGTCTATGGCGGCTACTATGGAGTATATATAAGTGGGAGTACGTCCAAGGAGTTGTTAGGGTCGTGACCTAACCCTAAGACACGAAAATAATGGACTTAGACTTGATACAAGGCCCAATGGCCCAATACGGTGGCGCAGCACCCTGACAGATTCTGTACTTGATTTTGTTTCGACGATTCCCGTCGACTCCGAAGGAATTTTGACATGGGACCGGCGCCAGGTTATCCTCTCCCCTTTCCGTGCATATGTAGAACGTCCAAAACGGAGTTCGTATGCGTCCTAAGCGTCCGTTTTAGTGCGTACTGCTCCTGGACTCCGAGTTGGTTACGATTTGGAGTTTGGTTCGGTTTCCATCTTCTTTGAACGAATTCTCTGGTCTTCCACGTCCCTAATACTCCCTCCAAGTACTCCTTGAACCTCTCCATTGATCCTAATCACAAATAAATCATTAAGTAGCAATCTATGCTCAAAAACATATAAGGAAATATATAAGAACGAGTTCACCTCTAAAATTAATTGTTGTGTATGAACCCTATTGATTGCATCTTGTATGTTCAATGGAGTGTTGTTTGTATCCATAGAAGTGATGTCCTCATCATCCTCCCCTTCTTGAATTGGAGTCGTCCTCGACTCAAGTTCATCTTCTCTTATGTGTTGGTCCAAATATGCAACGCCATCAAATCTTTTTGTTTGCATGAATGGAGGAGGCCAAGGTGGTGGACGACATAGTGAGCCATCTTGATCTTGTCCATCAAATAAGAGTGCACATTCACTTGAGCCAGGATCCCAAACAAATAAACATTGTTTCATGTTTGTAGGTGCAATAATAATATGCATGATCTCATCATTCTCCTCTTCTTTATGACAAGCCGTCCTCGGCTTGCTCGTATGTCCAGGAAAAAAGATTGCTTTGGGGGTAGAATGAACACTGTACATATTGCACAACCGCAGTGAACAATGCTTCTTTTTTATTTGTTGTCCTTGCTGCAATAAAAAAATGCTAGAAAAACTTGACAATACATCTTTAGTGTTAGTGCATCCATTCATTTCACCATATTGTTGCAGCACAAAAGGAGCTTGCACATTTGAACATATGTAAACTTTATGCATCATAAATTCACCACTATCTTCATAGTTGCCTATAGCATGAAAAATATTTCTACATAATGAAGGCAATTCAGATTGAGAAAATATTATCTTCTCTACGATATCTAGATCACAAAGAGTGTCAAGTTCAATATAGCCCAAAGTATTTAGAGAAGATAACAATTTCAGATCATCACTTTCACATGTAGTTGGGATCAAATGCTTAATTTTAGCACAATTGAGTGATAAAGTATCAAATTCATTTGGTTGTTCTAGCATAGGTACAATATAATTATCAGCACACAACTCATTTTTGTTGAAAGAATCAGTAGGAAAATCAACTAGTGGTAAAGGTGTATTATGAAAAGGTTCATTTTGTTGCTGCTCATCGATAGCATGATTGGTAGCAAAATTCAGCACATCGGAAAATGTCATACCGTGGTTAACTGTAGAGCATTGTCCATTAACACTACTCTCATTTTCAGCAAGAAATTCAAATGCATTATGAGTTGATTCATCAAAAAATTCAGAAGAGTTGTTCAACACCTCACTCTCATTTGCATCTCCATTTATTTGTTCATGTTCCTGCAAAAGGTTAGGCAAAGGAGGAGGTACAACAAGAAAATTCTTCTCAAGTTCATGTATTTCATCTTTACAATTAGATACATTAGCAAAAGTTTCTCGCATAAGAATTTTCATATCTTTCCATGTTTGAGGTCTTTCTAAATCACTTAAGTTGTTCCACCAAGTCAATGCACAACCTACTAATGCACTTGCAACATTTCTAATCTTTCTTTTCTCACACATATGACATTGTCCAAAAAATTTATCCAACTCTATTTCCCAAGCAATATATTCATCGTAACCAAAACCATCATAAGAAGGAAGAGATGGGAGAATGTAATTACTTCTTGTGGAAGGTGTTGTAAAGGTGGTATGAATGTCATGTGAATCCTTGGTTGATGTTTGATTTTTAGTGAGCAACTCCATCGTCGTCTTCATCATGTCCATCATCTCAGCATATAATGCATGATTCTTTCTTTTACCTGACATTGTTAGTAACAAACAGAAGATAACACAAAAAATATGTTATCCCTATCAACTACAAAGGATAATGGCAAAGTGGAAGTGGAATCACACACTCTCAAGCATCTTACCACGTTCTTACAAGTGTTCTTACCCACACTGCAGGTGGCAAACGGTGGACGGTATGAAGAAACCAATGAAGCGTGGGATGATTGCAAAGGTGTATCGATTCTGCTCAAGAGTAAGGTGTAGCTTGGATGGCACTTTCTATGTAGCAAGGATTAGTAACAATGAAATCAGATAGTAAAGTTGAATAAGTGTCCAAAGTATTTGTCAAAGTTGCTGGCCTAAATGTGTTCCTAGTGGTTCAAGCTAGCAAGACATGAGACAAAACTAGATGACACAAAGAATGCAAACACTTCTGTTTTTTGTTGTTGTTTTTTTTCTCCTTTTTTGTGCGGCTTTTGTATCTTCTTTTGCACTTGCCTTTTTCTTTTTTTTCTTCCTTTTTTTTTCAGAATGTGGTGCAAAGGAAGAACACAATGCAAACACTCAAAGATATCTTGTATGTCTGTTACAGATTTTCTGCTCAATGTTCTAAGGACAATTAAGCACCTTTATAGTCTCCAAATCTGAAAACTTTGAATAGAAATATTATAGATATATCTCTCCTCTTTAATTTTAGTATATGGAAGATCTATTTTGGATAAGAACAATGGGAGATATTGCCCCCGAAATACGGACTGTTCAGAATTTCTAGATCAATAACAGATTCAGATCTAATGCAATGTTGACATCGATAATTATATTTTCTGGGAGAATGATGAATAATAAAGTTATAGAAAACTTCGTAAGTTTCCAGAAAGTACAAGAACTCTAAAATCCGAGTTCGTATGAGCGAGATATGATGAAAATACTGAACTGGACAGAGGCGAATCTAATCTGGACATGATGACGTGCTTCAAAAGGATGAATCACACAATGCAAAACTCAAATTAAGATCAAAAACACTTTCTAAACCAGCAATATGACTCAACAATGGACACAAACTCAACAAAACTAAACTGAAAACGAAAGTTGTAAAGGCTCAATGGTGGTTTGGACAAAATAATGAACAGATCTACTAAACTGCAAATTTTTTTATGGCTTTTTGGTGGACTCTAGGTATGAATAACAAAACTAATGTAATAGATAGATGAATTACCTAACGGGCAACCTGGAAATCTGATACCAATTGATAGGAAAAAGATGATGCTCGATCTTCCGAAAGGTAATGGATAAGTCGATTGATGTGGAGATCTCGACGTTGATGATCCGAGGCTCTCGAGTAGAACACGAAAAACCCCTGCAATCACTACACCACAGCTCCGTTGGTTATCAATCGTGCTTCACACGATTGACCTCGCCAAGAAGGCTAATCCCTGCAAGTGCAACCGAGAACACAAGCAAGAACAAGGTAGACACGATCTGAAATCGCGAAGTTGGGGTCTCACAAACCGAAGAACGGCGATATTATTGATCTAAGCAAAACCCAATTGTCTATGGCGGCTACCATGGAGTATATATAGGTGGGAGGACGTCCAAGGAGTTGTTAGGGTCGTGACCTAACCCTAAGACACGAAAATAATGGACTTAGACTTGATACAAGCCCCAATTGCCCAATACGGTGGCGCAGAACCCTGACAGATTCTGTACTTGATTTTGTTTCGACGATTCCCGTCGACTCCGAAGGAATTTTGACATGGGACCGGCACCATTGGAAAGGTTATCCTCTCCCCTTTCCTTGCATATGTAGAAAGTCCAAAACGGAGTTCGTATGCGTCCTGGGCTTCCGTTTTAGTGCGTACTGCTCCTGGACTCCGAGTTGGTTACGATTTGGAGTTTGCTTCGGTTTCCATCTTCTTTGAACGAATTCTCTGGTCTTACACGTCCCTAATACTCCCTCCAAGTACTCCTTGAACCTCTCCATGGATCCTAATCACAAATAAATCATTAAGTAGCAATCTATGCTCAAAAACATATAAGGAAATA
Source organism: Tuctoria greenei (assembly GCA_036927565.1). Taxonomy (NCBI): domain Eukaryota; kingdom Viridiplantae; phylum Streptophyta; class Magnoliopsida; order Poales; family Poaceae; genus Tuctoria; species Tuctoria greenei. The sequence goes on from JAYESD010000006.1 coordinate 17,121,763, forward strand.
TATAAGAACGAGTTCACCTCTGAAATTAATTGTTGTGTATGAACCCTATTGATTGCATCTTGTATGTTCAATGGAGTGTTGTTTGTATCCATAGAAGTGATGTCCTCATCAGTTAAACCCAACCTTGGAGCAAGAAATTCGAGAGGCACAGACCACAGATGAGGAGATCAAGGAAATCAAGGAAAGGACCCAAGAAGGGAGAGAATTCAGATTTGATGAAGACAAACATGGTACCTTATGGCTTGGAAAGAGAATCATTGTGCCTAATGTAAAGCATATTCGGGAGACAATATTAAAGGAGGCACATGACTCGCCGTACTCTATTCACCCTGGTTGTACGAAGATGTACAAAGACTTGAAGGCTTGCTATTGGTGGGATAGCATGAAAAAGGACATAGCTGAATATGTGGAATTGTGTGATATGTGTCAATGTGTCAAGGCGGAACATCAAAAGCCAGCTGGATTATTGCAACCATTGAAGATCTTGGAATGGAAGTGGGAAGAAATTAGAATGGACTTCATATTTGGGTTACCATGTACTCAGTCCAGGTATGACTTAATTTGGGTAATTGTGGATCGTTTAACCAAGTCAGCTCATTTTGTCCCTGTGAAGACCAAATATACAGCTACACAATTGGCCGAAATATACATGGAGCATATTGTGTGTCGACACGGAGTATCGAAGAAGATAGTCTCGGATAGAGGTTCTCAATTTACCTCCAGATTTTGGCAAAAATTGCATGAAGCTTTGGGAACGAGGTTGAATTTCAGTTCGGCATATCACCCTCAAACGGATGGACAAACCGGGAGGACCAATCAGATTTTAGAGGACATGTTAAGAGCTTGTGCTTTGAAGCATGGGAAAGGTTGGGACAAGAGCTTGCCATATGCAGAATTTTCATACAACAATAGTTACCAAGCAAGCTTGAAAATGTCACCATATGAAGCGCTTTATGGGAGGAAGTGTAGGACACCTTTGTTCTGGAATGAGGCAGAAGAAACTCAAGTATTTGGTCCGGATGTGTTGCAAGAAGCCGAAAATCAAGTCCAAATAATTCGTGAAAACTTGAGGGCTGCCCAATCAAGACAAAAGGGCTATGCGGACAATAGGATAAGGAAATTAGCCTTCGAAGTGGGAGATTTTGTTTACCTCAAGGTGTCACCGATGAGAGGTCATAAGAGGTTTAACACAATAGGCAAGCTCGCACCTCGTTATATTGGACCATTCAAGATTTTGGACAAAAGAGGAGAAGTAGCATATAAGTTGGAGATGTCAGCTCATCTTTTGGACGTCCATGATGTCTTTCATGTTTCCCAGCTCAAGAAGTGCTTGAGAGTACCGGAAGAACAAGTGCCAATGGAAGAATTGGAACTAGAGGAAGATTTGACTTATGCCGAGCAACCGGTCACGATCTTGGGAACCAAGGAGAGAGTCACAAGGAACAAGGTGATTTGATGGTGTAAAGTTCAATGGAAGCACCACACAGAAAAAGAAGCAACGTGGGAATTGGAGGATGATCTCAAGAAGGAATTTCCCTATCTCCTCTCTTCCGCGTCGAATCTTGAGGGCGAGATTCATTTTAAGGGGGGTAGGTTTGTAACGCCCTCATTTTCATGCATCATGCCTTGCATACACTCATATACATGTTTAACATTGACCCACAACAAGAGGAACGAGTTTAAAATTGATTTGGAGCAAAACCGCACTTAAAATGCAGGAAAGTGCGGACTAGTCTGATTTTACTGAGGACTAGTCCGATTTCTCTCAGACTAAAAACGGACTTGTTCATTTTTGCTGCGGACTAGTCCGATTTTGCCTCTGGAAACTTTTGGACTTGTCCGATTTTGTGCGGACTAGTCCGATATTCCAAGAATCCATGAAAATTTGCTAAGTCCCTGGACTTTTCCGGACTAGTCCGATGTCCCAGTGGACTTGTCCGTTTTCCTCTCTTGCTAAAGTCAGACTTGTCCGATTTTTGGCCAGACTTGTCCGATTTTCTCGCTGGACATTTTCGGACTAGTCCGGTCCTTTTTGGACTTGTCCGATATTTCGCGAATCTGAGTTGATCTTTTGTTTTACAACTTGTTGCTTAGGTTTCACGTTAAGTGGGCCTAGGGATGTCGTGCCTAAATCTTTTAGAGGCCATGTGGGACCCTAAACCGGCCTCTACTCATCCCAAACTCGAAATCCATCTAACCCTAGCCTCCACATCTTTATAAACAACCCCACCCCTTGGCTTGACATCTATTTTCCACTTTTCCACCACACCCAAACCCTAGTTTGTGGAGAGCCACCATCAAGGAGGGAGGAGGAGATCCCAAGCAAGAAGAAGAAGAGGAGGAAATGAAAGAGGATCAAGATCTCCATCAAGTTTTGTTCTTCATCACCAATTCATCTCCAAGTTCATCATCAACCCTAGATCGCCAAGATCCAAGTGTTGCCTCCAAGTTTCTTGATTCATTGGAGTTCTAAACACCTGGTATACCTTCTATTCTCTCTTCCTTATGTGAATTCAACCCCTAATCTCCAAATTTACGTCGATCTAGAAAACCCTAGTTCGCTAGTTCTGCGAAGTGCGGACTAGTCTGGCCTTCTGCAGACTAGTCCAATTTTCCTGGTTAAATTGTGTTGAATTTATTCTAAAAGTAGATCTAATGAAATCCAAACCTGTATAAACTTGTTAAAATCTATTAGAACTAGTTAGTGACCATTAAAAGCAATCTATTAACAAGTTCTACCTTGCATTTGCATCAATCATGCATGCCATGTCATATTGAGTAATACTTGTGCACTCTTTGATTGTGTTTCTTGTCTTGTAAGTTTATTGTGCGGATTAGACGGATTTGCGCTAGGGAGTGCCGCAGAGAATCTACAGCACCAAGAGTTTGAAGAAGTTGACCCTAATCAACCGCAAGAGAAAAGCAAGTGTCCTTGAAGCATATTGATCCTATTTTAAAATAAATGTTTTGTTTGGAAATTGCATGCTTGTGTCAATTTGATGGGAAACCCTATGACAGGAAGTTTACTAGCTTTGTTTGACCACCATTGTCACCTGGAATTATGATAGAGAGTCGGGAAGGGCTTTTACCTTTTTGCTTTGCTTAATTAATTGGGATGGGAAAACAACACTACACATTGAATTATGCATTAATGATATTTTGGTTAATGTGAACTGGTCAATACAGTATGGTAATGGGTGATCTAAGCAAGCTTGGTATGTGGATGGATTGGATGTTATGGTGGTTTGCTTGCTTTAGATCTAAGGACCGATTCATGCGAGAATAAGCCAGGATTACAGTGCCACCCCGAGGCCAAGTATGGGTGCGGCGTAGCTGATTGATTAGGGCTTTGCTAGTGTTATTTGGACCATTAAGGATGTTCGGGGAAGGGATAGTCGGATTGGGTTTGTTGATGATTGGTGGGACTACCTTGGGATCCGAATGGCTCAAGAGGGGGCCCTTGGTTGAAGATGTGCTCAGTTGGAGGCATCGCCACTAGTGAAACCTCAGTGGGGTCTAAATAGGCTAGTAATCCCTTTGTAAAGGCTATTTTGTGATCTCTTGCCATACACCAAAGGAAGTGTAATTGGCATAAGGGAGGTTCTTTAGTCGCCGATGGGTGATGAAATCACAAACACGTGGGTAAAGTGATACAAACTCTGCAGAGTCTAATAAAACTATCATGATAGTCGTGCTCCCGGTTATGAGCACCTGGACAACTTCCATGATTAGAGGAAACTCGGTATTGGGATGGTATTTGGGATGGTTATGGTTGGAATTATGGTCATGGATGGTTATGAATTGAATTCTGGTATTGAATATGGATATTGGTATATGATGATGGATATGGAATATGGACTGGTATTATGATAACTATATGACTTATGATGGGTTTATTTCATATACAAGTAATATATATTGCTTTTCAAATGTGTTAATGTACTTTTCAGCACTCAGCCATTATTATTGTTGTCATTTGAATCAGCCACATGTCATACTTTCCACACTTGCTGAGTACGACATGTACTCACTCTTGCAATCCCCCCAACAGTTGCAGGTCAGGATTTGGAGTTTAATGATGATAATGCGGAGTTATAGGCCGTGTCTACTGTCAGCTTGCCTGTGGTGTTGCATGGAGCTGCGCTATACCCTATTGCTTATGCTGCCTAGCTGTTTAGTTTGCTTAATTAGTTATTTCCACTGTATTAGTCGAACTTGTCATTAATATTCATTAGAGCTTGTGTTCGAGTATAATATGGTTTTTTTAATAAAATTTGGTTAATTAATATTGTTATGTAGTAATTTTCTATATACTCTTTTGTGAATGCACTCGTGTATGTGTGTTGAACATCCTGGGCACACATATGCATTCACTTGGTTTATTTTCGGAACCGGGTGTCACACAAAGTTGGTAGAGTGGTGAGGAGCTGCTTTAGCTCTTGGAAAGCCTTTTCTGCTTCTTCAGACCATTGGAAGGGTCTGGACTTCCTCAATAACTTGAAGAAGGGTAGTGCCCATTCTGCCAGTCTTAAGATGAACCGGTTGAGGGCAGCTAGACATCCAGTCAGCTTCTGGATGTCCTTGATGCGGGCTGGTGGTCGCATGTCTTCAATAGCTTTAATCTTCACCGGATTTGCCTCTATTCCTCGGTGGTTTACCAAGAATCCAAAAAGCTTCCCGAAGCTAACCCCAAAGACACACTTGTCCGGGTTTAGCTTTGTGCGTGTGATTCGCAACTTGTCGAAGACAGCTTGCAAGGTGTCAAGGAATGACTCCTTGTTCTTAATTTTGACGACGATGTCATCGACATACACTTCCACTACATCTCTGATGAGTTCTCCAAATGTTTTGTACATAGCTCGCACAAACGTTGAAGCAGTATTTTTGAGACCGAATGGTAGGCCGTGTAACAGTATAATCCATCTACTGTGATGAAGGAAGTATGCTCTTCATCTTCCCTAGACATTCTGATTTGATGATACCCAGAATATGTGTCTAGGAAACACAATAATTCACACCCGAAGGTGGAATCCACTATCTGATCTATTCCAGGTAGTGGGAATGGATCCATTGGACATGCCTTATTTAGTGTAGTGTAGTCGGTACACATCCAAAGTTTTCTGCCGGCCTTTGGTACAACGACTGGGTTTGCCAACCATTTCGGGTGGAAGACTTCTCAGATGAATCCAGCTTCGAGCAACTTCTTCACTTCTTGACGTATGAAGTTATGTCGCTCTAATGATTGCTTCCGAGGCTTCTGATGTACAGGCCGAGCGTCGGGATAAATCTTTAGATTGTGCTCAATCACTTCCCTAGGGATCCCAGGAATTTGTGACGGTTGTCAAGCAAACACGTCGACATTAGCCTGGAGGAAAGTGATGAGCGCGAGTTCCCTAAGCAGAAGGCCGTAGGTTCGAGCCCTACCTGGCGCACCAACTGTCGGAGTGTGATTCTAACAATTCTCCTGGTACTATCGTTAGCAGCCCACGGAGTTTGTAGTTCGATTGAGGGCACGTAGAGATTCAGAACAAGATGGCAAGTAGACACGAGAATTTATGTGGTTCGGGCCGCCTGAGCGTAATACCCTACTCCACGGGTGTGTGTTGTTGTTGTATTGAGCGTCTGAGTGCTTGAGTGTAAAAGACTAGAGTGTCTCGTCTCAACGTACGTGAGCGTGTGGGTGTGTCTGGGATCTTCCCTGTTTATCGCTCGACCAGTCCTTTTATAGTACAAGGATTGTTTGTTACATCGTTAGCCTGGCCCGACATATGGTCCTGGCGGTTACTAATGCTTAATACACAATTAATGTACTTAATTCCGCTTAACAATGTGATAACGCGCCTTGATGGCGGCGCTACTAGTGTTAAGGTTCCTCCGATCGTGTGTCATTAAGATAGCATTAATGACACATAATCGGTTCTTGAAGCTTTAATGTCCATTGAAGGTCCGAGCCGTTGGGGATCCACCAATAAGCCTGTTGAAGTTGAAGGTTCGGCGGCTGGACACATGGCAGCTCTGGAGCTTACTATCTTGGACGAGTAAGTCTGGTGCTGTTGTACACGTATCGGTACTGGAGCTTCCCTCTGTCGGGGGTTAGTTCCGGGGGTGTCACACAGGTATCTAGTCCGGAGCTATCTAATGTATGGAATATAGCTTCGGTTTTATGATACACGTGATGGCACTGGGACTAACCATAGAAGGGAGGCAGGTCTGGTTCCGTATGACACGTGGGCCTTCGCAGGTCTTCAACCCAGATCGGTGGAGATCCTCTGCACTCTTCGCAGTTCCCAGGGGTATCCGGTACGCAGGGTACCGACACATCCAAAATCGAAGCTTCAACCTCCGGAGCTGGTGCCGCTGGTACATCTTCATCCCCGTGGTCCGGTGCTACCATGGGAGCTTTGGGAGATGAGTCGAGGTCCAGAACCTCGACAACTGGCGCCGGAGTTGCCGAGACCTCAACCACCGCCTGGGGCGGCGCTGGAATTGGAGCCAGAGCCTCCGCATGTACAACATTAGCTGCTGTCACAGGAACCAGAGCTTCAGCCCCTTTTTTGGAGACTGTGGATGAAGGACAAAGAAACTCAAAATATGGTTATGACAAAAACAATCAACTGAGGTAAAAAGCAAATTTACTTTGGGAGGCTTTCGCTCCAGCTAGCGCGGAACCTCTTCGCCGGACGCTCAGAACCCAACCCAATCGCGACTGGGGTAGTAGCTCCGGAAGGCTCTTCGGAGCTTACTGCCGCCGTCAGCGACGTCTTGGTTGGGGCCTTCCTCGACTGATAAGGACCCTCATACCTAGAGCCCTTAGCTGGCTCCAGTGCTAGAGTCACCTGGGCGGAGCTGACGTACCGAGGAGACGCCGATGTTGGAGTTGGCGTCGTCGTCGAAGACCTTCCCTGCTGGGGAGAAGGATATGTTGTGGAAGGAGCAGGTCTGACGGGCCTCCTGTCAGAGTCCTTCAACTTCCTCTTTTGGCTGGAGGGCTCAACCAACTCTTTGCCCTTGCCAATGACTTCAACTCTCTGTCTTGGGGCGGAAGTAGGGCCACCCTCGGAAGCTTCGGGGATCACCAATCTGGTGGTCAGACGCCTCTCTACCTCGCCGAGGTCGTCAAGCACCGGCATCTTCCACCAGAGCTCCTGCTAAACTCCGCCTCCATGTTCAAAGGGAGGAAAGCTGCCAGCAGAGTTAAGTCATCGCCCTCGACGTCGATGCCATGCTGGAACTTCTTAAGATGAAGCTCCAAAGCAGAGCCATCCAAATCGGACTTCAGACCAGTTTCAATCCGGTCATCGTCCATCATGCTATTGAGGGCCCAGGTGAGCTTCTCCCTCTTCTTCAGCGGAGCCCACCTGTTGACCAGGAAGTTGCAGAAGACAACCTGGGGGGTCACCCCTCCTTCCACACATTCGCGGATTATGGTCAAGACAGGGTCGAAGGCCTCTGACAGCACCGGAACCTCACTCCATGCATCCGTGTCAACATTGGAAAGACCCTCAGGAAGCTCCAGCTTCTCATGCTCCTCTGTCGTGACGATAATCCAATCCTTCTTCCAGTCGTCCCACTTGCCGGAAGAAAACGACCTCAAGTACTTGTGGGGGCATTTCTTGCGCTTCACAAAATAGTAGAAGCCAAGATACTCGTTACTCTTGCCGGTAGTGTGGATGGTAAAGAATGTACGGAAAAGCTCAACGCAGGGGGGAATACCCATCCACATCTCGCAGAAGTGGACGAATGTTGACACAAGAAGAATGGAGTGGGGGCCAAGGTGGTACAACTGTAGACCATAGAAGTCTAACAACATCAAGAGGAAAGTTGAGAAAGGTGGGATCAGTCCCACCATGGCGTACGCAGAAAAGTACACCATGTCGCCGCCGCGCTTCTTCTTGAACGGGAGCTCGCCAACGCGGACCAGGTGGTTGAAGGAATCGCTGGACCACCCCATGTAGGTCCGGTCCTTCTTTAAATTGTCATCGGTCGTGAGACAGCTCTTGCGGAGACCCAACTCCATCGCAGCACGACGGGGCGAGAGAGAAAAAGCAAGTGAAAGTTTGGAGGATTCGAGCGTAGGTTCAAATGAAGGCGTAAGGAATACCCAAACCGTGCGCGCTTTCCTTCTTAAGTAAGCCCCCACAACTCTTGGATGGAAACCGCAGAAGGGCCAAGGATACAGTTCAAAAATTTCACCCTACCAATGACAAGGGGGCTCGGAGCCAGCCAGACGATCAAGTCGAGATCCACACCCCAGGCGAACAATTGTCATGATGAGAGGCGGGAAAACCGAGGGCAGCGGCCTGACAGGGCGCGCGGAGCCGATGCGGTTTTCGTATTGGGAACTGGCGACTTTCAATTGTGTGAGATCCGCACGCGCAGATCTCACCTGCCACATCCTGAAGATGCCATGCGGCAATGGTTTAACTGCGAACCACCACCTCAATGGAACATCCAAAAACCCTTGAAGACACGACGCAGAAATCGAAAGATGGACCCACCTCCAGCAGAATGACTTAACCCAAAAGGTCTCTCCCAGAGGTGGGCCCAGGGGGCCACTGTCGGTACCTTACGTACCGGATACCCCTTGGAACTGCAAAGAGTGCAAAGGAACTCCACCTATCTTAGTTGAAGACCCCCGAAGGCCCCACGTGTCACTCGGAACCGGACATGCCTGCCTCCTATGGTTAGTCCCAGTGCCACCACGTGTATCATAAAACCGGAGCTACATTCTATACATGGGAAAGCTCCGTACTGGATACTTGTGTGGCACCCTCAGACCTAACCCCCAACAGAGGGAAGCTCCGGTACCGACACGTATACAATAGCACCGGACCTACTCGTCCAAGACGGTAAGCTCCAGAGCTGCCACGCGTCCAACCGTCGGACCTTCAACCTCAACAGAGAGATTGGTGAACCTTCAATGGCTCGGACCTTCAAGAGACTTTAAGGACTTCAAGACCTAATTATATGTCATTAATGCTATCTTAATGACACACGATTGGAGGACCCTTAATACTAGTAACACCACTATCAAGGCGCATTACCATGCTGTTAAGGGGAATTAAGTACATTAATTGTGTATTAAGCATCAATAACCGCTAGGGCCACATGTTGGGCCAGGCTGATGATGTAACGGCCAGTCCTTGTAATATAAAAGGACTGGTCGAGCGATACACAAGGAAACACGCGGAGACACGCGCTGGAGACAGGCTGAGACTGGCTAGAGACTTTTTTGGCCTCTCTCTCACACTAGCGCTCATACGCTCAATACAACAACAACACACACCCGTGGAGTAGGGTATTACGCTCAGGCGGCCCGAACCACGTAAATCCTCGTTTCAAATTGCCATCTTGTATTGAATCTCCACGCGCCCTAACCAAACTAAGAAACTCAGCGGTCTACTAACAGTAGTGCTGGGAGAATTGTCGGAATCAGACCCCGACACCCGTGATTCCGATGGCGAACGGACCCTCCACCTAGAGAAGGCTTGGGGGCCCATCATCGGCACCCCCTGCATCTACAATGGGCGATGCCGGAGCTCCTGAGCCCCAACAACTACAGGAGACACATCGTCGATGTCCTACCGAGATCATGGGTGTTGCCGGAGCTCCTAAAGCTCCAACAACCCCAGGGGGCCAGGCGGTGCATGGCGTCTCCTATGAAGGTCATGGGCTTTGTCAGAGCTCCTAAGCTCCGACAATCCCAGGGAGGCCGATGGTGACGTCCCGTGAGAAGACCATGGATATTGCCGGAGCTCCTAAGGTCCGACGACCCTAGGGGGCCCGGCGGTGGCGTCTCCTAGGGATACCACGAGTGTTGCCGGAGCTCCTGAGCTCCGACAACCTTAGGGGGCCGATGTTCCCGAAGCAAGTGCTAGCTCCTTTTAGTACATGTACACAATCAGAATTGTGTACATGTACCAAGGAACAGGACACAAAAATATCAAGAACCGAAGATTAAGAGGACTCCATTCATTAAAAGATTGTCTTACAAAATTGGAGGCATATAGGGGGGAGCAAGGAAAGAAAGGCCTAAGTCCTACGGATAGCTAAGGCAACGGCTTCGGCGACATCCTGAACACTCTCTCGGGCAGTGTCCAGCTCTGCCTCGGTCAGCCCTTCGACTGTTGGACTCAGGGGGAAGTGGGGGTCCCGACTCTGGTAGCACGTTAGCACGTATTCGACGACGGTCTTGGTCAAGGACCTCCCCTCCGTCTCCAGCTGGTCCGCGAAGACTTCGACCACTGCGTTGAACTTGCTGCCAACACATCCAAGAGCCGCCAGCGCATCATGTAGCTCCGGCACCGGGTGGGCCAGACGTACACGAATGAAGCCAAACTGTGCCAGTACTCCCTCCGCCCGCCCCAGGAAGTCCCACACTTACTGGGACTTGGCCACTCTTAAGCCCTGCAACTCTTCCAGAGTCCACCTAGTGGCCGCCAGTTCTGCACCCTCCTTTACGAGGCGCTCAGCCTCCTTGCCGTGCTGTTGGATGCTCTTGGCTAGCTGCCGCTCGCGGTCAGTCAGATCCGACTCCTTGACAAAGATACGGTTCTGACGCTCCACCAAGTCTTCTTCCCGGCCCCGGACAGTATTCTCCCTGGCAGAGACGTCGGTCTCCCGTTTGTTGAGGCTTTGCCCCCGTTTATAAAGTATGTCCGTCTCAAGCTTACACCATGCTTCAAACTGTTGTGGCGATCAGGCAAGCTCTCCTCACCCACCGACAACTTTCGGGAGAGCTCCTCCTCTCTCTGGCTCAGGTCCTCCAGCTTCTCGGCGAGGGCAGACTCTTCCAAGTTGAGCTCCTGACGGCGCTTCTGGAGGGTCTCGTGTCAGGCAGTTAAACCACCTTGGTGCTGGTCCGTAGTTCGGTGGCATTCCACGGCTTCTTCATAGATCTTACGCACCTTCTTGTCGAGAGCCTTGAGAGTAGCCTCTCTCGCGTTGAGAAGCTCACCTTGCTCGACCAGTCGGGTTTTCTCACTCTTGGCCCATTCTTCATGTTGATGGAGCCTTCTACGCTCCTCCTCCAGAGACTTGACGCTGTGCTCGAAGGACACAACAACTTGTTGCAAGCTGGAGCGAGCGTTGTCGATGGCCAGTTCTAAGGGAATGGGCGCCGGGCCGGATATGAGCGCTCCTTCCCCAGTAGCCACCAAGACGTCCGCCGTCACCTGGGAGGGGCTACCCCCCCAAAGGCGGTGGCACTTGCGGGCTCAAGACTCATGGGGCCTCCGCCGGACCCTCCGGTGCAACCTCAGGCGCTCCCGGTCCGGCCCCTGGCGCTCCCGGCTCAGCCTCCAATGCCAGAGAAGTGGGACATGTGCCTGGAGCCTCCATGGCTTGAGGCGCGGACGCGGGCGCACAGGACGCTGCTGACTGAGCCTCTAAAGCTTCAACCACCATCGGAGCGGGAGCGGGTACTTTGACGACCATTGGGTCGGCCACCCCAACCTCTGAAGTAGTTGGCGTGGGGGCTGGCTCTTCGGCCACTCCTGGCTCGCCAACCGGAGCCTCTTCCACGTCTGTCATGGGGGACGACTCTTCAGCTATGTCCGGCTGGGGCACCGGAATCCCCTCATAAAATGGCGCGAGAGCTGATCCCTCGGGGGCCCCCAGCACGAGGGGTGGAGCTCCCGCCGACTCATGATCCAGCTGGGGTGCCAGAATCTCCTTGGAAGATGGCGCGGGGACCGATCCCTCGGTGGCCCCTAGAACCAGGGGCGGAGCTTCCGCTGACTCCAGAGCTGGGTCGACACTTGACACCTCCATCGGGGCCTCGGGGGCCACTAGCTCCGGCACCAGAGCTCCAACTACCCCCACGTCAACAGCCAGAGCCCTCGGTTCAAGCGCAGTCACACTTTGGGATGGAACCGCCCTCGTGCCGGTCAGAGCTTCCGCATTTGCTTGGGCAGGAGCAGGAGTTGAAGCTGAAGCGCCTACCTGCTCAACCTCCCGTGTCGCCGGAGGTGTGACGGTCGTCTCACCTTTCTTGGAAGCGCTACACAACCAAGATAGAAATGTTCAAAGGGTGACCTCGACCTGAAGAGGAATCAAAGCAAGAAGCGCGGTTGCTTACCTTGGGAAGCCCCAAGTACCACGGAGACAGAGCCGCTTCTGGGCAGGGCCGGAGCCGGAGCCGGAGCCTAAAGGACCTGATGTGGCTGGAGCCTCGGGCCTCTCAGGAGCTTGGATCGGAGCCGGAGCTGGAGCCTCCCTGGCTGGAGCGACCCTTGTTTGAGAGGGACCTCCGGAGCTCGGTCTTGTACTTGGCGCCGTGGCAGGAGGTGGCCCCCCAGAACCTGCGCCAGCCGAAGGTCGCGGAGCTGGGTGAGGTGGCCCCCCGGAAGTACTAACATGGCTTCTGTCACCACGCACCAGTTTCCTCTTGCGGTTGGAGGGTTCCGTCGGAGCCTCACCCTTGCCGGAGCTAGTGACTTCATCTCCCTAGCTTGGGGGGACTAGGGCTGATCCCCCGGAGGTCCCAGGAGCGGTGGATGCTAGAGGAGCCTACCTCATCGCGACTTCGATGTGATCCAACCTTGGCATTAGCTTCCGGGGCTCCTGGCAGAACTCAGGAGCCAGGTTCAGGGGTGGGAAGGACGCTGGAGGTGCTAGGGACTCAAGCGAGATACTGGGCTTGGTCTGGAAATTCTTCAGCAGCTCCTTCAGTGCTTCATCCTTCACTTTGGCGTCAACATCTCGCAGCGTGAATGTCCACGCCATCCGTTTCTTGAACTTCAGTGGCACCCACCTGTTCCTCAGGAAGTTCCCGAAGACCATCTGGGGCGTCACTCCACCATCTACGCAGCCTTCGATCCTTGCCACAACGGGCTTGTACGCCAATGGCAGCTCTGGGACCTTGTTCCAGAGGACCATGTCCATGTTCGAGAGGCTCTCTGGCAGCTCCAGCCTCTCGTGCTAGTCCACAGTGATGATCACCCACTCCTTCTTCTAATTGTCCCATTTGTCGGGGGAAAATGTGTCCAAATACTTGAAAGGGGACCGCTTTCGTTTCACAAAGTAGTACATCACAATCAACTCGTTCACCTTCCCGGTGGTCTGCAGGGTGAAGACATTCCGGAAGAGTTCTAAACTGGGTCGTACCCCCACCCACATCTCGCTGAAGTGGACAAAGATAGCGACCAGCAGAACAGAGTGGGGCCCGAGGAAGTGTAGCTGGATGCCGTAGAACTCCAACAATGTCATTAGGAAGGACAAGAAGGGGGAAGTAGGCTGACCGTGGCATATCCTCGGAAGAAGACCATGTCCCCGACGTTCTTCTTCTCGAAAAGAAGCTCGCCAATGTGGATCTTGCCGTTGAAGGACTCATGGGACCATCCCATGTAGGCTCGAACCTTCTTCAGCCCCTTCTCAGTCTTGATCTTGCTGGCGGGGAGACCCAACTCCATGGAAACAAGATGGAAGAGGGAAAGCTTGGATGTGCGGAGAACTAGAGCCCAAAGTTGATAGATGCGAGAAGGCAGTAAGGACTTGAGTGTGGGTGCAAGTGGAGGCGTGAAGAGTATGTGACCTGTGCTAGTCTCCTCCTTAAGTATAGATCTGCGGCGTTTGGGAGGAAACCACAGGCACCAAGATACTAGGGATACCCGCGCTATGACTGGTGGATCAAGAGCCTGAAGCGGCATAAATGCTAGGTAACCGCCTCAAGGTAGTCATTTTCATAGGTGAGAGTTCAAAGCTCAAGAGCGCTGACTTAATGGGCGCACGGAACCGAAACAAATTTCGTATCGGGAACTGGCACCAGTTGATGGCGCAATATCCGCAGGCAAAGATTTTGTCCGCCACATTAAAGGGAGGTCCTTAAAGCCGCGGCACGAAGATTCAAAATGGTCCCACCTCGGGTGTAACCACCTTACCAAGGAAGTTCCTCCTCGAGGTGGGCCCGGGGGCCACTGTCGCTGCCTGGCGAATTGGGTACCCCCAGGTACAGGAAAGAAGGCATGTTGGTCCCCACCGCCCAACGTAGGTGAGGCCTGACATGGATCCGGGGTGCCACACGGCAAGCGGTAAAGCCACGCATCCCCATCAAGGGAGGGCCCAACGCTACCACATGGCCTGCAGCACCAGGTGTGTCACCCTCCCTCAGAAGGAGATCCAGTGCTACACGTGTCCCGCAGCGCTGGGATCGCCCTCTTGCCAAGGGAAGGGTCGGCGTGTTCTCCAGATCAGTAGCCCCGGACCTGCCCCCCCCCCCCCCCAGGGGAGAAGGTCTGGTGCAGCTGCGTGCTCGACAGCTCCAGGTCTAACCTCCCGGACCTGACCTCCCCGCTAAGGGGAAGACCGGAGCTGCCACATGCTAGGCAACTTCGAACGTGTGCCATCCCATGGTAGAGGCAATAAAGGAAGACGTGCTCAGTGCATCTTAGTAAGAAGGACGCGCACATTCCCTAGGTAAGCGGGAGCTCGCTCTCATAAGTCAAGAGGTCAGTGGCCGGTCTTGTCATGACTGGTCAGAGCCGAACTACTGCGTACGACAGACCAATGAGAAGCCGCGACAAGACAGACAAGACGCGCCGACCATGATGAGGGACTATTTGTAGCCCAGTGTCAGGGTATGGCCAGGCGGCACATTGAAGCCGTTGTCAGGGGATAGTATTTACTCCCAAATCTTAGGACGGATTTGGTACTCCCGGGGCCACCTGTCGGGCCCTGGGCCCCGCTTGTAAGCCGTTCGACCTTGGGCTATAAAAGGACCGAGCGACCACGGATTCAGACAAGCTCGCTCAGACTCAAGCAATACAACACACAAACCACCGTGGAGTAGGGTATTACGCTCATACGGCCCGAACCACGTAAATCCCTCGCGTTCATCATTCTCTGAGTTTGATATTGTTAGGACTAGCCCCTCGAATATACATCGAACCTCCGCGGACTACACCCGAGTAGGTCCAGGGGAGGTGTCAGTTTAGACACCTCAACAGAACCCAATTAAGCACATGAATGTCGTTTTTTAACGCCTCCATCCATAGGCTAACCGATAATGTAGAATAATTTAGCATACTCCTTACCATGTCTATAAGAGTATGGTTTCTACGTTCCGCAACACCATTCTGCGAAGGTTCGCACGGTGTAGAATACTGGACGACTATGTCATGTTCCTGTAGAAAGCTTGCAAAGGGTCCATAAACCTGACTATATGGGGTATGCCGTAGAAAGCTTGCAAAGGGTCCAGAAACCTGACTATATGGGGTATGCCGACTTAGTACTCACCTCCACGATCGGATATTACTACCTCAATCTTAATATTGTGCTGATTTTTTGCTTCAGCCTGAAATATCTTAAACTTATACAATGCTTCGGATCGCTCCTTGATTGGATAAATGTAACCACAACGAGTGTAGTCGTCCGTGAACGTTATGAACGAGTCATACCCGTCTACGGAGACTACGGGAAAAGGACCACAAATGTCCATGTGAATAATTTCTAAAATTCCCGTGCTGTGTATGGCGTTCTTCTTAATAGTCTTAACAAACTTACCTTTAGTGCAATCAATGCATTCTTCTGAATCTGAGAACTCTAAGTAAGGTAAGATCGATTGAGATACTAAGCGTTCAATCCTCCCCCTCGAAATATGCCATAAACGACAATGCCACAATTTCGATGATGTTTCGAAATCGATTCTTTTGTGCTTGTTTCTTCTTATGTCATTCTTAGCGGGAATTTGATCATTACTTAAGGCATTCACATTATCATGAGTGAACAATAGGTAAAGCATGTCTTGTTTGAAGGCAAGACTCACAATCTTATTATTCAAACTAATAGAGCATTTGTCTTCGCCAAAATGGCAAACAAATCCACAATTATCCAGACATGAAACTGATATCAAATTCCTCTCTAAACTAGGGGCATAAAGAACATCATGAAGTTTAAGTATGAAACCACTACTAAGTCTAAGAGGATAGGTTCCAATGGCTTCAACTTCAGCTTCATGGCCATCAGCGACTTTGATGGTCATTTCCCCCCTTCTTATAATCCTCATCATACTTAACCCCTGTATAGAATTACAAACGTGCACAGTTGCACCTGAGTCAATCCACCAAGTAGATTGTTAATAAGTTAAAAACAGAGATTCATTTACAAAAGTGATGACATCCTTACCATTCTTAGCACACCACTTAATAAAATCAATGCAGTCCTTCTGGAGATGTCCAAAATCTTTGCAAAACTTGCACTGGTCTGATTTTAACTTAGAACCAGAAGGCTGAGGAGCTGTCTCTTTGCCCTTAGAAGAGGAGCCATGTACCTTAAAAGATGGTGGCTTGGGAGATGTGAAGTAGGTCTTCACCTTTCCCTTATCCTTATCTTTGGTGAAGTTAATGGAGTCTCCACCCTTACCTTTTATGCGCTCCTCCTCCTGAACGCACATAACCATGACTATCTCTAATGTCAGCTATCTTCCTTAGAGTTGTAATTTATCACAAAAGTCTCAAACTCCTTCGGCAAAGACATGAAGATAAAATGCACAACCATTTCATTAGTCATGACTAAGTTAAGAGTCTTGAGGTTTGCATTTAAATTACTCATCTTAAGGATGTGATCTCTCACACTCCCACCAGTGTACCTCTCATTAACAAGCCTTTTGAGGAGAGTGTTTGCTAATGTCTTAGTGGAGCATGTGTATTGACTTTTGACCTTGGCAAGATACTCAGTTGCCAGCTCACAGTCAGGAATGGCTCCTCTTATGGTCTCAGAAATGGTGGCCTTAATGACCATGAGGCATTTTCTGTTGGATTCCTCTCATGTCTTAAGATCCTTAGGATACTTTTCCTTAAGCTTAAGATACTTCTCTTTTCTTACTCCAAACTCCTCATTAGTTTCCTCAGACCGAGCAATGGGAGCTTCAGGATCAACAGGTCAATCCTTTCTTAGGCAAATGTCAAGATTTGCAATTGCTAAGTTCATCCTAAGTCTCTCATTCCATGTCCTATAGTTATGACCCGCAAGGCTCTCTATGGAGGCAATGAGACATACCACATTTGAGACACCTTAATAAAACAAATATATAGGGGTTATAAAATGACTTAATCAACATATAATACAACACATACTTAAAATTGCACTTCACCAATTAGAAATGGCATAAAATGTCTTTCACATTGGTTACTCAACAAAACCATTTCACTTAAACAACTCAAATAACATGGAAATATTTCACGTTGGTTACTCTAATTTCCATGTAAATATACTTAAAATTCATGAACACATTCCCAATATAGTGCAAATATACTTGAAATAAACTTAAGCATGGCAAAATTAAATTTTCGCGTTGGTTACTTATTTAATTTCCATGCAAAAGTACATAATCTTAAATTCTAGCAAATTTAAAATTTCACGTTGGTTACTTATTTAAATTTACTACTAAATAACAGCGGAAGCTAAATAAACTTAATTTCTTAAATTTCTGAAATTAATTGCAAAGACTTAATAGCAATTAATTGAATTTAAAAAACTAAGAAAATTCACTTAATAACTTAATATTACCAAATAAAAATTACAAAAATAATGCAATCATTAGATTTCAAACATCACACAAAATTTTCTGAAATTTTCCCAGCTATTTTACTAATTTTCTAACCATTTTCTTAATTTCTAGAATTATTTTTCCATTCTAACTCAATTCCGAAAATTAAAACTGTGACAAAAGGCCAAAAGGGCCAAAACCCTGAATTTGGCCCACTGATCCAAATTTTGGCCCAACCCACAAACTAAAAATCCTTAATTAAAAAGAAAATTTCCAACGCGTGGCCCATTAGGCAATCGACCCAAAACTGAAACCAGCCCGCGAGAAAAGTCTGAAAAATCGGAAAAATAAAAGGGCAGCCCAATGGCCCATTAGTCGCCTCCGCATGGGCTACGATCCCGCTAGGGCAAAGCGGCAGCCGACGCGCTCTGAGGGCCGTCAGATTTTGATCCGACGGTCACGATTTAGTGTATCTTAACACTTAAGCTAATCTGAGCCATTCATTTCTGATCTGACGATCGAGCGGTGAGATCGGGAGATATAAAAGTTTGTCCGCCGCGAAAATTGCCGAACACTAATTCATTTCGCCCTACACACTCTCTCTCTTCACCACTCCGAGCGGGCGGTCGAGCGGCGAGCGAGAGCGGCGGTCGAGCACCGCGGCGGGACCTCCGGTGCTGCCGCGCAATTGACGCCGGCAAGGGAGCGGTCTCAATGGCACCGGCTGGTTTGCCATTGAGGAAAACCGGCACGACCGCCAGATTTGAGTGGAGGGTTTGAGGGTTGTCGTGATGCATTGCCGCTAGGACTTCCGACGCCGCCGCACCACCGTCGTCGACGAGTGGTGTGGGTGGTTGGCCGTTGAAGGAAACTCGTGGCTAGGGTTAGGGTTTCAACCCTCAACCCTAGCTCGACGCTCTAAGTGTGCTGAGTGATTTTGCTTGCAGGTACACGGCACCGCCAAGATCTCCTCCATGGCGCGCACGATGTGCCGCCGGTGGAGAATGCACCTAGGGTTAGGGTTTCCTAACCCGAGACTCTGAGGTGGCGGCGGTGGTCCGTGTGTGCGACTAGGGTTAGGGCTTTGGCCCGATGACCCTAGTACTGCACTTGAGGATGGCGGCGCTGCCGTTGTCTCCGTTGGGAGATGCAATCCGATGGGTCCCGTCGAGGAGAAGAGGATGCTAGGGTTAGGGTTTCCCCTAACTCCGCACTGATGTGGTGGCTCAAGACCACCCTTATTCAGATAAGTTCCTCTACCCTAACTAGTAGCTGGTTTCCTGTCACGGAAGCCTTTTCCCAGTGTGCGGAGCCGCTGTCTCCGACATGGACCCGGTGAAATTGAATTCTCCGATACCCCATCTAAATTTTCTTAATTCGATTCGGTTTTTCTGAGTTTCTTAACTTAACTGAAATCAAAACTAAAATTTGATTCTCCTTCTTCTAATTTATGCGCTAATTAACTTAATTGGAGCTGATCTTAGTTGTCAGAGACTAGGCCTTAATAAAAATGATTAGAAACTAATTTAATCTGATAATTATCTAATTAGGGTTCACAAGCACGACTCTGATGCCATTGTTAAGTATTAGGGTTCTTAGAATCAATACTAGGAACACCTAATTGGATACACTTAGGTCTAATCTAACTGAGCAATCATGATTAGGCACAATTCAGCTACTTTAATCTAATTGCTTAGGGAAAACATCAATCAAGACATACGAAGAGATCATAGTAGTAAGATAAAGACTATTGGAGATTTGAGGAAGAGATGAGGGTGTTACTGTCAGTGGATCCATTAGATGTCATTGGGCTCTAATGGATTGTCGCTGGAGAATTCGCCTGACGCGGGAAGAACTGTGATGCAGGACGAAGGCGATGCAGTGGCGACTTGAAGCAGAACCGGCGTCGGTGTTGGCGGCAGCGGATCTCCAAGGTGTGAGCCTTTCCCCTCACTCCACGCCTCTGATAAATCGATTAAGATTATGTGGAGAGAGTTGGATAGCGGCTGGTCAATCGATGGATGATCTGTGCCCCAGCCCGCCCCAGCCCTCCCCCTTTGTATTTATATGACGCGTGTGTGAGAGGGAGTCACACCGAACCAAGGTCGGTTGCGCCCCCGATCAGAGCGCATCGAGAGGGAGTCGGACCCGATCATGGTTGTTGTCCATATAACCGGAATCACAGAAACACTAACAGTGAATAGATATACACATCGCTGCTTTATATTTGGATTTTAAGCATATGGGAAAAGTACTACAGTGCTGATCACACAACACAACTGATTCAAAGAAAATGGCCGAATATATTGCTCAATCCGTTTTTAGATCGTTTTTTTAAATATTATTTATAAATAATAATTGAAAATAGAGAAAAAAATTCATTCAAAAATCTCGTCGCCGCAGAAAAACGAAAAACAAAATCGTCCCAGAGAGACGCCCGCACGGCAGAAGGCGCAGGGGCGCGCACACGGGAAGAGAAGTAGAACAGACGCGACGCGAGAGAGAAATCGAGGACCCGAGGCGGGCTTGATTCATTCATGGACGCGGCGCTCGTGGAGCGGCTCGAGGCGGCGGTCGCGCGCCTGGAGGCCGCCGTTGCCTCCGGCGCCTCGCCCTCATCGTCGGCGCTGCGTGACCTCGACGTCCCGTTGGCCTCTGATCCGGCAATCGTGGCCTACGACGAGTTCGTCATGGACGCCATAGGACGCCTCACGGCCGCGGCCGAGAAGATCGGTGGAAAGGTGCTCGACGCCACCAAGGTGCTCGCCGAGGCCTTGGCCGTCGCCAAGGACCTGCTCGTGCAGGCCAAGCAGCTCCAGGTACTGTACGGGCGCGTTTTCCTCCTCACTCGATCTGGTCGGGTTGCGTGTGCTGCCCGTGTGGATCTCGGGCCCATTTTGCTTATCCGATTCGTGAAAATGCGGTAGAATGACTCCTTGAGCTGAGATTCGGATGCACATTTACTAAATTCAGATTTCATTGATCAAGGGTTGTGGGCTCGCTAGGATTTGTATGTCGGAGTAATTTGGCTGGCAATACTCAGTTTAGATTTCTTTCGTACATGCTACGAGTTATATACATATAGAGCTGGATCTAGGGAGTGCAATTCTTCTTGTTACACGAATAGGACTGAACTTTCCTTTTTGTTGTGCAGAAGCCTGCATCAATGGCTGATGCACAGGACTTCTTTAAGCCTCTCAATGATGTTATTAAAAAAGCAACTGCAATGACAGAAGGAAGGAAGCCCGACTATTTCAATCATTTGAAGAGTGTTTCTGACAGTCTTGCTGCATTGGCTTGGGTTGCATTCTTAGGAAAGGATTGTGGTTCGTGAACTAGTCCCCTTTGCATTTATTTGGTAGTTTTCTCAAACTTAAAAATGTCGCTGATTTATTTCTCTTAATCTCTCCTTAAGGCATGAGCTTTCCTACGGCACATGTTGAGGAAAGCTGGCAGATGGCTGAGTTCTATAATAACAAGGTACGCTTTTCATGTAACCATTTATAGTTTCTTGTCTGCTATCTTGGACATCTTTGCATACAACTGCAACATAATACGTATTTTTTCAAATGCACTATGTCGAGCTTATTCCTTTTAGAATGTTTCCAAATAGGACAATGACACCGTATTTTGATATCTCCATTTTTCATCATGCAATATGGTGCTTTAGCATCCCCTTTTATTATTACGGGCATAGGGCACCAAGTGGTAAAATAATATTCTATTTGATCATTGGATTTTGTTGCAGTTTGATTACATACATCCCAAACAACCATGAGTACCAGAATACCATTGCGGGCAACATTTATTTTTATGGAATGAACAGGGTCGGTAATGTGACTAGCAGTGTTGTCCAGGCGTCGCCTAGGCGACGCCTAGGCGGCGCCTAGGCGTCCAGTCGGCCGGCTGTGGACGCCATGAGGCCTCGCCTCGCCTGGACAGACCAAGTCGCCTGCCTGAAACGGCCAGGCGTCGCCATGGCGCCTAGGCGTCGTGTCAAGCGGACGCCCGAGGCGCCAACAGGGACGGGGGAGCACAAGGCAGAGGGAAAGGAGGCCTAGCCGGCGCCACCGGGCCTATCATCGCCGCTGTCGGGGGAGGGAGCGGAGGCAGGCCGAAGACGCGGCTCGGTGCGGCGCAGCGCTGCGGACGATGGACGGCGCAGCGCTGCGGACGACGGACGGCGTTGTGGCGGACGACGGACGGCGGCGCGGCGGACGACGGACGGCGTTGTGGCGGACGACGGACGGCGGCGCGGCGGACGAAGGACGGCGACGCGATGCGGCGGACGAGGCGCGGCGCGGGAGATGAAAGTGCAGCGCGGACGAAGGCTCCCAAGCGCAGATCGGACGGCTGGATAAACATTTAGGGTTTGGAATCTCTTATTGGGCCTAATGGGCCTTTCCTTCAACATCCCACTCCCTCACCCGACCAATCATCACCGTCGCCGCCGCCTGCCTCCGCTCCTGAGCCGCACTCGTGGCTGCGCCCTGGCACCCGTCGCCCCTGTCACGGCGGCCGTCCCGCCCCTCCACTCTCCCTCCGGCGCATTCGCTGCAACCCTCACACCTCCGCTGCCTCCTCCCCTCCTCTGCTTCCCAGACTCTGCTCCTCTCACGCCTCCGCTACCTCCTTCCCTCTCCTGCTTTCCCTCGCCTGGCGCTCGCCTAGGCGCCCGCCTAGGCGCCTAGGCGTCCAGTCGGCCGGCGGGCGCCTAGGCGTCCAGGCGAAGATTTACAACACTGGTGACTAGTTTATTTAATAAAGCAGAACCTGGCACTTTTTACAAAGCTGGTAGTCCTGGGAGGATACTGATGGGGAAAGACAATAAAAACTCTGGCGGAGAACAAAATTTTCTCGCAGAAATATTAGGCGCCTCCCTCTTGCTAGTCTGTGTTCTTGCTTCCTCTTGGATCTTGTCAGAGGGCAATATTTCTGCTTTCTGGAACAAGAATTTAAGGAAACCAGATTATGCCAGTCTGCACTTGTGTCCTGAGGTCTTGGATTCGAACCAGCCTCTCTGCAAAAGAAGGGGTAAGGCTGTTTAGAAATAACCCTTCCCCAAACCTCACAATTGCATGGGAGCCTTCGGCACTGGTACGCCCCTTTAGAGTATGCCAGTCTGCCAATTTTAATATGGCAATATTTTTGCTTTCTGGGACTGGATATGTATATTTTATCAAGTATAATTCTTGAGAAAAAGCGAAGGCACTCACAGCACGATGGAAAGGCCCACCAGCTGGGAAGGTGCCCACCTGGGTTCAATCCTGGTTGCCGCACCAATTTGTTGCTGCGTGCTCTCCTCTCTGGCTTCGGTCGCAGCTGTTCCCAGGCTGTCAGTCTTAATGCTACATGCATTTGTGGCTCTCGTGTGAACCAAAGCCTGGCTGCGCTTTGGTGGGCCCCATCTTAATATAATGTTAGTTAGGGATGTCTCTCCCCACTGGTCAAGTTTATGGACCTAAATATGAATTTAAAAAGTTCATGGACCTAAATGACACACCTAGACAAGTTCAATGACCATTGATGCACTTTACTCATCAGTAAACATATTACAAGCGTAGTGTCTCGAAGACCACAAAAAGTTAATAGTGAACACAAAATGTGACTGTATCCTTTTAGAAGTGCAGCTCTAGAACAAATTATTGTTGATTTCAATTTCGCTCTGCAGTCCATGTCTCTATCTACCGAGTAAATTGTGTGCAATGTTATGAATGTTCTTAGCAATTCAGCTGAAACTTTTTATTCTGCTACGTAGAAACCACATCTTCATACTTTGTGGGTTGATGACGCATGTACATAATGTTCTCCTTATAGGTTCTTGTGGAGTACAGAAATAAAGATCCTGATCATGTTGAGTGGGCTAAAGCTCTTAAGGATCTATACATGCCTGGTTTGCGAGATTATGTCAAGAAACATTACCCTCTTGGTCCCGTCTGGGGTCCCGCTGGAGGCGCTTCGCAGCCAAAGGCTGCTGCTCCAACACCTAAAGCACCAGCAGTTAAGGCTCCCCCTCCACCAGCTCCTCCGTCAGCGCCTCTTTTCAGCACGGAGAAGTCTCCAAGATCTTTGCAGCCTAAAGAAGGGATGTCAGCTGTTTTCCAAGAGATTAGTTCAAAACCTGTGACTGCAGGTAGATGGAAATGCATGCTATTTCTAGCATTTGAGTATTTACTCTTTACTCGCAGGTTTGAATAACATGCATATTAAACCACATTATTGACTTGTTGTGTAGGGTTGCGAAAGGTTACTGATGACATGAAGACTAAGAACCGTGCTGATAGAAGTGGAGTTGTCAGCAACACTGCCACCGCTCCTGTTGCAGCACCTGAGAAGACTCCTCGTGCAGGGTCTTTCTCCTTCAAGTCTGGACCCCCGAAGCTGGAACTTCAGATGGGACGCAAGTGAGTTTACCTCTGGTTTGAGCAATTTGTCTGCTGGTACACCATGGGTTTGATGATTAGTAGCCTTTATTAACACCAGAGGCCTAACCCTGTTGAATATTTGGGTGACCGTACTTTTTCTTTTTCTTCCTCTGTAACGAGTTGTAATAAAATGTGCACGAATGGAACATGCCTTTAGGCCTACTAATGATCAGGAATCAGGAACATGTATAGGGAGCTAAATGTTAAGGATATTAGGATGAATCAATATGAAATAAGGATGACCAAATATAATCAAGGGCTGTGAAGGTAGAATAGACAAATAGCTCTCTAGTTCAGTGCTCTTTTCATGTCATACATTGTCAATTTGTGTGGCACATCCAGCCTATCCAACGTCATCTTGTTGTCATCTCAAGCAACCCTTCCTGATTGTGTTCGGTGATTTGACCCAACCATTGCTTGCATTTCCAACTTGCTCACTAGGCAACATATAACTGTGCACGCCTAATGTTCTAGAATGTTTATATCATCCGGAAATATTTAAATATATTGATGGTATAAAGGTGACAATGTGCTTTCAAACCCAGACAAAAATAGTATATCACTCCATTCCAACTTTTGTTACACTTGATATAATGACATGTTTCCACATGATGGCCCTCTTTTAATAAGTGTTTTATCCTGTTTTGACTTATGACAGATGGGTGGTTGAGAATCAGGTTGGTAATAAAATCCTTGCAATTGATGATTGTGATTCCAAACAATCTGTCTATGTGTATGGATGCAAGAATTCTGTACTTCAAGTAAATGGTAATATGCGTCTTATTCTCGGTGTACACTCTTTTCAATGTTTTGGACTCTGGCCCCAACAATTTTATACCTTTTACAGGCAAGGTTAACAATATCACTGTTGACAAATGCACTAAATTTGGAATTGTTTTCAAGGTTAGTGTAAAACTGTTCGGGGGCAAGAGGTCTGCAATCAATTTAGTGTATTGTTGTGGCAACAATAAATTTAGGTACCATGTATTTTCAGGATGTTGTAGCAGCTTTTGAGGTTGTCAATTGCAACGGGGTTGAAGTCCAATGTCAGGTATCTGATCGTCTATAATGTTTACATTTATTCGAGAAATGTAATGTTTACATTTATGTGTAATAAATGTATATATCTTGTTTAGGAGAAATGTTTTCTTGTTAATGCCCCTTTAGCTTTCTGTTGTTGAACACTTTTTTCATTATCTGCAATTTTTCTGCATTTTTATACACTGTTATCTTAATAACCAATCGTAACAACTTATCTTCCTCCTTTTCTTTTTCTTTTTAGTGTAACTGACATCCCTTACATAAGCTCTCTAGTTGAATGCAATTACCCATTTTTTACTAATATTGTTATCAAAGGACTGAACACTTTGTTTTCCACTCTCAGGGCACAGCACCAACAATATCAATTGATAACACATCTGGATGTCAGTTATACTTAAGCAAAGATTCACTAGGAGCTTCAATAACTTCTGCTAAATCTAGTGAAATCAACGTGATGGTTCCAAGTGTCACTGATGGTGATTGGGTAAGATCTGTTTCTTGCATGTGCCTTTTCTGATGTATAGGATTGTGTTACATTTTCTGTAGCTTTTAGACTCAGATGATAGAGATAGAAAATTGATACTATTGTGACTTTGTGAGTTCCCAACTGAATAGAAGCAGAGTAGTTCCCAACTATGTTCCTTACCACATCATGATTGAACTTTGAAAGTTTATTTTAGATGCAAGATTTAAGGTGCTAAGTAGATAGTAGAATATGTTTCTTTTTTCTTATGCGAGATTGGAGCATTTAACTCGGCAATGTTATTAACTTTTGGATTTTGTTTTACTAGCAAGTGTAGATTCTATTGTTCCTCGAGTTAGTATTGCTCCTAAGTTCGGCTCCCATGTACATTTTACAGGTGGAGCATGCTTTGCCTCAGCAGTACATTCACAATTTCAAGGACGGGCAGTTCATCACGTCACCAGTTTCACACTCCGGAGCATAACTCTGATGATAGCTGCTATTCGTTTTTTTTTCATTGTTTGAGGACGCCTTTGTCTCGTTTTAAGATGGCGGTATTTTGAGAGTTGTAGCAACTTTTTGGTCCCTGCTAGAGCACTCGACGTCGTCTGCCCATTTTGTTTCTGTTGTCCTTGCTTAGTGCGCAGTATCTATGTTTTGCTTACATGTGATGTCTTTTGGTTGTGTATGTGTGCCAAGCTAACAAACTGCTTGTGTCTGTCTCCAGCTAGCCAATCTTTTATGTTGTGAATCTCATTATATGGATGTGGATGATTCATTTGTTTGATTCATCTTTTCAACTGATTGCTGTTGAAACAATATGATTGTGGTAATCCTGATCCGCGCTCATGGAATTTTGAGACCCCGCAAATGCAATGTTTTTTTGCATCTAAAGCCTTTGTCGGGTTTGCTGATCAGTTTTTAACTAGGGGACATTAACCCGGGGGGGGGGGGGGGGGGGGGGGGGGGGTTCGCTGGAGCACTGATGTAAACAGCCACTGTGCAACACCTTTCCAACTCGTGACACCTGTCTAGTTGCATGAATCTTGGAGCGTTGCAGAGAACAAACCATCGCTGTTTTCCTCTGATCGGCTCCTCCTAGTCGGCTCGGCTTGTCCTTCCATCTCTCTCCGATAACAAACCATTTTGCTGATTGTTCTTTAATACTTCATCGGTTTCTAAATATTTGAATTTTTATTTATTTTTATTAGAAGACGTCAAATATTTGAAACAGATGGATTACTAACAAGGTGAGTTGCAACAGCCGTGTGCATATTGAACCGCGTCGTGTCAGAAGAACCTACGCGAATCTTGAAAGGTCATGTTCATTTCTGCTTTTAGTGGTTAGACCTTGCCGGAACACTTGGACAGGAGCAACGAAATTTCAATTTTCATTGCGTGACGGCACATTTAAAAAAAGACAGAAAAAGAAAAGAAGGAATACGAAAGGTTCCGGCGAAAAAAAAAGGCAAAAAGAAAAAATGTCATATGAACAACTGCAAAGCTGTGAACCAGAAACCAGCAATGATAGGGAGCACGGCGAAAGTGCGAGACGTTTCAGCAGCACTAGGATGAGAGCAAGCATTGCCTGTCCTCCTCGCCGTTGCCGTCCCTGGCGTGCACAGAACGGAAGGTCCCGGCGGTGCCGGAGTCACCTGCTGCACCAATGGAAGAGCTCTTTTAGAACTGGGTTTAACTTGAACCAACAAGTGGACAGCAGCATGTATAGTGAATTAGTGTAACAGTACGTCAGTACCTGTGGCTGCTGCCCCGGCGTTGGGCTTGCTAAAGCAGGACCCGGGCGCACGGATGTTGTCGGCGCTGTAGCCGGCGCTATTGCCGGTCCCAGCCCGGCGGTGCCGTTCTTTAGCAGCCCCGTCGGGTACGTTTCGGTGAGGCTGGTCTGGAACAGCCCGAAGTATTTCTCCGACCCCTTGCCGGGCTTGAGGTCCTCGTCGTACACGGCGAACAGGTACGTGTCCACCGACTTGCCGGGCACGCGCGGCGTGCCGGCCGTGGACCGGAGGTGCGACACGAGGCCCGACACGAACGCGCGCGCGTTCTCCACCGTGGCGCCGGCCTCGTCCGCGTCGCCCTTGTGCGGCCACCCGGTCTCGGCCACGACGATCTCCACGTCCTTGTAACCCTTGGCGTCCAGCGCCGCGCGCACGGCGTCCAGCATCGGGTCGAACATGTTGGTGTACGTGAGCCCGGACCCGGCGTCCGGCCGCCCGGCGTTGGGCTGGAACAGGCAGAAGGCCAGCGTCTCCGGCCGCGGGTCGCTGAGGTACGCGAAGTAGGGGTACGGGTTGATCAGGAACGGCGAGCCAGTCTTGCTCAGGAACGCCAGCAGCGGGTCGAGCGCGGAGGACAGCTCCGGCTTGAACGCGCCGGAGGACGGCGGGTCGGACTGCGCGAGCACGTCCATGGCGTTCACAGTGGAGACCTTGATGCTGGAGTTGGGCGGCAGCGCGTCGTAGAGGTTCTGCATGGCCGGTACGAGCTGCGAGGCGAGCGTGGCGTCACCGGCGAAGAAGACCTCGTTGCCGACGGAGACGGCCGTGATGGCCGGCCCTGACGGACCGGACGGGACGTGCGCAGCGACCCAGGCTGCGGCTGAGGAAGGCGAGGACGCGAGGTTGGGGATGTCGCCGTTGGTGGCGCCGAGGAGGAGGGAGATGCCCGTGCCGGCGAAAGCGGAGACCACGGCCGGGTCGGTCCCGTACAGGCGCACCTTGGAGATGGTCGTGGACTTGATGAGGCGAGCCGTGGCCGACGGCGGCGGCAGGTTGTCGGCCACGTCGCCGTAGTTGATGCCGATGAAGGACTGCGGCGCTGCAGGAACGAGTGACATGTCAGCGTCGCATGATGACATGAGTACATGACGACCCGTGAACGTATCATGCAATTTTGACGGTGGAGAAAGCTCCAGCGACTGCGAACACTGCTCTGCTGTACACCGGCTTTTATTCCTTCCACTATCGGACAACGAAGAGAACCGTTCCGAGGAGTCCAGAGAACCAGTCGCTTGATGAGGAGAAAGACGAACACGAACGTAAAGCACATGAAGAGATACAGCTAAAGAGCTCGAGCGTTTTGCTGAACCTGTTCTCCTTCGACCTGAATACTGTAATTCGAAGCAGCCAAAGTGCTTCAACAAGAACAGAGCTCAGGCGAACTGCGCCTGCACTCTCTAATTATAATAAGTACTGTACGAGCAGAGGGGAGTTGGAGAGGCGTACCTGCAAGAGGAAGGCAGACGAGGTGCAGGAACCCCAACCGAAGAAGCCGAAGCTGACTCCTTCCTGCCATCCTCGACTTCTCTACGCTCTCACTGTTCCGCTCTCACTGTCACTCCCACACCTCAGTTCACCTCTGATGACTCCCTCGGCTCAGCTCAGCTCTGCTGCTTCTTATCCTACCTGCGGCCTCCACTTCCCCTCCTTTTCCGTGCAGGCAGCAGCAGCAGCGTCCTCGTCCTCCCCAGGTCGTTGCTTAGCGAGGAGGAGAAACGAGGAAAGAAGCAGCGAACGCGGGCGCGGGCGCGGGCGCTGTCTCTTTTGGTTTTGGGAAGCAATAATAAGGAAAGGGCTTTCGCTAAAACTGGTGGGCAAAGGAAAAGCAGAGACCACCAAAGCGCTAATAAAGCCCCTCCGCGTCGGCGAAAGACAAGACAAAAGCCTCTTCCGCGATCGAAGCCGACGGCCGGTTTGAACTACTGCACCGGTGGGTAGGGTAGGTAGCAGACCGGCGCGGGCTAAGGAACTCCTGTGACGGGTGACGCGTGTGCTTGGCATTGGCAGGCAGCCTGGACTGACGACGGACATGCCTTTATTGAAAGCACTAGCTAGCTCAATCATCGTGTTCATTCATCCCTTTCGCTCAGGATTTTTGGGGTAAAAGTCGGCAGTGAGGGACACGTGGTTTGGTTCACGCGATCGTGCGTGCGAACTGGGAAGTTGGGACTACTGTTAGTAAAGGGTGGATCGGAGTGGAGTCGAGACGGGCGCCGTGGTCTTGCTTGCCGTGACGTGCCAGTGTTCTGCTTGGGTGGACTACGGAACGCGCTGGTCGAGCTGAACTCCTACCTAGCTACCAGTGCAGCCAGCAAGTGGAACGAGCAGCAAGTCGCCTACGGCATCGGCACTGGTCAATGAACAAACCATCGGCTTGCCGTTGCCGGTAGTCTAGTGGTGTGCACGCAAGTGAAGTGAGCGCTGATGGGCGTGCACGAACTTGGCGCATTTCTCTGTTCTTCTTTCACGGGCTCACGTCAGGCGACCGAGAGGAGGCTTGACACCTGGGAAACAGCTCGAATCCTTTTGCATTATTAGAAAGGGATTCCAATGCCCCAGCCCTAACGACGAAGCACAAACGTTGAAGCATCACTTTTCGCTTGAGTGTTTGATTTGGTGTAGTAGTTCACTCCATCGTATTTGTACGGCAGCATGCTTATTGTGTGCGTGCTTGCTTGAGGATACAAGTTGGAGTGACTGTGCGGCCTACAGCTAATCTAGAACGCCGGGTACAGAAGATGCATTGGATGCCCGCGACTGGGAGTAAACGGAGAGAGATAACCAAGGGAAGATGCACGACTGCAACCGCTATGATTAAAATATTGGCGAGGCATATTTAGATGTTCGTAGTTTAATGCATGCTGTATCCCTAATTAGTAGAGAGATCACATGTGGCTCACTCCAGTGTGGAAACATGTAAAAGAATGCTTAGATATGAGATGTTACTACTCCGCTTTATTATTTTACACCGTAGACAGTACAACCACCAAGGTGATACAGCATCCTATCTGATGGAAGCACACCAGGAAATCAGTGTGAAGCCACTACCTCAAGGTTTAGATCCTTGTAGAGCTCGACGAGGTGATTCAAATTAGTACAACAAATACTCGATCAAAAAATGGTGAATCCTCATTAAAACAGGTAGACTGGCGATTCTCATTAATGACTTTCTGACTCGTCTTCGTACCGAGTTTGAGCCTCTTCGTGCTCAGCTGCTTGCTCGTCACCCCTGTGTTTCTCTTATAGATGCTCTGACGAGTGTTCGTAATGAGGAGACTCGTCTTCAGGCTGTCGGGTTGCTGCGTGCTACTTCAGTATTGGCAGCCCGCTCTTCGACACTGGTGCATACTGTCTCTCCGTCGACGACTTCGGCTTCTTCATCTACGTCAGGGGGGCGTGGTGCTCGTCATTGTGATTACTGCGGTAAAGATGGTCATGAGGAGACGCTTGTTTCAAAAAGAGGAAGGCCCAGGCTCGTCGGTCTTCATAGGGTGCTGGTGGTGCTAGTACTGGAGGATCTCAGGTGAGTTCTGCTCCTACGGATGTCCAGATACTCATGCTTCTTCGTCGCCTTGCTACTTCTGCACCATCGGGAGCTGCTGGTTTTGTGACTCAATCTTCTGCGCCTTTGAGTACTGCTGCTGCTTCTTCGTCTTTCACTAAGGGACCACCCTCTACTTCTGCTCCAGGTAACTGTCCATGGATTCTTGACTCTGGTGCTTCGTTCCATATGACTCCTTATCATACTAGTTTGTCTTCCTTGAGTTCTTCGTACCGTCCTTCTATTGTTCATACTGCCGATAGTTCTCCTCTTTCGGTTATTGGACAGGGCACTCTTCTGTCTGACTCTTTTGTTGTTCCTGCTGTTTCTTTCGTTCCTAGACTTACAATGCAACTTATATCTGCTGGTAAACTCACTGATAATGATTGTCGAGTGATTCTTGATCATGATTGTTGCTATGTTCAGGATCATCGCACGGGTCACCTGCTTGGTACTGGCCCTCGTCGTCGTGACTCATAGCGTCTTTGGGAGCTTGACTGGCTTCGTCTTCCTTCCGCTGCGCATGCCAGTTCAGTCGGCTCCACTCTTGCTGCTTCGTCCACTTCGATGTTTGCTCAGTGGCACCACCGTTTGGGTCATCTTTGTGGCTCTCGCCTCTCCATTCTAGTTCGTCGAGGTGTTTTAGGATCGGTTTCTAGTTCTGAGTCTTTAGATCACTGTCAGGGTTGTCAGCTAGGGAAGCAGATTCAACTTCCTTATCCTTCTAGTGAGTCAGTGTCTAAGCGTCCTTTTGATCTTGTTCATTCTGATGTATGGGGTCCTGCTCCTTTTGCTTCGAAAGGAGGACATCGATATTATATCATTTTTATAGATGATTTTTCTCGTCACACATGGATCTACTTTATGAAGCATCGCAGTGAGACGTTATCTATCTATAAATCATTCTCGACTATGGTCCGTACTCAGTTTGACACCTCTATTCGTATTTTTTGAGCTGACTCTGCTGGTGAGTATCTATCTGATGCTCTTCGCCATTTTCTTTCTGAGCAAGAAACACTTGCACAATTCTCTTGTACAGGTGCTCATGCTCAGAATGGCGTTGCAGAGCGCAAGTATCGACATATCCTTGAGACAGCTCGCACTCTTCTGATTGCCTCTTCTGTTCCACCTCATTTTTGGGCTGAGGCTGTTTCTACTACCACTTTCTTAATCAACATTCAGCCATTATCTACCCTTAAAGGTGGAATTCCCTTTGAGCGCCTTACAGGAAAGATGCCTGATTATACGAGTCTTCATCTCTTTGGCTATGTGTGCTACGTGTTGCTTGCACCACGTGAGCACACTAAGTTGACTGCTTAGTCTGTTGAGTGTGTTTTCTTAGGCTACAGCTCGGAGCATAAGGGATATCGTTGTTGGGATCCGGTTGGTCGACGGATGAGAATTTCACGGGATGTTGTTTTTGATGAGACACGTCCTTTCTATCCCCGACCATCTTCTGATACTTCTTCTGTATCGGTGATTGATCCTATTTCGTTCCTTTTCCTTCCTGATGCTCCAGTTGTGAGTGTTTCTCCCTCACACTTAGTACCTCCATCTATGACCTCCTCTTCTTCAGAACCTTCTTTGATGGTTCCTGATTATGCTTTGAAGGCTCCGGTGACGCAAGTCTATACTCGACGAGTTGTGCCTCCTACATATGTGCCATCTTCTTCTGATGAGTCGTCTGCTCCAGTTGAGTCATCTGATGTCTCAGCTTCTCCAGCTCAGTCCGACTCTCCGGATACGCCTTCTTCTTTTGAGGAATCATCTCCTTCTGATGATTCTTCTCCTGAGCAGCCCCTTGAACGAGGTCATCGTTCTCGCCAGCCTCCTGATCGGTACTCTCCTTCTAGTTTTGCTGCTACTGCTCTTCCTGAGCCGACTACGTATCGTGATGTTGTTCCTCATCAGGAATGGCAGCATGCGATGGCTGAGGAGATTGCTGCTCTCGAGTGCACTTACACGTGGGAACTTGTGCCCTGTCCCCCACGTGTTCGACCCATCACTTGTAAGTGGGTTTATAAGGTTAAGACCCGCTCGGATGGTTCACTTGAGCGATATAAGGCTCGATTAGTTGCCCGTGGCTTCCAGCAGGAACATGGTCGTGTATATTATGAGACCTTTGCTCCTGTCACTCACATGACCACAATTCGTACTCTGCTTGCTGTGGCCTCTGTTCGTGATTGATCCATCTCTCAACTTGATGTAAAGAATGGTTTTCTCAATGGAGAGCTGCGTGAGGAGGTTTATATGCAGCCACCACCTAGGTATTCTGTTCCTGAGGGTATGGTTTGTCGCCTTCGGCGTTCTCTTTATGGCCTTAAGCAGGCTCCTCATGCTTGGTTTCAGCGCTTTGCGTCTGTGATCACTGCTGCTAGTTTCTCTGCCAGTGCTCATGATCCAGCGTTTTTTGTGCATACTTCGTCACGTGGCCGCACTATTCTTCTTCTCTATGTTGATGATATGATCATCACCGGAGATGATTCTGAGTACATAGCCTTTGTGAAGGCCCGTCTCAGTGAGCAGTTTCTTATGTCCGATCTTGGTCCTCTTCGTTATTTTCTTGGGATTGAGGTTTCTTCCTCTTCTGATGGAATTTATCTGTCTCAAGAAAAGTACATTCAGGATCTTCTTGATCGGGCTTCTCTTACTGATCACCGGACTGTTGAGACTCCCATGGAACTCAATGTCCATCTTCGGGCCACTGATGGTGAGCCTCTTGCTGATCCTACTCGTTACCGTCATATTGTAGGGAGTCTCGTGTACCTTGGTGTCACTCGTCCTGATATCTCGTACTCTGTTCACATTCTGAGCCAGTTTGTCTCTGCTCCTACCCAGGTTCACTACAGTCACTTGCTCCGTGTCTTGCGTTACCTTCGTGGGACTATCTCTAGACGTCTGTTCTTCTCACGCTCTAGCTCTCTACAGCTCAAAGCATATTCTGATGCTACTTGTGCTAGTGATCCCTCTGACCGTCGATCTCTTTCTGCCTATTGTGTTTTTCTTGGTGGTTCCCTCATTGCTTGGAAGACTAAGAAACAGGTAGCAGTTTCTCGTTCGAGTGCAGAGGCTGAGTTGCGTGCTATGGCTCTTGTGAGTGCAAAGGTGACTTGGTTACGATGGTTGCTTGAGGACTTTGGTGTTTCTG
This sequence comes from Tuctoria greenei, assembly GCA_036927565.1. NCBI lineage: Eukaryota > Viridiplantae > Streptophyta > Magnoliopsida > Poales > Poaceae > Tuctoria > Tuctoria greenei. The sequence goes on from JAYESD010000006.1 coordinate 17,155,662, forward strand.
TTGGTATGCCGACTCCCCTTTTATCTGATAGTATAAGTGCTATCAACATTGCTCGTGATCCGGTCAAGCATGAGCTCACCAAGCATAATGGTGTTGATGCTTCTTATACACGAGCGCTAGTACAGGATGATGTTGTTGATCTTCAGTATGTGCCTTCAGAGCTTCAGCTAGCTGATTTCTTTACGAAGGCACATACCAGAGCTCAGTATTATTTTTATCTCTCCAAACTCAGTGTTCGTGACACACCTTAGAGTTTGAGGGGGGGGGGGGTGTTAGAGGTGTAGGGGTGTATTTTATATTTTCCCTTTTGCATAAGGGCTTTTATGTTTATTGACCATCCCTGTACATCTATTTATAGAGGCCCCCGACCTCCTGATTAATACAAGCCCTATTCATAACAAAATCATCATAATCATGTGGAAGAAAAATCATAGGTATTAGTAGTACAGAACACAGATCCAGAGGCATGCACATTTCCACGATTGGATGATTCACATTACCAGCTTTTCAATCACCAGAGCCGTTAGCCTTTGAATTTGATATTCCTCATGCTCAGCAAGGAACTTAGCTTTGACAGCAGCTGCTGAAATAGAAGTGGCTGCCGCTCGTTTCAGCCTTGTAATGGAATCATTTTTGTTGGAGGTTGCTACAGAGCCCTTCTCTTCATTGGCAACCAAGCTTTCAGTGTTGTTAGGTTCTGCAAGATAGATTCCAGAGATAAACAGAAATTAACTGATGAAGAATAACACGTTGACAACAGAACCACATTCTTAATTCTGAGCCTGTTCATGGCGTTTGTACCCCATTTGATCCATTAACACTGTAATTCCATATCACTAAAGCCCATACCAGGCTCTATCTTCTCAGTATGCATTTACCATATATGTTTCCAATAATTGAGAGGATACAGATAGAACAGAGGACACGGATGTTGGGAAAATGATGGAGAAGAGGACAAGCACAAACTTATAGTAAATCCACTAATCACCAATCTCATGAAGAAAAAGTGTTACAAAGTAATACAGGGGTTTAAAATGTGACTGCACAAACCCCCAAACACACTTTTTCTTACTGGAGGGACTAAATCAGGGGCAGAACTATATGCCTGCATCGGGATCAGCTGACCCAATAAATTTGGTAAAATCAAAGTAAACCAGTGCTAGCAGTTAATGACTCCATCGTCTAAAGGGGCTGATCCCGATGCACAGCTCATCTGGCTTCACCCATGGACTAAATGACCGGAACACTATGTCTAGGCACACTACCAACAGAAGATGTACTTCTGTTTAAAATAAAAAATGGGGTTACTCATTAGATGCCTGTACTTTGTGTCCATCAGGCACATATTCCTAGAGTGCTATCGTTGCAAGTACATTTCAGATCTAAGGTTCTAGAATTATCTACCACTTTTCAGGCAAAGCTCAATGTGGTAGCATGATAGCAAATTATGATGGATATATTGTGATATAAAGGATCTTAGCTCGTAAAATCAGCAAACAGTTAACTTGAAGCCAACCATATGTGTGCAACTAGTGCAGGCAAAAAGTCACCAGGGGTTCATCTAGGCAAGTTAATAAACAATTTAAATGATTCAGGATGAAAATATATGTGTATCCTTCGCTAGCCTAAAACAAATAGCTTAGATAAAAGCAATTAGATGAAGCACCTTCATTTTTTCCATTTTCAAATGTCTGACTTTGTTTTTGTTCCTGTATGTAGCTGGGGTAGAAGTTGCATCTTCAGGCTTATCGAGCTCACTGTTGCCTTTCAAAGGTGCCTCCACCTCAGCACTTGGTTCGTCCATCCCAAGTTTAATATTACTTGCAACCACATTACTGCCTGCAACATCTTCAGAAGCTAATTAACGACGTTCATTCACATTATTTTGTGGAGCAACTGAATCTTTAGTGGAACTTATTGAACCTTTTGTATCATTGGATGTGCTCTTATCCAGACGAGAAGATGGATCAGGATCACCTGACTCATTGGCATTATTGGTTTCGGCATGCACTACGGGGCAATCATCAGATGGCATGTTCTTATTTTCTGATTCTTGGTGGTCATCTGGTGGGATGGTTGAATTATTTTGCCTACCCACAGATAAAGCACTATCTTCTTCTGGGTGGTGTTTTTCTTATTAGTATCAGTTGAAGTTGAATCCTATCCTCATCTTTTGTTTGATCACCATCGGTATTTTTATTACTGCAAATTTCATCCATGCCGTCAGAAAAATCTTACTGAAGCACTTTCTTTCTAACATATGCACACACATTCCTTACCTTACAATGTCACAAGTATCTTTCAGATCATTTGGTGGATCCTCAAGAATAAAACAATGCCTGCTTGCTAATTGGAGTGAAGGAGACACCTCAAAGATAGCTTTTAGGGAGCTACGGCACAAAGTAATAGCATTGTCATCTTCCACAAGACCAGCTAAAAATGCTGCCTGCAGATATATAGTTTATGACTAGAAGTAGTGCAGGTGTATCAATAGGTAGACATAAAACAGATTATGGTACTTACCAGTGCCATAACAGGATTTCCTATGTCAGCAAAGGAACCTTCATGCTCTGGAGACTGACCAATAGCGTCAAATGCAGATTTCAGGATATTGATAGCAACATTTGACAAGTTTTCGCCAGAAGTATCAACATTAGAAGAAGGGTGTGCATCAGAAGATTGTTTTGGCTCTTCAGTGTTTGGACATGCAACTGAATCTTTGCCACCTGAATTTTGAGTATCCTTATTTTCTTCAGCATTTGTGCCCACTTGTTCTTCTTCACATTTGCCCTCTCTTGTCTCTGACGGCTTCTCGTTCGCGTTTTCTTTTCCTTCTGCTATATCATCAACTTCCATTTCCTCAGGTGTTTGAGCAGTGCATTTTCCAGTCCATGCTTGCTCTGTGCTTCCTGGAATATTTTGGTGGATATCCTCAATTTGCATTTGAAGAAAGTGTAACATGCACTGTGCTTTTGTTTTAGTAGCGACATGTTGGCAATCTCAGCCCATTTTCCACCAAAAATTTCTAAACCTTCTAATAGAAGCAATGTCTCTTCATCAGTCCAACTAGTACCAGTAGCACCCCCAGAAACTTCTGCAGAATCCATAAGGATGAAATCAGTCTTGGACATGCCTGCATCAAACTTCCCTTCATTATAACAATCACAACACAGGTCGAAATCTGCCTGCAGAAGTACAAAACAGAAATCAAAACTGCCAATCTTTGGATATAACTCTTTCTATTTCTTTTTGAGAAGTCAGAAAAAAAAATGAAAGCAACAGCAGAAACAAAAGATTTAACTTCAGAAAGACAGAGACAAGCAGTAAAGGCCATAGAGAAAAACTTGGCCAGATTCGGTAGCAAGCATCTGATGATTATAAATCTTTACTATCCATAAGATGGGATTTTCCATATCAAATACTAATAATTACTGCTTGTGCAATATAGATTGCTGCCAATCAATTTGGACATAAAGGGAGTAAAACACCTACAAAATAATATAGAATAATTATAATCTACATCCTATAAATACAGCATGTACCTCTCAGTACCTTACTTTTATGTATACAACCTGCTTAGCAAAGTTACTTTACGTACACGGAAATACACAGATGCTAAACACAATGTGATAAAACATAGAACAAAATTTTGGAAAAAGCAGCATTAAAACGGAAAACACCTAACCTGTGTTCTCCAATGGTACCGCTTCCGGGAGCAATCAACAAAGCACGAGTTGCAGTGGTACTCAACAGAAGGCTCGGCAGCAGTAACCACACCTTCCACTAGTGCAGGATCAGGAAACAAACTAGGCAGAGGGGCTGGGGCTTCCATATCTTCTTTCTTGGGTAAAGGTATCATATACGATTGAACTGGTTCAAATTTGAACAACTTCTCAATCAGAGAAATTTTCTCATCAACATGTGAATTTTGCTGACTCTCCTCTAGCTTAATGTCCTCTTGTCCAGCTAATGGAAAAGGGTGGAAATTTATCAAGCCCCAGTGATCCAAGAATTCCAAAACTTCGTGCCGGGCATCAACCTCTCCAGTTGCCAACTGAGCCAAGTCTTTGGACTCCAGATGCAACTGAGGATTGACATGAAATTTCATCATGATGGAATTTCTAATCCTCAAATACACCTCAGGAGTCCGCTTCTCAGATTTACCATTAAAAAAAGAAGGCAAGGTTTGCGTATGAGTGGATTTCTTTCCATGAAAACCATCCTGTGGAAGAAAGGGTTATTTTTGTATCTTTTTTGAAACAATTTACCTCAAGAAATGAGTAGAGAAGACGCATGACACATAAAGGATCATCATGAGTGATCAGCTGAAGCTGGGAACTTAAAACTCAGCATGAAACAGTGGAATGCAATGCCTGCTATGTAGTAGTATTTGAAACATTAAACTGTATAGAAAATGATTTAATATACCCTAAGTAGGAAATAACCATAATTCACAGTAAAAGATGAAGTTATTGAAATATTAATCAATGGAAATGGCTGCTAATATACCTTGAGTAAGAACTAAGAAGCCATGCATTAGAAAAACTTAAAGGAGTTCACAATGATTAACCACAGTGCAACGTAGCTATTGGCTAACTGCAATTATACAAGAGATAGGTAGCTTATTTCACTATCATATTTACTACGGGTTAAGCAAGCTACTATATTTTTTCTTTTACAATATCTAATAAGTTATTTTATTTCGATCATCAACAAAATGGTAAATATGCAATAACCCACTCTGAGTAGATTTGACCAAACACCAAAGAACCATTATTAAATGATTTGACACGAAATGGCAGGAAGTTTGCATCACTTACTACATTTGAATGACTCAGACTCTGGACTTTACTCAGACAAGAACCCTCCAAGATATAAATGACTTTAGCAAGATGGAATCACAAGAGTCAAATTTAGAATTATATAACAGCATATTGAGTTTTAGACTGTACATATAGATACAGATATGACGGCAACTGAGCTTGCTTAAATGCAACTTGAGAAGAAAACGAGCCATAATCCAATTACATAGTGAAGCAAAATGATAGTACACTGCCTCCTCAGCAACAGGACACCAAAAGTAGAGTATATTACTTAATAGTTGTTATAAATTCAAAGCTCAGGCAGTTCAATATTTAAATTAACAGCATGCCCCAAATAAAGCTAATTTATCAAATATTGCTGTAATTAACTCATTTTAAAGCAGAGCACACACACAAAATTTAGTTATTTCCGATAAAAAAACGTTTGAGTTGCACTACCCGAAGGCCGAAGTTGATGGGTGGTTCCAGTGAACTAATCTACCGAACGACTCCACACAACCATCCTGCCCAGACGCGAGCTGGCTGTGAAGTGCGGACATCTCTCAATCACCATCCCAATAGAGAGAACACATCAGTATTAGCGGCACAGATGACTCACCAGCGAAGGTAGGGACCACGTGGACGCCCGCGCCGCGGGATCGGACGGCTTCGAACACCTCGTACACCAGCGTAAGCTCCTCTGCCGGCGTCTCCCCCCCTTCGGGACGGATCGCGTCGCCCTCGACCTTCCCGCCACCCGCCCCCTCCCCAGCCACGTCCGCCGATGCCAACGCGGGCCCCGATTCCGGCCGCGTGCTCGCGAGCTTGTGCGGCGACTGGCGCGCCGCACGGGTGAGGGGGCCACTGTGCACCAGGTGCGGGGGCACGTGGAAGGCCGCGTTCCGCTCCTTGGCCTGCCGCTTCGACGGAGTGAACGAGGTCCTGGCCGAATTGCGCTTGCCGCCGCCGCCGCGGCGGCGGGGGGGCCTCGGCCGGCGCGTCGCCGTGCGCTGCCGAGGTGGGCTTGGTGTAACACCATAATTTTCAAATACAAGGAAACTTGAATTTAAATTAATTTAATCATTAAAATTTACACAAGGAAAAAGATTAAATTGATATAAGGAGTGAAATTGTGTGTTTATTTCTTGTGTTTGAATGCATGTGTGTGTGCTTTGAATTAAAATTTAATTTATAAAACTTGCTCATATTTGGTTTTAATTGGAAATCCAAATTTGAATTGAAGAAGAAAATATCAAAAATCAAAAGGAAATAAAAATACCAATCTGGCCCATTTCTTACTTCCCTCTTTCCTTCCCACGGCCCACAACCCTTGCAGCAGCCCACCGCACCACTCCCTCCAGCCCAGGGCGCAAACCTCCCTCTCTCCCTGGTCTCTGTTGGACCAACCGGCCGGCCCACCCGTGCTCCACCTTTTTTCCCTTTGTCTCTTTCGGTCGGCCACTGACTAGTGGGACCCCGCTGTCGGCTTTCTTTCTCCCCTTTTCTTCCCCTGTGCCCAGCCGCGCGCGCGCCGAGTCACGCCGAATGTGTGAGTGCGAACGCCAGGCACGGATTCCAACGCCTGTCGAATTCGGAGCCCCCTCAACTTGCGCCGCACGCCGCCATTTCTTTGGTGAACACCGTCGCCGGGCACGATTCCTTCGCTCCATGTCACAATATTCCTTCCTAGCGTGTCGCCCTGCTTCTCTGGAACTTGTGCGAGCCTCTTCGTCTTCCCCGTGGGCGAATCGACGTCGAAAACCTCCGCATCAGCGAGATCTGGTAGGGCTGTCAACGAGCCGAGCTCGAGTGAGCTTGCCCTCGAAGGCTCGAGCTCGTTAAGAATTCGAGCCAAGCCTGAAATTCGGTCGATCCTGCAGTCCAGCTTGAGCTCATCTCGATAAGGCTCGTTTAAATAGTTAGGGTCGGTTGAAGCTCGTAAAAGCTCGAGTTCGAGCTCGGTAAGTTCGTTTAAACAATAAAAATGAATAACATTCAAGAGAAAAATATTAACAAATAATATTTGTAAAACATAATTTACCTAAACGAGCTTTATTGAGCTCAACGAGCTCGAGCTCGTTAGGCTCGCGAGCTCGAGATGAAGCTCGAGTTCGGCTCTTTTATTTATCGAGTCGAGCTTGAATCGAGCTTTTAATGAGCCGAACTCGAGTAGCTCACGAGCCTCAACCTTCATTGACAGCCCTAAGATCTGGTGAGGTCCTCCGCCCTTTGCGTTGTTCTGTTCTACGCACTCGATATTTCCGCTCGCTAACCTCTCCGTTGTGTTCACCTGACTCTAGAACATGTCTCGGACGCGAAGGACGCAAGTAAAACCCGACCCCAACGGCACCCCGACGAAGACCGACGAGGTATGGCCGCCATTGACCATCGCCCTTCCGTTCCCATCCAATCCACTCTGCATTGACCCTTGGAACATGTTCAGCACGCCACAGTGAGACTCCCCGACAAGCTAGACTTGAAGATCAGCGACCGAGACGCCTTCCCGACAGTGACCGACGCTGCTCCTCTCCCTCTACCGTCGCAAGCTCTCTGCGCGCCTCCACGGACCTAAATACAACCCTAGGTAAGATCCTCTCGTCCTCCTCCGTCGATTCATGCTCTTAGGTGCACGATTTAGCTAGGGTTGCCGTCGTTTCGTGTGTGCCAGTGAGCTCGGGTCGACGCCAATGGTGGTGCCACCGTCGCGCGGTCTTGGGGACAAAAGAGCTCAAGGCTTCTTTCATTCCTGGCTGCTAGATCTTGCGCCTACGGTCGTTGTTAGAAGCATAGGTACCCCTTTGATGCATTAGATCTGGGCCCTTGATTTTAAACCGAATGGTCTAGGTTGGAACGCATACCTGTTGGCCCTTTTTTAAATCTGAGCTGCCCATCTAGCAGTTGACGACCCACTTTTGGAGCACCAGTGTACCCGTTCAAGATCTAATCTCGCATGTTCATTTTGAATCCAATGGTTCATATTAGATCTGCACCCAACCATTAGTAGTTTAACACATAACCCCTGGTAATTTTAAATAAATAGCAAATGGGCCCCTGGCTTTGCTGAAGCTCCCCTAGTGTTGTGTTTTTGCATACAAACCCCTGTAGATAATATATTTTGACAATTTAAAACATGGTTGTGCACTATTTTTACATGTAAACCCCTGCACAATGCTGTTTTTACAAAAATAACTTTGTACCATGCTGATTTCACATATAAGCCCCTAATAAATGATGTTTTTGCATAAAACTTGTGCATAGATATTTTTTAACACTTATTAATAATTACATTACATAATTGAATGTATTCTTACATGTATAAAAGAATCTAGCATAGGAATAACTAATTAAAATGCATGCGATGACGTAAATGCATAGGTTCTCGTTAAAATTAATGAAAATGCCCTTTAGCATGTTAAACCTACACATTTAACCCTAGTAAATGTTATAAATGTTTATTCATGAATATTAACTCTATAAACACCTAATAAAATATGTTGTGCATAAAACACACTCTTAATTATTTATTCATGCATATTAATATTAAAAATGTGTAACAAAATGTATTATCACAAGTGATAAATGATTTGTGATCTAGAAAGATATTTGAGAATATATTCTTGCTTTGTAAATGATTTATAATCTATACTTAATCTATTATTGCATGCATGATAACATATAGTGTAGGTTCTTGTTAAAGTTAAGGGATTGCGTCGGTACCCTGTGTACCGTATACCCCTTGGGACTATAAAAAGATCAAAAGAACTTCACCTATCTGAGTTGAAGACCTATGAAGGCCCCACGTGTCATACGGGACCGGACCTGCCTCCCATCTATGGTTAGTCCTGGTGCTGCCACGTGTATACAGCAACCGGACCTACGTCCCACACATGGGATAGCTCCGGGCTAAACACCTGTGCAGCACCCCCGGACCTAACCCCTGACAGAGGAAGCTCCGGTACCGACATGTGTGCATCTACACTGGACCTACCCGTCCCAGACGGATAGCTTCGATGCTGCCATGTGTCCAACCGCCGGACCTTCAGCCTCAACAATCAGACTGGTGGACTCCCAACGGCTCGGACCTTCAAGGGGCAATCAAATACTTCAAGACCCGATTAAGTGTCATTAATACCATATTAATGACACACGATCAGAAGGCCCTTAATGCTAGTAACGGCACTGTCAAAGCCCGTTACCACGCTATCGGTACCCTGCATACCGTATACCTATTGGGACTACAAAAAGACCAAAGAAACTTCACCTGTTTGAGTTGAAGACCTCCGAAGGCCTCCCTTTTATACGGGACCGGACCTGCCTCCCTTCTTTGGTTAGTCCCTGTGCTGCCACATGTATCCTACAACCGAAGCTACATCCCACACATGGGAAAGCTCCGGGTCAAATACCTGTGCGGCACCTCCGGACCTAACCCCCGACAGAGGGAAGCTCCGGTCCTGATACGTGTACAACAGCTCCGGACCTACCCGCCCCATACGGTAAACTCCGAAGCTGCCACATGTCCAACCATCGGACCTTCAACTTCAACAAGCCGACTGGAGGACCCCCAACGGTTCGGACCTTCAAGGAGCAATCAAAGACTCCAAGACCTGATTAAGTGTCATTAATACCATATTAATGACACACAATCAGTAGGCCATTAATACTAGTAACGGCACTATCAAGACCCGTTACCACGCTATTAAGGGTAATTAACCTCATTAATTGTGTATTAAACATTAGTAACCGCTGGGGCCACATGTCGGGCTAGGCTAACTATGTAACAACCAGTCCTTGAACTATAAAAGGATTGGTCGACAATACATAGAGGGGACTCTCTGACACTCATAGAGGCTGGAACTCTCTCACACTTGGACACTCTTAGACGCTCAATACAACAGCTACACACCCCGTGGAGTAGGGTATTACGCTCAGGCGGCCCGAACCACGTAAATCATTATGTCCATTTGCCATATTATTTGAAATCTCTGTGCACCCAATATCGAACTATAAACTCCGCGAGCTACCAACGGTAGTATCGGGAGAATTGTCGGATAAACATTCCGACAGTTGGCGCGCCAGGAAGGGGGAGTGCCCGAGATTTCAAGAATGGTGAACTCAACTGCTGGATTGTCCAACGGCAACCCCGCTGCGCAACCTGCTGGAGGCAATCCCTCCAACATGCAACAACCAGCGGGTGCTGCGGCTCCAGCAGGAGTCATGCCTCCGCCGCCACCATCTGCACCAGCAAATCAAGCTGTACAACGGGACGAAGCATCTGCGTCAGTCACAGCGTCGGCGAATAACAACAATCTTGAACACGTGCTCCATACAACACGTGCTCTCCTCCAACGCCCACCACCTCCGGGTGCATCCCAGGGTGCAATGGAGCAGTGGAGGGATGATGTGGAACATTTGGTTGCAGCAGCAGCCGATCACATCAGCAACCAAGGTCCTCCCCCCTCGGGGCGGGCCCCATCGCAGCATCAAACTTTGTCGGGCAGACTTGGTCTGCACGCTTCCCAAAATAGGAGGCATGCTGCGTCTCAACAAGCGACGTCACCGCCTGCCGGGGCACAATGCACCCATACAGTAACCAGGCTTTCAACTCATGACCTCCGGTCGGAGCTTGATCGCCGTTACCGTCAGCAGGACGACCGCATCCATATTGAGCGTGCTCGCAAGAAGCTCGATACAGTCCTGCTCCTGAGGGAGTAGGAGGAGGCTGTTTTGCCCTGGCCATGCACCTACGCATGGTCAGATGGCTACAAAAGTTTCGGCCTCACCTGCCGGAGAAATTTGACGGGATTGTCAACCCCGCTGAGTTTCTCCAGATTTACTCGACTGCAATCCTCGCGGCCGGAGGTAACGAGGCCATATGGCCAACTACTTCCTAGTGGCTTTAACTGGGACCGCCAGGTCCTGGTTCATCAGCCTTCCGCCCAACTCTATCAACAGTTGGTCAGAACTGTGCCAACTGTTCACCGCCAATTTCGGGAGTTCATACACCCGACCAGGCACCGAACTGGACCTTTTTGCTATCACACAGAAGGGGGGAGAATCCCTACGTTCCTTCATCCAGAGGTTCTCCCAGGTACAAAACACTATTCCTTCAATCTCTAGCGCCTTTGTTATTGTGGCATTTAGACAGGGTGTACGAGATAAGAAGATGCTGGAGAAGCTGGCGATCAAGGAGACCACCAGTGTCACGGAGCTCTTCAGCTTGGCAGACAAGTGTGCCAATGCTGCGGAGGGCCGTGAAATGCACTCCAAACCACCTCCGGAGGATAATAAAAAATCCTCCAAGGGTGAAGCCACTACCTCTGGGAGTGGTAAAAAGAAGAAGAAGTCCAACAGCAAGAAAAAGCCGTCGGTCAGCACACCTACTGCTGCAGCTGCAACAGCTCCTGGCCACGCCCCGAGAAACGACCTCGGCCATCATCAGAAGATGGCGTCAACTCCAATATGTGGTGTCCTATTCATAAGTCAAACATCCACAATTTGGAAGACTGCCGAGAGGTCCAGAACCTTGCCGAGCGCTACAACAAGCGCCGGGAAAAAGTTCCTTTCCGACAAAGGGAAGGAAAACAGAAAGTCGATGAAGCTCTGGCTGAAGAGGAGTTAGGATTTCAGGACCCTAAAAAAGTCTTAAAGGCTGTTTACACCTCTGTTGACGAAGACTCCGACGCCTCCGACAATGAACATCGGAAAACCATGAACACCATCTTTGGTGGTTCGTGGGACATCACCTCCCGCCATGTCCTCAAGACCATGTGGCGGGACATGGCTTCGGTGGCTCCCACCTTCAGGGTGGAGCCGCACTGGAAGTGGATGGATACTGCCATCACTTTCGATGAATCAGACTGCCCTCAAAATATGATCAGAGCTGGCCAACTCCCATTGATGGTATCTCCGACCATCAATAATATTCAACTTCACCATGTGATGGTGGACGGAGGTTCGGGGATAAACCTCATAAGATTCGAAGCTTTCGTCAAGCTTCAGCTCCGACCTTCGGACCTTCGCCCCTCCCGATCTTTCTCTGGAGTAGGTCCAGGGGCCATAACCCCACTTGGTGCCATTACTCTTCCCGTGACCTTCGGGACTCGAGAGAACTATCGCACTGAGATGTTGGTCTTTGACGTTGCTCAAATCAACTTACCCTTTAACGCCATTCTGGGCAGGCCAACCTTGTACAAGTTCATGGCTACTACTCATTACGGCTACTTGGTGTTGAAGATGCCAACACCAGCTGGTGTTCTACGGATCTGTGGAGACCACACTGCCGGAGTGACTGCACTGGAAGAACTTCAAGCGCTTGCTACAACGTAGGAGGAAGAGTCCAGGCAGGAGCAAGCTCCGAAACCCCCGAGCATTCGTCAACGAGACTCAACCTCTGCACCTCGCGTGCAACCAAGCGGCGACACCGACATTCCTGTCAAAGTCGTCCAAATCGGTTCCGATGCCGCTTAGACCACCTGCATATCAGGAGGTCTGAATGACAAATAGGAACTCGCGCTCATCACTTTCCTCTAGGCTAACGTCGACATGTTTGTCTAGCAACCATCACAAATGCCTGGGATCCCTAGGGAAGTGATCGAGCATAATATGAATATCTATCGCGACGCTCGACCTGTACACCAGAAGCCTCGGAAGCAATCAGTAGAGCGACAAAACTTCATACGACAAGAAGTGAAGAAGTTTCTCGAAGCTAGATTCATCCGAGAAGTCTTCCACCCAAAATGGCTGGCAAACCCAGTCGTTGTACCCAAGGCCGGAGGGAAGCTTCGGATGTGTATCGACTACATAACACTAAATAAGGCATGTCCAAAAGATCTATTCCCACTACCTAGAATAGATCAGATAGTGGATTCCACCTCCGGGTGTGAATTACTGTGTTTCCTAGATGCATATTCTGGGTACCATCAAATTAGAATGTCTAGGGAAGATGAAGAGCATACTTCTTTCATCACAGTAGATGGATTGTATTGTTATACTGTCATGCCATTTGGTCTCAAGAATGCATCTTCAACATTTGTACGTGCTATGTACAAAACCTTTGGAGAGCTCATCAGAGACGTAGTGGAATTGTATGTCGATGACATCATCGTCAAGATTAAGGACAAGGAGTCACTTCTTGACACCTTGCAAGCTGTCTTCGACAAGCTACGAGTCACTCGCACGAAGCTGAACCCAGACAAATGTGTCTTCAGGGTTAGCTCCGGAAAGCTTCTTGGTTTCTTGGTAAACCACTGAGGCATAGAGGCGAATCCGGCGAAGATTAAAGCCATTGAAGATATGCGGCCACCAGCCCGTATCAAGGACGTCCAGAAGCTGACTGGATGTCTAGCTGCCCTCAGCCGGTTCATCTCAAGACTGGCGGAACGGGCACTACTCTTCTTCAAGCTATTGAGGAAGTCCGGACCATTCCAATGGTCTGAAGAAGTAGAAAAGGCTTTTTAGGAGCTGAAGCAGCTCCTCACCACTTTACCAACCTTGGTAGCTCCGAACCCTGGTGAGCCTTTACCGCTTTACATTTCGGCAACTGACGAAGTTGTCAGCATGGTCCTGGTTGTGGAGAGATCAGAACCATTACAAGCTCAGGAATCCAGACCCCTCCGGGAGAGTCAGGAGGTTCCTAAAGGCGAGTCTGGGTCCCAGCCCCCAGACTTGAGTCAACAAGGGGTTACTCTTGTTGAGCAAGAAGAGCCGGACCCCCCTGGGAGGATCCAGGTCACTCCTGAAGAAGCTCCGGGTTCCTCCAACAAGGACCCGACGAACCCCGAAGAAGGTTCGGAACCCTCCGGGAGGGTTCAGGTCGATGATGAGGAAGCTCCGGGCCCCTCCGGGAGGGTCCGGACAGTCCAGCGCCCAGTGTACTTCATCAGTGAAGTACTCGACGACGCCAAAAATCGGTACCTGGAAGTACATAAACTGCTATACGCAGTTCTTATTGCTTCCCAGAAACTCCAACACTATTTCCAAGCTCACAAGATCTCGGTGGTGACTTCATATCCACTGCGAGCGATTTTGCATAATCCCAACTCCACTGGGAACGTTGCAAAGTGGGCAGTGGAGTTGGCCGAGTTTGACCTTGAATTCGTCCCAAGACAAGCAATCAAAAGTCAAGCATTGGCAGACTTTGTGGCGGAATGGACCCCCTCTCCATCAAACCCTGGGGGCCCCAGTGAGCAGAAGCCGGAACTCAAGGCTCCGGTCTTCACTGAGCCTCACTGGACTCTCTACTTCGATGGCTCCATGCATAAGTAGGGGGCTGGAGCTGGAATCCTTATCCTCGCTCCGACCGGGGAGAAGGTTAAATACATGGTGCACCTTGACTTCAAGGTGACCAATAACATGGTGGAGTATGAAGCACTCATTTACGGACTAAAGGTGGCACTATCATATGGTGTCAAGCAGCTGTTGGTCAAGGGAGATTCGCAACTCATCATTAAATAGGTGAAGGGTGAATGCTCCTGCAACAATCCCCAACTAGCTGCTTATCTCTTTGAAGTCCAGAGGCTTCAGAAGGACTTCGAAGTCCTGGACCTCCACCATGTACAACGTATCCATAACATTGAAGCTGATGAACTCTCGACGAAAGCGTCAACCGGAGCTCCAGCTCCCGACAGAATGTGACGCCTGGTTTCGAAAAATGAACCAAGCTAACGCATATGTGTGCCCATGTTCATCACACATACACGAGTGCAATCACAAAAGGATATACAGAAAATTACCACATAACAAGATTAATTAACTAAATTTTATTACACAAACCATATTATCCTCGAATACAAGCTCCAATGTATATTTATGACAAGTTCAACTAATGTAGCGGAAATAAACTAATTAAGCGACTAAGCAAACTAAGCATAAGGGATAGCGCAACTCCAATCAACACCACAGGCAAGCTGACGGTAGACACGGCCTAGAACACCGCATTATCGCCATTAAACTCCCAATCCTGACCTGCAACTGTTGGGGGGGATTGCAAGAGTGAGTACATGTCGTACTCAGCAAGTGTGGAAAGTATGACATGTGGCTGATTCAAATGACGACAATAATAATGACAAAGTGATAAAAAGTACATTAAAACATTTGAAAAGCAATATATTACATGTATGTGAAGTAAACCCATCATAATCATAAATAATATCACAATATCAATCCATAGTTCACCATCCTCATCAATAATTCCAGATTTCATCATTTGTCAATAACCATATTCAATACCAGAAATTAATCCATAACCATAATACTGACCATAACCATTACCAAACCATAACCATCCCAAATACCATCCCAATACCAAATTCCCTCTAATCATGGAAGTTGTCTAGGTGCTCATAACCGGGAGCACGACTATCAAGATAGTTTTATTTAACTCTGCAGAGTTTGTACCTCTTTACTCATGTGTTTGTGATTTCATCACCCGTCGGCGACTAAAGAACCTCCCTTATGCCAATTACACTTCCTTTGGTGTATGACCAAGAGATCACAAAATAGCCTTTACAAAGGGATTACTAGCCTATTTAGACCCCACTGAGGTTTCACCGGTGGTGATGTCTCCCGCAGAGCACATCTTCAACCAAGGGCCCCCTCTTGAGCCATTCGGATCTCAGGGTAGTCCCACCAATCATCAACAAACCCAATCCAACTACCCCTTCCCCGAGCATCCACAATGGTCCAAACAAAACTGGCAAAGCCCTAATTAATCAGCTATGCCGCACCCATACTTGGCCTCGTGGTGGCACTATAGTCCTGGCTTATTCTCGCATGAACCGATCCTTAGATCTAAAGCAAGCAAACCACCATAACATCCAACCCATCCACATACCAGGCTTGCTTAGATCACCCATTACCATACCGTATCGACCAATTCACATTAACCAGAATATCATTAATACATAATTAAATGTGTAGTGTTGTTTTCCATCCCAATTAATTAAGCGAAGCAAAAAGGTAAAAGCCCTTCCCGACTCTCTACCATAAATTCCAGGTGGCAAGGGTGGTTAAACAAATCTAGTAAACTTCCTACCATAGGATTCCCATCAAATTGACACAAGCATGCAATTTTACAAACAATATATTTATTTTAAAATAGGATCAATATGCTTCAAGGACACTTGCCTTGCTCTTGCTGTTGATTAGGGTCAAAGCCTTCAAACTCTTGGTGCTGTAGATCCTCCGCGGCACTCTCTAGCGCAAATCCGTCTAATCCACACAATAAACATACAAGACAAGAAACACAATCAAAGAGTGCACAAATATTACTCAATATGACATGACATGCAGGATCGATGCAAATGCGAGGTAGAACTTGTTAATAGATTGCTTTTAATGATCACTAACTAGTTCTAATTGCTTTTAACAAGTTTATACAGGTTTGGAGTTGATTAGATCAAATTTTAGAATTGATTCAAAACAATTTAACCAGAAAGATCGGACTAGTCCGCTAGGGACCGGACAAGTCCGCACTCTACGAGATCAGCAGATTAGGGTTTTCTAGATCGACGTGAATTTGGAGATTAGGGGTTGAATTCACGTAAGGAAAAGATAATAGAAGGTATACTAGGTGTTTAGGACTCCAATGAATCAAGAAACTTGGAGGTAGCACTTGGATTTTGATGATCTAGGGTTGGTGACGAACTTGGAGATGAATTGGTGGTGAAGAACGAAAGCTTGGTGGAGATCTTGATCCTCTTTCGTTTCCTCCTCTTCTTCTTCTTGCTTGGGATCTTCTCCTCCCTCATTGATGGTGGCTCCCCACGAACTAGGGTTTGGGTGGGGTGGAAAAGTGGCAAATAGATGTCAATCCAAGGGGTGGGGTTGTTTATATAGAGGTGAAGGCTAGGGTTAGATAGATTTCAAGTTTGGGATGAGTAGAGGCCGGTTTAGAGTCCCACATGGGCTCTAAAAGAGTTAGGCACGACGTCCCTAGGCCCACTTAATGTGAAACCCAAGAAACAAGTCGTAAAACAAAAGATCACCTCAGAGTCATGAAATATCGGACATGTCCGAAAAGGACCAGACTAGTCCGAAGTCGTCCAGAGAGAAAATCGGACAAGTCTGGCCAAACATCGGACAAGTCCGACTTTAAATAGAGAGGAAATCGGACAAGTCCGCTGGAACACCGGACTAGTCCGAAAAGTCCAGGGACTTAGCAAATTTTCATGGATTCATGGAATATCGGACTAGTCCGCACAAAATCGGACAAGTCCGAAGATTTCCAGAGGCAAAATCGGACTAGTCCGCAGCAAAAACGGACAAGTCCGTTTTTAGTCAGAGAGAAATCGGACTAGTCCTCAGTAAAATCGGACTAGTCCGCACTTTCCTGTGTTTTAAGTGCGGTTTTGTTCCAAATCAATTTTAAAATCGTTCCTCTCGTTGTGGGTTAATGTTAAACATGTATATGAGTGTATGCAGGGCATGATGCATGAAAATGGGGGTGTTACGTGGGCGCGCGGAGATTCAAGAAGGTGAATTGTAAATGGCACACGAGACACGGAGATTTACGTGGTTCAGTCCGCCTGAGCGTAATACCCTACTCCACGGGTGTGTTGGTGTTGTATTAGCTGTATGAGCTTGTATCGAGCATCTCTGGAACGTGCGGAGTGTGTCGTCGGCCTGTCCTTTTATAGTACAAGGGCAGGCCATTACAAGTTAGCCTGGCCCGGCATGTGGCCCCGGTGGTTACTAATATTGATATTCATTCAACACGTTAATTTCCCTTAATGACCGGGTAATGGGCTTTGACAGCACCATTACTGGTAATTAAGGTCGTCCGATCGTGTGTCATTAATATAGTATTAATGACACTTGATCGGGTCTTGAAGCCCTTGATTCTCCTTTGAAGATCTGGAGCCGTTGTGGAGTCTTCCGGAGGTTAGAGGCTGAAGATCTGACGGTTGGACACGTGGCAGCTCCGGATCATACTGTGGGAAACAGGTAGCTCCGGAGCTACCTGACACGTGTCAGTTCCGGAGCTTCCCTCGGTCTGGGGTTAGGTCCGGGGGTGCCATTTTGGTACATAGCCCGGAGCTTCCCCCTTGTGGGCGGTAGCTCCGGTTTGATAGTACACGTGGCGACCCTGGGATTAACCATGTTGGAGAAGCGGGTCCGGTTATGTCTGACATGTGGGCCTCCGAAGGTCTTCAAATCAAGTAGATGACTTTCTCTTGAGATCTTTGCAATCTCAAGGGGTGTACAGTTCCCAGGGTACCGACAGTGGCCCCCTGGGCCCACCTCTGGGGAAGACCTCTTGGGTGAAGTCATTCCACCGAAGGTGGGTCCATCCTCGTGACTTTTGAACTGAGTCTTCAAAGGTCTTTGGATGTGCTATTGGCGATGGTTTGGAGTTCAATCCTCGCTGTGTGGCGTATCCCGCGTGCGGCAAATGAGATCTTTGGCGTGCGGATCTCACGCAATTGAAGGTCGCCGGTTCCCGATACGAAAACCGTATCGGTTCCGCGCGCCTTGTCAGGCCGCTGCCTTTGGGCTTCCCGCCTCATGATGACAACCGTTCGCGTGGGTAAGAACCTCGACTTGATCGTCGGGGGTGGTCCCGGGCCCTCTTGTCATCGGTTGGGTGGAATTTTTGAATGGTATCTTCGACTTCCTTGCGGTTTCCATCCAAGCGTTGCGAGGGCTTACTTAAGAAGGAAAGCGCGCACCGTCTGGAGTTCTTTACGCCTGTCATCTTATCTTGCGCTCAAACTCCCAACTTGTGCTTCGCTTTTCCTCTCTTGCCTTGCTGTGCTGCGAAGGAGTTGGGTCTCCGCGAGAGTCATTTGAAGACTGACGGCGACCTGAAGAAGGTCCGGACCCTCATGGGATGGTTCTCGGATTTCTTTAACCGCTCGGTCCACGCCGGGGGAGAGCTCCTGTTTGAGAAGGAGCACTCTGGCGAAATGGTGTACTTCTCCTCGTACGCCATGGTGGGGTTGATCCCACCTTTTTCTTCCTTTTTCTTGATGCTGCTAGACTTTTATGGTCTGCAGCTATACCACCTTGGCCCCCACTCCATTCTTCTTGTGTCTATCTTCGTCCACTTCTGTGAGATGTGGGTGGGCATCCCCCCTGCATTGAACTCTTCCGGACCTTCTTCACCATCCACACCACCGGTAGGAGCAATGAGTACCTTGGATTCTACTACTTCGTGAAGCGCAAGAAGTGCCCATTCAAGTACCTCCGGTCGTTTCCCTCTGGGAAGTGGGATGATTGGAAGAAGGACTGGATAGTCATCCGGGTGGAGGAGCACGAGAGGCTGGAGCTGCCCGAAGGCCTCCCCAACATTGACACGACGATCTGGAGTGAAGCTCCAGTGTTGGTGGACGCCTTCAAACCTGCTCTGACTAGGATCCGCCAGTGCGTGGAGGGAAGATTAACTCCTCAGGTGGTGTTTTGTAACTTCCTGGTCAACAGGTGGGCACCGAAGAGGAGAGAAAAACTCGCTTGGGCCCTCAACAGCGTGATGGATGACGACCGGGTCGAGACCGGGCTGAAGTCCAACATGGTGGGAACAACCTGGGAGTTCCACCTCAAGAAGTTCCAGCATGACATCGACGTCGAGGGTGACGACTTGACTCCTCCATCAGCTTTTCTTCCTCTGAACGTGGAAGTAGAGTTCAGTAGGGAGCTCCGGTGGAAGATGCCCATGCTTGACGACCTCGGTGTCGTCGAGAGAAGATTGATCTCCAGGGTGGTGATCCCTGGGGTTTTTGAAGGTGGTTCCGACCCTGCCCCGAAGCCAAGGGTTGAGGTCGTTGGCAAGGGCAAGGAGCCGGTGGATGAGCCCTTGAGCCGAAATAGGAAGCTGCAGCATGCCGATGGAAGGTCCGTCAGGCCTGCCACCTCTGCATCGGCTCCTTCTTCTCGGAGGGGGAGGTCTTCTGCAACCGCGATGACTGTACCCGCAGTGGGGTCCTCTCGGGGTGCTAGCTCCAGGCATGCGACTCTAGCACCAGGGCCGGTTGAGGCCTCTAGGTCCGGAGGTTCTTCCCGATCGAGCGGGCCCTCGACTAGGGAAACACCCGTGGCTGCAACGAGTTCCCGGGGGCCTTCCGGAGCTTCCACACCGGCTATGACCAGCCCAGAACGCCCGGGAAAGAGGTTCCGTGCAAGCTGGTGCGGAAGCCCCCCAAGGTAATTTTTTAATCTTTACCTTGGACTGTTGTTTTGTTATGGTAACTATTTTTTAAGTTTCTTTGTCCATCATCTGCAGCGTTCCCAATCAGCCACAGCAACTGAAGCTGTGAGGGCGGAAGCTTCTGCTCCTGTCCCGGTGTCGCCCCAAGTGGTGGCTGAAGCTACGACAGCTCCAGCGCTAGCTGTTGTGGTCATGGACCTCGACTCATCCCCAGAGACTCCCGTGGTAGCGCCGGACCACGGGAGAGAAGATGCGCTAGTGGCACTTGTCCCGTAGGTTGAAGCTCCGGGTCCTGGTGCTGAGATGATGGAAGCTCCGTCCATTGAGCCGGAGGAAGCAGTAATTCCGGCCCCAGAGCCGGAAATTGTTGATGCTCCGGCGGTTGAGCCGGAGGTGATTGAAGTCCCGGCATGCGCGCCGGATGTTGAGGAAGTTCCGGCGGTTGGGCCGGCTTCCTCAGAAGCACCGGCCGTAGAGCCGGTTGTTGTTGGAGCTCCGGCCACAGGGCCAGTTGATGATGAAGATCTTCCGGCTCTCGAGCCGGTTGTTGCAGAGGCGTCGGAGCTCGAGCCCCCATCGGAGGAGGTGCCCAGGTCGGAGCCAGAAGCGGCCCCTGCTCCGGAAGTGGCGACGTCGGAGGTACCCGCAGCTGAGCCGGAGTGCCCTGGTGAAGTCGCTGGCCCCCTGCCTGAGGGGGTGAATGAAGACCTGGCGGCGGGGCCTTCCTCGATGGCGACTGAGGCCATCCCGGAGGATGGCCCTAGTGCCATGGAGACCCAGGGGACCACTCTTGTGGAGTGGGACCCAATTTTTGTATCTAAAAACCCGCTGGAACCAGTGGAGGAGACCCCAGCAGGTCCGAAACCTATCCCGTTGTCATTGTCTATTGACAATGCCTGTTCCAGTCTGCGTCAAGTTCAACTGGCCTTCTTCCACGACAGCAAGGCTCTTGAAGAGGAGCACCAAACCCTTAGGCGGTGGCGTAACCGGCTCTACTTCGAGACCAAGCTGGCGCAGTCGAGGCTAGAGGATGACAAAGAGTGGATCAAGTAGGAGAAGGTCCGCCTGGAATACTGGGGTAAATTATTGGATGACAGGGAGAGTATGACTCGCGCCCTTGACGCTCAATCCAGGGAGATTTATGAGCAGACCAAAGCAGCTAACAGTGCGGCCGATGAACGCCAAGAAAGGCTTGAGGCCATTAACACTACACTCATCAAGCACCAGGAGGCACTTGAGGAGAGGGAGAAACGGCTCAAAGATGAAGAGCAGAAACTCCTAGAGCTGCGGGATGACGTCCTGAGGAAGGAGGAGGAGCTCACCGAGAAGGTGGCTCTGGCTGACAAGGGCCTCGAGGAGTGCTCCAAGATATTGGAAGAGCGCTGCACTGAGGAGGAGGAGAAGGCCTAGGTGCGAGGGCAGGAACTCTACGAGCAAGAGTGTGCCCTTGCTACCAGGGAGAAGAAAGTGAGGGGCAGGGAGAAGGACCTGGTTGACCGCTGGAACAAGATCCACCTCCGGGAGGAGGAGCTCGGAAAACTCAAGAAGCGAGTTGCTGAAAAGATCCAGCAAAACGCCAAAGAGGTTGAGCGCCTCGCTCGCGAGAATTCTGAACTGGTGGCGGCCAGAAGATCCCTGGAGGAATTGAAGGGCTTAAAGACTGCGGACTCCCTACATATTTAGGAGTTCCTGGGCAAGGCCAACGACGCTCTGACATCGATGGGCTTCAGTCCCGTGCGTCCGGATGATCCGGAGCCGGAGCCTGACCTCGCGTTGCAGGCGTTGAGCTCGGCAGATAGCAAACTCTCCAAGGTTGGCGACGTCATCGCGGACCAATTGGAGGTTGAAGGGCAATCCCTGGTAAAGAACGTCGCAGAGTATGTGCTGATGTGCTACACGAGCTGGAACTCCCAATTTCCTCTGGACCCGGTGCTTGAAGGTCCCGTTGAAGGAGAAGGTGAAGCTGCCCGAGCCAACGTGTCGGAGGTTGCCCAGAAGGTCGCCCAATTCTTCCATAGGGTCTAGGACCATCTCTGTAGTTCTCACTTGTATTTTCTCTTCTTCTTCCTCAATTTTGTAATCCCTTGTCTCCAGATGAATGAAATCCCCAAATTTTTGTGAATTTCACTTTTTGTCTTCAACACTCTTTTGTCTTCACTTGGCCCCCTGGTAGATGTACACAATTTGATTGTGAACATGTACCAAGAGGATATTGTGTTTTGTTGAAGACTCATTTGCTCCGAACTTGTAAAGTGTAGGTCCGAAGTCTTCGATAGTGAAGGCCCCCTGAGGTTGTCAGAGCTTAGAAGCTCCGGCATTGTCTATCGTCGAAGCTTAGTAGCTTCGGCAATAGTCCCTATCAACGAGTAGAGCATCGATAGTTAGCCCTCCGGGGTGTCGGAGCTTAGTAGCTCCGGCAGTGACCTTTGCCAACACTTAGTTTGTTGGCAGCAGACTCCGTTTGCGGGGTCTTCTCACCATCTTTTATTTAGCGTCGACAGCTGGTCCCCCTATCTCTACCGGAGCTTGGTTGCTCTGGTGATGCTCGTTTTCAATGCTTAACATCGATTACAAGCCACATAGGGGGGTCGGAGCTTTGTTAGCTCCGACTTTTCTCCATCAACGTAGATTTTATTTTTCCTGCACACTGAAGTCAAGAAAAATAGTAAAATTCGTTTCTTGCCTATAACTTCGTCGCGGCTTACGACTCTTGAGAAAATTTTAGGTCAAACGCGATTATGAATACAACCGAAGGCGTTGTCTTTTTCTTCTAGATCCAATTGTACTTGGACCCGCCTTACTTCGGCCTGCTGGGGTGTAGGTAGAGTGGCGTACTTAGGGTGCTTGACCAGACTAAGTCGATAGCACACTCTGGCCCTAGATTGGCTTGGCGGCATTCAGGCGAGTGGGCCATGAACAATATTTGAATCCAAAAGAATCGACAATACAACTCGAATAGTATATGAACTGGTCGAATTAAAATTTCTTAAGAATTGCACATCTTTGTTATAGACAAGAAAGAGAAAAATAAAAAATGTTGAGCCTGTACAAAATAAATGCACGTGGAGTCTGTTTCACATGAAGATGTCTTTCATTATAGGTCCGGGGTACAGGGGAAACAAGTACACTCTTAGGGTACGGAACCAGGCTAAGCGTGTTTAATTTCTCGTTTGACCCAGGGTAGCTAGCCACACTTTTAGTCCTGAGACTGTGACAAGTGTTGCATGAACTTTGCAGACCTTCCGGGAAAGGTCCGACTGTTCTCCCAGAGGAACTACCCGACTCTGTACAATGACTCTATAACATACACCTCAAGTTACTACAGACTCACCTCCGTGATATTAAGTGTAGAACTTACGGAGGTGCTCAATGTTCCAAGGATTTGGGAGAGGTGTCCCATCCTCGGTATCCAAGCGAACGCTCTCGGGACGGGATACTTTAATCACTCGGAAGGGTCCCTCCCAGCTGGGGGAGAGTTTGTTTAACCCTTCTCTGGATTGTATTCTCTATAGCACCAGGTCGCCCTCCTCGAGCTGTCGGTTGTGTACATGCCGTTGATGATAGCGCCGAAGGGCTTGGCGATATCAGGCATTACGAACAGCTGCTTGGCACCTTCCCTCCTCAAGGAGGTCTAGGTCTTCACGCCGGAGCTGGTCCTGCGTGGCTTCGTCGAAGGTCCGGACCCGGAGTGACCCCAAGGTGATTTCTGGAGGAAGGATTGCTTCAGCTCCATACACCAGGAAGAAGGGTGTCTCTCCAGTTGACCGGTTTGGAGTTGTCCTGTTGGCCCATAGAGTGGGCGGAAGCTCTTCAATCCAGTTGGCACCATGTTTTTTCAAGTGCTCATAGGTGCGCGTTTTGAGTCCTTTAAAGATTTCAACATTTGCTCTCTCGGCTTGGCCATTGCTTGCTGGGGGAGCTACGGAGGCATAGCAAACTTGAATGTCGAGGTCTTCGCAAAATCCTTGAAATGCAGAGCTTGTGAATTGGGTCCCATTATCAGTGATGATTTTGTTTGGGACTCCAAATCTCCATACAATGGACTGCAAAAAGTTGATAGCAGATTGCTTGTTGATTGTCACAACTGGAGTTGCTTCCGGCCACTTGGTGAACTTGTCAATGGCGACGTACAGGAACTTGTAACCTCTGACAGCTCTTGGAAAAGGTCCCAAGATGTCCATCCCCCACACAGCGAAGGACCATGTAGGATGTATCATTTGTAGGGGCTGAGCCGGTGTGTGAATTTGCTTTGCATGATATTGGCATGCTTCACATTTATTCACCAGCTCAGCTGCATCCTGGAGTGCTATAGGCCAGTAGAAGCCATGCCGAAAGGCTTTACCAACCAGCGTGCGGGAAGACGCGTGGTTCCCACAATCGCCTCCATGGATTTCTGCGAGGAGCTCGCAACCTTCTTCCCTTGTGATGCACCGCATTAGGATGCCGTTGGTACCGCGACTGTAGAGATCCCCTTCTACCAACGTGTATCTTTTAGCCAATCTGACTACCTGGTCAGCGGATACATCATGGTCAGGAAGGATGTTGTCTTTCAAGTAGTTCCGGATCTCCGAGATCCATGCATCGGAACTAACTTGAGCATTTGAGTCTTGCGTGCTGGGTTGCTCGGAGCTTTCGGCAGCACCTACGACCCTTGATGGCTGCCATGGTAACAGGGCCATCGGGACCGTCAGCTTCGGGATGCTGATCTCGCCCCCTTCGCTCAGTTCGGCAGGCTGAGCTGCGGGTTTTGACAACCTCCGGACAAAAGTTCCGTCAGGAGCCGGAGCTCCGGTTGATGCTTTTGTCGAGAGTTCGTCGGCTTCAGCGTTGTGGGCACGCTGGACATGGTGGAGATCTAGGATTTCGAAGTCCTTCTGAAGCCCCTGGACTTCAAGGAGGTAAGCAGCTAGCTGGAGATTGTTGTAGGAGCATTCACCCTTCACTTGCTTAATGATGAGCTGCGAATCTCCCTTGACCAGCAGTTGCTTGACACCGTATGACAGTGCCACCTTTAGTCCGTAGATGAGTGCTTCATACTCCGCCATGTTGTTGGTCGCCTTGAAGTCAAGGTGTACCATGTATTTTACCTTCTCCCCGGTTGGTGCAAGGAGAAGGATTCCAGCTCCGTCCCCCTGCTTTTGCATGGAGCCGTCGAAGTAGAGGGTCCAATGAGGCTCGGTGAAGGTCGGAGCTTCATGTTCTGGCTTCTGCTCACTGGGGCCCCCAGGGTTTGATGGAGAGGGAGTCCATTCCGCCATGAAGTCTGCCAATTATTGACTCTTGATTGCTTGCCTTGAAATGAATTCGAGATCGAATTCGGCCAATTCCGCCGCCCACTTTGCAATATTCCCAGTTGAATTGGGATTATGCAAGATTGCTCGAAGTGGGTAAGAGGTCACCACTGAGATCTTGTGAGCTTGGAAATAATGGCAAAGCTTCCTGGAGGCGATAAGAACTGCATAGAGCAGCTTATGCACCTCTAGGTATCGAGTCTTGGCATCATGTAGTACTTCACTAATGAAGTATACTTGGCGCTGAATGGTCTGGACCCTCCCGGAGGGGCCCGGAGCTTCCTCTTCATTGACCCGGATCCTCCCAGAGGGATCCGGATTTTCTTTGGGGACCTCCGGGTCCTGGCTGGAGGAACCCGGAGCTTCTTCAGAAACGACCTGTACCCTCCCGGAGGGGTCTGTGTCTTCTGAAGTGGCTTCTTGTGGATTTGAATCTGGGAGCTGAGACCCAGACTCGCTTTCAGGAACCTCCGGACCCTCCCGAAGGGGTCTGGATCCCTGAGTATGGGGTAGTTCTGGTCTCTCCGCAACCAGGACCATACTGACGACTTCGTAAGTTGCTGAAATGTAAAGCAACAAAGGCTCACCAGGGTTCGGAGCTACCAGAGTTGGTAGGGTGGTGAGGAACTGTTTTAGCTCCTGGAACGCCTTTTCAGCTTCTTCGGACCATTGGAATGGTCCGGACTTTCTCAATAGCTTGAAGAAGGGGAGTGCCCGTTCCACCAGTCTTGAAATAAACCGGCTGAGGGCTGCTAGACATCCAGTTAGCTTTTGGACATCTTTGATGCAGGCTGGTGGCCGCATGTCTTCAATGGCCTTGATCTTCGCCGGGTTAGCTTCTATGCCCCGATGACTTACCAGGAAACCAAGAAGTTTTCCGGAGCTAACCCTGAAGACACACTTGTCTGGGTTTAGCTTTGTGCGGGTGACCCGCAGCTTATTGAAGACAGCCTGTAAGGTGTCAAGAAGTGACTCCTTGTTCTTGACTTTGACCACGATGTCATCAACATACACTTCCACTATGTCTCTAATGAGGTCTTCAAAGGTTTTGTACATAGCTCATACAAAGGTTGAAGCTGCATTCTTGAGACCAAACGGCATGGCTGTATAACAGTACAATCCATCCACTGTGATGAAAGAGGTATGCTCTTCATCTTCCCTAGACATTCTGATTTGATGATACCCAGAATATGCGTCTAGGAAACACAATAATTCACACCCGGAGGTGGAATCCACTATCTGATCTATTCTAGGTAGTGGGAATGGATCTTTTGGACATGCCTTATTTAGTGTTGTGTAGTCGATACACATCCGAAGCTTCCCGCCGGCCTTGGGCACAACGACTGGGTTTGCCAGCCATTTTGGATGGAAGACTTCTCGGATGAATCCAGCTTCGAGCAACTTCTTCACTTCTTGACGAATAAAGTCCTGTCGCTCTACGGATTACTTTCGAGGCTTCTGATGCACAGGCCGGGCGTCGGGGTAGATCTTCAGATTGTGCTCAATCACTTCCCTGGGGATCCCAGGCATTTGTGACGGTTGCCAGGCAAACACATCGACATTAGCCCGGAGGAAAGCGATGAGCGCGAGTTCCTATTTGTCGTTCAATCCTCCCGATATACGGGTGGTCTGAGCGGCATCAGAACTGATTTGGATGACTTTGACGGGGATGTCGGTGTCGCCGCTTGGCTGCACACGAGGTGCAGAAGTCGAGCCTCGCTAACGAATGCTCGGGGGTTTTGGAGCTTGCTCCTGCCTGGAGTCCTCCTCTTGCGCCGTTGTAAGCGCATGGAGTTCTTCTAGAGCAGTTACTCCGGCAGTACGATCTCCGCGGATCCGGAGAACGCCCACTGGTGTTGGCATCTTCAACACCAGGTAGCCGTAATGAGCAGCTGCCATGAATTTGTACAAGGCAGGCCTACCCAAGATGGCATTGAAGGGTAAGTTGATCTGAGCAACGTCAAAGACCAACTTCTCGGTGCGATACTTCTCCCGGGTCCCGAAGGTAACGGGGAGAGTAATAGCTCCGAGTAGGGTAATGGCTCCTGGACCTACTCCGGAGAAAGGTCAGGAGGGGTGGAGATCCGAAGGTCGGAGCTGGAGCTTGGTGAAAGCTTCGAAGCTTATGAGGTTAAGCCCCGAACCTCTATCTACCATGACATGGTGGAGCTGGATGTTATTGATGGTAGGATATACCATCAAAGGTAGCTGACCTGCTCCAACCATGCTTCGAGGGCAGTTCGAAGCATCAAAAGTGATGGCTGTGTCCATCCACTTCCGATGAGGCTCCGGTCTAGCTGTAGGAGCTACAGCAGCCATGTCCCGACGCATAATCTTGATGACGCGGCGGGAAGTGATGTCCCATGATCCACCAAAGATGGTGTTCATGGTCTTCCGACGCTCGTTGTCAGAGACGTCGGAATCGTCATCGACGGAGGTGTAGATGGCCTTCAGGACCTTTTTGGGATCCTGAAAACCTAACTCCTCTTCAGCCGGAGCTTCGTTGACTTTTTGTTTTCCTTCCCTCTATCGGAAAGGAGCTTCTTCCCGGCGCTTGTTGTAGCGCTCGACAAGGTTTTGGACCTCCCGGCAGTCTTCCAAACTGTGGCTGCCCATTTTGTGAATTGGACACCACACCTTGGGTTTGCCACCGTCTTCAGAAGACGGTCGAGGTCGCTTCTCGGGGCGTGGCCCTCGGCCACCCGGAGCTGCAGCAGCTGCAACATTGGATGCACCGGCCGACGGCTTCTTCTTGCCGTTGGTCTTCTTCTTCTTCTTGCCACTCCCGGAGGTAGCGGCTTCTCCTTTGGAGGATTTCTTGTGATCCTCCGGAGTTGGTTTGGAGTGCATCTCACGGCCCTCCGCAGCTCTGGCACATTTGTCGGCCAAACTGAAGAGTTCCGTGACACTGGTGATCTCCTTGATCGTTAGTTTCTCCAGCATCTTCTTATCCCGTACACCCTGTCTGAATGCCACAATGACAGAGGTGCTCGAGATAGAAGGGATAGTGTTTTGTACTTGAGAGAACCTCTGGATGAATGATCGCAGGGATTCTCCCCCTTTTTGCACGACTGCAAAAAGGTCCAGTTCAGTGCCTGGTCGGGTGTATGAACTCCCGAAATTGGAGGTGAACTGCTGGCACAGCTCCTCCCAACTGTTGATGGAGTTGGGTGGAAGGCTCATAAACCAGGACCTGGCGGTCCTAGTTAAAGCCACTGGGAAATAATTGGCCATTACGGCCTCATTTCCTCCAGCTGCCAAGATAGCAGTGGAGTAAATCTGAAGAAATTCAACAGGATTGACGGTCCCGTCGAACTTCTCTGGCAGGTGAGGCCGGAACTTCTGTGGCCATCTGACCATACGCAGGTGCATGGCCAGGGCTGAACAGCCTCCTCCTACTCCTTCAGGAGCAGGAACGTCTTGAGCTTCTCGTCTTTCACGAGCACGCTCAATATGGACTCGACCGTCTTGTTGGCGATATCGGCGATCAAGCTCCGCCCGGGGGTCATGAGTTGAAAGCCTTGTTACTGTGTGGGTGCGCCGTGCCCCGGAGGGCAACGACGTCACCTACTGTGATGCAGCATGTCTCTTGTTGTTGGAAACGTGCGGACCAAGTCTGCCAGACAAGGTCTGTCGCTGCAACAGGGCCCGTCCTGAAGGAGGAGGACCCTGGTTGCTGATGCGGCCGACTGCTGTTGCAACCAAATGTTCCACATCAGCCCTCCACTGCTCCAGTGCATCCCGGGATGCATCCGGAGGTGGTGGGCGTTGGAGAAGAGCACGTGTTGCATGAAGCGCGTGTTCCGGGTTGTCATGATTTGCCGACGCAGTGATTGACGCCGATGCACCATCGCGTTGTCCAGCTTGATTTGCTAGTGGAGGTGGCGATGGTGGCAGTGTGACTCCTGCTGGCGCTGAGGCCCCTGCTGGTGGCTGCATATTGGAGGGATTGCCCCCAACAGCTTGAACAGCAGGATGACCGTTGGATGATCCAGCAGCTGAGTTCACCATTCTTGAAATCTCAAGCCCTCCCCCTACCTAGCGCGCCAACTGTCAATGGTTTGGATCCGGCAGATCTCCCGACACTACTAAAGTGTTAGAGGAGTTTGATGTTCGGTGTGGGCGCGCGGAGATTCAAGAAGGTGAATTGTAAATGGCACAGGAGACACGGAGATTTAGGTGGTTCGGGACGCCTGAGCGTAATACCCTACTCCACGGGTGTGTTGGTGTTGTATTAGCTGTATGAGCTTGTATCGAGCGTCTCTGGAACGTGTGGAGTGTGTCGTGGGCCTGTCCTTTTATAGTACAAGGGCAGGCCGTTACAAGTTAGCCTGGCCCGACATGTGGCCCCGGCGGTTACTAATATTGATATTAATTCAACACGTTAATTGCCTTAATGACCGTGTAATGGGCTTTGACAGCATCGTTACTGGTAATTAAGGTCGTCCGATCGTGTGTCATTAATATAGTATTAATGACACTTGATCGGGTCTTGAAGCCCTTGATTCTCCTTTGAAGATCCGGAGCTGTTGTGGAGTCTTCCGGAGGTTAGAGGCTGAAGATCTGACGGTTGGACACGTGGCAGCTCCGGAGCATACTGTGGGAAACAGGTAGCTCCGGAGCTACCTGACACGTGTCAGTTCCAGAGCTTCCCTTGGTCTGGGGTTAGGTCCGGGGGTGCCATTTTGGTATATAGCCCGGAGCTTCCCCCTTGTGGGCGGTAGCTCCGGTTTGATAGTACACGTGGCGACCCTGGGATTAACCATGTTGGAGAAGCGAGTCCGGTTATGTCTGACATGTGGGCCTCCGAATGTCTTCAAATCAAGTAGATGACTTTCTCTTGAGATCTTTGCAATCTCAAGGGGTGTATGGTTCCTAGGGTACCGACAATACATCTTTGTACAACCAGGGTGAATCGAGTATGGCGAGTCATGTGCCTCCTTTAGTATTGTCTCCCGAATATGCTTTACATTAGGCACAATGATTCTCTTTCCAAGCCATAAGGTACCATGTTCATCCCCGTCAAATCTGAATTCTCTCCCTTCTTCGGTTCTTTCCTTGATTTCCTTGATCTCCTCATCTGTAGTTTGTGCTTCTCGAATTTCTTGCTGCAAGGTCAGATTTAACTCCATCATCTCCATCTCATTTACAAACCCGAGGTTCAACCTTTCAAACTCCTTACATAACTTGAATGGTAACTCTCGAACTGTGAGTTGGTGACTTACTCCCTTTCTACTCAAAGCATCGGCCACTACGTTGGCTTTTCTCGGATGATAGTTGATTCCCAAATCATAATCTTTTATGAGCTCCAACCATCTCCGTTGCCTCAAGTTCAGATCCGTTTGGGTGAAAATATACTTCAAATTCTTATGATCCGTATAAATTTCACACATATGTCCAAGGATATAGTGTCTCCAAATCTTCAATGCGTGTACTACGGCTGCTAGTTCAAGATCATGTGTAGGATAATTCTGCTCATGTTTCTTCAGTTGTCTCGATGCGTAGGCGACCACTTGACCTTCTTGCATCAATACACACCCGAGTCCTTGTCTTGATGCATCACAATGGATGTCGAAACTCTTGCTTACATCCGGCAATACCAAAACTGGGGCTGTTGTCAACCTCTTCTTCAACTCCTCAAAACTCTCTTGACAAGCTTGAGTCCATTGGAATGCCTTTCCCTTCATTAGCAACTCCGTCATTGGCTTGGCTATCTTGGAAAAGTCCTTGATGAATCTACGGTAATATCCAACCATTCCAATAAAACTCCTTATTTCCTTTACATTTTGCTGCAGTTCCCATTTCAACACGTCTCTCACTTTTTTGGGGTCAACCGATACTCCTCCTCCTGAGATTATATGACCCAAAAATGGCACCTCTTTCAACCAAAACTGACACTTGTTGAACTTGGCATACAATCGATGCTCTCTTAATTTCTGCAGCGTAAGCCTCAAGTGTTCCTCATGTTCCTTCTCATCCTTCGAGCATATCATAATGTCATCAATAAACACCACAACGAACTTGTCCAAGTACTCCATGAAGACCTTATTCATGAGGTACATAAAGTAGGCAGGCGCGTTTGTCAATCCAAAAGACATCACGGTGTACTCATAAGATCCATACCGTGTCCTAAAAGCTGTCTTGGGTATGTCCTATGGTCTAATCTGATGAGGACATCACAACAGCGGAGACGCGCAAACTGCAAGGACCAATCACAAGAGCATGGGCACGATTACTAAATCAGCAGGTGAATTTGTTCTTAACTTCTTTTGCATGTGAGTTTGAGAAGAGATTGCTATGTGATGATTTAATTGTTATTAGGAATAATGGAGAAGATCAACAAGTGAAGGAAGGAGGCCTGGGGAGCGTGGAGAACCACCTGGGACGTCCACAAGTTGATGGAAACAGTTTACAACTCGGACTCGAGTTCAACTCGGAGTCCAGGAGCAGTCCACCTTAAAACAGACGCCCAGGAGGCATACGGACTCCGTTTTCGACGTTCTACATATGCACGGAAAGAGGAGAAGATAAACTTTCCAATGGTTCTGGTCCCACCTTAAAATACCTCCTGAGTCATTGGGAATCGTCGAAACAAGTCGAGTCCAGATTTCTGTCTGGTGCTGCGCCACCGAATCGGGCCTTTGGGCCTTGTATCCCGTAAGAGTCCATTAGGGACGCGTCTAATCGTGTTTTGGTCGAACCCTAGCCTATAAATACTGCATCCGCCGGTCATATTTGGGGGTTTTTGCTTAGATCAATAAAATCGTCGTTCTACGGTTTTTGAGACCCCAACTTCGCGATTTCCGATCGTGTCTTCTACATTCTTGCTCGTGTTCTCGGTTGCACTTGTAGGGATTAGCCTTCTTGGCGAGGTCAAGCGTGTGCAGCACGGTTGATAACCAATGGAGCCATGTTGTAGTGATTGCAGGGGTACTCTAACCGCTCGAGTGCCGCGGATCATAAACGTCGAGTTCTCCACCCCAATCGACATACCTTTCGGAAGATCAGGCCTAAACCAACTCATCAATTGGTATCAGATTTCCAGGTTGCCCGTGAGGTATCTTTGTTTTCCTTCCTTCCATTGGATCGATTTTGTTTTGTACCTAGAGTCCACAGAAAAGCCACAAAAAAATTAGATCGTTTTTTACCGCTTCCCAGACTATAGTGCCTGCAGTTTCGTTTTTCAGTTTGCATTGTTGAGTTTGCATTCGTGTGGTTGAGTCTTGTTGCTGGTTTAGCTTTGTGTTTTTGGGTCCTAGTTATCGTGTTTTGTCCTTGTTTTCTTGCTATTCGACACCTATTCCACAATCTCTAAATAACAAACCGATCCGCCACGTTCATCGGTTTGCCCTAGCTAGCCGCCTTGCGTGAACTCCCGCATCGCCAGCCCTAGATTAGGTGACAAATCTTTGTGCCATTCATCCTTGAATCATCACACACCATCCCATTAGTTGCTGTGCAAATTCCCGATCGTTTTCGTATCCGATTGCGAGTTCTGTTCTCAAACCGAGTTGGAATCAACATCTAAAAAATCGTAACTCGGATAGCCTACCTTAAAACGGCCATAACTTTCGCATACGAACTCGAAATCGGGCGAATTTTTTTTCAAATTCATCTACGCGAAATTTCGCATCTGATTTTCTGCGGCATAGCCATGTTCGGAGAAATTAGATTGCCCAAATTCCCCTCGGAAGATAGGCTATCCGGCCTCCAAAGTTTCAGCACGAATTTTAAAGAATCTTCTTGATTTTCTATAGGCCGCATAACAGGTACCTTTGCAATCACCCCACGCTTCATTGGTTCATCTCACCGTCCACACCACCTGCTGTGTCGGTAAGAACACTTGTAAGAGCGTGGTAAGACGCTTGAGCGAGAGAGATTGTTTTCTTCCACCTTCCACATTGTCACTGTAGTTGATAGGGATAACATTTTTTTTGTTGTCTTTTATTTCCTACTAACAATGGAAGGAGAAGACAATAATGACGAATGTGTTCAACATGCTGAGTTACGTGATATGATGAAGACCATGATGGATATGTTCGCCAAATACAACGCAGCAATGGAGGAGTCATTGGCGAACTTGACTCGCCAACTGGATGACCTTGCTCTTCGGATGAATACTTTTGAGGCTTGGTTGCCTCTCACTGGAAGACAAGAAGACAATGCTTATGATGAATTGGAAGATCACAATAATCAGCCAAGACTGCCACTTTATCGTCGAGGTATGGGAGGTAATAATCATAACAATTATAATCGCCCTCCTGATGATCCTTTTGCTAAAGTAAAATTTACTATACCCTCTTTTTCTGGTGCTTATGATGCTGAAGCTTATCTTGATTGGGAGATGACAGTAGAGCAAAAATTTAATTCCCATCTTGTTCCTGAACAACATAGAGTTCGTCAAGCCACTAGTGAGTTTAAGTACTTTGCTATCATATGGTGGAATGAACTTGTTAAAACTAGAACTGATCCTCCAACTTGGGATATATTAAAGGAAGCTATGCATGTTCGATTTGTTCCTCCATCTTTTCAGCGGGACCTTCGCAAAAAATTGCAGCGTTTAGACCAAGGTAACATGTCTGTAGAGGAGTATTATCAAGAGTTACAAAAGGGTATGCTGCGTTGTGGGGTAGTAGAGGACATGGATGATAAAATAGCTCGTTTTTATGGGGGGTTGAGGCGTGAAATTCAGGACATTGTTGATTACAAGGAATATGATACTGTTA
The DNA here is from genome assembly GCA_036927565.1 of Tuctoria greenei. Lineage (NCBI taxonomy): Eukaryota > Viridiplantae > Streptophyta > Magnoliopsida > Poales > Poaceae > Tuctoria > Tuctoria greenei. The sequence goes on from JAYESD010000006.1 coordinate 17,189,623, forward strand.
ACAGATTGTTTCAGCTTGCTATGTTGGCAGAAAAAGAATTGCAGGGCCGACAACAACAGCAACAACGCACGAGGAGCAACTTCACGCCGCGTGCAGCAACTACACCATCCAAAACAGCACCATCTTCGCCCCCCCCGTGCAGTGACTACACCACCCAATGGCGGCCAACAAACTATACCTGCTGCTCCACCTTCTCGCGTGCCGGAAGGTAGCAAGGCGACATCATTCAAGCCTTCGTCATCCACTCCTTCTACAGGTCGTACTTCCGACATTAAGTGTCACCGCTGCCAGGGACTTGGTCATATGATGAGAGATTGCCCGAGCAAACGAGCATACATAGCACGCGACGATGGCGGGTATGATAGTACTTCGGATGTTGAAGATGAATATTCTCTTGCTACTGACTTTACATATCCAAATGACGAACACACCGAAGAAGAGGTACTTGGTACAGCGGCGACGGAGAACTATAGGAGCATCATTGTGCAACGTGCCTTGAGCTCCAAAGTGGAGACCAACGATAAGCTACAACGACACAACCTCTTCCACATGTTTCTCGTCGTCAAGGACTGCCGTGTACACACTATAATTGATGGAGGTAACTGCAATAACTTGGTAAACACGGACGTCGTCAAGAAACTCAGTTTGACAACAAGAGCACACCCTCATCCGTACCACATTCAATGGTTCAACAACAGCGGTAAGGTTCGGGTAACACAAACAGCGAGAATCCATTTTTCAATTGGTTCATACCATGATTTTGCTGATTTTGATGTTGTTCCTATGGATGCTTGTTCTCTTTTATTGGGTCATCCTTGGGAATTTGATACAGATGCTATTCATCATGGTAGAACCAATAAATATACTCTCATGCATAAGGGAAAGAAAATCACTTTGCTCCCCATGACTCCTGCTGAAATTGTGCATTTTGAGAAGAGTAAAATTCGTGAGGGCAAAGCAACAAAATTAGAATCTGAAAAACAGCAAGTTATTAAGTTAAAATCACCATCATTGCTCGCAACTAAATCTGAACTTGCTGATTTATTCGATGCTAAGGGGATGTGCTATGCTTTAGTTTGCAAAGAAGCCATGTTTTCACTTCATGAATTGTATATTGCATTGCCCCCTGCTATTGCTAACCTTTTGCAGGAGTTTGAGGATGTGTTTCCCTCCGAGATACCCCCTGGTTTACCACCAATGAGAGGCATTGAACACAAGATCGATTTGATTCCAGGAGCAAGTTTGCCAAATCATGCAGCATACAGGGCGAATCCACAAGAAACTAAGGAAATTCAGCGACAAGTCCAAGATCTTTTGGACCGCGGGTACATTCGTGAAAGCCTTAGCCCTTGTTCCGTTCCTGTTCTTTTGGTTCCTAAGAAAGATGGTAGTTGGCGCATGTGTGTTGATTGTCGAGCGATTAATAACATCACCATTCGATATCGTTATCCTATTCCTCGATTAGATGACATGCTTGATGAATTGAGTGGTGCTATCATCTTCACAAAAATTGACTTGCGTAGTGGTTACCACCAAATTAGAATGGCACTAGGAGATGAATGGAAAACTGCATTTAAAACCAAGTTTGGACTTTATGAGTGGTTAGTCATGCCTTTTGGTTTAACTAATGCACCCAGCACCTTTATGCGATTAATGAACGAGGTTTTACGTGCTTTCATTGGACAATTTGTGGTGGTTTACTTCGATGATATCCTCATTTACAGCAAGTCATATGATGAACATCTTGATCATTTACGTACTGTTTTTACTGTTTTGAGAGATGCACGTTTGTTTGATAACCTCGAAAAGTGCGTCTTTTACACCAATCGAGTCTCGTTTATTGGCTATGTCGTTTCCTCGCAAGGAATTGAGATGGATGAGGCAAAAATTGAAGCAATCACCAGCTGGCCAGCCCCAACAACCCTCACACAGGTTCGTAGTTTTCTTGGTCTTGCAAGTTTTTATCGGCGCTTTGTGCGGGATTTCAGCACCATTGCAGCACCTCTACATGAGCTAACGAAGAAGGGAGTTCCATTTCGATAGGGCGAACAGCAGCAACAAGCTTTTGATGCTCTCAAATCGAAGCTTACACAAGCACCATTACTACAACTTCCTGATTTTGACAAGACCTTTGAGCTATAATGCGATGCAAGCGGCATTGGTATTGGAGGCGTTCTCATACAAGGAGGTAAACCCGTTGCTTTCTTTAGTGAAAAACTTCATGGTCCTTCTCTGAATTATTCCACTTATGATAAGGAATTGTATGTCTTAGCACGTGTATTACAAACTTGGCAACATTATCTTTGGTCTAAGGAGTTTGTCATACATTCCGATCATGAATCATTGAAGTATCTTAAGTGTCAAACCAATCTGAATAAACGACATGCTAAATGGATTGAGTTCATAGAGTCGTTTCCATACATCATTAAGCATAAGAAAGGGAAGGAAAATATCATTGTCGATGCATTATCTAGGCGTTATACCATGCTGTCCCAACTTGATCATAAAATCTTTGGTTTGGAAACAATTAAAGCATTATATACTACTGATTTGGACTTCAAATATGCTTTTGAAAATTGTAGAGAAGGAAGAACTTGGAATAAATATGTGATGCGAGAGGGTCTCCTCTATCGTGCTAACAAGCTATGCGTTCCAGGTAGCTCCGTTCGTCTATTGCTTTTGCAGGAAGCACATGGAGGAGGTTTGATGGGACATTTTGGAGTGAAGAAAACTGAAGACGTGCTGTCCATACACTTCTTTTGGCCAAAGATGAGGCGTGATGTCGAGCGCTACGTGTCACGATGCACTACTTGCAACAAAGCTAAGTCTCGCCTTAACCCACATGGTCTTTATATGCCTCTTCCTGTTCCTAGTGTACCTTGGGAGGATATTTCTATGGACTTTGTTTTGGGATCGCCTAGGACTAAGAGGGGGAGGGATAGTATTTTTGTAGTTGTTGATCGTTTTTCCAAAATGGCACACTTTATACCTTGTCATAAGAATGATAATGCCTCACACATTGCTGACTTATTTATGACGGAAATTGTTCGTTTACATGGTGTGCCAAATACCATTGTTTCTGATCGTGATGCAAAATTTTTAAGTCATTTTTGGAGAACTTTGTGGTATAAATTGGGAACTAAGTTGCTGTTTTCAACTACATGTCACCCACAAACGGATGGACAGACCGAGGTAGTTAATCGTACTTTATCCACTATGTTACGGGCTGTCTTGAAAACAAATTTAAAGTTGTGGGAGGAGTGTTTACCACATATAGAATTTGCTTACAACATATCCGTTCACTCCACGACAAAGGTAAGTCCATTCCAGGTAGTGTATGGTTTCAATCCCCGTGCTCCTATTGATTTACTACCTTTGCCTCCTTCTGAAACTATAAATTTGGATGCTACACAACGATCTGAATTCATTCTTAAGATGCATGAAACTACAAAGAAAAATATTGAAATGATGAATGAGAAGTATAGGATTGCAGGTAGTAAAGGTAGAAAAGAAGTAAACTTGAACCGGGTGATTTGGTGTGGTTACATTTGAGAAAAGAGCGATTTCCCGACTTGAGAAAATTTAAACTTATGCCACGAGCTGCTGGTCCTTTTAAGATTGTTGAAAAGATTAATGATAATGCATATAAGTTTGAATTGCCTCCCGATTTTGGGGTTAGTCCTACATTTAACATTTCAGATTTGCGACCGTACTTGGGAGAAGAAGATGAAATTGAGTCGAGGACGACTCCAATTCAAGAGGGGGAGGATGATGAGGACATCACAACAGCGGAGACGCGCATTGAACTGCAAGGACCAATCACAAGAGCACGAGCACGGTTATTAAATCAGCAGGTGAATTCGTTCTTAACTTCTTTTGCATGTGAGTTTGAGAATAGATTGCTACGTGATGATTTAATTGTTATTAGGAATAATGGAGAAGATCAACAAGTGAAGGAATGAGGCCTGGGGAGCGTGGAGAACCACCTGGGACGTCCACAAGTTGATGGAAACAGTTTACAACTCGGACTCGAGTTCAACTCGGAGTCCAGGAGCAATCCACCTTAAAACAGACGCCCAGGAGGCATACAGACTCCGTTTTCGACGTTCTACATATGCACGGAAAGAGGAGAAGATAAAATTTCCAATGGTTCTGGTCCCACCCTAAAATACATCCGGAGTCATTGGGAATCGTTGAAACAAGTCAAGTCCAGATTTCTGTCTGGTGCTGCGCCACCGAATCGGGCCTTTGGGCCTTGTATCCCATAAGAGTCCATTAGGGACGCGTCTAATCGTGTTTTTGGTCGAACCCTAGCCTATAAATACTGCAGCCGCCGGTCATATTTGGGGGTTGTAGGATCGAAGAGCACGTGAAAAGCTACCAGAGGGGGGGTGAATGGTAGATTTAAAAATTTTACGCAGCGGAAACAATAAAACCCTAATCCCTTCGGTAGAAAAACGATCTGTTAAAGAAATCGTGTATGAGACTAATCTAAACGTGTTTCACCGTGACAAAAGTGATATATATCAGAGAGAATCAAGTCACGAAGACAACACAAAAATAATTACTCAAATCCGTCGATAAAAACTCAAGTTATGATCGAAAGATCAGACTATGGTCAATCTGACCTACCCGAGAAAAAACAGTTTCTGTAATGCTGCAAAGAAACTCGTGTAGCTCAGAAACTACAAATCCAATGACCGTGAAATTTTGTCAGATGATAGACAATCAAGTTGTGAAGACAACCCAAAAAGAATCACGTCAATTGAATTTGTAAAACTTGAGTTATGATAAAAACACCGACAAAAGGTAGTGCTGTCCAGAAACTCGACGAGTAAAACTTGTCTGGAACAAGTCGGACGAACAAGGCACAAAAGTTCCTTCAAACTACAAATTTTATTCAATAGAACACAAGAGGAACAGCCCCAAAATCGTCTACCATGAGCTTTGACCTTCCCTTGCTTATATAACCAGCCCTTAGGCCATCCCAATCCAACTAGGACTCTAATCCTAATCCGATCACAATCGGAACTTACCATAACTGCTCAAGATTCTTCTATACGCAGATAGAAGCAATCTTAAGACTTCCAAACACCTTAGGAACGTATCCCACATTCCTAAACAACCCAATTTCGTGACACACACGAAATCCTAACATAACCAACTCGATACTTCCCATACCGAGCCATAACCGACTCTGCCGCAGCCAAAGTCTTCAACCGATACGATCCGATCCTTCCGATCAGATCTTCCTTCCATAATCCGTCTCTAGAAGCATATTGCCACGTCATGCACCTCATGCATACGTGCGAACACCTTCCTTCGACCTTCATATGCACTGCCCTTGATTCAATCATCCTGCGCGACCTCCTGACCCGCTCAACCACAATTCCTCCCGAACTTGGTTGTTGGAACCTCATCTCCTCCTGAGACTAGTCCAATGGATCCTGTCACCAGCCATGACTTGAACTCAAGCAACACCTGCACATGAATAAACAACCAATCTATACGAGCCCAAGTCCTCGACTTGACTCACGTTAGTTCCGAACACAACACCTTACGTGAGAACCTCACATAAGCATGTTGCAAAACCACAGTAGAAACGATATCAACCGTATCATCCAAAACGCACCAAAAACTTAGCAAATGAATACTAAGCAATCTTTCCAATCATGTAAAGCAAGTACGAAACATTGCAAATGAAAAGTAGAAGCACTTTGGTCAAGTTCCGGACCTTGCCAGAGCAACCCGGAGCTTGAGCTGGAGCTACCAAGAACTAGTAGAACCTAGCGCCGGAGCTTACCAAAACTAGTAGATCCTGGATCCGGAGCTTACCAAAACTAGTAGATCCTAGACCCGGAGCTTACCAAAACTAGTCGATCCTGGATCCGGAGCTTATCAAAACTAGTAGGTCCTGGATCCGGAGCTTATCAAAACTAGTCGGAACTAGTCAACCCAAAACCGGAGCTAGACAAAGTACGTCGGAGCTTAGCAAAAGCATGCCGGAGCTATCAAGTATATGCCGGAGCTATCAAAGACATGCCGGAGCTAACAAGGACATGTCGGAGCTAAAGATAAAGCTCACCGGAGCTAACCAAAGCTGGTCGGACCTTACCAAGAAGTCGGACCTAGCATCAAACGTAACCGGAGCTACCCAAAGCAAGCCGGACCTATCGTCGGACCTTGCTGTAGCTCGGAGCTAGAGTCGGACCTTGATAAAAAGGTGTTTTGGTGATATTAAAAACTTTTATCATCAAAGCCAAGTGTATTTACTACAAGCCAATGTATTCAGCACACATAGATCTTACAATCTCCCCCTTGATGAATGCATTGGCAACACCATTTAAAATCCAATTATTGGCTTATTCACATAAAAGTTTTGAAAAACAATTTCTCCCCTTTTGTAAAACAAACGTAAATGAAAATCTCTCCCCCTTTTGAAAATGAAAATGTCTCCCCCTTTATTATCTCTCCTTTTTTTAATGTGTGATTAATCTCTCCCCCTTTGACAATGTATTCAGCAAGGTAAAAGAGAAATTTTAATTGTTATGAGATATAAACAAATTATCTCACCTTCTTTAGTTGTTATGAGCATATTATAACATATACATATAAACAAAGCTCATCCAAGTCATACTATCAAGTAACTTACACTATCACATCAATGAGATACATAATGTAGTGTAAGCCATGCTAGAAAGCAAGTGTGATTTTCAATTTTAGCAGGTCATGATCTCACAAACTTAACTATTTTAAAACCTGAAAGCATGACACTAGTTGCTGCATTTTATTATTTTCAAGGCATAAATCTAGATCATATGATATTTGCAAGAGATTATATGCGCATCTGCCTTATTCTAACCAACCAAGCCAAGCCTATGTCATTTGACAATCAGAAGCTTAAGGACATGGTTTTAGTCATACACAACTTCTTCCAAGTTCATATCTAAGTGCAATGACAAGCCATCTCAAAAGAAGAAGTGCGATGCATGCATATTCTCTTGATCTTTTTTCAATTTATATTGGTTCATAAAAACTCAACATGTGAGTTGATTACTTGATAAATTCTTAATAATTAAAAGCATTTGTGAGCATGCAACAAGTTCAAAACAGCAAGAAAGTTCGACCATGACCAGATTTAGTGTAAGTAATTATTCCAATTACTAGACATGGCAAAAAACTACAAAAAGTATAACACGAGTAATGTAGTAAGAACTTTCAGCATGTAAAAGGAATCACAAAGTCATATATGTATGAAATAATATGCTCATATTATTTTAATTTCAGATTCACACATAGTCTTCCTAAGTTTCAAAAACTCCCCCTCAATTTAAGCCATGAGGATGCATAACCCCTATTTCACTACGAATGTAACAAAAACGAGTGAAACCAAAGGTTTTGTAAAAATGTCAGCCAATTGTTGTTCGGTATCTACATGGTGAAGCACAATGTTTTCTTTTTCAACATTATCACGGAGAAAGTGATACCTAATGTCAATGTGCTTAGTTCTAGAATGTTGCACGGGGTTTTTAGCAATGCAAATAGCACTAGTGTTATCACAGAACAGTGGAACACTATCTAGATCAACCCCATAGTCCTTAAGTGTTTGAACAATCCAAAGAATTTGTGACCAAGCACTAGCAGCAGCTACATACTCAGATTCGGCTGTGGATTGTGCAACTGAACTTTGTTTTCTAGAGGACCAAGCAACAAGAGAATTACCAAGAAAATGACAAGCACCGGAAGTACTTTTCCTATCAATCCTACAACCACCAAAATCAGCATCCGAAAAAGCTTTCAAAGAAACGATTGAGGAAGAAGGAAGAAAAATGCCAAATTCTTGAGTTCCATGTAAGTACCTGAGAATCCTTTTGACGGCTTGACGATGTGAAACACGTGGGGAAGCTTGAAACCGTGCACAAAGACATACGCTGAATTGTATGTCCGGTCTTGATGCTGTAAGGTACAAAAGTGATCCGATCATACTTCTATATTCTTTTTGATCCACGGATTCACCATCTTCATCAAGTTCAAGTGTTGTTGCTGTTCCCATTGGTGTCCGAAGAGGCTTGCTTTTGTGCATGTTGAAGCGCCTTAGGAGATCTTTGGTATACTTTGTTTGATGCACAAAGGTACCCTCCTTGGTTTGCTTGATTTGCAGCCCCAAAAAGTAAGTGAGTTCACCCATCATACTCATTTCAAATTCGGAACTCATCATTGCTGAAAACTTGGACACAAGATCATGAGAAGCACAACCAAAGATAATAGCATCCACATACACTTGAACGAATAATGAGTCATTGCCATGATTAAGCACAAAAAGAGTTTTATCAACCTTTCCCATTGTAAACCCCTTTTCAAGTAAGAATGTTTTTAACCTATCATACCATGCTCTAGGGGTTTGTTTGAGACCATATAAGGCTTTGGACAGTTTGTAAACATGATTAGGAAAATCTGGATTTTCAAAACCTGGTGGTTGTTTGACATAAACCTCCTCATCTATGTAGCCATTAAGAAAAGCACTTTTAACATCCATTTGATATAGCTTAAAACCTTTAGATGTTGCAAAAGCTAACAAAATTCTTATGGCTTCTAATCTAGCGACAGGAGCAAAAGTTTCATCAAAATCTAGACCTTCAACTTGAGTGAAACCTTGAGCAACCAACCTAGCCTTATTCCTAATCACAACCCCATCCTCACTTTGTTTATTTTTATATACCCATTTAGTTCCAATTAAAGTGTGACCTTGAGGTGGAGGTACAAGTTTCCAAACATTATTTCTTTCAAAATTTTCTAACTCTTCTTGCATGGCAATAATCCAAGATTCATTAGTGAGTGCGTGTGATATATCTTTGGGTTCAAAAGAAGCAACAAAAGCAGAATGAGCATGAGAGTTTGGATCGCAAAACCTGGACCGTGTGACTCGTTCATGCAAGCTTCCAATCATCTGTTGTGGGGGATGATCTTTGTAAAAATGTAGGGGAACAGATGTCTCACAAGCTTCTTTTTCATTAGGTTCATTGTAGATTGATGAGCCTGTGATTTGTGGACGATCAGGACCAGCAGAGGTGACAGCCGGAGCTTGTTCAATGTCCGGAGCTAGACACGTGTCAACTTCGGAACTACCAGGCAGTATCACCGGCTCTTCTTCATCTTCGAAAATACCCTTCCCCTGAGAATATGAATCTGGTCCTACAACACCGGATCTAGTACCTGGGCTAGCTTCATCAAAAGACACTTCACAAGTCTCCACAATTTTGTTAGTGTCGAGTAAAAGCACACGGTAGCCTCTAGTATGAGATGGATAACCAAGAAACATGCCATCATTGGATCTAGGTTCAAATTTATCAAGATTACCATGTTTCTTAACAAAGCATTTGCAACCAAAGACCCGAAAGTGTGTAACACTAGGCCTATGTCCAAACCGGAGTTCATATGGTGTTTTACCTAGCTTAGCACGCAAGAAAACACGATTTGAGACATAACAAGCGGTTGCTAACGCATCAGCCCAAAATTTCCTAGGGGTTTGATATTCATCAAGCATAGTCCTAGCCATCTCAACTAGGGTTCTGTTCTTTCTTTCTACAACACCGTTTTGTTGAGGTACATATGGTGAAGAAAATTGATGATCTATTCTATTTTCAACACAAAAGTGATCAAAAAATTGATTTTTAAATTCAGTTCCATTATCACTTCTAATTGCTTTTAATGATCCTGGGTGATCAATTGATAATCTAAGAAATAAAGTTCTAAAGTGACTAAAGACTTCATTCTTAGACGCCATAAAATACACCCAAGAATATCTAGACTAAACATCAACAATAACAAGAGCATACCATTTACCTCCGAAGGATTGAACACGTGAAGGTCCTACGATGTCAAGATGCAAAAGTTGACATGGTTCAGTTGTCATGATCATTGTGAGAGGAGTATGTGAACCTGCAACCATCTTAGCATGTCTACAAGAAGAGCATACAATTTCTTTGTCCCCTTTAAGCTTAGGCAACCCACGTATGCGATCAAGAGCACTAACACGCGTTAGGTGATCAAAACCTACGTGACCAAGTCTACGATGCCAAAAATATAAGTCCTTTGAATCATTAGCAACTAGAAACCTATGCTTAGAAGAAGACATATCAAAATCAGCTTTAAAAACTCTTCCAAACCGAGACATGTTAAAAATAAGCTCACTATTTGAATCTACAACTTTGCAGCAGTTTTTATTGAAAGTAATTTCTAGATTTTCATCTAGCAATTGTGAAACAGAAAGCAAGTTATATTTCAAATTTTTGACAAGTGTCACATCCTTCAAAGTGTAGTGATCATTTACTCTAACCGAACCCTTAGCAATTATAGGAGTTGAAGAATTATCGGCAAAAGTAACATTCTCTACACGTGACACAAAGGTGAGGGAGGAGAACCAATCTTTGTTACCGGTCATGTGGCGTGAGCAACCTGAATCCACAATCCAAATATTCTCCTTCCTCAAGCGTGTAACCTACATAGAAGCACAATACGCCGATGACTCAATACTGGGGTTAGTCAAAAGGCATTTAGGAATCCAGTACTGAGTCACGCGACGTGCACCAGGAAAAACACGCGAATGCTGAGATAAAACAGCAGGTTTATGAGTCAAGGATTGAGGTTTTCTTTTCTTAACAGTTGATTTAGAAGTTGTTACTTGTTTAGAGTGAAAACCGGTAGCTCCGGAGGTAAAAGCAGAAGGTCCAGAGGCAAAAACTGAAGCTCCGGAGGGAACAACAGAAGATCCGGGAGCTCTCGGAGCTATCGGAACTATCGGAGCTGCTTTTGCGGATTTCTTACTAGAAGGTCCGGAAGCTACCTTTTCAAATTTCCGACTCATTAAAGCAGGTTGCATGTTTCTAATTTTCGGTTTAGCATGAAGGTTATGAGAACTAGCAATTTTCCTTTCTTTTTTCCGTTGTTTAGCTAGTCTATAACAAAAATCTATGACATGACCATTTCTACCACAGAAGGTACAATGGAATTTAACTTTGTGTTCATGTCTAGATGAGCAAGCAATATTTTTATTTGAAACCGAATGAGGCAACACTCCTGCAGATTTGAAAACCCCTTCTTTTTGTTTAGGAACTGTTTGAATCAAACCACTTCCTACTAACCTTACAATTTTAGGTGGATGTGCCTTAGCATGAACATGAGAATCAAAACCTAAACCAGTTTTATCTTTGCTAGACTTGGAAGAATTCAGCAGCAAGTTTAGATTCTTATCCCCATTACAAAACCGACCTAGTGTCCTATTCATGTCATCAAGTTTCTTGGACAAGTCTAGGCAGTTTTCACATGAAGTTTTTCCTTTTAGTTTGCAATTGGAACAATTTTTAACTTCATGAGAACGTAAAGCATTGTTCAACATAGAAATTTCATTCATAGCATCTTGCAGTTTCTTATCAAGATTTTCACATGCAGAACAATGCAAGTCAATTGTAGAACAGCTAGCATCTTTCAAGTTTTTATCATTAAGTGCAGCAAGCTCTTTGTTCTTTTTAATTTCTTCATCAAGTTTCTCTAGAGTGGAGGAGTGTGCACTTCTTAATGTGGACAATTGTTCATAGATTAAGTCACATGAGGGACATGCATCATCACTAGGAATCAACGTTTTTAAACGATTAATTTCAGATTCTAGTGATTCAATTTTAGCAGCACTATCCCTAAGCTTTTTGTCCTTTTTCTTGACAATAATAGTTGCACGAGAAATAGCATCACACATTTCATTGCAGGTAGAACATACCTCATCATCGTCACTGTTGTGTTCTGCTTCCTCCTGACTTGATCTTGATCTTGCTTTGCCCGCCATGAAGCATAAGTTGGCCAGATCATCATTATCTTCATCACTTTCAAAGTCTACATCACTTGAACTGAGCTCTTGAAGCGCGGTGATGAAGCTGTTGATCATCTTGCGTCCTATGGTACCTTTCTTCTTCTTGTTGGAATTTCCAGAGGAGGTCCGGATCTTGCTTTGTTTTTCTTCCCGGGTGGTCGGACCTGAAAGGTTAGGGCATTCTGTACGAAAGTGTCCTGTTTTACCACATTCAAAACAGCGTTGAGGTCCGGAGCTTCCTCTCCTTCTAGTTCTCACATTTTGCAATGCTTTTGAGAATCTAGTAGAGATGAGTGCCAACTCCTCTTCTGGAATTTCTTCAATCTGCTCCAGGGTTAGTGAGGACAACAAAGCAAGAGTATTGCAGGATGATGATTGGCCAGAGCTAGACATATCATGTTGTGAGACAAATGCAATAGACTTGTTTGGGTTCTTACGTGCTAGGATGTCAATTTCATGAGTTTTTAGTTTAGAATAAAGTACATCTAATGTAAGAGAACTCATGACAGTTGATTCACGAATAGATGTTACTTTCATTTCCCAAATTGTCATGTCTAATGCACTAAGAAGTTGTCTAGCATTCTCAGCATCAGAAAAATTTACATTGAAACTACGTAAGTTGCTGAGAATTTTATTGAAACGAGCAAAGAGGTCATCGATCGACTCACCTGGTTGCATCTCAAAACGCATATATTCTTTCTTGAACATATCTTGTTTTACCTCCTTGATTGTGTTGGAGCCTTCATGATAATCACAGAGAGCTCTCCAGACGTCGTATGCTGATCGGAGGTGCGCGACACGATCAAAGTCGCTTTGAGTGAGTCCTTGGATGATCAAGTTTCGGGCTTTGTTGTTGTTGTCGACGTCCCGGAGGTTCGTGGCCGTGACTTGATCATTGGGTGGCACTTCATAAGGCTTATACACCTTCTCCCATATTGCAAAGCCTTGTGCTTGGATAAAAGCCTCCATGCGTGCCTTCCAAACCTGAAAATCAATACCAGCAAACACACAAGGTTTGACGGAGTACTTCTCCATGATGATTAGTCAAAAACACGTGCAAATCACAAAGATTAGAGCACCGTGGCTCTGATACCAATTGTAGGATCGAAGAGCACGTGAAAAGCTACCAGAGGGGGGGTGAATGGTAGATTTAAAAATTTTACGCAGCGGAAACAATAAAACCCTAATCCCTTCGGTAGAAAAACGATCTGTTAAAGAAATCGTGTATGAGACTAATCTAAACGTGTTTCACCGTGACAAAAGTGATATATATCAGAGAGAATCAAGTCACGAAGACAACACAAAAATAATTACTCAAATCCGTCGAGAAAAACTCAAGTTATGATCGAAAGATCAGACTATGGTCAATCTGACCTACCCGAGAAAAACAGTTTCTGTAATGCTGCAAAGAAACTCGTGTAGCTCAGAAACTACAAATCCAATGACCGTGAAATTTTGTCAGATGATAGACAATCAAGTTGTGAAGACAACCCAAAAATAATCACGTCAATTGAATTTGTAAAACTTGAGTTATGATAAAAACACCGACGAAAGGTAGTGCTGTCCAGAAACTCGACGAGTAAAACTTGTCTGGAACAAGTCGGACGAACAAGGCACAAAAGTTCCTTCAAACTACGAATTTTATTCAATAGAACACAAGAGGAACAGCCCCAAAGTCGTCTACCATGAGCTTTGACCTTCCCTTGCTTATATAACCAGCCCTTAGGCCATCCCAATCCAACTAGGACTCTAATCCTAATCCGATCACAATCGGAACTTACCATAACTGCTCAAGATTCTTCTATACGCAGATAGAAGCAATCTTAAGACTTCCAAACACCTTAGGAACGTATCCCACATTCCTAAACAACCCAATTTCGTGACACACACGAAATCCTAACATAAACAACTCGATACTTCCCATACCGAGCCATAACCGACTCTGCCGCAGCCAAAGTCTTCAACCGATACGATCCGATCCTTCCGATCAGATCTTCCTTCCATAATCCGTCTCTAGAAGCATATTGCCACGTCATGCACCTCATGCATACGTGCGAACACCTTCCTTCGACCTTCATATGCACTGCCCTTGATTCAATCATCCTGCGCGACCTCCTGACCCGCTCAACCACAATTCCTCCCGAACTTGGTTGTTGGAACCTCATCTCCTCCTGAGACTAGTCCAATGGATCCTGTCACCAGCCATGACTTGAACTCAAGCAACACCTGCACATGAATAAACAACCAATCTATACGAGCCCAAGTCCTCGACTTGACTCACGTTAGTTCCGAACACAACACCTTACGTGAGAACCTCACATAAGCATGTTGCAAAACCACAGTAGAAACGATATCAACCGTATCATCCAAAACGCACCAAAAACTTAGCAAATGAATACTAAGCAATCTTTCCAATCATGTAAAGCAAGTACGAAACATTGCAAATGAAAAGTAGAAGCACTTTGGTCAAGTTCCGGACCTTGCCAGAGCAACCCGGAGCTTGAGCTGGAGCTACCAAGAACTAGTAGAACCTAGCGCCGGAGCTTACCAAAACTAGTAGATCCTGGATCCGGAGCTTACCAAAACTAGTAGATCCTAGACCCGGAGCTTACCAAAACTAGTCGATCCTGGATCCGGAGCTTATCAAAACTAGTAGGTCCTGGATCCGGAGCTTATCAAAACTAGTCGGAACTAGTCAACCCAAAACCGGAGCTAGACAAAGTACGTCGGAGCTTAGCAAAAGCATGCCGGAGCTATCAAGTATATGCCAGAGCTATCAAAGACATGCCGGAGCTAACAAGGACATGTTGGAGCTAAAGATAAAGCTCACCGGAGCTAACCAAAGCTGGTCGGACCTTACCAAGAAGTCGGACCTAGCATCAAACATAACCGGAGCTACCCAAAGCAAGCCGGACCTATCGTCGGACCTTGCTGTAGCTCGGAGCTAGAGTCGGACCTTGATAAAAAGGTGTTTTGGTGATATTAAAAACTTTTATCATCAAAGCCAAGTGTATTTACTACAAGCCAATGTATTCAGCACACATAGATCTTACAGGGGTTTTTGCTTAGATCAATAAAATCGCCATTCTACGGTTTGTGAGACCCCAACTTCGCGATTTCAGATCGTGTCTTCTACGTTCTTGCTCGTGTTCTCGGTTGCACTTGCAGGGATTAGCCTTCTTGGCGAGGTCAAGCGCGTGAAGCACGGTTGATAACCAACGGGGCCGTGGTGTAGTGATTGCAGGGGTACTCGAACCGCTCGAGTGCCGCGGATCATAAACGTCGAGTTCTCCACCCCAATCGACCTACCTTTCGAAAGATCAAGCCTAAACCAACTCATCATAATCTTCATTTGAAAATATCCCGACCTCAAATCAATCTTAGAGAAGACACAAGCACCCTTCATCTGATCAAACAAGTCTTCTATGCGTGGCAAGGTGTACTTGTTCTTGATTGTCACCTCGTTGAGAGCTTGGTAATCCACGCACATCCTTTGGGATCCATCCTTCTTGTCCACAAATAGAACGAGCGCTCCCCAAGGCGAAGAGCTAGGGCGAATAAAACCCTTCTCTAATTGCTCTTGACTTTGCTTCTTGAGCTCCGCTAATTCCATAGAAGGCATCCTATACGGCCTCTTAGCTATAGGTGCAGTTCCAGGTATTAAATCAATAACAAACTCAATGTCTCGGTCAGGTGGCATACCTGGCAACTCGTACGGAAAAACATCCAAAAATTCACACACCACCGGAATCTCCTCAATTGCGACACCATCCATATGATTCAGCTCCAATTGCTTCAGTGCGGTTTGAGATGCTTCAAATTCTACGGTGATCCCTTCTTCATTGGTCAACTTCACCGTATTCGTGGCACACTCAATAACTCCATTGTGCTTCCTCAACCAGTCCATACCAAGTATAATGTCCAATCCTTGAGAATCCAAAATAATGAGGTTGGCGGAGAAGTCTACCCCCCTTATTCTAAGGCTTACTTTTGGACATACTATATTTGTCCTCATCTCTCCCCCAGGAGACTTAACCAATAGAGTAAACTTCATATGAGAGATAGGCAAACTATACTTGGCAACATACTTCGATGCAATGAATGAATGCGATGCTCCAAAATCAAATAACATAGTCGCGGGGTTGGAGTTGGCGAGAAACATACCAATGACCACGTCATCCGCTTGTTGAGCATCCTCCGTAGAGACATGGTTCACGTTGCCACGGGCAAGATTCTGCTGTCCACGGTTCCCTTGTGGTTGTCCTCCATTGGGTCTTGGGTTTTGCCTCGGTGCACCACTTCCTTGACCAAGGCCTGACTTAGGACATTGATGCGCAAAGTGTCCAGCTTCTCCACAAGTATAGCACTTCTTAACTCCACCAGAATTATTGGGACGAGCTTGGTTTTGATCATTGGCACCAGGAAAATTAGCGCGAGGTGCATAAGGCATTGGAGGCCTAGGTGCTTGCATAACAGGGCGCTGCTGCACAAACTGAGTTGGGCGCGGTGCAAATCCAGGACGTTGAGCAGGAATAGAAGAGCTAAAATGAGGTGCATTGGGCGGCGCAAAGCGAGGGTGCACATTACTTCCTTGTTGCTGTCCTTGATATGGCGCCTTTCTCTTATTGTCTTGCTCCATCTCACGAATCTTGTTCTCAACCACAATTGCTTTGTCCACAAGCTTCTGAAAATTTGCATAATCACAATTGAGCAATTGCACTTGGATTTCATTGTTCAAGCCCCTCATGAACAAGTATTGCTTCCGGCTGTCCTGACTCACATCCTCAGGCGCATACCTTGAGAGTTGAGTGGACTTATTGAGATATTCACTCACGCTTGATCTTCCTTGCCTCAAATTCTCAAATTCTTGCCTCTTCAAAATCATAACACCCTCGGGCACATAATGAGAACGGAAACTCTCCTTGAATTCCGCCCAAGTGATCCTCTCTTGATTCTCATGAGCATTGCAATAAGAATCCCACCAATCTGCAGCTGCTCCAACTAGTTGATGAGAAGCAAACAAGACCTTCTCCTGGTCACTGCATTGAACAATGGCTAACTTCTTCTCCATGGACTTGAGCCAATCATCCGCATCTATAGGGTCGACAGCTTGAGCAAAGGTTGGTGGCCTAGTCCTCATAAACTCTCCCAATCGGTTATGAGGAGGCGGGGGTGGCGGTGGAGGCATGTGGGGCTGATTGTTGATGTTGCCAGCCTGCAGCTGTCTCATAGTTTGTATCATGGTCTGCATGAACTGGTTTTGCATAGCCAATAGCTGCTCAATGTTGATAGCTCCCTGAGTAGATCCTTGTCCAACATTGTTCTGAGGCACTCCATTGTTCTCCTCCTCATCATTGCCATCCCTCTGGTTGCAAGTCCTCACCATCTGAAGAAAAGCAATAGGTAAGAATTAGAGAACATCCCCAACTATATGCATCAAGGGATATGAAACTAAACAGCTAGCTACACTAACCTAGGTGGACATGGCAATGCTAAGGCATCCCAAAATCCTCTATTAAGCACACAAGCAAACAATATATATATAGGAAACAGCAAGCCAACAAAATCAAATTGATTCCTAAGTGCCCCTATGTGCTCTAAAGTGTCCATTCTATCTAGGCTGCGTCCTACGGTCAACCTGTGGCTCTGATACCAATCTGTGACGCCCGATTCCGAAAAATGAACCAAGCTAACGCATATGTGTGCCCAGGATGTTCATCACACATACACGAGTGCAATCACAAAAGGATATACAAAAAATTACCACAGAACAAGATTAATTAACCAAATTTTATTACACAAACCATATTATCCTCGAATACAAGCTCTAATGTATATTTATAACAAGTTCAACTAATGCAGCGTAAATAAACTAATTAAGCGACTAAGCAAACTAAACATAAGGGATAGCGCAGCTCCAATCAACACCACAGGCAAGCTGACGGTAGACACGTCCTAGAACTCCGCATTATCGCAATTAAAATCCCAATCCTGACCTGCAACTGTTGGGGGGGGGGGGGGGGTTGCAAGAGTGAGTACATGTCATACTCAGCAAGTGTGGAAAGTATGACATGTGGCTGATTCAAATGACGACAATAATAATGGCAAAGTGCTGAAAAGTACATTAAAACATTTGAAAAGCAATATATTACATGTATGTGAAGTAAACCCATCATAATCATAAATAATATCACAATACCAATCCATAGTTCACCATCCTCATCAATAATTCCAGATTTAACCATTTGCCAATAACCATATTCAATACCAGAAATTAATCCATAACCATTACCAAACCATAACCATCCCAAATACCATCCCAATACCAAATTCCCTCTAATCATGGAAGTTGTCCAGGTGCTCATAACCGGGAGCATGGCTATCATGATAGTTTTATTTAACTCTGCAGAGTTTGTACCTCTTTACCCACGTGTTTGTGATTTCATCACCCGTCGGCGACTAAAGAACCTCCCTTATGCCAATTACACTTCCTTTGGTGTATGGACAAGAGATCACAAAATAGCCTTTACAAAGGGATTACTAGCCTATTTAGACCCCACTGAGGTTTCACCGGTGGCGATGTCTCCCGCAGAGCACATCTTCAACCAAGGGCCCCATCTTGAGCCATTCGGATCCCAGGGTAGTCCCACCAATCATCAACAAACCCAATCTGACTACCCCTTCCCCGAGCATCCACAATGGTCCAACAAGCCCTAATTAATCAGCTACGCCGCACCCATACTTGGCCTCGTGGTGGCACTGTAGTCCTGGCTTATTCTTGCATGAACCGGTCCTTAGATCTAAAGCAAGCAAACCACCATAACATCCAACCCATCCACATACCAGGCTTGCTTAGATCACCCATTACCATACCGTATCGACCAGTTCACATTAACCAGAATATCATTAATACATAATTAAATGTGTAGTGTTGTTTTCCATCCCAATTAATTAAGCGAAGCAAAAAGGTAAAAGCCCTTCCCGACTCTCTACCATAAATTCCAGGTGACAAGGGTGGTTAAACAAATCTAGTAAACTTCCTACCATAGGATTCCCATCAAATTGACACAAGCATGCAGTTTTACAAACAAAACATTTATTTTAAAATAGGATCAATATGCTTCAAGGACACTTGCCTTGCTCTTGCTGTTGATTATGCTCAAAGCCTTCAAACTCTTGGTGCTGTAGATCCTCCGCGGCACTCTCTAGCGCAAATCCGTCTAATCCGCACAATAAACATACAAGACAAGAAACACAATCAAAGAGTGCACAAATATTACAAATATGACATGACATGCAGGATCGATGCAAATGCGAGGTAGAACTTGTTAATAGATTGCTTTTAATGATCAATAACTAGTTCTAATAGCTTTTAACAAGTTTATACAGGTTTGGAGTTGATTAGATCAAATTTTAGAATTAATTCAACACAATTTAACCAGAAAGATCAGACTAGTCTGCTAGGGACCGGACAAGTCCGCACTCTGCGAGATCAGCAGATTAGGGTTTTCTAGATCGATGTGAATTTGGAGATTAGGGGTTGAATTCATGTAAGGAAAAGATAATAGAAGGTATACCAGGTGTTTAGGACTCCAATGAATCAAGAAACTTGGAGGTATCACTTGGATCTTGATGATCTAGGGTTGGTGACGAACTTGGAGATGAATTGGTGGTGAAGAACAAAATCTTGGTGGAGATCTTGATCCTCTTTTGTTTCCTCCTCTTCTTCTTCTTGCTTGGGATCTTCTCCTCCCTCCTTGATGGTGGCTCCCCATGAACTAGGGTTTGGGTGGGGTGGAAAAGTGGCAAATAGATGTCAATCCAAGGGGTGCAGTTGTTTATATAGAGGTGAAGGCTAGGGTTAGATAGATTTCGAGTTTGGGATGAGTAGAGGCCGGTTTAGAGTCCCACATGGGCTCTAAAAGAGTTAGGCACGACGTCCCTAGGCCCACTTAACGTGAAACCCAAGAAACAAGTCGTAAAACAAAAGATCAACTCGGAGTCACGAAATATCGGACAAGTTCGGAAAGGATCGGACTAGTCCGAAGTCGTCCAGAGAGAAAATCGGACAAGTCTGACCAAACATCAGACAAGTCTGACTTTAAACAGAGAGGAAATCGGACAAGTCCCCTGGAACACCGGACTAGTCTGGAAAAGTCCAGGGATTTAGCAAATTTTCAAGGATTCATGGAATATCGGACTAGTACGCACAAAATTGGATAAGTCCGAAGATTTCCAGAGGCAAAATCGGACTAGTCCGCAGCAAAAATGGACAAGTCCGTTTTTAGTCAGAGAGAAATCGGACTAGTCCTCACTAAAATCGGACTAGTCCGCACTTTCCTGCGTTTTAAGTGCGGTTTTGTTCCAAATCAATTTTAAAATCGTTCCTCTCGTTGTGGGTTAATGTTAAACATGTATATGAGTGTATGCAGGCATGATGCATGAAAATGAGGGTGTTACAGGGAACCTTCGTCCGGAGGTTGTCTAAACCGACAGCTCAGCCTGCCGAACTGAGCGAAGGGGGCGAGACCATCACCTCAAAGCTGGCAGTCCCGATGGCCCTGTTACCATGGCAGGCATCAAGGGTCGTAGGTGCTGCCGAAACCTCCGAGCAACCCAGCACGCAAGACTCAAATGCTCAATATAGCTTCAATGCATGAATCTCGGAGATCTGGAGCTACTTGAAATACAACTTCCTTCCTGAAGATGATGTATCCACTGACCGGATAGTCAGATTGGCTAAAAGATACACGTTGGTAGAAGGGAATCTCCACCAGCGCGGTGCCAATGGCGTCCTAATGCGGTGCATTACAAGGGAAGAAGGCCACGAGCTCCTCGCAGAAATCCATGGAGGCGAGTGTGGGAACAACGCGTCATCCCGCACGCTGGTCGGTAAAGCCTTTCGGCATGGCTTTTACTGGCCTACAACACTCCAGGGTGCAATTGAGCTGGTGAAGAAATGTGAAGCATGCGAGTATCATGCAAAACAAATTCACACACTGGCCCAGCCTCTACAAATGATACCTCCTGCATGGCCTTTTGCTATGTGGGGGATGTATATCTTGGGACTTTTCCCAAGAGCCGTCGGAGGTTACAAGTTCCTGTACGTCGCCATTGACAAATTCACCGAATGGCCGGAAGCAACTCCAGTTGTAACAATAAACAAGCAATCAGCCATCAACTTCTTACAGTCCATCGTATACATATTTGGAGTCCTAAACAAAATCATAACCGATAATGGGACCCAATTCACAAGCTCTGCATTCCAAGGATATTGTGAAGATCTCAGCATTCAAGTCAGCTACGCTTCCGTAGCTCACCCAACAAGCAATGGCCAAGCCGAGAGAGCAAATGCAGAAATCCTAAAAGGACTCAAGACGCGCACATATGAGCGTCTGAAAAAACATGGAGCCAACTGGATCGAAGAGCTTCCGCCCACTCTATGGGCCGACGGGACAACTCCAAACTGGTCAGCTGGAGAGACACCCTTCTTCTTGGTGTATGTAGCTGAGCCATCCTTCCTCCAAAAATCACCTTGGGGTCGCTCCAGGTCCGGACCTTCGACGATGCCACGCAGGACCAGCTTCAGCGTGAATACCTTGACCTCCTTGAAGAGGGAAGGTGCAGAGCAGCTATTCGGAATGCCCGATACCGCCAAGCTCTCCGGCACTATCACCAAAAACATGTTCACAGCTGACAGCTCAAGGAAGGCGATCTGGTGCTACGGAGAATACAGTAAATAGAAGGGTTAAACAAACTGTCCCCCGACTGGCAAGGACCCTTCTGAGTGATTATAGTATCCCGTCCTAGATGCGTTCGCTTGGCAACCGAGGATGGGACACCTCTCCCTAATCCTTGGAACATTGAGCACCTCCATAAGTTTTACGCTTAATATCACGGAGGTGAGTCTGTAGTTACACGTGATGTATGTTATAGAGTCATTGTACAGAGTCGGGTAGCTCCTCCGGGAGAACAGTCGGACCTTCCCCGGAAGGTCCGCAGAGTTCAGGCAACATTTGTCATAGTCTCAAAACTAAAAGTGTAGCTAGCTACCTTGGGTCAAACAAGAAACAAAACACACTTAGCCTGGTTCCGTACCCTAAGGGTGTACTTGTTTCCCCTGTACCCCGGACCTATAATGAAAGACATCTTTGTGTGAAAACAGACTCCACGTGCATTTACTTTGTACAAGCTCAATATTTTTTATTTTTCTCTTTCTTGTCTATAGCAAAGTTGTGCGATTCTCAAGAATTTTTTGGATCGACTAATTCATGTACAACTCGAGTCGCACCGTTAATTCCTTTGGGTTTTCACATTGTTGAATGGCTCACTTGCCTGAATGCCGCCAGCCAATCTAGGCCCGGAGTGTGCTATCGACTTAGCCTGGTCCTGCACTCTAAGTACGCCACTCTACCTACACCCCGACAGGCCGAAGTAAGGCGGGTCTTGAAAACAATTGGACATGGAGAAAACAACTCAGTGCACTTGATTGTATGAAGAATTGCGCTCAACCTAAAAATTTCTTACGAGAATAGTAAGTCGCAACAGAGTTATAGATAGGAAACAAATTTTACTATTTTTCTTGACTTTAGTGTGCAGGAGAAATAAAGATCTCATGATGATGGTGAATTAAGCCAGAGCTATTAAAGCTCTGACATACCCTAGACATTAATAGCAAGTATCACTAGAGCTACTTAGCTCTGGTAAAGCCAGGGGCTAGCCGTCAAAGTGAGCAAAAGATAGTGGGAAGACTCCAGAAGACCAACTGTCGACGCTCTATGCATTGATGGAGACCACTGCTGGAGCTACCAAGCTCCGATGATGGTCAAAGCCGGAGCCCTTAAGCTCTGGCAACCTCAGGGAGCCTTCACTACCAAAGACTTCAGACCTACGCTCTACAAGTCTGAAGCACGCGAGTCTTCAACAACTGTTAGATCCTCTTGGTACATGTTCACAATCAAATTGTGTACATCTACCATAGGGCCAGGTGGGACAAAGGTGTTGAAGACAAAAAATGAAATTCATAAAAAACTTGGATTTCATTCATCTGAAGACGAGAGATTACAAAATTGGAGAAAAAGAAGAGAGAATACAAGCGGGAGCTACAAAGAGATGGTCCTAGACCCTATGGAAGAACGAGGCGACCTTCTGGGCAACCTAAGAAATGTTGGCCTAGGCAGCTTCTCCCTCTCCTTCGATGGGGCCTTGGAGCACCGGGTCCAGGGGGAATTGGGGGTCCCGACTTGTGTAGCACGACAAAATAAATTCTGCGACGCTCTTAGCCAGGGATTGTCCCTCAGTTTCCATCTGGTCCGCGATGACATCGCCCATCTTGGTGAGCTTGTTGCCTGCCGAACTCAGTGCCCGCAACGCCTGGTCCAGCTCCGGTTCCAGATCATCCAGATGCACAGTACTAAAACCCATTAGCGTCAGCGCGTCGTTGGCTTTGCCCAGGAAGTCCCAAACTTGTTGGGACTCCGCAACCTTTCCGCTTTGCATCTCCTCCAAGGATCTCCTAGCCGCCGCAAGCTCCAAGTTCTCCCGAGCAGATCATCCGGATGCACGGTACTAAAACCCATTAGCGTCAGCGCGTCGTTGGATTTGCCCAGGAAGTCCCAAACTTGTTGGGACTCCACAACCTTTCCGCTTTGCATCTCCTCCAAGGATCTCCTGGCCGCCGCAAGCTCCAAGTTCTCCCGAGCAAGATGCTCTACCTCTTTGGTGTTCTGCTTAATCTTTTTAGCAACCTGCCTTTCGAGTTTGTTGAGCTCCTCCTCCCGGAGGTGGATCTTGTTCTAGCGGTCGACCAGGTCCTTCTCCCAGCCCCGCACTTTCTTCTCCCTAGCAGCAATTTCATCCTCCCTCTTGTGGAGTTCCTGTCCTTGCTGGCAGCCCTTCTTCTCCTCTCTCTCGCAGCGCATATCCAATTTCTTGGTGTGCTCCTCAAGACTCTTGTCACCCAAAGTTAGCCTCTGAGTAAGCTCTTCTTCCCTCTTCACGACTTCGTCCCGCAGCTCCAGAAGTTTCTGCTCTTCATCTTCGAGCTTTCTCTCCCGCTCCTCAAGGGCCTCCCGACGCTTGACGAGACTAGCATGGATGGCGTCGAGCCTCTCTTGGCGATCATCTGTTGCACTATTGACAGCTTTGACCTGTTCATAGATGGCCCGGGACTGGTTGTGAAGGGATTGTGTCATGCTTTCCCTCTCATCCATCAACTTACCCCAGTACTCCAGGCGAATCTTCTCCTTCCTCACCCATTCCTTGTCTTCAGCCATTCTCGACTGCGCCAGCTTGGTCTCAAATTGGAGCCATTTGTTCCACCTCCTAAGAGTTTGACGCTCCTCCTCGAGAGCCTTGCTGTTGTGGTAAAAATCCAGCTGAACCTAGCGAAGACTGAAGCAGGCGTTGTCAATAGACAACGACAGAGGGATCGGGTCCGGACCTGCTGGGGTCATCTCCTCCGGTTCCAGCTAGTTCTCTGTGACAAAAATTGGGTCCCACTCTACAAGAGCAGTCCCTTGAGCTTCCATGACACTAGGGCCATCCTCCGGAATAGCCTCGACCGTCGTCGAGAAAGGTCCTGCAACAGAAGTATCAACCTCCGGAGTTGGTTCCGAAGGTCTCGCCGCCAGGTCGTCAACAATTGGACCCTCAGACCGGGGGCTAGCAGCTTCATCTCGGCACCCTGGTTCAGGCGTGGGCACCTCCGGGACCACCACCTCCCGGGCAGGTGTTAAAGGTTCGGTCGGAGCTGAAGCCACTTCCGGCTCCAACGCTGGCGCCTCCTCCACCACCGGCCCAGGCGCTGACGCTTCGACCATCATGGGCTCGAGCGCTGACACCTCTGCAGTGATTGGTTTAGGCACCAGAACCTCTCCGATGATCGGCTCTACCGTCGGAACTTCTGCAGCAACCGACTCTACTGCCAGAACTTCCTCAACGACCGGCTCAGGTGCCAGAGCTTCATCAACCACTGGCTCTACCGCCGGGGCATCATCAAACACCGTCTCCACCGTCGGGGTTTCAACAACATCTGGCTCTAGGGCCGGAATCACAGATGTCTCCAGTTCTGAAGCCGGAGCGTCCACCATTTCTACGTCCAAACCCAGAGCTCCAACCTCCGGGGCAGGTGGCGCTGGTATATCTTCATTCCCATGGTCCGGCGCTACCACGGGAGCTTCTAGGGATGAGTCAAGGTCCAAGACCACGACAGTCGGCACCGAAGTTATCGCAGCCTCAGCCACCCCTTGGGGCGACACTCGAATTGGAGCCGGAGCTTCCGTCTCCACATCATCAGTTGCTGTCACGGGAGCCGGGGCTTCATTCCTTTTCTTGGGGACACTGCAGATGAAGGACGAAGAAACTCAAAACACAGTTACAACACAAAACAACTAACTGAGGTAAAAAATAAAAATTACCTCGGAAGGTTTCCACACCAGTTAGCACGGAACCTCTTCTCCGGACGCTCAGGACTGGATCCAGGTGCCACTGGCATATATGTTTCAGAAGGTTCCCCGGAGCTCGCCGCAACCATCGGCGCTGCTTTGGTTGAGGCTCCCCTCGATCGGGAAGAACTTCCAGACCTAGAACCTTCAATTGGTCCTGAAACTATAGCCATACGGCCGGAATTGGCACCCCGAGGAGATGCCGATGCTGGAGTGGATGCCGCTGTTGAAGACCTTCCCCTTTGGGGAGAAGGAGCCGTTGGGGAAGGAGCTGGCCTGACGGACCTTCCATCAGAGTGCTTCAGCTTCCTTTTTTGGCTCGAGGGCTCGACCAACTCTTTGCCCTTGCCCGTGACTTCAACTCTCTGTTCCAGTACGGAAGGGGGACCACCCCCGGAAGCTCCGGAGATCACCAACCCGGTGGTCGGACGCCTCTCAACGACACCAAGGTCGTCAAACACCGGCATCTTCCACCAGAGCTCCCTGCTGAACTCCGCCTCCATGTTGAGAGGGAGGAAAGCCGCCAGTGGAGACAAATAGTCGCCCTCGATGTCGATGCCGTGCTGGAACTTCTTGAGGTGAAGCTCCAAGGTTGCGCCTTCCAGGTTGGACTTCAAACCAGTTTCGATCCGGTCGTCGTCCATCACGCTATTGAGGGCCCAAGCAAGCTTCTCCCTCTTCTTCAGCGGAGCCCACCTGTTGGCCAGGAAGTTGCAAAATACCGCCTGAGGAGTCACCCCTCCTTCCACGCACTGGTGTATCCTGGTCAGAGCAGGGTTGAAGGCGTCCGACAACACCGGAACTTCACTCCAAGCTTCAGTGTCGACGTTGGGGAGGCCTACGGGCAACTCGAGCCTCTCATGCTCCTCTACCCGGATGACGATCCAATCCTTCTTCCAGTCGTCCCACTTGCCAGAAGGGAACGACCGCAAGTACTTGTGCGGGCACTTCTTGCGTTTCACAAAGTAATAGAAGCCAAGGTACTCGTCACTCTTGCCTGTAGTATGGATGGTGAAGAAGGTGCAAAAGAGCTCGACGCAGGGGGGGATACCCACCCACATCTCACAGAAGTGGACAAAGATCGACACCAAAAGAATGGAGTGGGGGCCAAGGTGGTACAGCTGCAGACCATAGAAATCTAGCAGCATCAAGAGAAAAGAAGAAAAGGGTGGTATCAGTCCCACCATGGCGTACGCAGAGAAGTACACCATGTCGGCGTGATCCTTCTCGAATGGAAGCTTGCCGGCGTGGACCTGGTGGTTGAAGAAGTCACTGGACCACCCCATGAGTGCCCAGACCTTCTTCAAGCTGCCATCGGTCTTAAGTCGGCTCTCACGAAGACCCAACTCCATCGCAGCACAAGCGAGGCTAGGGAAGAAAAGCAAGCGAAAGTTTGAAAGGTTTGAGTGCAAGATCAAATGAAGGCGTAAAGAACCCCCAAACGGTGCCTGCTTTCCTTCTTAAGTAAGACCCCACAACGCTTGGATGGAAACCACGGAGGAGCCGACGTTACAAGTCAAAAACTTCACCCTGCCAATGACAAGGGGGCCCAGGGCCACCCTGACGATCAAGTCGAGGTCCTTACCCTAGGCGAACGATTTTCATCATGAAAGGCGGGAAACCCGAAGACGGCGGCCTAACAAGGCGCGTGGAACCGATACGATTTTCGTATCGGGAACCGGCGACCTTTAATTGCGTGAGATACGCACGCTAAGATCTCACCTGCCGCATCCAGGATATGCCACACGACAGTGGCTTAACTATGAACTACTGCCAACGGCACATCCGAAGATCCTTGGGGACACGACACAAAAATCGAAGGATGAACCCACCTTTGGCAGAACGACTTCACCCTAAAGGTCTCTCCAAGAGGTGGGCCCATGGGGCCACTGTCGGTACCCTGCATACCGTATACCTCTTGGGACTACAAATAGACCAAAGAAACTTCACCTGTTTGAGTTGAAGATCTCCGAAGGCCCCACGTGTCATACGGGACCGGACCTGCCTCCCTTCTATGGTTAGTCCCTATGCTGCCACGTGTATCCTACAACCGGAGCTACATCCCACACATGGGAAAGCTACGGGTCAAATACCTGTGCAACACCTCCAGACCTAACCCCCGACAGAGGGAAGCTCCGGTCCTGACACGTGTACAACAACTTCGGACCTACCCGTCCCATACGGTAAACTCCGAAGCTACCACGT
Organism: Tuctoria greenei; assembly: GCA_036927565.1. NCBI lineage: Eukaryota > Viridiplantae > Streptophyta > Magnoliopsida > Poales > Poaceae > Tuctoria > Tuctoria greenei. The sequence goes on from JAYESD010000006.1 coordinate 17,217,133, forward strand.
GTCCAACCATCGGACCTTCAACTTCAACAAGCCGACTGTAGGACCCCCAACGGTTCGGACCTTCAAGGAGCAATCAAAGACTTCAAGACCTGATTAAGTGTCATTAATACCATATTAATGACACACGATCAGTAGGCGCTTAATACTAGTAACAACACTGTCAAGACCCGTTACCACGCTATTAAGGAAAATTAACCTCATTAATTGTGTATTAAACATTAGTAACCGCCAGGGCCACATGACGGGCCAGGCTAACTATGTAATGACCAGTCCTTGAACTATAAAAGGACTTGTCGACGATACAAAGAGGGGACTCTCTGACACTCACAGAGGCTGGAGCTCTCTCACACTCGGACACTCTTAGACGCTCAATACAACAGCTACACACCCCGTGGAGTAGGGTATTACGCTCAGGCGGACCGAACCACGTAAATCATTGTGTCCATTTGCCATATTCTTTGAAATCTCTGCGCACCCAAACCGAACTATAAACTTCGCGAGCTACCAATGGTAGTATCGGGAGAATTGCCGGATAAACATTCCGACACACGCTATTAAGGGTAATTAACCTCATTAATTGTGTATTAAGCATCAGTAACCGCCAGGGCCACATGTCGGGCCAGGCTAACGGTGTAACGACCAGTCCTTGTACTATAAAAGGACTGGTCGACGATACACGAGACGACTCTCTCAGCTCCGGGGACACTCTCACTCTATGGAAGCTCTCGACTCCGAGACGCTCAATATAACAACTACACACCCTGTGGAGTAGGGTATTACGCTCAGGCGGCCCGAACCATGTAAATCCCTGTGTCTACTTGCCATCGTGTTCTGAGTCTCTGCACGCCCAATACCGAACTACAAACTCCGTGGGCTACCGACAGTAATACCGGGAGAATTGCTAGATCAACACTCCGAGCAGTGGAGGGCTGATGTGGAACATTTGGTTGCAGCATCAGCCAATCGCATCAGCAACCCAGGTCCTCCCCCCTCGGGCGGACCCCATCGCAGCATCGGACCGTGTCTGGCAGACTTGGTCCGCACGGTTCCCAACATATGAGGCGTGCTGCGTCTCAACAAGCAACGTCGCTGCCTCCCAGGGTGCGACGCACCCATACGGTAACCAGGATTTCAACTCACGACCTCCGGGCGGAGCTTGATCGTCGTTACCGTCAATAGGATGACCACGTCCATATCGAGCGCGCTCGCGAAAGGTGAGAGGCTCGGGACAGTCCTGCTCCCGAGGGAGTAGGAGGGGGCTGTTCTGCCCTGGACAGGCACCTACGCATGGTCAGATGGCCACAAAAGTTCCGGCCTCACCTGCTAGAGAAATTTGACGGGACTATCAATCCCGCTGAGTTTCTCCAAATCTACTCCACCACAATCCTTGTGGCTGGAGGCAACGAGGTCGTAATGGCCATCTACTTCCCCGTGGTTTTAACTGGGACTGCCAAGTTCTGGTTCATGAGCCTTCCGCCCGACTCCATCAACAGTTGGGCGGAACTGTGCCAATAATTCACCGCCAATTTCGGGAGTTCAGACACCCGACTAGGCACCGAACTGGACCATTTTGCTGTCAAGCAGAAGGGGGGAGAGTCTGTGCAATCCTTCATCCAGATGTTCTCCCAAGTACGAAACACTATTCCTTCTATCTCCAGCACCTCTGTTATTGTGACATTTAGACAGGGCGTACGAGACAAGAAGATGTTGGAGAAGGTGGCGACCAAGGAGATCACCAGCGTCACGGAACTCTTCAGCTTGGCAGATAAATGCGCCAAAGCTGCGGAGGGCCGTGAAATGCACTTCCAACCACCTCCGGAGGACAACAAAAAATCCTCCAAGGGTGAAGCCACTACCTCCGGGAGTGGTGAAAAGAAGAAAAAGTCCAACGGCAAGAAAAAGCCGTCGGCCGGCACACCAACTGCTGCAGCTGCTGCAGCTCCGGGTGGCCGGGGGCCACGCCCCGGAAAACGACCTCAGCCATCGTCTGAAGATGGAGGCAGCTCCAAGATGTGGTGTCCTATACACAAGTCGAACAGCCACAACCTGGAAGGCTGCCAGGAGGTCTAGAAACTTGTCGAGTGCTACAATAAGCGTTGGGAAGAAGTTCCTTTCCGTCAAAGGGAAGGGAAACAAAAAGTCGACGAAGCTCCGGCTAAAGAGGAGTTAGGCTTTCAGGACCCTAAAAAGGTCTTGAAGGTTGTTTACACCTCCGTCAACGATGACCCCGACGTCTCCGACAACGAATGTCGGAAAACCATGAACACCATCTTTGGTGGTTCGTAGGACATTACCTCCCGCTGTGTTCTCAAGACTATAGGCGGGACATGGCCTCAGTAGCTCCTACCGCCAGGGCAGAGCTGCACTGGAAGTGGATGTACACTGCCATCACTTTCGATGCTTCAGTCTGCCCTCGGAATATGATCGGAGCTGGCCAACTCCCATTGATGGTATCTCCAACCATCAACAACATCCAACTCCACCATGTAATGGTGGACAGAGGTTCGGGGCTGAACCTCATAAGCTTTGAAGCTTTCGTCAAGCTCCAGCTCCGACCTTCAGACCTTCGCCCCTCTCGACCTTTCTCAAGAGTAGGTCCGGGGGCCGTAACCCCACTCGATGCAATTACTCTTCCGGTGACCTTCGGGACCTGGGAGAATTACCGCACTGAGAAGTTGGTCTTCAACGTGGCGCATATCAACTTACCCTTCAATGCCATTTTGGGCAGGCCAGCCTTATACAAGTTCATGGCTGCTGCTCATTATGGCTACTTGGTGTTGAAGATGCTAATGCCAGCCAGTGTTCTCCGGATCCGTGGAGATTGCACCGCCAGAGTGACAACTCTGGAAGAACTCCACACGCTTGCTACAGCGCAAGAGGAAGAATCCGGAAAGGAGCAAGCTCCAAAACCCCCGAGCATTCGTCATCGAGGCTCAACATCCGCACCTCGCGTGCAACCAAGCGGCGACACCGACATTCTCGTCATAGTCGTCTAAATCGGTTCTAACGCCACTCAGACCACCCGTATATCAAGAGGTATGAATGATAAATAGGAACTCGCGCTCATCACTTTCCTCTGGGCTAATGTCGACGTGTTTGCCTGGCAACCGTCACAAATGCCTAGGATCCCTAGGGAAGTGATCGAGCATAATCTGAAGATCTATCCCGACGCTCGGCCTGTACATCAGAAGCCTCAGAAGCAATCAGTAGAGCGACCAAACTTCATACGTCAAGAAGTGAAGAAGTTGCTCGAAGTTGGATTCATCCGAGAAGTCTTCCACCCAAAATGGCTGGAAAACTCAGTCGTTGTACCCAAGGTCGGCGGGAAGCTTCGGATGTGTATCGACTATACTACACTAAATAAGGCATGTCCAAAGGATCCATTACCACTACCTAGAATAGATCAGATAGTGGATTCCATCTCCGGGTGTGAATTACTGTGCTTCCTAGATGCATATTCTTGGTACCATCAAATCAGAATGTCTAGGGAAGATGAAGAGCATACCTCCTTCATCACAGTAGATGGATTATATTGATACACTACCATGCCATTCGGTCTCAAAAACGCTGCTTCAACATTTGTACGAGCTATGTACAACACTTTTGGAGAGCTCATTAGATATGTAGTGGAAGTGTATGTTGATGACATCGTCGTCAAGATCAAGAACAAGGAGTCATTCCTTGACACCTTGCAAGCTGTCTTCGACAAGTTGCGAGTCACTCGCACGAAGATGAACCCAGACAAGTGCGTCTTCAGGGTTAGCTCCGGAAAACTTCTTGGTTTCTTGGAGAACCACCGAGGAATAGAAGCAAACCCGATGAAGATAAAAGCTATTGAAGACATGCGGCCACCAACCCGCATCAAGGACGTCCAAAAGCTAACTGGATGTCTAGCTGCCCTCAGCCGATTCATCTCAAGACTGGCAAAATGGGCGCTACCCTTCTTCAAGCTATTAAGGAAGTACAGACCATTCCAATGGTCTGAAGAAGCAAAAAAGGCATTCCAGGAGCTTAAGCAGCTCCTCACCACCCTACCAACTTTGGTAGCTCTGAACCCTGGTGAGCCACTCCTATTTTACATTTCAGCAACTGACGAAGTTGTCAGCATGGTCCTGTTTGCGGAAAGACCAGAACCATCTCTAGTTCCGGAATCCAGACCCCTTCGGAAGGGTCCGGAGCTACCTGAAGTCGAGTCTGGGTCCCAGCTCTCAGACTCAGATCCTCAAGGCGAGACGCCGGAGGATCCATCTCCTTCAAGTGAAGGAGTCATTGACGCTAAATAGGAAGGTTCGGACCCCTCCGGGAGGGTCCGGATCACTCCAGAAGATGCTCTGGGTTCCTCCAACCAGAACCTGGAAGTCCCTGAACAAGGTCCGGACCCCTCCGAGAGGGTCCGGGTAGATGAGGAGGAAGCTTCGAGCCCCTTCGGGCCCCTTCGGGAGGGTCTGGACGTTCCAACGCCCAGCGTACTTCATGAGCGAAGTACTCCATGATGCCAAAACTCGGTACCTAGAGGTGCATAAGTTGCTCTACGCAGTTCTTATTGCCTCTAGGAAGCTCCGACACTACTTCCAAGCTCACAAGATTTCAGTGGTAACCTCTTATCCACTGCGTGCAATCTTGCATAACACCAATTCCACTGGGAACATTGCAAAGTGGGCAGCGGAACTAGCCGAGTTCGACCTTGAATTCATTCCAAGACAAGCGATCAAGAGTCAAGCATTGGCGGACTTCGTGGCGGAATGGACCCCCTCTCCATCAAATCCTGGGGGCCCCAGTGAGTAGAAGTCGGAACCCATGGTTCCGGTCTTCATTGAGCCTCACTGGACTCTCTTCTTCGACGGCTCCATGCAGAAGCAGGGGGCCGGAGCTGGAGTCCTTCTCCTCGCTCCGACCGGGGAGAAGGTTAAATACATGGTGCACCTTGACTTCAAGGCGACCAACAACATGGCGGAGTATGAAGCACTAATTTATGGACTCAAGGTAGCATTATTGTAGGATCGAAGAGCACGTGAAAATCTACCAGAGGGGGGTGAATGGTATATTTAAAAATCTTACGCAGCGGAAACAATTAAACCCCAACCCCTTCGGCAGAAAAACGATCTCTTAAAGAAATCGTGTGTGAGACTAATCTAAATGTGTTTCACCATGACAAAAGTGATGGATATCAGAGAGAATCAAGTCACGAAGACAACACAAAAGGAATCACTCAAATCTGTCGAGAAAAACTCAAGCTATGATCGAAAGATCAAACAAGGTCAATCTGCCCTACCCGAGAAAAAACAGTTCTGGAATGCTGCAAAGAAACTCGTGTAGATCAGAAACCACAAATCCAATGACCGTGAAATTTTGACATATGATAGATAATAAAGTTGTTAAGACAACCCAAAAAGAATCACGTCAATTGGATCTGTAAAACTCGAGTTATGATAAAACCACCAACGAAAGGTAGTGCTGTCCAGAAACTCGATGAGTAAAACTTGTCTGGAACAAGTTGGACAAACAAGGCACAAAAGTTCCTTCAACCTACGAATTTCATTCAATAGAACACAAGATGAACAGCCCCAAAGTCGTGCACCACGAGCTCTGGGCTCCCTTGCTTATATAACCAGCTCGAAAGCCAACTCAACTTAAATCAGGAACCTAATCCTACTCTGTTCATGAATCGTAACTTTCCGTAACTGCTTAGGACTCTTCTATACGCAGATAGAAGCAATCTTAAGACTTCCAAACACCTTAGGAACGTATCCCACATTCCTAAACAACTCAAATTCGTGACCCACACGAAATCCTATCATAACCAACTCAAATCTTTCCATATTTGAGTCAAACCTGACTCAGTCGCAGCCTGAGTCCATAAACTAGTCAGTGGGACCTTTCCGACCAATTCTTTACGTCCACATCTCTTCATCACGCCTAGGAACTATGTAGCCACGTCTATGCACTCCTTGCACACGTGCAAACATCTTCCAATGATGTCCATGATACCTTCATATGCATTGTTCTTGATTCAATCATGCTGCGCAACCTCTTGATCAGCTCAACCACAATTCCTCCTGAATTTGGTTGGTTGAACCTCATATCCTCCCCGAGACTAGTCCAATGGATCCCGTCACCAGCCATGTCTTGAACTCAAGCAACACCTGCACATGAATAAACAACCAATCCATACGAGCCCAAGTCCTCGACTTGACTCAAGTTAATTCCGAACACAACACCTTACGTGAGAACCTCACATAAGCATGTTGCAAAACCACAATAACACGATATCATCCATATCAACCAAAACGCACCAAAAACTTAGTAAAAGAATACTAAGCAAACTTTCCAACAATGTAAAGCAAGTACGAAATATTGCAAATGAAAAGCAGAAGCACTGCGGTCAAGTTTCGGACCTTGCCAGAGCAACCCGAACCTTGAGCCGGAGCTAACAAAAGCTAGTAGAACCTAGCACCGGAACTTACCAGAACTAGTATAACCAAGCTCCCGCTGGAGCTTACAAAACTAGCAGGACCTAGCGCCGGAGCTAACCAGAACTAGTCGGAACTAGTAAACCCAAAAGTCAGAGCTAGAAAAATCAACTCGGAGCTTAGCAAAAACACGCCGGAGCTATCAAAGACATGTCGGAGCTAAAGACAAAACTCATCGGAGCTGACCAAAGCTAGTCGGGCCTAGCATCGAACGTAACCGGAGCTACCCAAAACAGCAGGTTTATGAGTCAAAGTTTGAGATTTTTTATTCTTAACTACTGATCTATAAGGTGTTACTTGTGTAGCACAAAAATCAGTAGCTCCGGAGGAAAAAACAGAAGGTCCGAAGGTAAACTTTGAATGTTTTTGACTCATAACAGTAGGTTGCACATTTGGTTCAATATGTGCAGCAAATTTTGCATGAAAGTTATGAGATCTAGCAACCATTCTTTCTCTTTTCTATTGTTTAGCTAGTCTATAACAAAAATCTATGACATGACCATCTCTACTACAGTAGGTACAATGAAATTTAACTTTGTATTCATGTCTAGATGAGCAAACAACATTTTTATTTGAAACCGAATGAGACAATACTCCTGCAAATTTGAAAACCCCTTCCTTTTGTTTAGGAACTGTTTGAGTCAAACCACTTCCTAATGACTTTACAATTTTAGGTGGATGTGCCTTAGCATGAGCATGAGAATCAAAACATAAACCAGTTTTATCATTGCATGACTTGGAAGAATTCAACAGCAAGTTTAGGTTCTTATTCCCATTACAAAACTGATCTAATGTCCTATGCATGTCATCAAGTTTATTGGACAGATCAAGGCAATTTTCACATGAAGTTTTTTCTTTTTAGTTTGCAATTGGAACAAAATTTAACTTCATGAGAACGTAAAGCATTGTTCAATATAGAAATTTCATTCATAGCATCCTGTAGTTTCTTATCAAGATCATCACAAGTAGAACAATGCAAATCAATTGTAGAACAGCTAGCATCTTTTAAGTTTTTATCATTAAGTGCAGCAAGCTCTTTGTTCTTTTCAATTTCTAACTCAAGTTTATCAAGTGTGGAGGTGTGCACACTTCTTAATGAGGACAATTGTTCATATATTAAATCACATGAGGAACATGCATCATCACTAGGAATCAAAGTTTTTAAACGGTTGATTTCAGATTCTAGTGATTCAATTTTAGCAGCACTATCCCTAAGCTTTTTGTCCTTTTTCTTAACAATAACAGTGGCACGAGAAATAGCATCACACATTTCTTCGCAAGTATGACATACCTCTTCATTGTCGCTGTTGTGTTCTGCCTCCTCCATACTTGATCTTGACTTGCCCGCCATAAATCACAAGTTTGCAAATCATCTTCATCTTCATCACTTCCAATGTCCACGTCACTTGAACTGAACTCTTGAAGCGCGGTGATGAAACTGTTGATCATCTTGCGTCCTATGGTACCTTTCTTCTTCTTGTTGGAATTTCCAGAGGAGGTCCGGACCTTGCTTTGTTTTTCTTCCCGGGTGGTCGGACCTGAAAGGTTAGGGCATTCTATATGAAAGTGTCCTGTTTTACCACATTCAAAACAACATTGAGGTCTGGAGCTTCCTCTCCTTCTAGTTCTCACATTTTGCAATGCTTTTGAGAATCTAGTAGAGATGAGTGCTAACTCCTCTTCTGGAAATTCTTCGATCTGCTCCAGGGATAGTGAGGACAACAAAGCAAGAGTATTGCAAGATGATGATTGGCCGGAGCTATACATGTCACGTTGTGAAACAAATGCAATAGACTTATTTGGGTTCTTACGTGCTAGGATGTCAATTTCATGAGTTTTTAGTTTAGAATAGAGTACATCTAATGTAAGAGAACTCATGACAGTAGATTCACGAATAGATGTGACTTTCATCTCCCAAATTGACATATCTAATGCACTTAGCAATTGCCTAGCATTTTCAGCATCTGAAAAATTAACATTGACACTACGCAAGTTGCTGAGAATTTTATTAAAGCGAGCAAAAAGGTCATCAATAGACTCACCGGGTTGCATCTCGAAGCACATGTATTCATTTTTGAACATGTCTTGCCTTACCTCTTTGATTGTGTTGGACCCTTAGTAGTAGTCACAAAGTGCTTTCCACACATCGTATGCAGATCGGAGGTGTGCAACATAGTCGAAGTCGCTTTGAGTTAATCCTTGTATGATCAAGTTCCGAGCCTTGTTGTTGTTGTCGGCATCTCTCAGATTTGTAGATGTAACTTGATCGTTTGATGGCACTTCGTAAGGCTTGTATACCTTCTCCCATATTGCAAAGCCTTTTGCCTGGATGAAAGCCTCCATGCGTGACTTCCAAACCTGGAAATCAATACCAGCAAACACACAAGGTTTGGCGGAGTACTTCTCCATGATGATTAGTCAAAAAACACGCACAAATCACAAAGATTAGAGCATCGTGGCTCTGATACCAATTGTAGGATCGAAGATCACGTGAAAATCTACCAGAGGGGGGTGAATGGTAGATTTAAAAATCTTACGCAGTGGAAACAATTAAACCTCAACCCCTTCGGCAGAAAAATGATCTCTTAAAGAAATCGTGTGTGAGACTAATCTAAATGTGTTTCACCATGACAAAAGTGATGGATATCAGAGAGAATCAAGTCACGAAGACAACACAAAAGGAATCACTCAAATCTGTCGAGAAAAACTCAAGCTATGATCGAAAGATCAAACAAGGTCAATCTGCCCTACCCGAGAAAAAACAGTTCTGGAATGCCGCAAAGAAACTCGTGTATATCAGAAACCATAAATCCAATGACTGTGAAATTTTGACATATGATAGATAATCAAGTTGTGAAGACAACCCAAAAAGAATCACATCAATTGGATCTGTAAAACTCGAGTTATGATAAAACCACCGACAAAAGGTAGTGCTGTCCAGAAACTCGACGAGTAAAACTTGTCTGGAACAAGTTGGACGAACAAGGCACAAAAGTTCCTTCAACCTACGAATTTCATTCAATAGAATACAAGAGGAACAGCCCCAAAGTCGTGCACCACGAGCTCTGGGCTCCCTTGCTTATATAACCAGCTCAAAAGCCAACTCAACTCAAATCAGGAACCTAATCCTACTCTGTTCATGAATCGTAACTTTCCATAAGTGCTTAGGACTCTTCTATACGCAGATAGAAGCAATCTTAAGACTTCCAAACACCTTAGGAACGTATCCGACATTCCTAAACAACTCAAATTCGTGACTCACACGAAATCCTATCATAACCAACTCAAATCTTTCCATATTTGAGTCAAACCTGACTCAGCCGCAGCCTGAGTCCATAACCTAGTTAGTTGGACCTTTCCGACCAATTCTTTACGTTCACATCTCTTCATCACGCCTCGGAACCATGTAGCCACGTCCATGCCCTCCTTGCACACGTGCAGACATCTTCCAATGACATCCATGATACCTTCATATGCATTGTTCTTGATTCAATCATGCTGTGCAACCTCCTGATCAGCTCAACCACAATTCCTCCTGAATTTGGTTGTTGGAACCTCATCTCCTCCCCGAGACTAGTCCAATGGATCCTGTCACCAGCCATGTCTTGAACTCAAGCAACACCTGCACATGAATAAACAACCAATCCATACGAGCCCAAGTCCTCGACTTGACTCAAGTTAGTTCCGAACACAACACCTTACGTGAGAACCTCACATAAGCATGTTGCAAAACCACAGTAACACGATATCATCCATATCAACCAAAACGCACCAAAAACTTAATAAAAAAATACTAAGCAAACTTTCCAACCATGTAAAGCAAGTACGAAACATTGCAAATGAAAATCAGAAGCACTGCGGTCAAGTTTCGGACCTTGCCAGAGCAACCCGGACCTTGAGTCGGAGCTAACAAAAGCTAGTAGAACCTAGCGCCAGAACTTACCAGAACTAGTATAACCAAGCTCCCGCCAGAGCTTACAAAACTAGCAGGACCTAGCGTCGAAGCTAACCAGAACTAGTCGGAACTAGTAAACCCAAAAGCTGGAGCTAGAAAAATCAACTCGGAGCTTAGCAAAAACACGCCGGAGCTATCAAAGACATGTCGGAGCTAAAGACAAAACTCATCGGAGCTGACCAAAGCTAGTCGGACCTAGCATCGAACGTAACCGGAGCTACCCAAAACAAGCCGGACCTACCGTCAGACCTTGCTGTAGCTCAGAGCTAGAGTCGGACCTTGATAAAAAGGTGTTTTGGTGATATTTAAAACTTTTATCAACAAAGCCAAGTGTATTCACTACAAGCCAATGTATTCAGCACACATAGGTCTTACAATTATCGTATGGTGTCAAGCAGCTATTGGTAAAGGGTGATTCACAACTTGTTGTAAAACAAGTCAAAGGTGAATGTTGCTGCAACAACCCTCAACTAGCTGCATACCTACTTGAAGTCCAGAAGCTTCAGAAGGACTTCGACGTCCTAGATCTTTGCCATGTCCAGCGTCTCAACAACGCTAAAGCCGACGACCACTCGACGAAAGCTTCAACCGGGGCTCCGGCTCCCGACGGAACCTTCGTCCGGAGGTTGTCTAAACCTATAGCTCAGCCTGCCAAACTGAGCGAAGGGGGCGAGACCAGCACCTTGAAGCAGGCGGTCCCGATGGCCCTGTTACCATGGCGTCCATCAAGGGTCGTAGGTGCTGCAGGAAGCTCCGAGCAACCTAGCACACAAGACTCAAATCCTCAAGCTAGTTCCGATGCATGGATCTCGGAGATCCGGAGCTACTTGAAAGACAATTTCCTTCCTGAAGGTAATGTATCCGCTGACCGGATAGTCAGATTGGCTAAAAGATACACACTGGTAGAAGGGGATCTCTACCGGTGTGGTGCCAACGGCGTCCTAATGCGGTGCATTACAAGGGAAGAAGGCTGCGAGCTTCTCACAGAAATACATGGAGGCAAGTGTGGGAACCACATGTCTTCCCGCATGCTGGTCGGTAAAGCCTTCCGGCATGGCTTCTATTGGCCTACAGCGCTCCAGGATGCAACTAAGCTAGTGAAGAAATGCGAAGCATGCCAGTTCCATGCAAAGCGAATTCACACACCGGCTCAGCCTCTACAAATGATACCTCCTACATGGCCTTTCGCTGTGTGGATGATGGATATCTTGGAACCTTTCCCAAGAGTCGTCGGAGGTTACAAGTTCTTGTACATTGCCATTGACAAATTCACCAAATGGCCAGAAGCAACTCCAGTTGTAACAATAAACAAGCAATCAGCTATCAACTTCTTGCAATCCATCGTATGCAGATTTAGAGTCCCAAACAAGATCATAACTGATAATGGGACCCAGTTCACAAGCTCTGCATTCCAAGGATATTGTGAAGACCTCGACATTCAGGTTAGCTACGCTTCCGTAGCTCACCCGGCAAGCAGTGGCCAAGCCAAGAGAGCAAATGCAGAAACCCTAAAAGGACTCAAGATGCGCACATATCAGCGCCTGAAAAAACATGGAGCCAACTGGATCGAAGAGCTTTCGCCCACTCTATGGGCCAACAGGACAACTCCAAACCGGTCAACTGGAGAGACACCCTTCTTCCTGGTGTACGGAGCTAAAGCAGACCTTCCTCCGGAAATCACCTTGGGGTCACTCCGGGTCCGGACCTTTGACGATGCCACGCAGGACCAGCTCCGGTGTGAAGACCTTGACCTCCTTGAAGAGGGAAGGTGTCGAGCAGCTGTTTGGAATTCCCGATACCGCCAAGCTCTCCGGCACTATCACCAAAGGCATGTTCACAGCCGACAGCTCGAGGAAGACGATCTGGTGCTACGGAGAATACAATCAATAGAAGGGTTAAACAAACTCTCCCCCGGCTGGCAAGGACCCTTCCGAGTGATTATAGTATCCCATCCCGGATGCGTTCACTTGGCAACCGAGGATGGGACACCTCTCCCTAATCCTTGGAACATTGAGCACCTCCGTTAGTTTTACGCTTAATATCACGGAGGTGAGTCTGTAGTTACACGTGATGTATGTTGAGTCATTGTACAAAGTCGGGTAGCTCCTCCGGGAGAACAGTCGGACCTTCACCGGAAGGTTCGCAAAGTTCAGGCAACACTTGTCACAGTCTCAGAGCTAAAAGTGTAGCTAGCTACCTTGGATCAAACGAGAAACAAAACACACTTAGCCAGGTTCCATACCCTAAGAGTGTACTTGTTTCCCCTGTACCCCAGACCTATAATGAAAGACATCATTTTGTGAAAACAGACTCCACGTGCATTTATTTTGTACAGGCTCAATATTTTTATTTTTCTCTTTCTTGTCTATAACAAAGTTGTGCAATTCTTAAGAAACTTTAGCTCGACCAGTTCATGTACAATTTGAGTTGCATCATCTATTCTTCCGAGTCCAAACATTGTTAATGGTCTACTCGTCTGAATGCCGCCAAGCCAATCTAGGGCCGGAGTGTGCTATCGACCTATCCTGGTCATGCACCCTAAGTACGCCACTCTACCTACACCCCGACGGGCCAAAGTAAGGCGAGTCCAGAAATGATCGAACCTGGAGGAAACAAGCCAGTGCACTTGATTGTATTTAGAATTGTGTTCGACCTAAAACTTTCTCGGGAACAGTAAGTTGCAATTGAGTTATAGATAGGGAATGGATTTTACTGTTTTCCCTCACTTTAGTGTGTAGGAAAAATAAAGATCCCATGATGATGGTGAATGACCGAAGCTACCAAAGCTCTAACATCCCCTAAGGTGGCTTGTTGTCGATGTTCCAAAACATTGATAGCAAGCGTCGCTGGAGCTACTAAGCTCTGGTAAAGCCAGGGGGCCAGCCGTCAACGTGAGGAAAAGATGGTGCGAAGACTCCACAGTGGGGTCTGCTGTCGACACACCGCGTGTTGACAGAGGTCACTGCGGGAGCTACCAAGCTCCGACACCACAGAGGACTAACCGTTGGTGCTTTACGCGTTGATGGAGACTGCTGACAGAGCTACTAAGCTCCGACGATGGTCAATGCCGGAGCTACTAAGCTCCGACAACCTCAGGGGCCCCCTACTATCGAAGACTTCGGGCCTACGTTCTACAAGTTCGAAGCACGCAAGTCTTCAACAACTATTACATCCTCTTGGTACATGTTCATAATCACATTGTGTACATCTACCAGGGGGCCAAGTGAGACAAAGGTGTTGAAGAAAAAAAATGAAATTCATAAAAACTTGGATTTCATTCATCTGGAGATTACAAAATTGGAGAAAGAGAAGAGAGAATACAAGCGGGAGCTACAAAGAGAGAGTCCTAGACCCTATGGAAGAACGAGGCAACCTTCTGGGCAACCTCTGACACGTTGGCTTGGGCGGCTTCTCTGTCTCCATCGATGGGGCCTTCAAGCACCGGGTCCAGTGAGAACTGAGGGTCCCAGCTTGTGTAGCACGTCAGCACATATTCTGCGACGTTCTTCGCCAAGGACTATCCCTCGGTTTCCAGCTGGTCCGCGATGACATCGCCCATCTTGATGAGCATGTTACCTGCCGAACTCAACGCTTGCAACGCTTGGTCCAGCTTCAGCTCCGGATCATCCGGACGGATGGGACTAAAACCCATTGGCATCAGCACATCGTTGGCTTTGCCAAGGAAGTCCCAAACTTGTTGGGACTCCGCAGCCCTCGAGCCTCGCATCTCCTCCAAGGATATTCTGGTCGCTGCAAGCTCCGAATTCTCACGGGCAAGGCGCTCAACCTCTTTGGCATTCTGTTGAATCTTTTGAGCATCTTGCCTTTCGAGTTTACTGAGCTCCTCCTCCCGGAGCTGGATCTTGTTCTGGCGGTCGACCAGGTCCTTCTCCCGGCCCCGCACCTTCTTCTCCATGGCAGCAATTTCATCCTCCCTCTTTTGGAGGTCCTGTCCTCGCTGCCAGGCCTTCTTCTCCTCTTTCTCGCAGCGCTCATCCAAATTCTTGGTGCGCTTCGTGAGACTCTTGTCACCCAGAGTTAGCCTCTGAGTAAGCTCTTCCTCCCTCTTCACGAGGTCATCCTGCAGCTCCAGGAGTTTTTGCTCTTCATCTTTGAGCTTTTTCTCTCGCTCCTCAAGGGCCTCCCGGCGCTTGATGAGGCTGTCGTGGATGGCACTGAGCTTCTCCCCGTGATCATTCGCCGCGTTATTAGCAGCTACGGCCTGTTCGTAGATGCCCCGGGACTGGTTGTCGAGGGATCGCACTATGCTTTCCCTCTCGTCTAGCAGCTTACCCCAATACTCCAATCGAACCTTCTCATTCTTCACCCACTCCTTGTCGTCAGCCAGCCTCGACTGCGCCAGCTTGGTCTCGAATTGGAGCCGGTTGCGCCACCTCCTAAGAGTTTGGCGCTCTTCCTCGAGGTCCTTGTTGTCGTGGTAAAAAACCAGCTGGACCTGACGAAAACTGGAGGAGGCGTTGTAAATAGACAACGACAGAGGGATCGGGTCCGGGCCTGCTGAGGTCCTCTCCGCTGGCTCCAGCGGGTTCTCCGTGACAAAAATTGGGTCCCACTCTACAAGAGCGGTCCCCTCGGCTTCCACGACACCAGGGTCGTCCTCCGGGATAGCCTCGGTCGCCGCCGAAGAAGGTCCTACAACAGAAGTTTTTACCTCTGAAGTTGGATCCAAAGGTCTCGCCACCAGGTCATCAACAACTAGCCCCTCAGGCGGGGGTCCGGCAGCTTCATCTAGGCACCCTGGCTCAGGCGCGGGCACCTCTGGGACCACCACCTCCGGGGCGGGTGCTGAAGGTTCGGCCGGAGCTGAAGCCCCTTCCGACTCCAACGCTAGCGCCTCCTCCACCATCGGCTCAAGCACTGGCATTTCGACCGTCATGGGCTCGGGCCTCGGCACTTCTGCAGCAACCAGCTCAATCGTCGGAACTTCTTTGACAACTGGCTCAGGCACCGGAACTTCTTCGATGATCGACTTAGGCACCGGAAATTCATCAACACCCGGCTCTACCGCCGGGGCTTCATCAACCACCGGCTCCGCTGCCGGGGGTTCAACAACATTCGGCTCTAGGGCCGGAATCGCAGCTACCTCCGGCTGTGAGGCTGGAGCATCCATCATTTCAGCATCCAAACCCGGAGCTTCAACCTCCGGGGCTGGTGCCGCTGGTACATCGTCATTCCCTGGTCCGGCGCTACCAAGGGAGCTTCTGGGGATGAGCCGAGGTCCAGGACCAGGACAGCCGGCGCCGGAGCTACCGCAGCCTCAGCCACCTCTTGGGGCGGCACTGGGATTGGAGCCGGAGCATCCGCCTGCACATCCTCAGTTGCTGCTGCAGGAACCGGAGCTTTAGCCCCTTACTTGGGCACTCTGTGGATGAGGGACGAAGAAACTCAAAACACAGTTACAACAAAAAACCATCAACTGAGGTAAAAAATCAAAATTACCTTGGAAGGCTTCTGCTCCAGCTAGCGCGGAACCTCTTCCCCGGACGCTCGGTGTCGGACCCTGTCGCCATTGGCATGGTAGCTCCGGAAGGTTCCCCGGAGCTTGCTGCTGCCATCGGCGCCTTCTTGGTTGAGGCCCCCCTTGACCGAGAAGGACCTCCGGACCCAGAGCCCTCAGCCGGCCCCGGTACTGGAGCCACATGGCCGGAGCTAGCACCCCGGGGAGATGCTGATGCTGGAGTGGTTGCCGCCATCGAAGACCTCCTTTGCCTGGGAGAAGGAGCCGTCGTGGAAGGAGCAGGCCTGGCGGACATCTCGTCGGCATGCTTCATCTTCCTCTTGCGGCTCGAGGGCTCGGCCAACTCCTTGCCCTTGCCTACGACTTCGGTTCTTGGCTTTGGTGCGGGAGCGGAGCCGCCTTCAGAAGCTCCGGGGATTGCCACCCTGGAGGTTGGTCGCCTCTCCACCAGGCCCAAGTCATCCAATAGCGGCATCTTCCTCCAGAGCTCTCTGCACTCCTCTGGTATCATATTCAGAGGCAGGAAGGCCACCGGTGGAGACACGTCGCCAGGGCCGATGTTCCCAGGCTGGAACTTCTTGAGATGGGTCTTCAAGGTGTAACACCCTAAATTTTCGCATCATGCATTGCATGATCATGCATTAAACATTAGTAGGATAAAAAAAGAAGATAATAAAAGGATAAAACATACATATATGGTGTAGCAAAAAGAAGAAAAAGAAAATAATAATTTTAGCCTAAAACTTGTAATAGGGAATAAGTATAAAATTATAATAATAAAAAAAATATAAAAGATATAAATAAATAATATATACAGTAAGAAATATATATAAAAAGTAAATAAATAAAATAAATAAGATAAATAAAAATAATAAAACATAAATAATAATATAATAATATATATAATATAAAGAATAAAATATATAAATAAATAAATAATATAGTGAAAAAAAAGAGAAAAAAAAAAGCAAAAACAACCGCCGGCCAGGCCGCCGACCGGCCCAGCCAGCGACAGCACCCGCCGCCCGACGCGCCGGCGCG
This sequence comes from Tuctoria greenei, assembly GCA_036927565.1. Taxonomy (NCBI): domain Eukaryota; kingdom Viridiplantae; phylum Streptophyta; class Magnoliopsida; order Poales; family Poaceae; genus Tuctoria; species Tuctoria greenei. The sequence goes on from JAYESD010000006.1 coordinate 17,234,078, forward strand.
AATCCCGCGCGCCCGCCGAACCGCGTCGGGTCCCACCCGCACCGGCTCCCGTGCCTCCCGGCTCCCGCCCACCCCGCCGACTCCCGCCCCGCTCCCGCCAGCGCTCCCGTTCGCCCGTCCCGCGGCGTGAATCCCGCCTGGGCCCCGCACCCCACGCCTGGCCTGCCCTCCCGCGCGCCGTACGCCCCGGGCCCCAGCGCCGTACGCGCCCGACCACAGCCGACGTGCTGCCCCGACCGGCCCCGACGCCCCGGCCTCCCGCGCCGAATCCCACGCGCCTCCAGCGCGATTCCCGCGCCGCCCTCGAACGCGCACCGCACCGCAACCTCCGCCCGAAGACTCCCGCACGCGTACGCCCTAGCCCTGGCGCCTATAAAAGGCCCGGGGCATCGTAATCCCCAGCACCCAGAAAGCCACACCGCCAGAAAAAAAAGGGACCAAAAACAGCGCCGCCGGGGACGCCCAGAAGAGAAGACCTAGCCGCCGGCTAGGAAAAAAAAAGGCACCAGGAGCAGCCGCCAGGAAGGAAAAAAAAAAGAAGAAAAAAAGAGGGGAAGAAGAGGAAGAAAAAGAGGAGGGTGCCGTCGTCCACCGGAGATCGTCGCCGTCGTCGTGCCGCCGAGGGACTACTGCGCCATCCACTTCGTCTACGCATCGCATTCATTCCGCGATCGTCAAGCTGTCACATCTACGGTAGGATTCGTTCCCGATGCGAATTTTAGCAACGCATTAGATCTAATAGACATAAATTGATTTTAGTTGCACCATAATTTTATTTTCAGCAGCATTAATCCACTCTAAAACCCCCATAAACTCATATGAACACGTATGAACTAGTTGCATCTAATTAATAAACAACCGTAGTTAATTAATTATTTGACTTTGCATGCATGCATATCATCGCATGTTGATTAATGTGTGTGCATCATGTTGATTTGTATATGTTTCTTGTATGTGTGATCACGACTAGAGGGAAGTGCTCAAGAGGTCGTGTACGAGGATTTCCAGAATCAAGACTTCGAAGCGCTTGAGCAACCCTATCCGCCGGAGCAAGGCAAGTGTCCTTGAAGCATATTGATCCTATTTTTAAAATAAATTTTTTGTTTGTAAAACTGCATGCTTGTGTCAATTTGATGGAAACCCTATGGTAGGAAGTTTACTAGATTTGTTTAACCACCCTTGTCACCTGGAATATATGGTAGAGAGTCGGGAAGGGTTTTTACCTTTTTGCTTTGCTTAATTAATTGGGATGGCGAACAACACTACACATTTAATTATGCATCAATGATATTCTAGTTAATGTGAACTGGTCAATACGATGGGTGATATAAGCAAGTCTGGTATGTGGATGGGTTGGATGTCATGGTGGTTTGCTTGCTTTAGATCTAAGGACCGGTTCATGCGAGAATAAGATAGGACTACAGTGCCACCATGAGGCCAAGTATGGGTGCGGCGTAGCTGATTAATTAGGGCTTTGCTAGTGCTGTTTGGACCATTGTGGATGCTCGGGGAAGGGGTAGTCGGATTGGGTTTGTTGATGATTGGTGGGACTACCCTGGGATCCGAATGGCTCAAGAGGGGGCCCTTGGTTGAAGATGTGCTCAGTGGGAGACATCGCCATCGGTGAAACCTCAGTGGGGTATAAATAGGCTAGTAATCCCTTTGTAAAGGCTATTTTGTGATCTCTTGGCCATACACCAAAGGAAGTGTAATTGGCATAAGGGAGGTTCTTTAGTCGCTAACGGCTGATGAAATCACAAACACGTGGGTAAATTGGTACAAACTCTGCAGAGTATTAAAACTATCATGATAGTCGTGCTCCCGGTTATGAGCGCTTGGATGACCTACATGATTAGAGGGAAATTGGGATTTAGGATGGTTATGGTTTGGTGATGGTTATGGTTTGGTAATGGTTATGGATGGTTATGGATTTATTTTTGGTATTGAATATGGTTATTGGCAATGGTGAAATCTGGAATTATGGATGAGGAAGGTGAATTATGGACTGGTATTATGATATTATTTATGATTATGATGGGTTTATTTCACATACATATAATATATTGCTTTTCAAATGTTTTAATGTACTTTTCAGCATTTAGCCATTATTGTTGTTGTCATTTGAATCAGCCACATGTCATACTTTCCACACTTGTTGAGTACGACATGTACTCACTCTTGCAATCCCCCCCAACAGTTGCAGGTCATAATTGTAAGTTTAATGGCGATAATGCGGAGTTCTAGGCCGTGTCTACCGTCAACTTTGCCTGTGGTGTTGCATGGAGCTGCGCTATCCCTTTTGCTTAGTTTGCTTAGTTACTTAATTAGTTTATTTCCGCTGCATTAGTTGAACTTGTCGTTAATATTCATTAGAGCTTGTATTCGAGGATAATATGGTTTGTGTAATAAAATTTGATAATTAATCTTGTTCTGTAGTAATTATCTGTATATCGTTTGTGATTGCACTCGTATATGTGTGATGAACATCCTGGGCACACATATGCGTTAGCTTGGTTCAGTTTTCAGAATCAGGCATCACAGATTGGTATCAGAGCCACAGGTTGACCGTAGGATGCAGCCTAGATAGAATGGACACTTTAGAGCACATAGGAGCACTCAGGAATCGATGTGTTTTTTCTTAGTGTGCTGTTTGCTATATATATATTGTTTGCTTGTGTGCTTAATAGAGGATTTTGGGATGCTTTAGCATTGCCATGTCCACCTAGGCTAGTATAGCTAGTTGGTTAGCTTCATATCCCTTGATGCATATAGTTGGGGACGTTTCTAAATTCTTACCTATTGCTCTCCTTCAGATGGTGAGGACTCGCAATCAGAGGGATGTCAATGGTGAGGAGGAGAACCATGGAGTACCTCAGAACAACAATGGACAAGGACCTGCTCATGGAGCTATCAATATTGAGCAGCTACTGGCTATGCAGAACCAGCTCATGCAAACCATGATACAAACTATGGGACAGCTGCAGGCTGGCAACAATATCAACAATCAGCCCCATATGCCTCCACCGCCACCCCCGCCTCCTCATAACTGATTGGGAGAGTTTATGAGGACTAGGCCACCAACCTTTGCTCAAGCTGCCGACCCTATGGATGCTGATGATTGGCTCAAGTCCGTGGAGAAGAAGCTAGCCATTGTCCAATGCAGTGACCGGGAGAAGGTCCTGTTCGCTTCTCATCAACTCGTTGGAGCAGCTGCAGATTGGTGGGATGCTTATTGCAATGCTCATGAGAATCAAGAGAGGATCACCTGGGCGGAATTCAAGGAGAATTTTTGTTCTCATTATGTGCCCGAAGGTGTTATGATCTTGAAGAGGCAAGAATTTGAGAACTTAAGGCAAGGAAGATCAAGCGTGAGTGAATATCTCAATAAATTCACTCAACTCTCAAGGTACGCGCCTGAAGATGTGAGCCGGGACAGCCGAAAGCAGTATTTGTTCATGAGACGCTTGAACAATGAAATCCAAGTGCAACTACTCAATTGTGATTATGCCAACTTCCAGAAGCTTGTGGACAAAGCAATTGTTGTGGAGAACAAGGTCCGTGAGATGGAGCAAGACAACAAGAGGAAGGCGCCATATCAAGGACAGTAACAAGGAAGTAATATGCGCCCTCGCTTTGCGCCGCCCAATGCGCCTCATTACAGCTCCTCTATTCTTGCTCAGCGCCCTGTCATGCAAGCACCTAGGCCTCCAATGCCTTATGCACCTCGTGCTGATTTTCCTGGTGCTAATGTTCAAAACCAAACTCGTCCCAATAATTCTGGTGGAGTTAAGAAGTGTTATACTTGTGGAGAAGCTGGACACTTTGCGCATCAATGTCCTAAGTCAGGCCTTGGTCAAGGAAGCAATGCGCCGAGGCAAAACTCAAGACCCAGTGGAGGACAACCACAAGGAAGCCATGGACAGCAGAATTTTGCTCGTGGCAACGTGAACCATGTCTCTACGGAGGATGCTCAACAAGCGGATGACGTGTTCATTGGTATGTTTCTCGCCAACTCCAACCCCGCGACTATGTTATTTGATTCTGGAGCATCGCATTCATTCATTGCATCGAAGTATGTTGCCAAGTATAGTTTGCCTATCTCTCATATGAAGTTTACTCTGTTGGTTAAGTCTCCTGGAGGAGAGATAAGGACAAATATAGTATGTCCAAAAGTAAGCCTTAGAATAAGGGGGGTAGACTTCTCCGCCAACCTCATTGTTTTAGATTCTCAAGGGTTGGATATTATACTTGGTATCGACTGGTTGAGGAAGCACAATGGAGTTATTGAGTGTGCCACGAAGACAGTGAAGTTGACCAATGAAGAAGGGATCACCGTAGAATTTGAAGCATCTCAAATCGCACCAAAGCAATTGGAGCTGAATCATATGGACAGTGCCGCAATTGAGGAGATTCCGGTAGTGTGTGAATTTTTGGATGTGTTTCCGGATGAGTTCACGTATGCCAACTGATCGAGACATTGAGTTTGTTATTGATTTAATACCGGGAACTGCCATCCGAGTTATGCAAGGAGTTTGAACGGTTAAACCTTGGATTCATAAATGAGATGGGAATGATGGAAGTCAACCCAACATTAGACAGGAAATACGGGAAGGACAGTCAAAGGACAAGGAAATACAGCAAATTAAGGAAAAGATCCAAGAAGGAAGAGAATTCAGATTTGATGAGGACGAACAGGGTACCTTATGGTTTGGAAAGAGGATTGTGGTACCTAATGTGAGGCATATTCGGGAAACAATATTAAAGGAGGCACATGAATCGCCTTACTCAATTCATCCTGGTTGTACAAAGATGTACAAGGACTTGAAGACATGCTATTGGTGGGCCAGCATGAAAAAGGACATAGCCGAATATGTTGCACTGTGTGATGTGTGCCGACGAGTTAAAGCAGAACACCAAAGGCCAGCTGGATTATTGCAACCATTAAAGATTCCAGAGTGGAAGTGGGAAGAGATTGGTATGGACTTCATAGTTGGATTACCACGTACACAGTCCGGATATGACTTGATTTGGGTAATCGTGGATCGATTGACAAAATCAGCTCACTTCATTCCCGTCAAGACCACATATACCACCGCGAAGCTAGCAGAATTGTATATGGAGCATATTGTGTGTCGACATGGAGTACCGAAGAAGATAGTCTCGGATAGATGTTCTCAGTTTACCTCCATATTTTGGCAGAAATTGCATGAAGTAATGGGAACAAGGTTGAACTTCAGTTCGGCGTATCACCCTCAAACGGATGGGCAAACTGAGAGGACCAATCAGATTTTGGAGGACATGTTAAGAGCTTGTGCTTTAAAGCATGGGAAAAGTTGGGACAAAAGCTTGTCATACGCGGAATTTTCATACAACAATAGTTACCAAGCAAGCTTGAAAATGTCACCATATGAAGCGCTTTATGGGAGGAAGTGTAGGACACCTTTATTCTGGAATGAGGCAGGAGAAACTCAAGTATTTGGTCCGGATGTGTTGCAAGATGCTGAAAGGCAAGTCCAAATAATTCGTGAAAACTTGAGGGCTGCCCAATCAAGGCAAAAAGGCTATGCGGATAGTAGGAGAAGGAAATTAGCCTTTGAAATAGGAGATTTAGTTTACCTCATGGTGTCACCAATGAGAGGTCATAAGAGGTTTAACATAAGAGGCAAGCTCGCACCTCGTTATATTGGACCATTCAAGATTTTGGATAAAAGAGGAGAAGTAGCACATAAGTTGGAGATGCCAGCTCATCTTTCCAATGTACATGACGTATTTCACATCTCTCAACTCAAGAAGTATCTCAGGGTGCCGGAAGAACAACTGCCGATGGATGAGTTAGAACTTCAGGAGGATTTGTCTTATGTCGAGCAACCTATCAAGATCTTGGACGTGAAGGAAAGGGTCACGAGAAATAAGAGGATCCGTTGGTGCAAAGTGCAATGGAAACATCATACAGAAGCCGAAGCTACGTGGGAACGTGAAGAAGACCTGAAGGCAGAATTCCCGCATCTTTTCTCCACGCTATCGAATCTCGAGGGCGAGATTCACTTTAAGGGGGTAGGTTTGTAACACCCTAAATTTTCGCATCATGCATTGCATGATCATGCATTAAACATTAGTAGGATAAAAAAAAAGAAGATAATAAAAGGATAAAACATACATATATGGTGTAGCAAAAAGAAGAAAAAGAAAATAATAATTTTAGCCTAAAACTTGTAATAGGGAATAAGTATAAAATTATAATAATAAAAAAATATATAAAAGATATAAATAAATAATATATATAATAAGAAATATATATAAAAAGTAAATAAATAAAATAAATAAGATAAATAAAAATAATAAAACATAAATAATAATATATATAATATATATAATATAAAGAATAAAATATATAAATAAATAATATAGTGAAAAAAAAAGAAAAAAAAAGCAAAAACAACCGCCGGCCAGGCCGCCGACCGGCCCAGCCAGCGACAGCACCTGCCGCCCGACACGCCGGCGCGAATCCCGCGCGCCCCGCCGAACCGCGCCGGGTCCCACCCACACCGGCTCCCGCCCACCCCACCGACTCCCACCCCGCTCCCGCCAGCGCTCCCGCTCGCCCGTCCCGCGGCGCGAATCCCGCCTGGGCCCCGCACCCCGCACCTGGCCCGCCCTCCCGCGCGTCGTACGCGCCCGACCGCAGCCGACGCGCTGCCCCTACCGGCCCCGATGCCCCGGCCTCCCGCGCCGAATCCCACGCGCCTCCAGCGCGATTCCCGCGCCGCCCTCGAACGCGCACCGCACCGCAACCTCCGCCCGAAGACTCCCGCACGCGTACGCCCTAGCCCTGGCGCCTATAAGAGGCCCAGGGCATCGTAATCCCCAGCACCCAGAAAGCCATGCCGCCAGAAAAAAAAAGGGACCAGAAACAGTGCCGCCGGGGACGCCCAGAAGAGAAGACCTAGCCGCCGGCTAGAAAAAAAAAAAGGCACCAGGAGCAGCCGCCAGGAAGGAAAAAAAAAGAAGAAAAAAAGAGGGGAAGAAGAGGAAGAAAAAGAGGAGGGTGCCGTCGTCCACCGGAGATCGTCGCCGTCGTCGTGTCACCGAGGGACTGCTGTGCCATCCACTTCGTCTACGCGTCGCATTCATTACGCGATCGTCAAGCCATCACATCTACGGTAGGATTCGTTCCCGATGCGAATTTTAGCAACGCATTAGATCTAATAGACAGAAATTGATTTTAGTTGCACCACAATTTTTTTTTCAGCAGCATTAATCCACTCTAAAACCCCCATAAACTCATATGAACACGTATGAACTAGTTGCATCTAATTAATAAACAACCGTAGTTAATTAATTATTTGACTTTGCATGCATGCATATCATCGCATGTTGATTAATGTGTGTGCATCATGTTGATTTGTATATGTTTCTTGTATGTGTGATCACGAGTAGAGGGAAGTGCTCAAGAGGTCGTGTACGAGGATTTTCAGAATCAAGACTTTGAAGCGCTTGAGCAACCCTATCCGCCAAAGCAAGGCATGTGTCCTTGAAGCATATTGATCCTATTTTTAAAATAAATGTTTTGTTTGTAAAACTGCATGCTTGTGTCAATTTGATGGGAACCCTATGGTAGGAAGTTTACTAGATTTGTTTAACCACCCTTGTCACCTGGAATATATGGTAGAGAGTCGGGAAGGGTTTTTACCTTTTTGCTTCGCTTAATTAATTGGGATGGCGAACAACACTACACATTTAATTATGCATCAATGATATTCTAGTTAATGTGAACTGGTCAATACGATGGGTGATCTAAGCAAGTCTGGTATGTGGATGGGTTGGATGTCATGGTGGTTTGCTTGCTTTAGATCTAAGGATCGGTTCATGCGAGAATAAGCCAGGACTACAGTGCCACCACGAGGCCAAGTATGGGTGCGGCGTAGCTGATTAATTAGGGCTTTGCTAGTGCTGTTTGGACCATTGTGGATGCTCGGGGAAGGGGTAGTCGGATTGGGTTTGTTGATGATTGGTGGGACTACCCTGGGATCCGAATGGCTCAAGAGGGGGCCCTTGGTTGAAGATGTGCTCAGTGGGAGACATCGCCACTGGTGAAACCTCAGTGGGGTCTAAATAGGCTAGTAATCCCTTTGTAAAGGCTATTTTGTGATCTCTTGGCCATACACCAAAGGAAGTGTAATTGGCATAAGGGAGGTTCTTTAGTCGCCGACGGGTGATGAAATCACAAACACGTGGGTAAAGTGGTACGAACTCTGCAGAGTATTAAAACTATCATGATAGCCGTGCTCCCGGTTATGAGCGCCTGGATGACCTACATGATTAGAGGGAAATTGGGATTTGGGATGGTTACGGTTTGGTGATGGTTATGGTTTGGTAATGGTTATGGATGGTTATGGATTTATTTTTGGTATTGAATATGGTTATTGGCAATGGTGAAATCTGGAATTATGGATGAGGAAGGTGAATTATGGACTGGTATTATGATATTATTTATGATTATGATGAGTTTATTTCACATACATATAATATATTGCTTTTCAAATGTTTTAATGTACTTTTCAGCATTTAGCCATTATTGTTGTCGTCATTTGAATCAGCCACATGTCATACTTTCCACACTTGCTGAGTACGACATGTACTCACTCTTGCAATCCCCCACCCCCCAACAGTTGCAGGTCAGAATTGTGAGTTTAATGGCGATAATGCGGAGTTCCAGGCCGTGTCTACCGTCAACTTTGCCTGTGGTGTTGCATGGAGCTGCGCTATCCCTTTTGCTTAGTTTTTTTAGTTACTTAATTAGTTTATTTCCGCTGCATTAGTTGAACTTGTCATTAATATTCATTAGAGCTTGTATTCGAGGATAATATGGTTTGTGTAATAAAATTTGATAATTAATCTTGTTATGTGGTAATTATATGTATATCGTTTGTGATTGCACTCGTATATGTGTGATGAACATCCTGGGCACACATATGCGTTAGCTTGGTTCAGTTTTCGGAATCGGGCGTCACACAAGGCTTCACCGGACAAGTTGGTGTCCAAGCCGACCTCAATGCGGTTGGTGTCCATCTCACTGTTGAAGGCCAGGTAGTCCGGCTCCTAGCCCTTAGCGAGGCCCACCTGTTCGTCAAGAAGTTGCCGAAGACCATGTACGGGGTCACCCCACCTTCGACACATTCCTGGATTCTATCCAGGATGGGCCTGTACTCCCTCGACAGCTCCGGCACATCACTCCAAGTGTCGGTGTCAACGCGAGGAAGGCCATCAGGCAGCTCCAACTTCTTGTGTCCCTCGATGGTGATGACCACCCAGTCTTTCTTCCAGTCGTCCCACTTGCTGGAAGGGAAGGACCTCAAGTACTTGAGGGGAGAGTTTTTCCGCTTCACAAAGTAGTAGAAGCCGATGAACTCATCACTCTTCCCGGTCGGGTGGACAGTGAAGAAAGTCCGGAACAACTCCACACAAGGGGGCACGCTCACCCACATCTCGCAAAAGTGGACAAAAGTCACCACTAGCAAAATCGAGTGGGGGCCCATGTGGTGGAGCTGCAGACCATAGAAATCAAGTAGCATCAGAAAGAAAGTGGAGAAAGGCGGGATCAAACCCACCATGGCGTACCCAAGGAAGTACACCATATCTCCAGCTCGCTCCTTCTCGAAGGGAAGCTTGTCACAGCGAATGTCATCGTCGAAGGAGTCACTGGACCATCCCATGTAGGTCCGAACCCTAGACAACTCTTTCTTGCTCTCGATGCGGCTCTTGGGGAGTCTGTAACACCCTCAATTTTCGCATCATGCATTGCATACATGATCATGCATTAAATATTAATAGATAATAAAAGATAAACCATACATATATGGTGTAGCAAAAAAAAAAGAAATAGAAAATAATAATTATAGCCTAAAACATGTATTAGGGAATAAATATAAAATAATAATAATAATATATAAAAAGAAATATATATAAATAAATTATATCATAATAAATATATACATATATAAAATAATAAATAATATAATGAAAAAAAATGAAAAACAAAGAAAAAAAAAGAAAAAACCTAACCGCTGGCCAGGCGGCCGAAGCCGGCCCAGCCAGCTGCCCCCCCCCCCCCGCGGCCACGCACCCCGCAGCCACGCCGCAGCCCGACCCCGCATGGCCCCCACCGCTGGACCCCACCCCGCTGACCCCGCCGTACCGCACGCCAGCCGACACGACGCGCCATGCCCGCCGCAGCGCGCCCCATGTTGGGCCCCACCCAGCTCGCCCGGCCGCCCGACGCCACATGACCGCGACCGAGAGGCAACGCGCGCGCCCGCACGCGACTCCCAACGCGCCTCGACGCCCTGGCCGACTCGGCCCCTGGAGCGACTCCCGCGCCTATAAAAAGGACCGACGGCCTCCGTAGGGTTTCCAGCCGCCAGGAACACTGCCGTTTCCACGATCCCAGAAAGCAGCCGCCGCCTAGAGAAGAAAAAAAGCCGCCGGTACAGAGAAAAAAGGGAGGCACCAGAGAGCTGCGCCGCCAGGAAAAAAAGAGGGGAAGGAGAGGAAGAAAAAGAGGAGGGCCCCACCGTTCGCCGGAGATCGTCGTCGCCATCGCGTCGTCGTCGTCGTGTCGTCGGAGGACCCTGCGCATCTACTTCGTCTACGCATTGTCCCCATCCCGCGATCATCGAAGCCATCGCATCTACAGTAGGCCATGTTCCCGATGCGAATTTTAGCGACCATATTGAATCTAATAGACATAAATTCGTAGTTGCTTCGTATTTATATTTTCAGCAGCATTAATCCACTCTAAAACCCCCGTAAACTCATATGAACACGTATGAACTAGTTGCATCTAATTAATAAAAAACCATAGTTAATTAATAATTGATCTTTGCATGCATGCATGTCATCGCATGTTGATTAATGTGTGTGCATCATGTTGATTGTATATGTTTTCTTGTATGTATGATCACGCGTAGAGGAACTTGCTCAAGAGGCCGCATATGAGGATTTCCAAAATCAAGACTTTGAAGCGCTTGAGGAACCCCATCCGCCGGAGCAAGGCAAGTGTCCTTGAAGCATATTGATCCTGTTTTTTTAAATAAATGATTTGTTTGCAAACTGCATGCTTGTGTCAAATTGATGGGAATCCTATGGTAGGAAGTTTACTAGTTTTGTTTGACCACCCTTGTCACCTGGGATATATGGTAGAGAGTCGGGAAGGGTTTTTACCTTTTTGCTTCACTTAATTAATTGGGATGGCAAACAACACTACACATTTAATTATGCATCAATGATATTTTGGTTAATGTGAACTGGTCAATACGATGGTTGATCTAAGCAAGCATGGTTTTGTGGATGGGTTAGATGATATGGTGGTTTGCTTGCCTTAGATCTAAGGACCGGTTCATGCGAGAATATGCAAGGTCAACAGTGCCACCACAAGGCCAAGTATGGGTGCGGCGTAGCTGAATAATTAGGAGCGCTGCTAGTATTGTATGGACCATTGGATGGCGCGGGGAATGGGAGTCGAGGAGGACTGCCCTGGGATCCGCATGGCACACGAGGGGGCCCGTGGGTGGGAGAATGGAGATTCAAGCCTGCCAGTGAAACCTTAGTGGGCCCGTACATACTAGTAGTCCCTTTTGAAAGGCTATTTTGTGATCTCTTGGCCACACACCTACGGAAGTGTGAGATGGCATAATGGAGGTTTCTTAGTCATCGAAAGGTGACGAAATCACGAACATGTGGGTAAAGTGGTACAACCTCTGTAGAGTGTTAAAAACTATCATGATAGCCGTGCTCCCGGTTATGAGCGCCTGAATGACCTACATGATTAGAGTTGGATTTGGAAATTTTGGGATGGTTGGATTATGGTTATGGGTTGGTAATGTTATGGATGGTTTATGGATTATGGTCATAGATATGAAATTGAGTTATGGTAACTGGGCATGGATAATGATGATGTTGGCAATAATTGGATATGGTTTATATTATTTTAATATGATGGTTATGATGGGATTTGTTTCACATAGACGTAGTATAATGCTTTTCAAATGTTTTACTGTACTTTTCAGCACTTAGCCATTATTATTGTCGTCATTTGAATAAGCCACATGTCATACTTTCCACACTTGCTGAGTACGACATGTACTCACCCTTGCAATCCCCCCCAACAGCTACTGGAGGCAATTGGGAGTACCCTGAGGATCACTTGGAGTACTAGGTTACGTACCGCCGTGAATTGCCTGTGGATTGGAGTCGTACTGCTTAGTTTATTTTCCGCTGCATTATTTAGAGTTTTATCATTCGTGAACTATTGGATTATTGTAATAAAGTACTTATTTATTAGTTAAGACGTGGTTAAATTCTGTATATCGTTTGTGATGCAACCGTATATGTGTGATGAACTTCCTGGGCACACATATGCGTTACGCTTGGTTCATATTTGGAACCGGGTGTCACAAATTGGTATCAGAGCCGCGTTGACCATAGGACGCAAGCCTAGGTAGAATGGACACTTTAGAGCACATAGGAGCACCCAGGAATCGATGTGTTTTTGCTTGGAGTGCTGTTTGCTATATATATTGTTTGCTTGTGTGCTTAATAGAGGATTTTGGGATGCTTTAGCATTGCCATGTCCACCTAGGCTAATATAGCTAGTTAGTTAGCTTCATATCCCTTGATGCATATAGTTGGGGACGTTTCTTAATTCTTACCTATTGCTCTCCTTCAGATGGTGAGGACTCGCAATCAGAGGGATATCAATGGTGAGGAGGAGAACCATGGAGTACCTCAGAATAATACTGGACAAGGACTTGCTCATGGAGCCATCAATATCGAGCAACTACTGGCTATGCAGAACCAGCTCATGGAGACCATGATACAGATAATGGGACAGCTGCAGGCTGGCAATATCAACAATCATCCCCACATGCCTCCACCGCCACCCCCGCCTCCTCATAACCGATTGGGAGAGTTTATGAGGACTAGGCCGCCAACCTTTGCTCAAGCTGCTGACCCTATGGATGCTGATGATTGGCTTAAGTCCGTGGAGAAGAAACTTGCTATTGTCCAATGCAGTGACCGAGAGAAGGTCCTATTTGCTTCTCATCAACTCGTTGGAGCAGTTGCCGATTGGTGGGATGCTTATTGCAATGCTCATGAGAATCAAGAGAGGATCACTTGGGCGGAATTCAAGGAGAACTTCCGTTCTCATTATGTGCATGAAGGTGTTATGATCTTGAAGAGGCAAGAATTTGAGAACTTAAGGTAAGGAAGATCAAGTGTGAGTGAATATCTCAATAAATTCACTCAACTCTCAAGATACGCGCTCAAAGATGTGAGCCGAGACAGCCGGAAGCAATATTTGTTCATGAGAGGCCTCAACAATGAGATTCAAGTGCAATTGCTCAATTGTGAATATGCCAACTTCCAGAAGCTTGTGGATAAAGCAATTGTGGTTGAGAACAAGATCCATGAGATGGAGCAAGACAACAAGTGGAAGGTGCCATATCAAGGACAGCAACAAGGAAGTAATGTGCGCCCTCGCCTTGCACCACCCAATTCGCCTCATTACAGCTCCTCTATTCCTGCTCAGCGCCTTAGTTATGCACCGCGCCCAACTCAATTTGTGCAGCAGCGCCCTATTATGCAAGCACCTAGGCCTCCAATGCCTTATGCGCCTCATGCTAATTTCTCAAATGCAAATGCTCAAAACCAAGTTCGTCCCAATAATGCTGGTGGAGTTAAGAAGTGTTATACTTGTGGAGAAGCTGGACACTTTGCGCATCAATGTCCTAAGTCAGGCCTTGGTCAAGGAAGCAATGCGCCGAGGCAAAACCCAAGACCCAATGGAGGACAGCCACAAGGAAGCCGTGGACAGCAGAGTTTTGCTCGTGGCAACGTGAACCATGTCTCTACGGAGGATGCTCAACAAGCGGATGACGTGGTCATTGGTATGTTTCTCGCCAACTCCAACCCCGCGACTATGTTATTTGATTCTGGAGCCTCGCATTCATTCATTGCATCGAAGTATGTTGCCAAGTATAATTTGCCTATATCTCATATGAAGCAAACTATGCTAGTAAGTTCTCCTGGCGGAGAGATGAGGACAAATATAGTATGTCTGAAAGTAAGCATTAAAATAAGGGGGGTAGACTTTCTCGCAAACCTCATAGTATTGGACTCCCAAGGAATAGACATAATACTTGGAATGGACTGGCTGAGCAAGTATAATGGAGTTATTCAATGTGCCGAGAGGATTGTGCAGTTGACAAGTGAACATGGTACACGCATCGAAGTTGAGGCAGCCCAACCTGCAAGAGAGAAAGCGATGTTGAATCACGTGGAAGAAGTGAGATTGGAAAGCATTCCGATCGTTCGCGAGTACCCGGACGTGTTTCCAGATGAGTTGCCAGGTATGCCACCTGATCGTGACATAGAATTCGCCATTGAGTTGATACCCGGAACTGCACCTATAGCTAAGAGGCCGTATAGGATGCCTCCTAAGGAATTAGCAGAGCTCAAGAAGCAAATTCAAGAGCAACTAGAGAAGGGTTTTATACGCCCAATCTCATCCCTGTGGGGAGCCCTAGCGCTCTTCGTAGATAAGAAGGATGGAACCCAGAGGATGTGTGTGGACTATAGGTCTCTCAACGAAGTGACAATTAAGAACAAGTACTCACTGCCCCGTATAGAGGATTTGTTCGACCAAATGAAGGGTGTCTGTATCTTCTCCAAGATTGACTTGCGGTCAGGATACTTCCAAATGAAGATTAGACCATCAGATATACCCAAGACAGCATTTCGGACACGATATGGATCTTATGAGTACACTGTCATGTCATTTGGATTGACGAACACGCCTGCGTACTTTATGTATCTCATGAATAAGGTCTTCATGGAATATCTGGATAAGTTCGTTGTAGTGTTCATCGATGATATTATGATCTACTCGAAGGATGAGAAGGAACACGAGGAACACTTGAGGCTTACGCTGCAGAAATTGAGGGAGCATCAATTGTATGCCAAGTTCAGTAAATGTCAATTCTGGTTACGGGAAGTTACTTTCTTAGGCCATATTATTTCCGGAGGAGGAGTATCAGTTGACCCAGGGAAGGTGAGAGATGTGCTTAAGTGGGAACCGCCACAGAATGTCAAGGAAATTCGGAGTTTCCTTGGAATGGCTGGATATTACCGCCGATTCATCAAGGATTTCTCCAAAATAGCCAAGCCTATGACCGAATTACTCATGAAAGTGGAGGAATTCCGATGGACTAAAGCTTGTCAGGATAGCTTTGAGGAGTTAAAGAAAAGGTTGACAATTGCGCCGGTGTTAGTATTACCGGACGTGAGCAAGAGTTTTGATATATATTGTGATGCATCAAGACAAGGATTAGGATGTGTGCTCATGCAAGAAGGCCAAGTGGTAGCTTATGCATCGAGGCAACTAAAGAAACATGAGTTGAATTATCCTACACACGACTTTGAACTCGCAGCCGTGGTACATGCCTTGAAGATATGGAGACACTATGTTTTTGGTCACCGATGTGAGATTTATACGGATCACAAGAGTCTCAAGTACATATTTACGCAAACGGATCTGAATCTGAGGGAACGCCGATGGTTGGAGCTCATCAAGGATTATGACGTGGGAATCAACTATCACCCAGGGAAGGTCAATGTAGTGGCCGATGCTTTGAGCCGAAAAGGAGTAAGTCATCAACTCACAGTTCGAGAGCTGCCATCCGAGTTATGCAAGGAGTTTGAACGGTTAAACCTCGGATTCACAAATGAGATGGGAACGATGGAAGTCAACCCAACATTAGAGCAGGAAATATGGGAAGGACAGACAAAGGACAAGGAAATACAGGAAATCAAGGAAAGGACCCAAGAAGGAAAAGAATTCAGATTTGATGAGGACGAACAGGGTACCTTATGGCTTGGAAAGAGGATTGTGGTACCTAATGTGAGGCATATTCGGGAAACAATATTGAAGGAGGCACATGACTCGCCTTACTCAATTCATCCTGGCTGTACAAAGATGTACAAGGACTTAAAGACATGCTATTGGTGGGCCAGCATGAAAAAGGACATAGCCGAATATGTTGCACTTTGCGATGTGTGCCGACGAGTGAAAGCTGAACATCAAAGGCCAGCCGGATTGTTACAACCATTAAAGATCCCGGAGTGGAACTGGGAAGAGATTGGTATGGACTTTATAGTTGGATTACCGCGAACTCAGTCTGGCTATGATTCAATATGGGTTATTGTGGATCGGTTGACAAAATCAGCTCACTTCATCCCCGTCAAGACCACATATACCACCGCGAAGCTAGCAGAATTGTATATGGAGCATATTGTGTGTCGACACGGAGTATCGAAGAAGATAGTCTCGGATAGAGGTTCTCAGTTTACCTCCAGATTTTGGCAAAAATTGCATGAAGCAATGGGAACAAGGTTGAACTTCAGTTCGGCGTATCACCCTCAAACATATGGACAAACCGAGAGGACCAACCAAATTTTGGAAGACATGTTAAGAGCTTGTGCATTAAAGCATGGGAAAAGTTGGGATAAAAGATTGCCATACGCTGAATTCTCGTACAATAATAGCTATCAAGCAAGTCTGAAAATGTCACCCTACGAAGCATTGTACGGAAGGAAGTGTAGGACTCCCTTGTTTTGGAATGAAACCGGAGAGAATCAAGTGTTTGGTCCCGACAATTTACAAGATGCTGAAAGGCAAGTCCAAATAATACGGGAAAACTTAAAGGTTGCCCAGTCTCGATAGAAAGGTTATGCTGATAATAGGCGAAGGAGTTTGACTTTTGAAGTTGGAGATTTTGTATACCTCAAAGTGTCACCTATCAGAGGTCAGCGACGGTTTAACTTCAAAGGAAAACTGGCACCACGTTACATCGGACCATTCAAGATTTTGGACAAACGAGGAGAAGTAGCATATCGACTTGAGCTGCCAACGTATCTCTCCGATGTACACGACGTATTTCACGTCTCTCAACTCAAGAAGTGTCTCAGGGTACCGGAAGAACAAGTGATGGACGAGTTATAACTTCAAGAGGATTTGTCCTATGTCGAGCAACCTATCAAAATTTTGGACATAAAGGAAAGGGTCACGAGAAATAAGAGGATCCGTTGGTGCAAAGTGCATTGGAAACACCATACGGAAGCCGAAGCTACATGGGAACGTGAAGAAGACTTGAAGGCAGAATTCCCTCACCTTTTCTCCACGCTATCGAATCTCGAGGGTGAGATTCACTTTAAGGGGGTAGGTTTGTAACACCCTCAATTTTCGCATCATGCATTGCATACATGATCATGCATTAAATATTAATAGATAATAAAAGATAAACCATACATATATGGTGTAGCAAAAAAAAAAGAAATAGAAAATAATAATTATAGCCTAAAACATGTATTAGGGAATAAATATAAAATAATAATAATAATATATAAAAAGAAATATATATATAAATAAATTATATAATAATAAATATATACATATATAAAATAATAAATAATATAATGAAAAAATGAAAATCAAAGAAAAAACCTAACCGCTGGCCAGGCGGCCGAAGCCGGCCCAGCCAGCTGGCCCCCCCGCGGCCACGCACCCCGCAGCCGCGCGAGCACCGCATGGCCCCCGCCGCTGGACCCCACCCCGCTGACCCCGCCGTACCGCACGCCAGCCGACACGACGCGCCACGCCCGCCGCAGCGTGCCCCGCGCTGGGCCCCACCCCGCTCGCCCGGCCGCCCGACACCACCCGACCGCGACCGAGACGCAACGCGCGCGCCCGCGCGCGACTCCCGACGTGCCTTGACGCCCTGGCCGACTCGGCCCCTGGAGCGACTCCCGCGCCTATAAAAAGGACCGACGGCCTCCGTAGGGTTTCCAGCCGCTAGGAACACCGCCGTTTCCACGATCCCAGAAAGCAGCCGCCGCCTAGAGAAGAAAAAAAGCCGCCGGTACAGAGAAAAAAGGGAGGCACCAGAGAGTTGTGCCGCCAGGAAAAAAAGAAGGGAAGGAGAGGAAGAAAAAGAGGAGGGCCCCACCGTTCGCCGGAGATCGTCGTCGCCATCGCGTCGCCGTCGTCGTGCCGCTGGAGGACCCTGCGCATCTACTTCGTCTACGCATTGTCCCCATCCCGTGATCATTGAAGCCATCACATCTATGGTAGGCCATGTTCCCGAGGTGAATTTTAGCGACCATATTGAATCTAATAGACGTAAATTGATCGTAGTTGCGTCGTATTTTTATTTTCAGCAGCATTAATCCACTCTAAAACCCCCGTAAACTCATATGAACACGTATGAACTAGTTGCATCTAATTAATAAACAACCATAGTTAATTAATAATTGATCTTTGCATGCATGCATGTCATCGCATGTTGATTAATGTGTGTGCATCACGTTGATTGTATATGTTTTCTTGTATGTATGATCACGCGTAGAGGAACTTGCTCAAGAGGCCGCATACGAGGATTTCCAAAATCAAGACTTTGAAGCGCTTGAGCAACCCCATCCGTCGGAGCAAGGCAAGTGTCCTTGAAGCATATTGATCCTGTTTTTTTTTTTAATAAATGATTTGTTTGCAAACTGCATGTTTGTCTCAAATTGATGGGAATCCTATGGTAGGAAGTTTACTAGTTTTGTTTGACCACCCTTGTCACCTGGGATATATGGTAGAGAGTCGGGAAGGGTTTTTACCTTTTTGCTTCGCTTAATTAATTGGGATGGCAAACAACACTACACATTTAATTATTCATCAATGATATTCTGGTTAATGTGAACTGGTCAATACGATGGGTGATCTAAGCAAGCATGGTTTTGTGGATGGGTTGGATGATATGGTGGTTTGCTTGCCTTAGATCTAAGGACCGGTTCATGCGAGAATATGCCAGGTCAACAGTGCCACCACAAGGCCAAGTATGGGTGCGGTGTGACGCCCGGTTCCGAAAATGAACCAAGCTAACGCATATGTGTGCCCAGGATGTTCATCACACATACACGAGTGAAATCACAAAAGGCTATACAGAAAATTACCACAGCTCAAATTATTAAATAAGTACTCTTATTACACAATTCATTAAATCCTCGAATACAATCTCTAATGAATATTAATGACAAGTTTAACTAATGCAGCGGAAATAAACTAATTAAACAACTAAGCAAACTAAACAATTATGCAGCATAAGCGACAGGGTATGTATGCGCAGCTCCAATCAACACCACAGGCAAAGCTGACGGTAGACACGGCCTAGAACTCCGCATTATCGCCATTAAACTCCCAATCCTGACCTGCAACTGTTGGGGTGGGGATTGCAAGAGTGAGTACATGTCGTACTCAGCAAGTGTGGAAAGTATGACATGTGGCTGATTCAAATGACGACAATAATAATGGCAAAGTGCTGAAAAGTACAGTAAAACATTTGAAAAGCAATACATTACATGTATGTGAAATAAACCCATCATAATCATAAGTAATACCATAATACCAAACTGAATTCATTACCATCATCAATAATTCCAGATTTCACCATTGTCGATGACCATGTTCAGAAATTAATCCATAACCATCCATAACCATTACCAAACCATAGCCATTACGAAACCATAACCATCCCAAATCCCGATTTCTCTCTAATCATGGAAGTTGTCCAGGTGCTCATAACCGGGAGCACGGCTATCATGATAGTTTTAGTTAACACTCTGCAGAGTTTGTACCTCTTTACCCACGTGTTCGTGATTTCATCACCCTTCGGCGACTAAGAACCTCCCTTATGCCCATGACCCGTCGGTCACATTACACACTTCCGTTGGTGTGTGGCCAAGAGATCACAAAATAGCCTTTACAAAGGGATTACTAGCCTATTTAGACCCCACTGAGGTTTCACCGGTGGCGATGTCTCCCGCAGAGCACATCTTCAACCAAGGGCCCCCTCTTGAGCCATTCGGATCCCAGGGTAGTCCCACCAATCATCAACAAACCCAATCCGACTACCCCTTCCCCGAGCATCCACAATGGTCCAAACAGCACTAGCAAAGCCCTAATTAATCAGCTACACCGCACCCATAACTTGGCCTCGTGGTGGCACTGTAGTCCTGGCTTATTCTCGCATGAACCGGTCCTTAGATCTAAAGCAAGCAAACCACCGTAACATCCAACCCATCCACACACCAGGCTTGCTTAGATCATCTGTTATCATACCATGTTTAACCAGTTCATGTTAACCATAATCTCATCCATGCATAATTAAATTGAGTGATATAGTTGTTTTCCATCCCAGTTGATTAAGCGAAGCAAAAAGTAAAAAGCCTTCCCGACTCTCTCTACCATAAATTCCAGGTGACAAGGGTGGTCAAACAATACTAGTAAACTTCCTACCATAGGATTTCCCATCAATTTGACACAAGCATGCAGTTTTGCAAACAAAACATTTATTTTAAAAACAGGATCAATATGCTTCAAGGACACTTGCCTTGCTCTTGCTGTTGATTAGGGTCAAAGCCTTCAACCTCTTGATGCTGTAGATCCTCCGCGGCACTTTCTAGCGCAAATCCGTCTAATCCACACAATAAACATACAAGACAAGAAACACAATCAAAGAGTGCACAAATATTACTCAATATGTCATGACATGCATGATTGATGCAAATGCAAGGTAGAACTTGTTACTAGATTGCTTTTAATGATCACTAACTAGCTCTAATAGATTATAACAAGTTTATACAGGTTTGGGGTTGATTAGATCAAATTTTAGAATTAATTCAACACAATTTAACCAGGAAGATCGGACTAGTCCGCTAGGGACCGGACAAGTCCGCACTTGACGAGATCAGCAAATTAGGGTTTTCTAGATCGACGTAAATTCGGAGATTAGGGGTTGAATTCACATAAGGAAAAGAGAATAGAAGGTATACCAGGTGTTTAGAACTCCAATGAACCAAGAAACTTGGAGGTAACACTTGGATCTTGATGATCTAGGGTTGGTGATGAACTTGGAGATGAATTGGTGGTGAAGGACGAAACTTGGTGGAGATCTTGATCCTCCTTCGTTTCCTCCTCTTCTTCTTCTTGTTTGGGATCTTCTCCTCCCTCCTTGATGGTGGCTCCCCACGAACTAGGGTTTGGGTGGGTGGAAAAGTGGCAAATAGATGTCAAACCAAGGGGTGGGGCTGTTTATATAGAGGTGGAGGCTAGGGTTAGAAGGATTTCGAGTTTAGGATGAGTAGAGGCCGGTTTAGAGTCCCACATGGGCTCTAAAAGAGTTAGGCACGACGTCCCTAGGCCCACTTAACGTGAAACCCAAGAAACAAGTCGTAAAACAAAAGGTCAATCTCGGAGTCACGAAATATCGGACAAGTCCGGACAGGACCGGACTAGTCCGAAGTCGTCCAGAGAGAAAATCGGACAAGTCTGGCCAAAAATCGGACAAGTCCGATCTTAGTCAGAAAGGAAAACGGACAAGTCCGCTGGAACACCGGACTAGTCCGGAAAAGTCTAGGGACTTAGCAAATTTTCAAGGATTCATGGAATATCGGACTAGTCCGCACAAAATCGGACAAGTCCGAAAGTTTCCAGAGCCAAAATCGGACTAGTCCGCAGCAAAAACAGACAAGTCCGTTTTTAGTCAGAGAGAAATCGGACTAGTCCTCAGTAAAATCGCACTAGTCCGCACTTTCCTGCGTTTTAAGTGCGGTTTTGCTCCAAATCAATTTTAAACTTGTTCCTCTTGTTATGGGCTAATGTTAAACATGTATATGAGTGCCTGTAGGGCATGATGCATGAAAATGAGGGTGTTACAAACCTACCCCCCTTAAAATGAATCTCGCCCTCGAGATTTGACGCGGAAGAGAAGAGATAGGGAAATTCCTTCTTGAGATCATCCTCTAACTCCCAAGTTGCTTCTTTTTCGGTATGGTGCTTCCATTGGACTTTACACCATCGAATCACCTTGTTCCTTGTGACTCTCTCCTTGGTTTCCAAGATTTTGACCGGTTGCTCGGCATACGTCAAATCTTCCTCTAGTTCCAATTCTTCCATTGGCACTTGTTCTTCCGGCACTCTCAAACACTTCTTGAGCTGGGAAACATGAAACACATCATGTACGTCTGAAAGATGGGCTGGCATCTCCAACTTATATGCTACTTCTCCTCTTTTGTCCAAAATCTTGAATGGTCCAATATAACGAGGTGCGAGCTTCCCTCTTATGTTAAACCTCTTATGACCTCTCATTGGTGACACCTTGAGGTAAACAAAATCTCCTATTTCAAAGGATAATTTCCTTCTCCTATTATCCGCATAGCCTTTTTGCCTTGATTGGGCAGCCCTCAAGTTTCCACGAATTATTTGGACTTGCTTTTCGGCTTCTTGCAACACGTCCGGACCAAATACTTGAGTTTCTCCTGCCTCATTCCAGAATAAAGGTGTCCTACACTTCCTCCCATAAAGCGCTTCATATGGTGACATTTTCAAGCTTGCTTGGTAACTATTGTTGTATGAAAATTCTGCGTATGGCAAGCTTCTGTCCCAACTTTTCCCATGCTTTAAAGCACAAGCTCTTAACATGTCCTCCAAAATCTGATTGGTCCTCTCGGTTTGTCCATCCGTTTGAGGATGATATGCTGAACTAAAATTCAACCTCGTTCCCAAAGCTTCATGCAATTTTTGCCAAAATCTGGAGGTAAATTGAGAACCTCTATCCGAGACTATCTTCTTAGGGACTCCATGTCGACACACAATATGCTCCATGTATATTTCGGCCAATCGTGCAGCTGTATACTTGGTTTTCACAGGGACAAAATGAGCTGACTTGGTTAAGCGATCCACAATTACCCAAATTGAGTCATACCCGGACTGAGTACGCGGTAACCCAACTATGAAGTCCATTCCAATTTCTTCCCACTTCCATTCTGGAATCTTCAACGGTTGCAATAATCCGGCTGGCCTTTGATGTTCCGCCTTGACTCGTTGGCACACATCACACAGTGCTACGTATTCAGCTATGTCCTTCTTCATGCTATTCCACCAATAGCAAGTCTTTAAGTCTTTGTACATCTTCGTACAACCAGGGTGAATTGAGTATGGCGAGTCATGTGCCTCCTTTAATATTGTTTCTCGAATATGCTTTACATTAGGCACAACAATTCTCTTTCCAATCCATAAGGTACCATGTTCGTCTTCATCAAATCTGAATTCTCTCCCTTCTTCGATTCTTTCCTTGATTTCCTTGATCTCCTCATCCGTGGTTTGTGCTTCTCGGATTTCTTGCTCCAAGGTTGGGTTTAACTCCATCATCTCCATCTCATTTACAAACCCAAGGTTCAACAGCTCAAACTCCTTGCATAACTCGGACGGTAACTCTCGAACTGTAAGTTGATGGCTTACTCCCTTTCTACTCAAAGCATCGGCCACTACATTGGCTTTTCCCGGATGATAGTTGATCCCCAAATCATAATCTTTGATGAGTTCCAACCATCTTCGTTGCCTCAAGTTCAGATCCGTTTGTGTGAAAATATACTTCAAACTCTTATGATCCGTGTAAATTTCACACCTATGTCCAAGAATATAGTGTCTCCAAATCTTCAATGCATGTACCACGGCTGCTAGTTCAAGATCATGTGTGGGGTAATTCTGCTCATGTTTCTTCAATTGTCTTGACGCATAGGCGACCACTTGACCTTCTTGCATCAATACACATCCAAGCCCTTGTCTTGATGCATCGCAATAAATGTCAAAACTCTTGCTTACATCCGGCAATACCAAAACTGGGGTTGTTATCAACCGCTTCTTCAACTCCTCAAAACTCTCTTGACAAGCTTGAGTCCATTGGAATGCCTTTCCCTTCATTAGCAACTCCGTCATAGGCTTGGCTATCTTGGAAAAATCCTTGATGAATCTACGGTAATATCCAGCCATCCCAAGAAAACTCCTTATTTCCTTGACGTTTTGCGGTGGTTCCCACTTCAACACATCTCTCACCTTCCCTGGGTCAACTGATACTCCTCTTCCGGAAATAATATGGCCTAAGAAGGAAACTTCCCGTAACCAGAATTGACATTTACTGAACTTGGCATACAATTGATGCTCCCTCAATTTTTGCAACGTAAGCCTCAAGTGTTCCTCATGTTCCTTCTCATCCTTCGAGTAGATCATGATATCATCAATAAACACCACAACGAACTTATCTAAGTACTCTATGAAGACCTTATTCATGAGGTACATAAAGTAAGCAGGCGCATTTGTCAATCCAAATGACATCACGGTGTACTCATAAGATCCATACCGTGTTCTAAAAGCTGTCTTAGGTATGTCCGATGGTCTAATCTTCATTTGAAAGTATCCCGACCTCAAGTCAATCTTAGAGAAGACACAAGCACCCTTCATCTGATCAAACAAGTCTTCTATGCGTGGCAAGGTGTACTTGTTCTTGATTGTTACCTCGTTGAGAGCTCGGTAATCCACGCACATCCTTTGGGATCCGTCCTTCTTGTCCACAAATAGAACGGGCGCTCCCCAAGGTGAAGAGCTAGGGCGAATAAAACCCTTCTCTAATTGCTCTTGAATTTGTTTCTTGAGCTCCGCTAATTCCATAGGAGGCATCCTATACGGCCTCTTAGCTATAGGTGCAGTTCCAGGTATTAAATCAATAACAAACTCAATGTCTCGATCGGGTGGCATACCTGGCAACTCATCCGGAAACACATCCAAAAATTCACATACAACCGGAATCTCCTCAATTGCGGCACCGTCTATATGATTCAGTTCCAATTGCTTCGGTGCGGTTTGAGATGCTTCAAATTCTACAGTTATCCCTTCCTCATTGGTCAACTTCACTGTCTTTGTGGCACATTCAATAACCCCATTGTGCTTCCTCAACCAGTCCATACCAAGTATAATATCCAATCCTTGAGAATCTAAAACAATGAGGTTGGCGGAGAAGTCTACCCCCCTTATTCTAAGGCTTACTTTTGGACATACTATATTTGTCCTCATCTCTCCTCCAGGAGACTTAACCAACAGAGTAAACTTCATATGAGAGATAGGCAAACTATACTTGGCAACATACTTCGATGCAATGAATGAATGCGATGCTCCAGAATCAAATAACATAGTCGCGGGGTTGGAGTTGGCGAGAAACATACCAATGACCACATCATCCGCTTGTTGAGCATCCTCCGTAGAGACATGGTTCACGTTGCCACGAGCAAAATTTTGTTGTCCACGGCTTCCTTGTGGCTGTCCTCCATTAGGTCTTGGGTTTTGCCTCGATGCATTGCTTCCTTGACCAAGGCCTGACTTAGGACATTGATGTGCAAAGTGTCCAGCTTCTCCACAAGTATAGCACTTCTTAACTCCACCAGAATTATTGGGACGAGCTTGGTTTTGAACATTGGCTCCAGGAAAATCAGCACGAGGTGCATAAGGCATCGGAGGCCTAGGTGCTTGCATGACGGGGCGCTGCTGCACAAACTGAGTTTGGTGCGGTGCATAACCAGGGCGTTGAGCAGGAATAGAGGAGCTGTAATGAGGCGCATTGGGTGGCGCAAAGCGAGGGCGCACATTACTTCCTTGTTGCTGTCCTTGATATGGTGCCTTCCTCTTGATTTCTTGCTCCATCTCACGGATCTTGTTCTCGACCACAATTGCTTTGTCCACAAGCTTCTGAAAATTGACATAATCACAGTTGAGCAATTGCACTTGGATCGTATTGTTCAATCCCCTCATGAACAAGTATTGCTTCCGGCTGTCCCGGCTAACATCCTCAGGCGCATATCTTGAGAGTTGAGTGAATTTATTGAGATATTCACTCACGCTTGATCTTCCTTGTCTCAAGTTCTCAAATTCTTGCCTCTTCAAGAGCATAACACCTTCCGGCACATAATGAGAACGGAAACTCTCCTTGAATTCTGCTCAGGTAATTCTCTCTTGGTTCTCATGAGCATTGCAATAAGAATCCCACCAATCTGCAGCTGCTCCAACGAGTTGATGAGAAGCAAATAGCACCTTCTCCCGGTCACTGCATTGAACAATGGCTAGCTTCTTCTCCACGGACTTGAGCCAATCATCCGCATCCATAGGGTCTGCGGCTTGAGCAAAGGTTGGTGGCCTAGTCCTCATAAACTCTCCCAATCGGTTATGAGGAGGTGGGGGTGGCGGTGGAGGCATGTAGGGCTGATTGTTGATATTGCCAGCCTGCAGCTGTCCCATAGTCTGTATCATGGTCTGCATGAGCTGGTTTTGCATGGCCAATAGCTGCTCGATGTTGATAGCTCCCTGAGTAGATCCTTGCCCATTGTTGTTCTGAGGCACTCCATTGTTCTCCTCTTCATCATTGCCATCCCTCTGGTTGCGAGTCCTCACCATCTGAAGAAAAGCAGTAGGTAAGAATTAGAAAACGCCCCAACTATATGCATCAAGGGATATGAAACTAAACAACTAGCTACACTAGCCTAGGTGGACATGGCAATGCTAAGGCATCCCAAAATCCTCTATTAAGCACACAAGCAGCAATATATATAGCAAACAGCACTCCAAGCAAAAACACATTGATTCCTGAGTGCTCCTATGTGCTCTAAAGTGTCCATTCTATCTAGGCTGCATCCTACGGTCAAACCTGGCTCTGATACCAATCTGTGACGCCCGGTTCCGAAAATGAACCAAGCTAACGCATATGTGTGCCCAGGATGTTCATCACACATACACGAGTGAAATCACAAAAGGATATACAGAAAATTACCACAGCTCAAATTATTAAATAAGTACTCTTATTACACAATTCATTAAATCCTCGAATACAAGCTCTAATGAATATTAATGACAAGTTCAACTAATGCAGCGGAAATAAACTAATTAAACAACTAAGCAAACTAAACAATTATGCAGCATAAGCGACAGGGTATGTATGCGCAGCTCCAATCAACACCACAGGCAAAGCTGACGGTAGACACGGCCTAGAACTCCGCATTATCGCCATTAAACTCCCAATCCTGACCTGCAACTGTTGGGGTGGGGATTGCAAGAGTGAGTACATGTCGTACTCAGCAAGTGTGGAAAGTATGACATGTGGCTGATTCAAATGACGACAATAATAATGGCAAAGTGCTGAAAAGTACAGTAAAACATTTGAAAAGCAATACATTACATGTATGTGAAATAAACCCATCATAATCATAAGTAATACCATAATACCAAACTGAATTCATTACCATCATCAATAATTCCATATTTCACCATTGTCGATGACCATGTTCAGAAATTAATCCATAACCATCCATAACCATTACCAAACCATAGCCATT
The DNA here is from genome assembly GCA_036927565.1 of Tuctoria greenei. Taxonomy (NCBI): domain Eukaryota; kingdom Viridiplantae; phylum Streptophyta; class Magnoliopsida; order Poales; family Poaceae; genus Tuctoria; species Tuctoria greenei. Next base: position 17,261,390 of record JAYESD010000006.1, read on the forward strand.
ACGAAACCATAACCATCCCAAATCCCGATTTCTCTCTAATCATGGAAGTTGTCCAGGTGCTCATAACCGGGAGCACGGCTATCATGATAGTTTTAGTTAACACTCTGCAGAGTTTGTACCTCTTTACCCACGTGTTCGTGATTTCATCACCCTTCGGCGACTAAGAACCTCCCTTATGCCCATGACCCGTCGGTCACATTACACACTTCCGTTGGTGTGTGGCCAAGAGATCACAAAATAGCCTTTACAAAGGGATTACTAGCCTATTTAGACCCCACTGAGGTTTCACCGGTGGCGATGTCTCCCGCAGAGCACATCTTCAACCAAGGGCCCCCTCTTGAGCCATTCGGATCCCAGGGTAGTCCCACCAATCATCAACAAACCCAATCCGACTACCCCTTCCCCGAGCATCCACAATGGTCCAAACAGCACTAGCAAAGCCCTAATTAATCAGCTACGCCGCACCCATAACTTGGCCTCGTGGTGGCACTGTAGTCCTGGCTTATTCTCGCATGAACCGGTCCTTAGATCTAAAGCAAGCAAACCACCGTAACATCCAACCCATCCACACACCAGGCTTGCTTAGATCATATGTTACCATACCATGTTTAACCAGTTCATGTTAACCATAATCTCATCCATGCATAATTAAATTGAGTGATATAGTTGTTTTCCATCCCAGATGATTAAGCGAAGCAAAAAGTAAAAAGCCTTCCCGACTCTCTCTACCATAAATTCCAGGTGACAAGGGTGGTCAAACAATACTAGTAAACTTCCTACCATAGGATTTCCCATCAATTTGACACAAGCATGCAGTTTTGCAAACAAAACATTTATTTTAAAAACAGGATCAATATGCTTCAAGGACACTTGCCTTGCTCTTGCTGTTGATTAGGGTCAAAGCCTTCAACCTCTTGATGCTGTAGATCCTCCGCGGCACTTTCTAGCGCAAATCCATCTAATCCACACAATAAACATACAAGACAAGAAACACAATCAAAGAGTGCACAAATATTACTCAATATGTCATGACATGCATGATTGATGCAAATGCAAGGTAGAACTTGTTACTAGATTGCTTTTAATGATCACTAACTAGCTCTAATAGATTATAACAAGTTTATACAGGTTTGGGGTTGATTAGATCAAATTTTAGAATTAATTCAACACAATTTAACCAGGAAGATCGGACTAGTCCGCTAGGGACCGGACAAGTCCGCACTTGACGAGATCAGCAGATTAGGGTTTTCTAGATCGACGTAAATTCGGAGATTAGGGGTTGAATTCACATAAGGAAAAGAGAATAGAAGGTATACCAGGTGTTTAGAACTCCAATGAACCAAGAAACTTGGAGGTAACACTTGGATCTTGATGATCTAGGGTTGGTGATGAACTTGGAGATGAATTGGTGGTGAAGGACGAAACTTGGTGGAGATCTTGATCCTCCTTCGTTTCCTCTTCTTCTTCTTGTTTGGGATATTCTCCTCCCTCCTTGATGGTGGCTCCCCACGAACTAGGGTTTGGGTGGGTGGAAAAGTGGCAAATAGATGTCAAACCAAGGGGTGGGGCTGTTTATATAGAGGTGGAGGCTAGGGTTAGATGGATTTCGAGTTTAGGATGAGTAGAGGCCGGTTTAGAGTCCCACATGGGCTCTAAAAGAGTTAGGCACAACGTCCCTAGGCCCACTTAACGTGAAACCCAAGAAACAAGTCGTAAAACAAAAGGTCAATCTCGGAGTCACGAAATATCGGACAAGTCCGGACAGGACCGGACTAGTCCGAAGTCGTCCAGAGAGAAAATCGGACAAGTCTGGCCAAAAATCGGACAAGTCCGATCTTAGTCAGAAAGGAAAACGGACAAGTCCGCTGGAACACCGAACTAGTCCGAAAAAGTCTAGGGACTTAGCAAATTTTCAAGGATTCATGGAATATCGGACTAGTCCGCACAAAATCGGACAAGTCCGAAAGTTTCCAGAGCCAAAATCGGACTAGTCCGCAGCAAAAACGGACAAGTCCGTTTTTAGTCAGAGAGAAATCGGACTAGTCCTCAGTAAAATCGGACTAGTCCGCACTTTCCTGCGTTTTAAGTGCGGTTTTGCTCCAAATCAATTTTAAACTTGTTCCTCTTGTTATGGGCTAATGTTAAACATGTATATGAGTGCCTGTAGGGAATGATGCATGAAAATGAGGGTGTTACATGCGGTGTAGCTGAATAATTAGGAGCGCTGCTAGTATTGTATGGACCATTGGATGGCGCGGGGAATGGGAGTCGAGGAGGACTGCCGTGGGATCCGCATGGCACACGAGGGGGCCCGTGGGTGGGAGAATGGAGATTCAAGCCTGCCGGTGAAACCTTAGTGGGCCCGTACATACTAGTAGTCCCTTTTGAAAGGCTATTTTGTGATCTCTTGGCCACACACCTACGGAAGTGTGAGACGGCATAATGGAGGTTTCTTAGTCATCGAAAGGTGACGAAATCACGAACATGTGGGTAAAGTGGTACAACCTCTGCAGGGTGTTAAAAACTATCATGATAGTCGTGCTCCCGGTTATGAGCGCCTGGATGACCTACATTATTAGAGTTGGATTTGGAAATTTTGGGATGGTTGGATTATGATTATGGGTTGGTAATGGTTATGGATGGTTTATGGATTATGGTCATAGATATGAAATTGAGTTATGGTAACTGGACATGGATAATGATGATGTTGGCAATAATTGGATATGGTTTATATTATGTTAATATGATGGTTATGATGGGATTTGTTTCACATAGACGTAGTATAATGCTTTTCAAATGTTTTAATGTACTTTTCAGCACTTAGCCATTATTATTGTCGTCATTTGAATAAGCCACATGTCATACTTTCCACACTTGCTGAGTACGACATGTACTCACCCTTGCAATCCCCCCCAACAGCTACTGGAGACAATTGGGAGTACCCTGAGGATCACGTGGAGTACTAGGTTGCGTACCGCCGTCAATTGCCTGTGGATTGGAGTCGTACTGCTTAGTTTATTTTCCGCTGCATTATTTAGAGTTTTATCATTCGTGAACTATTGGATTATTGTAATAAACTACTTATTTATTAGTTAAGACGTGGTTAAATTATGTATATCGTTTGTGATGCAACCGTATATGTGTGATGAACTTCCTGGGCACACATATGCGTTACGCTTGGTTCATATTCGGAACCGGGTGTCACAGAGTCCCAACTTCATCGTGGCACAGCGGGGCAAGAGATGAAAAGCAGGCTAAAGTTTGGAGGATTCGAGCGCAAGTTCAGATGAAGGTGTAAAGAGTCCCCAAACGATGTGAGCTTTCCTTCTTAAGTAAGGCCCCGCAACGCTTGGATGGAAACCACAGACGAGCCAAAGATACAATTCAAAAACTTCACCCTGCCAATGACAAGGGGGCCCGGGGCCACCCTGACGATCAAGTCGAGGTCCTTACCCCATGCGAACGATTGTCATCATGAAAGGCGGGAAGCCCGAGGGTGGCTGCCTGACAGGGCGCGCGGAACCGATACGGTTTTTGCATTAGGAACTGGCAACCTTCAATTGCGTGAGATCTGCACGCTCAAATCTCACCTGCTGCATCCTGGATATGTCACGCGACGTTGGTTTAACTACGAACTACTGCCAACGGCACATCCGAAGACCCTTGAAGACACGGCTCAAAAACTGAAGGATGGACCCACCTCCCGCAGAACGACTTCATCCAAAAGGTCTCTCCCAGATGTGGGCCCAGGGGGCCACTGTCGGTACCCTACGTACCGTATACCCCTTGGGACTACAAAAAGACCAAAAGAACTTCACCTGTCTGAGTTGAAGACCTGTGAAGGCCCCACGTGTCATACGGGACCGGACATGCCTCCCATCTATGGTTAGTCCTGGTGCTGCCATGTGTGTACAGCAACCGGACCTACGTCCCACACATGGGATAGCTCCGGGCTAAACACCTGTGCAGCACCCCCGGACCTAACCCCCGACAGAGGGAAGCTCCGGTACCAACACGTGTGCATCTACACCGGACGTACCCGCCCAGACGGATAGCTCTGATGCTGCCACGTGTCCAACCGTCGGACCGTCAGCCTCAACAATTAGACTGGTGGACCCCCAACAGCTTGGACCTTCAAGGGGCAATCAAAGACTTCAAGACCTGATTAAGTGTCATTAATACCATATTAATGACACACGATCAGAAGGCCCTTAATGCTACTAACGGCACTGTCAAAGCCCGTTACCACGCTATTAAGGGTAATTAACCTCATTAATTGTGTATTAAGCATCAGTAACCGCCAGGGCCACATGTTGGGCCAGGCTAACAGTGTAACGACCAGTCCTTGTACTATAAAAGGATTGGTCGACGATACACGAGATGGCTCTCTCAGCTCCGGGGACACTCTCGCTCTCTGGAAGCTCTCGACTCTCAGACGCTCAATACAACAACTACACACTCCGTGGAGTATGGTATTACGCTCAGGCAGCCCGAACCACGTAAATCCCTGTGTCTACTTGCCATCGTGTTCTGAATCTCTATGTGCCCAATACCGAACTACAAACTCCGCGGGCTACCAACAGTAGTACCGGGAGAATTGCCAGATCAACACTTCGACAGATTACTTTAGAATTAAATATGAGAAGTAGTATAAACTATAAAATGTTCTAACTTTCTTACCAAGCCATAATTGAATAAGGTAAATTCATGTTTTCATTTTGGTAATTATTGGAATCACACTATTTCAACTATAAAACATTGTTATAGCATGATAAAACACCCTTAACACTGTGTTAAGCCGTTTTCACGCGTAGGCTCTCGTTACACCGTAGGATGTTCGCGTAGTAATGTTTATGTCTTTCATTTGCTTGTGTGTTGATCCGGCAATTCTCGCAGTACTACTGTTGGAAGCCCGCGGAGTTTGTAGTTCGGTATTGGGCACGCAGAGATTCAGAACACGATGGCAAGTAGACACAGGGATTTACGTGGTTCGGGCCGCCTGAGCGTAATACCCTACTCCACGGGGTGTGTAGTTATTTTATTGAGCGTCTCAGAGTCGAGAGCTTCCAGAGACCGAGAGTGTCCCCGGAGCTGAGAGAGCCGTCTCATGTATCGTCGACCAGTCCTTTTATAGTACAAGGACTGGTAGTTACACCGTTAGCCTGACCCGACATGTGACCCTGGCGGTTACTTGTGCTTAATACACAATTAATGAGGTTAATTGCCCTTAATAGAATGGTAACGGGCTTTGACAGTGCCATTAGTGGCATTAAGGGCCTTCTGATCGTGTGTCATTAATATGGTATTGATGACACTTAATCGGGTCTTGAAGTCTTTGATAGCCCCTTGAAGGTCCGAGCCATTGGGGGTCCACCAGTCTGATTGTTGAGGCTAAAGGTCCGGCAGTTGGACACGTGGCGGCATCAGAGCTATCTGTTTGGGACGGGTAGGTCTGGTGTAGATGCACACGTGTCGGTACTGGAGCTTCCCTCTGTCGGGGGTTAGGTCCGGGGGTGCTGCACAGGTGTTTAGCCCGGAGCTATCCCATGTGTGGGACGTAGGTCCGGTTGCTGTATACATGTGGCAGCACCAGGACTAACCATAGATGGGAGGCAGGTCCGGTCCCGTATGACACGTTGGGCCTTTGCAGGTCTTCAACTCAGATAGGTGAAGTTCCTTTGGTCTTTTGTAGTCCCAAGGGGTATACGGTACGCAGGGTACCGATAGTGGCCCCTTGGGCCCACCTCTGGGAGAGACCTTTTGGATGAAGTCGTTCTACTGGAGGTGGGCCATCCTTTGGTTTTTGAGTCGTGTCTTAAAGGGTCTTCGGATGTGCCATTGGCGGTAGTTCGCAGTTAAACCAATGCCACGTGGCATATCCAGGATGCGGCAGGTGAGATCTGAGCGTGCGGATCTCACACAATTGAAGGTCGCCGGTTCCCGATGCAAAAACCGTATCGGTTTCGTGCGCCCTGTCAGGCCGCCACCCTCGGGCTTCCCGCCTTTCATGATGATAATCGTTCGCCTGGGGTAAGGACCTCGACTTGATCGTTGGGGTGGCCCCGGGCCCCCTTGTCATTGGCATGGTGAAGTTTTTGAATTGTATCTTCGACTCGTCTGCGGTTTCCATCCAAGCGTTGCGGGGGCTTACTTAAAATAAAGCGCACATCGTTTGGGGATTCTTTACACCTTCATTTGAACTTGTGCTCGAATCCTCCAAACTTTAGCCTGCTTTTCATCTCTTGCCCCGATGTGCCGCGATGAAGTTGGGACTCCCCAAGAGTCGCATCGAGAGCAAGAAGGAGTTGTTTAGGGTCCGGACCTACATGGGATGGTCCATTGACTCCTTCAACAATGACATTCGTTGCGGCAAGCTTCCCTTCGAGAAGGAGCGAGCCAGAGATATGGTGTACTTCCTTGGGTATGCCATGGCGGGTTTGATCCCACCTTTATCCACTTACTTTCTGATGCTGCTTGATTTCTATGGTCTGCAGCTCCACCACCTGGGCCCCCACTCAATTTGGCTAGTGGCGACTTTCGTCCGCTTTTGCGAGATGTGGATGGGTGTGCCCCCTTGCATGGAGTTGTTCCGGACTTTCTTCACTGTCCACCCGACCAGGAAGAGTGATGAGTTCATTGGCTTCTACTACTTTGTGAAGCGGAAAAACTCTCCCCTCAAGTACTTGAGGTCCTTCCCTTCCGGCAAGTGGGACGACTGGAAGAAAGACTGGGTGGTCATCACCTTCGAAGGACACGAGAGGTTGGAGCTGTCTGAAGGCCTTCCTCGCGTTGACACCGACACTTGGAGTAATGTGTCAGAGTTGTCAAGGGAGTATAGGCCCATCCTGGATAGAATCCAGGAATGTGTCGAAGGTGGGGTGACCCCACAGATGGTCTTTGGCAACTTCTTGACGAACAGGTGGGCTCCGCTGAGGGCTAGGAGCTGGCATGCCTGGGCATTCAACAGTGAGATGGACACCAACCGCATTGAGGTCGGCTTGGACACCAACTTGTCCGGTGAAGCCTTGAAGACCAATCTCAAGAAGTTCCAGCCTGGGAACATCGACCCTGGCGACGTGTCTCCACCGGCGGCCTTCCTGCCTTTGAATATGATACCAGAGGAGTGCAGGGAGCTCCGGAGGAAGATGCCGCTGTTGGACGACTTGGGCCTGGTGGAGAGGCAACCAACCTCCGGGGTGGCAATCCCCGGAGCTTCTGAAGGCGGCTCCGCTCCCGCCCCAAATCCAAGAACCGAAGTCGTAGGCAAGGGCAAGGAGTTGGTCGGGCCCTCGAGTCGCAAGAGGAAGATGAAGCATGCCGACGGGGGGTCCGTCACGCCTGCTCCTTCCACGATGGCTCCTTCTCCCAGGCGGAGGAGGTCTTCGGTGGCGGCAACCACTCCAGCATCGACATCTCCCTAGGGTGCTAGCTCCGGCCATGTGGCTCTAGTACCAGGGTCGGCTGAGTGCTCTGGGTCCGGAGGTCCTTCCCGGTCAAGGGGGGCCTCAACCAAGAAGGCGCTGATGGCAGCAGCAAGCTTCGGGGAACCTTCCGGATCTACCACGCCAGTGGCGACAGGGTTCGGCACCAAGCGTCCGAGGAAGAGGTTCCGCGCTAGCTGGAGCGGAAGCCTTCCAAGGTAATTTGGAGTTTTTACCTCAGTTGATGATTTTTTGTTGTAATTGTGTTTTGAGTTTATTCGTACCTCACCCACAGAGTGCCCAAGAAAGGGGTTGAAGCTCCAGTTCCTGCAGCAGCAGCTGAGGCTGTGCAGGTGGAAGCTCCGGCTCCAATCCCAGCGCTGCCCCAAGAGGTGGCTGAGGCTGCGGCAGCTCCGACGCCGGTTGTCGTGGTCCTGGACCTTGACTCATCCCCAGAAGCCCCCGTGGTAGCGCCGGACCACGGGAATGAAGATGTACCAGCAGCACCAGCCCCGGAGGTTGAAGCTCTAGGTTTGGATGCTGAAATGATGGACGCTCCAGCCTTAGAGCCGGAGGTAGCTGCGATTCCGACCCTAGAGCCGGATGTTGTTGAAGCCCCGACAGTGGATCCAGTGGCTGATGAAGCCCCGGCGGTAGAGCCGGGTGTTGATGAAGTTCCAGCGCCTAATCCGGTTGTCGAAGAAGTTTTGGCGCCTGAGCTGGTTGTTGCAGAAGTGCCGACGCCTGAGCCCATGACGGTCAAAACGCCAGTGCTTGAGCCGGCGGCGGAGGAGGCGCCAGCGTCGAAGCCGAAAGTGGCTTCAGCTCCGGCCGAACCTTCAGCGCCCGCCCTAGAGGTGGTGGTCTCGGAGGTGCCCGCGCCTGAGCCCGGGTGCCTAGATGAAGCTGCCCCCCCCCCCCCCCCCCCCCCCCGCCTGAGGGGCCAGTTGTTGATGACCTAGTGGCAACTTCGGTTGTAGGACCTTCCTCGGCGGCGAGCGAGGCTATCCCGGAGGATGGCCCCAGTGCCGTGGAAGCCCAGGGGACCGCTCTTTTAGAGTGGGACCCAATTTTTGTCACGGAAAACCGGCTGGAGCGAGCGGAGAGGACCCCGGCAAATCCGGACCCGATCCCTCTGTCGTTGTCTATAGACAACGCCTGATCCAGTCTTCGTCAGGTCCAGCTGGCTTTTTACCATGACAGCAAGGCCCTCGAGGAAGAGCACCAAACTGTTAGGAGGTGGCGCAACCGGCTCCAATTCGAGACCAAGCTGGCGCAGTCGAGGCTGGCTGACGACAAGGAGTGGGTGAAGAATGAGAAGGTCCGGTTGGAGTACTGGGTTAAGCTGCTGGACAAGAGGGAAAGCATGGTGTGATCCCTCGACCACCAGTCCCTGGCCATCCACGAACAGGTCGTAACTGCTAATAATGCGGCGAATGATCGCGAGGAGAAGCTTAGCGCCATCCACGACAGCCTCATCAAGCGTCGGGAGGCCCTTGAGGAGCGGGATAAAAAGCTCTAAGATGAAGAGCAAAAACTCCTGGAGCTACGGGATGACCTCGTGAAGAGGGAGGAAGATCTTACTCAGAGGCTGACTTTGGGTGACAAGAGTCTCGCGGAGCGCACCAAGAAGTTGGATGAGCGCTGTGAGAAAGAGGAGAAGAAGGTCTGGCAGCAAGGACAGGACCTCCACAAGAGGGAGGATGAAATTGCTGCCAGGGAGAAGAAGGTGCGGGGCTGGGAGAAGGACCTGGTCGACCGCCAGAACAAGATCCAGCTCCGGGAGGAGGAGATCAGTAAACTCGAAAGGCAAGTTGCTCAAAAGATTCAACAGAATGCCAAAGAGGTTGAGCGCCTTGCCCGTGAGAATTTGGAGCTTGTAGCGACCAGAATATCCTTGGAGGAGATGCAAGGCTCGAGGGCTGCGGAGTCCCAACAAGTTTGGGACTTCCTGGGCAAAGCCAACGACGCGCTGACGCCAATGAGTTTTAGTCCCATGCGTTCGGATGATCTGGAGCCGGAGCTAGACCAAGTGTTGCAGGCATTGAGTTCGGCAGGTAACAAGCTCACCAAGATGGGCGATGTCATCGCGGACCAGCTGGAAACCGAGGGGCAATCCTTGGCGAAGAACATTGCAGAATACGTGCTGACGTGCTACACAAGCTGGGACCCTCAGTTCTCACTGGACCCGGTGCTTGAAGGCCCCATTGACAGAGAGGGAGAAGCCGCCCAAGCCAACGTGTCGGAGGTTGCCCAGAAGGTTGCCTCGTTCTTCCCTAGGGTCTAGGACTCTCTCTTTGTAGCTCTCGCTTGTATTCTCTCTTCTTTTTCTCCAATTTTGTAATCTCTTGTCTGCATATGAATGAAATCCAAGTTTTTATGAATTTCATTTTTTGTCTTCAACACCTTTGTCTCACTTGGCCCCCTGGTAGATGTACACCATATTATTGTGAACATGTACCAAGAGGATGTAAAAGTTGTTCAAGACTTGCGTGCTTTGAACTTGTACAATGTAGGTTTGAAGTCTTCGATAGTAGGGGCCCCCTGAGGTTGTCAGAGCTTAGTAGCTCCGGCATTGACCATCGTCGGAGCTTAGTAGCTCCGACAGCAGTCTCCATCAATGCGTAGAGCATCGATGGTTAGTCCTCTGCGGTGTCGGAGCTTGGTAGCTCCGGCAGTGACCTCTGTCAACACGCGGTGTGTCGACAGCAGACCCCACTGTGGAGTCTTCCCACCATCTTTTGTTCACGTTGACGGCTGGCCCCCTGGCTTTACCGGAGCTTAGTAGCTCCAGCGACGCTCGCTATGAATGTTTGGAACATCGACAACCAACCACCTTAGGGGATGTCAGAGCTTTGGTAGCTCCGGTCATTCACCATCATCATGGGATCTTTATTTTTCCTGCACACTGAAGTCAAGGAAAACAGTAAAATCCATTTCCTATCTATAACTCAACTGCAACTTACTATTCCCGAGAAAGTTTTAGGTCGAACACAATTCTAAATACAATCAAGTGCACTGGCTTGTTTCCTCCAGATTTGATCGTTTCTGGACTCGCCTTACTTCGGCCTGCCGGGGTGTAGGTAGAGTTGCGTACTTATGGTGCATGACCAGGCTAAGTTGATAGCACACTCCGGTCCTAGATTTGCTTGACGGCATTCAGACGAGTAGGCCATTAACAATGTTTGGACCCAGAAGAATAGACAATGCAACTCGAACTATACATGAATTGGTCGAGCTAAAGTTTCTTAAGAATTGCACAACTTTGTTATAGACAAGAAAGAGAAAAATAAAAAATATTGAGCCTGTACAAAATAAATGCACGTGGAGTCTGTTTTCACACAATGATGTCTTTCATTATAGGTCCGGGGTACATGGGAAACAAGTACACTCTTAGCCTGGCCCGACATGTGGCCCTGGCGGTTACTGATGCTTAATACACAATTAATGAGGTTAATTACCCTCAATAGCATGGTAACGGGCTTTGACAGTGTTGTTACTGGCATTAAGGGCCTTCCGATCGTGTGTCATTAATATGGTATTGATGATACTTAATCGGGTCTTGAAGTCTTTGATTGCCCCTTGAAGGTCTGAGCCGTTGGGGGTCCACCAGTCTGATTGTTGAGGCTGAAGGTCTGGCGGTTGGACACGTGGCAGCATCAGAGCTATCCGTCTGGGATGGGTAGGTCCGGTGTAGATGCACACGTGTCGGTACCAGAGCTTCCCTCTGTCGGCGGTTAGGTCCGGGGGTGCTGCACAGGTGTTTAGTACGGAGCTATCCCATGTGTGGGACGTAGGTCCGGTTGCTGTATACACGTGGCAGCACCAGGACTAACCATAGATGGGAGGCAGGTCCGGTCCCGTATGAAACATGGGGCCTTCGCAGGTCTTCAACTCAGACAGGTGAAGTTCCTTTGGTCTTTTTGTTGTCCCGAGGGGTATAAGGTACGCAGGGTACCGACAGCTTGTATGGTGTAATGTTATTGAATGTGCTTTTATATCTCTCTTTTGGTAGTATGTATGTGTTCGCATGATGATCGAGATGCGACGTGAAGACTTGGAAGATCGAGCATTCTACCAGAAGACTGGGCAGCTACATGAAATAAAGAAAAGGCAAGTGTCCTTGACCACTTTGCACTAGTTAGGAAAATATTAAGTATGTAGATAGAATTAGTTGCATGCAAGTCTTAAATTGAATCCTATGTTAGGCAAGTTTACTAGATTTCCATATTATTCCTTGTTGTTGGGTTTGGATGGTATGGTCGGGACTTGAGTTTGTGTATATGCTTAGCCCTGCTGTCATTAGTTGGGTAGTGATGATAACTTGATATAATACTATTATTCTTATTTATTAGATGGTTATATATATAGTAGATAGGAATCTGGACAGGCAGGTTTGAGTGGTAGGTGCAATACACACGAGACTCGGGTTAATTGTATTGGCGCCTGTTCTAGATTCTAAGGACCGGTTCTTGGTGACCCGCGACCAGGCATTATCGTGCCACCACAAGTCCGATATTATAAGAGTCTGGTTCCGGCAATTCCCCCGGCACTACTGTTAGTAGCCTGTGGAGTTTCTTAGTACGGTTAGGTCGTGCGGAGCTTCAAAACAAGATGGTGGCTTGACACGAGGATTTACGTGGTTCGGGCCGCCTGAGCGTAATACCCTACTCCACGGGTGTATTGTTGTTGTTTTCTTGAGTGTATGAGAGTGTGAGCTAGAGAGTGGCCAAAAAAATCCCCCTGTGTATCGCTCGGCCAGTCCTTTTATAGTACAAAGGCTGGTCGTTACATCATTAGCCTGGCCCGACATGTGGCCCTAGCGGTTACTAATGCCTAATACACAGTTAATTTGCTTAATTCCCCTTAATAGTGTGGTAACGCCCTTTGATGGTGGCGTTACTGGTATTAAGGGTCCTCTGATCTTGTGTCATTAAGATAGCATTAATGACACATCATCGGGTCTTGAAGCTTTAAATGTTCCTTGAAGGTCCAAGCTGTTGGAAGTCCACCAATCTGCATGTTGAGGTCGAAGGTCCAGCGGTTGGACGTGTGGCAGCTTCGGAGCTAACAGTCTTGGACGAGTAGATCCGATGCAGTGGTACATGTGTTGGTACTGGAGCTTCCCTCTGTTGGGGGTTAGGTTCGGGGGTGCCACACAGGTATCCAGTCCGGAGCATTCCCATGTAGGGATTGTAGCTCCGATTTTATGATACACGTGGTGGCACTGGGACTTACCATATGAGGGAGGCAGGTCCGGTTACGAGTAACATGTGGGGCCTTTGGAGGTCTTCAACTCAGATAGGTGGAGTTCCCTTGTGCTCTTTGTAGTTCCAAGGGGTATTCGGTACGCAGGATACCGGCAGTGGCCCCCTGGCCCACCTCTGGGAGAGACCCTCTGGATTAAGTTGTTCTGCTGGAGGTGGGTCCATCTTTCGATTGTTTCGCTGTGTCTTCAAGGGTTTTTGGATGTACCATTGAGGTGATAGTTCGCATTTAAACCATCGCCGTGTGGCATCTTCTGGACGTGGCAGGTGAGATTCGTGCATGCGGAGCTCACGCAATTGAAGGTCGCCGGTTCCCAATACGAAAATTGTATCGGTTCCGCGCGCCCTATCAGGCCGCTGCCCTTGGGTTTCCCGCCTCTCATCATGACAATTGTTTGCCTGGGGTAAGAACCTCGACTTGATCTTCTAGGTGGCCCCAGGCCCCTTTGTCATTGACAGGGTGTAATTTTTGAAATGTATCGTTGGCCCTTTTGCGGTTTCCATCCAAGCGTTGTGGAGGCTTACTTAAGAAGTAAAGTGTGCACGGGTTGAAGACTCTTTACGCCTTTGATCATGTTTGCGCTCAGAGCCTCTCAATCTCTGCCTAGGTTTCCATCCTTTGCTCCACTTTGCCGCGATGGATTTGGGTCTCCGCAAGAGCCGTCTCACGAACGATGACAATTTCAAGAGGGTCCAGACCTACATGGTGTGGTCCAGCAACTCCTTCAACTATTTGGTCCGCGCCGGCGAGCTCGCGTTCAAGAAGAAGCGCGGCGGCGACATGGTGTACTTCTCTGCGTACGCCATGGTGGGGCTGATATCACCTTTCTCAACTTTCCTCTTGATGTTGTTAGACTTCTATGGTCTGCAGTTGTACCACCTTGGCACCCACTCTATTCTTCTTGTGTCAACATTCGTCTACTTCTGTGAGATGTGGGTGGGTATTCCCCCTTGCGTCGAGCTTTTCCATACCTTCTTCACCATCCACACCACCGGCAAGAGTTCCGAGTATCTTGGCTTCTACTATTTTGTGAAGCACGAGAAATGCCCCTACAAGTACTTGAGGTCGATTCCTTCCGAAAAGTGGGATGATTGGAAGAAGGATTGGATTATCGTCACGGCAGAGGAGCACGAGAAGCTAGAGCTGCCTGAAGGTCTTCCCAATGTTAACACTGACGCCTGGAGTGTGGTTCCGGTGTTGTCATAGGCCTTCAACCCTGTCTTGACCAGAATCTGCGAGTGTGTGGAAGGAGGGGTGACCCCCCAGATGGTCTTCTGTAGCTTCCTGGTCAACAGGTGGGCTCCGCTGAAGAAGAGGGAGAAGCTCGCCTAGGCCCTTAACAGCGTGATGGACGATGACCGGATTAAAACTGGTCTGAAGTCCAATTTGGACGGCGCTGCTTTGGAGCTTCATCTCAAGAAGTTCCAGCATGGCATTGACGTCGAGCGTGAAGACTTAACTCCGCTGGCGGCTTTCCTCCCTCTGAACATGGAGGTGGAGTTCAGCAGGGAGCTCCAGAGGAGCATGCCGATGCTTGACGACCTCGGTGAGGTAGAGAGGCGTCCGACCACCAGATTGGTGATCCCCGGAGCTTTTGAGGGTGGCCCTGCTTTCGCCCCGAGACAAAGAGTTGAAGTCAAAGGCAAGGGCAAAGAGTTCGCTGAGCCCTCCAGCCGAAAGAGGAAGTTGAAGCACTCTGACGGGAGGCCCGTCAGACCTGCTCCTTCCACAATAGCTCCTTCTCCCTGGCGGGGGAGTTCTTCGACGGTGATGCCAACTCTAGCATCGACGTCTCCCCGGAACGTCAGCTCCGCCTAGGTGACTCCAGCGCCAGAGCCAGCTAAGGGCTCTAGGTCGGAGGGTCCTTCTCAGTCAAGGGGGGCCCAACCAAGACGTCACTGACGGCGGCAGCAAGCTCCGAAGAGCCTTCCAGAGTTACTAAGCCAGTTGCGACTTGGTCGGGCTCTGAGCATCTTGTGAAGAGGTTTCGCGCTAGCTGGAGCGGAAGCCTTCCAAGGTAAATTTGCTTTTTTACCTCAGTTGGTTGTTTTTGTTGTAACCATATTTTGAGTTTCTTTGTCCTTCATCCACAGGGTTTCTAAAAAAGGGGCTAAAGCTCTGGTTCTTGCAACAGCAGCTGATGCTGTACAGCCGGAGGATCCGACTCCAATTCCAGCACCACCCTAGGTGGTGGCTGAGGTCACGGCAGCTCCGGCGCCAGCTGTCGTGATTCTCGACTCATCTCCCGAAGCTCCCGTGATAGCGCCGGACCACAGGAATGAAGATGTACCAGCGGCACTAGCTTCGGAGGCTGAAGCTCTAGTTTTGGATGATGTGATGAGGGACGCTCCGGCCTTAGAGCCGGAGGTAGCTACAGTTCCGGCCTTCGAGCTGGATGTTACTGAAGCCCCGGCGACGGAGCCGGCAGTTGATGAAGTTTCGGTGCCTGAGCCGGTTGACGTGGGGGTGCTGGCACCCAAACCGGTGGAGGTTGAAGTGTCGGTGCCTAAATGTAACACCCTCATTTTCATGCATCATGCCTTGCATGCACTCATATACATGTTTAACATTAACCCACAACAAGAGGAATGAGTTTAAAATTGATTTCGAGCATTTAAAATTGATTTGGAACAAAACTGCACTTAAAATGCAGGAAAGTGCGGACTAGTCCAATTTTACTGAGGACTAGTCCAATTTCTCTCTGACTAAAAATGGACTTGTCCGTTTTTGCTGCGGACTAGTCCTATTTTGCCTCTGGAAACTTTCAGACTTGTTCAATTTTGTGCGTACTAGTCCGATATTCCAAGAATCCTTGAAAATTTGCTAAGTCCCTAGACTTTTCCGAACTAGTCCGGTGTTCCAACGGACTTGTCCGTTTTCCTCTCTGGCTAAAGTTGGACTTGTTCGATTTTAGGCCAGACTTGTCCGATTTCCTCTCTGAACAACTTTGGACTAGTCCGGTCCTTTTCGGACTTGTCCGATATTTCGCGACTCCAAGTTGATCTTTAGTTTTACAACTTGTTTCTTGGGTTTCACGTTAAATGGGCCTAGGGACGTCGTGCCTAACTCTTGTAGAGCCCATGTGGGACTCTAAACCGGCCTCTACTCCTCTCAAACTCGAAATCCATCTAACCCTAGCCTCCACCTCTATATAAACCCTAGCTTCCACCTCTATATAAACCCTAGCCTCCACCTCTATATAAACAACCCCACCCCTTTGCTTGACATCTATTTGCCACTTTTCCACCCCACCCAAACCCTATTTCGTGGAGAGCCACCATCAAGGAGGGAGAAGAAGATCCCAAGCAAGAAGAAGAAGAGGAGGAAACGAAAGAGGATCAAGATCTCCATCAATCTTTCGTTCTTCATCACCAATTCATCTCCAAGTTCATCACCAACCCTAGATCATCAAGATCCAAGTGTTACCTCCAAGTTTCTTGATTCATTGGAGTCCTAAACACCTGGTATACCTTCTATTATCTTTTCCTTACGTGAATTCAACACATAATCTCCAAATTTACATCGATCTAGAAAACCCTAATTTGCTGATCTCGCAAAGTGCGGACTTGTCCGGTCCCTAGCAGACTAGTCCAGTCTTCCTCGCTAAATTGTGTTGAATTGATTCTAAAGTTTGATCTAATCACATCCAAACCTGTATAAACTTGTTAAAATCTATTAGAACTAGCTAGTGATCATTAAAAGCAATCAATTAACAAGTTCTACCTTGCATTTGCATTAATCATGCATGTCATGTCATATTGAGTAATATTTGTGCACTCTTTGATTGTGTTTCTTGTCTTGTATGATTATTGTGCGGATTAGACGGATTTGTGCTAGAGAGTGCCGCGGAGGATCTACAGCACCAAGAATTTGAAGGCTTTGACCCTAATCAACAGCAAAGCAAGGCAACTGTCCTTGAAGCATATTGATCCTATTTTTAAAATAAATGTTTTGTTTGCAAGTTGCATGCTTGTGTCAATTTGATGGGAATCCTATGGTAGGAAGTTTACTAGATTTGTTTAACCACCCTTGTCACCTGGAATTTATGGTAGAGAGTCAGGAAGGGCTTTTTACTTTTTTGCTTTGCTTAATTAATTGGGATGGGAAAACAACACTACACATGTAATTATGCATTAATGATATTTTTGTTAGTGTGAACTGGTCAATATGATATGGTAATGGGTGATCTAAGCAAGCCTAGTATGTGGATGGGTTGGATATTATGGTGGTTTGCTTGCTTTAGATCTAAGGACCGGTTCATGCGAGAATAAGTCAGGACTACAGTGCCACCACGAGGTCAAGTATGGGTGCGGCGTAGCTGATTAATTAGGGCTTTGCGAGTGCTATTTGGACCATTAAGGATGCTCGGGGAAGGGGTAGTCGGATTGGGTATGTTGATGATTGGTGGGACTACCCTGGGATCCGAATGGCTCAAGAGGGGGCCCTTGGTTGAAGATGTGCTCAGTTGGAGGCATCGCCACCGGTGAAACCTCAGTGGGGTCTAAATAGGCTAGTAATCCCTTTGTAAAGGATATTTTGTGATCTCTTGGCCATACACCAAAGGAAGTGTAATTGGCATAAGGGAGGTTCTTTAGTCGCCGACGGGTGATGAAATCACAAACACGTGGGTAAAGTGGTACAAACTCTACAGAGTGTTAAAACTATCATGATAGTTGTGCTCCCGGTTATGAGAACCTGGACAACTTCCATGATTAGAGGGAACTCGGTATTGGGATGGTTTTGGTTTGGTAATGGTTATGGCTGGTTATGGATTAATTTCTGGTATTGAATATGGTTATTGGCAAATGGTGAAATATGGAATTATTGATGATGGTAATGAATTTAGACTGGTATTATGATATTACTTATGATTATGATGGGTTTACTTCACATATATGTAATATATTGCTTTTTTTCAAATGTTTTAATGTACTTTTCAGCACTTAGCCATTATTATTGTCGACATTTGAATCAGCCACATGTCATACTTTCCACACTTGTTGAGTACGACATGTACTCACTCTTGCAATCCCCCCCCCAACAGTTGCAAGTCAGGATTGGGAGTTTAATGGTGATAATACGGAGTTCTAGACCGTGTCTACCGTCAGCTTGCATGTGGTGTCGTTTGGAGCTGCGCTATACCCTATTGCTTATGCTGCCTAGCTGTTTAGTTTGCTTAATTAGAGTATTTCCACTGCATTAGTTGAACTTGTCAATAATATTCATTAGAGCTTGTATTCGAGGATAATATGGTTTGTTTAATAAAATTTGGTTAATTAATCTTGTTTTGTGGTAATATTTTGTATACTCTTTTGTGAATGCACTCGTGTATGTGTGATGAACATCCTGGGCACACATATGAGTTAGCTTGGTTCATTTTTCGGAACCAGGCGTCACAGATTGGTATCAGAGCCACAGGTTGACCGTAGGATGCAGCCTAGATAGAATGGACACTTTAGAGCACATAGGAGCACTCCGGAATCGATGTATTTTGGTTGGTGTGTTGTTTGCTATATATTGTTTGCTTGTGTGCTTAATAGAGGATTTTGGGGTGCTTTAGCATTGCCATGTCCACATAGGCTAGCTAGTTGTTTAGTTCCATATCCCTTGATGCATATAGTTGGGGACGTTTTCTGATTCTTACCTATTGCTTCTCCCCAGATGGTGAGGACTCACGACCAGAGGGATGGCAATGATGAGGAGGAGAACAATGGAGTGCCTCAGAACAACATTGGACAAGGACCTGCTCACGGAGCTATCAACATTGAGCAGCTTTTGGCCATGCAAAACTAGCTCATGCAAACCATGATACAGACTATGGGACAGCTGCAGGCTGGCAACATCAACAATCAGCCCCACATGCCTCCACCGCCACCCCCACCCCCTCATAACCGGTCGGGAGAGTTTATGATGACTAGGCCGCCAACCTTTGCTCAAGCTGCTGACCCTATGGATGCGGATGATTGGCTCAAGTCTGTGGAGAAGAAATTTGCTATTATCCAATGCAGTCACCGGGAGAAGGTGCTTTTTTCTTCTCATCAACTCAATGGAGCAGCTGCGGATTGGTGGGGTGCTTATTGCAATGCTCACGAGAATCAAGAGAGGATTACTTGGGCCGAATTCAAGGAGAGTTTTCGTTCTCATTATGTGCCCGAGGGTGTTATGATCTTGAAGAGGCAAGAATTTGAGAATTTAAGGCAAGGAAGATCAAGCGTGAGTGAATATCTCAACAAGTTCACTCAACTCTCAAGGTATGCGCCTGAGGATGTGAGTCGGGACAGCCGGAAGCAATACTTGTTCATGAGGGGCTTGAACAATGAAATTCAAGTGCAACTACTCAACTGTGATTATGCCAATTTTCAGAAGCTTGTGGACAAAGCAATCGTGGTTGAGAATAAGATCCGTGAGATGGAGCAAGAAAACAAGAGGAAGGCGCCATATCAAAGACAGTAACAAGGAAGTAATGTGTGCCCTTGCTTTGCGCCGCCCAATGCGCCTTACTTCAGCCCTTCTACGCCTGCTCAGTGCCCTGGTTATGCACCGTGCCCAACTCAGTTTCTGCAGCAGCGCCCTGTCATGCAAGCACCTAGGCCTCCAATGCCTTTTGCACCTCGTGCCAACTATCCTGGTGCCAATGCTCAAAACCAAGCTCGTCCCAATAATTCTGGTGGAGTTAAGAAGTGTTATACTTGCGTAGAAGCTGGACACTTTGTGCACCAATGTCCTAAGTTAGGACTTGGTCAAGGAAGCAATGCGCCGAGGCAAAACCCAAGACCCAATGGAGGACAGCCACAAGGGAACCGTGGACAGCAGAATTTTGCTCGTGGCAATGTGAACCATGTCTCCACGGAGGATGCTCAACAAGCGGATGACGTGGTCATTGGTATGTTTCTCGCCAACTCCAACCCCGCGACTATGTTGTTTGATTCTGGAGCATCGCATTCATTCATTGCATCGAAATATGTTGCCAAGTATAGTTTTCCTATCTCTCATATGAAGTTTACTCTATTGGTTAAGTCTCCTAGAGGAGAGATGAGGACAAATATAGTATGTCCAAAAGTAAGCCTTAGAATAAGGGGGGTAGACTTCTCCGCCAACCTCATCGTTTTGGATTCTCAAGGATTGGACATTATACTTGGTATGGACTAGTTGAGGAAGCACAATGGATTTATTGAGTGTGCCACGAAGACGGTGAAGTTGACCAATGAGGAAGGGATCACCGTAGAATTTGAAGCATCTCAAACTGCACCAAAGCAATTGGAGCTGAACCATATGGACGGTGCCGCAATTGAGGAGATTCCGATGGTGTGTGAATTTTTGGATGTTTTTCCGGACGGGTTGCCAGGTATGCCACCTGATCGAGACATTGAGTTTGTTATTGATTTAATATCTGGAACTGCACCTATAGCTAAGAGACCGTATAGGATGCCTCCTATGGAATTAGCGGAGCTTAAGAAGCAAATTCAAGAGCAACTAGAGAAAGGTTTTATTCTCCCTAGCTCTTCGCCTTGGGGAGCGCCCGTTCTATTTGTGGACAAGAAGGATGGATCCCAAAGGATGTGCGTAGATTACCGAGCTCTCAACAAGGTAACAATCAAGAACAAGTACACCTTGCCACGCATAGAAGACTTGTTTGATCAGATGAAGGGTGCTTGTATCTTCTCTAAGATTGATTTAAGGTCGGGATACTTTCAAATGAAGATTAGACCATCGTACATACCCAAGACAGCTTTTAGGACGCAGTATGGATCTTATGAGTACACTGTGATGTCCTTTGGATTGACAAATGCGTCTACCTACTTTATGTACCTCATGAATAAGGTCTCATGGAGTACTTGGATAGATTCGTTGTGGTGTTTATTGATGACATTATGATCTACTCGAAGGATGAGAAGGAACATGAGGAACACTTGAGGCTCACGTTGCAGAAATTGAGGGAGCATCAATTGTATGTCAAGTTCAACAAGTGTCAGTTTTGGTTGAGAGAGGTGTCGTTTTTGGGTCATATAATCTCAGGAGGAGGAGTATTGGTTGACCCTAGAAAAGTGAGAGACGTGTTGAAATGGGAACTGCCGCAAAATGTCAAGGAAATAAGGAGTTTTCTTGGGATGGTTGGATATTACCGTAGATTCATCAAAGACTTTTCCAAGATAGCCAAGCCAATGACGGAGTTGCTAATGAAGGGAAAGGTGTTCCAATGGACTAAAGCTTGTCAACACAGTTTTGAGGAGTTAAAGAAGAGGTTGACAACAGCCCCAGTTTTGGTACTGCCGGATGTGAGCAAGAGTTTTTATATTTATTGCGATGCATCGAGACAAGGACTTGGATGTGTATTGATGCAAAAAGGTCAAGTGGTCGCCTATGCATCGAGAAAATTGAAGAAACATGAGTAGAATTACCCAAAGCATGATTTAGAACTTGCAGTCGTGGTACATGCACTAAAATTTTGGAGACACTACATCCTTGGATATAGGTGTGAAATTAATACGAATCATAAGAGTTTGAAGTATATTTTCACACAAACGGATCTGAACTTGAGGCAACAGAGATGGTTGGAGCTCATCAATGATTATGATTTGGGAATCAACTATCATCCGGGAAAAGCCAACGTAGTGGTTGATGCTTTGAGTAGAAAAGGAGTAAGCCATCAACTCACAGTTCGAGAGTTACCATCCGAGTTATGTAAGGAGTTTGAACGGTTGAACCTCGGGTTTGTAAATGAGATGGAGATGATGGAGTTAAACCAAACCTTGGAGCAAGAAATTCGAGAGGCACAAACCAAGGATGAGGAAATTCAGGAAATCAACGAAAGGACTCAAGGGGGGAGAGAATTCAGATTTGATGAGGACAAACATGGTACCTTATGGTTTGGAAAGAGAATCATTGTGCCTAATGTGAAGCATATTCGGGAGACGATATTAAAAGAGGCACATGACTCGCCGTACTCGATTCACCCTAGTTGTACAAAGATGTACAAAGACTTGAAGACTTGCTATTGGTGGGATAGCATGAAAAAGGACATAGCTGAATATGTGGCATTGTGTGATGTGTGTCAACGAGTCAAGGCGGAACATCAAAGGCCAGCTGGATTATTACAACCATTGAAGATCTCGGAATGGAAGTGGGAAGAAATCGGTATAAACTTCATAGTTGGGTTACCACGTACTTAGTCCGGGTATGACTCAATTTGGGTAATTGTGGATCGCTTAACAAAGTCAGCTCATTTTGTCCCTGTGAAGACCAAATATACAGCTGCACGATTGGCCGAAATATACATGGAGCATATTGTGTGTCGACATGGAGTCCCTAAGAAGATAGTCTCGGATAGAGGTTCTCAATTTACCTCCAGATTTTGGAAAAAAATGCATGAAGCTTTGGGAACGAGATTGAATTTTAGTTCAGCATATCATCCTCAAACGGATGGACAGACCGAGAGGACCAATCAGATTTTGGAGGACATGTTAAGAGCTTGTGCTTTAAAGCATGGGAAGAGTTGGGGAAAAAGCTTGCCATATGCAGAATTTTCATACAACAATAGTTACCAAGCAAGCTTGAAAATGTCGCCATATGAAGCGCTTTATGGAAGGAAGTGCAGGACACCTTTATTCTGGAATGAGGCAGGGGAAACTCAAGTATTTGGTTCGGACGTGTTGCAAGAAGCTGAAAAGCAAGTCCAAATAATTCGTGAAAACATGAGGGCTGCCCAATCAAGACAAAAGGGCTATGCGGACAATAGGAGAAGGAAATTAGCCTTCAAAATAGGATATTTTGTTTACCTCAAGGTGTCACCAATGAGAGGTCATAAGAGGTTTGACATAAGAGGCAAGCTCGCACCTCGTTATATTGGACCATTCAAGATTTTGGACAAAAGAGGAGAAGTAGCGTATAAGTTGGAGATGCCAGCTCATCTTTCGGATGTCCATGATGTCTTTCATGTTTCCCAGCTCAAGAAGTGTTTGAGAGTACCGGAAGAACAAGTGCCAATGGATGAATTGGAACTAGAGGAAGATTTGACTTATGCCGAACAACCGATCAAAATCTTGGAAATTAAGGAGAGGGTCACAAGGAACAAGGTTATTAGATGGTGTAAAGTTCAATGGAAGCACCACACAGAAAAAGAAGCAACGTGGGAATTGGAGGATGATCTCAAGAAGGAATTTTCCTATCTCTTCTCTTCCGCGTCGAATCTCAAGGGCGAGATTCATTTTAGGGGGGGTAGGTTTGTAACATCCTCATTATCATGCATCATGCCTTGCATGCACTCATATACATGTTTAACATTAACTCACAACAAGAGGAACGAGTTTAAAATTGATTTGCAGCATTTAAATTGATTTGGAACAAAACCGCACTTAAAATGCAGGAAAGTGTGGACTAGTCCGATTTTACTGAGGACTAGTCCGATTTCTCTCTGACTAAAACTGGACTTGTCCGTTTTTGCTGCGGACTAGTCCGATTTTGCCTCTGGAAACTTTCGGACTTGTCCGATTTTGTGCAGACTAGTCCGATATTCCAAGAATCCTTGAAAATTTGCTAAGTCCCTGGACTTTTCCGGACTAGTCCGGTGTTCCAGCGGACTTGTCCGTTTTCCTCTCTGACTAAAGTCGGACTTGTCCGATTTTAGGCTAGACTTGTCTGATTTCCTCTCTGGACAACTTCGGACTAGTCTGGTCCTTTTAGGACTTGTCCGATATTTCGTGACTCCGAGTTGATCTTTAGTTTTACGACTTGTTTCTTGGGTTTCACGTTAAATGGGCCTAGGGATGTCGTGCCTAACTCTTGTAGATCCCATGTGGGACTCTAAACTGGCCTCTACTCCTCTCAAACTCGAAATCCATCTAACCCTAGCCTCCACCTCTATATAAACAACCCCACCCCTTTGCTTGACATCTATTTGACACTTTTCCACCCCACCCAAACCCTAGTTCGTGGATAGCCACCATCAAGGAGGGAGGAGAAGATCCCAAGCAAGAAGAAGAAGAGGAGGAAACGAAAGAGGATCAAGATCTCCATCAAGCTTTCGTTCTTCATCACCAATTCATCTCCAAGTTCATCACCAACCCAAGATCATCAAGATCCAAGTGTTACCTCCAAGTTTCTTGATTCATTGGAGTCCTAAACACCTGGTATACCTTCTATTATTTTTTCCTTACGTGAATTCAACACCTAATCTCCAAATTTACGTCGATCTAGAAAACTCTAATCTGCTGATCTCGAAGAGTGCGGACTTGTCCGGTCCCTAGCAGACTAGTCTGGTCTTCCTGGCTAAATTTTGTTGAATTGATTCTAAAGTTTGATCTAATCACATCTAAACATGTATAAACTTGTTAAAATCTATTAGAACTAGCTATTGATCATTAAAAGCAATCAATTAATAAGTTCTACCTTGCATTTGCATTAATCATGCATGTCATGTCATATTGAGTAATATTTGTGCACTCTTTGATTGTGTTTCTTATCTTGTATGTTTATTGTGCGGATTAGACGGATTTGTGCTAGAGAGTGCCGCGGAGGATCTACAGCACCAATAATTTGAAGGCTTTGACCCTAATCAACAGCAAGAGCAAGGCAAATGTCCTTGAAGCATATTGATCCTGTTTTTAAAATAAATGTTTTGTTTGCAAGTTGCATGCTTGTGTCAATTTGATGGGAATCCTATGGTAGGAAGTTTACTAGATTTGTTTAACCACCCTTGTCACCTGGAATTTATGGTAGAGAGTCAGGAAGGGCTTTTTACCTTTTTGCTTCGCTTAATTAATTGGGATGGGAAAACAACACTACACATTTAATTATGCATTAATGATATTTTGGTTAGTGTGAACTGGTCAATATGATATGGTAATGGGTGATCTAAGCAATCCTGGTATGTGGATGGGTTGGATGTTATGGTGGTTTGCTTGCTTTAGATCTAAGGACCGGTTCATGCGAGAATAAGCCAGTACTACAGTGCCACCACGAGGCCAAGTATGGGTGCGGCGTAGCTGATTAATTAGGGCTTTGCTAGTGCTATTTGGACCATTAAGGATGCTCGGGGAAGGGGTAGTCGGATTGGGTTTGTTGATGATTGGTCGGACTACCCTGGGATTCGAATGGCTCAAGAGGGGGCCCTTGGTTGAAGATGTGCTCAGTTGGAGGCATCGCCACCGATGAAACCTCAGTGGGGTCTAAATAGGCTAGTAATCCCTTTGTAAAGGCTATTTTGTGATCTCTTGGCCATACACCAAAGGAAGTATAATTGGCATAAGGGAGGTTCTTTAGTCGTCGACGGGTGATGAAAACACAAACACGTGGGTAAAGTGGTACAAACTCTGCAAAGTGTTAAAACTGTCATGATAACCGTACTCCCGGTTATGAGCACCTTGACAACTTCCATGATTAGAGGGAACTCTGTATTGGGATGGTTATGGTTTGGTAATGGTTATGGCTGGTTATGGATTAATTTCTGGTATTGAATATGGTTATTGGCAAATGGTGAAATCTGGAATTATTGATGATAGTAATGAATTTAGACTGGTATTAGGATATTACTTATGATTATGATGGTTTTACTTCACATACATGTAATATATTGCATTTTTTCAAATGTTTTAATGTACTTTTCAGCACTTAGCCATTATTATTTTCGTCATTTGAATCAGCCACATGTCATACTTTCCGCACTTGCTGAGTACGAGATGTACTCACTCTTGCAATCCCCCCCCCCCCAACAGTTGCAGGTCGGGATTGGGAGTTTAATGGTGATAATGCGGAGTTCTAGGTCGTGTCTACCGTCAGCTTGCATGTGGTGTCGTTTGGAGCTGCGCTATACCCTATTGCTTAGGCTGCCTAGCTGTTTATTTTGCTTAATTAGAGTATTTCCGCTGCATTAGTTGAACTTGTCATTAATATTCATTAGAGCTTGTATTCGAGGATAATATGGTTTATTTAATAAAATTTGGTTAATTAATCTTGTTCTATGGTAATTTTCTGGATACTCTTTTGTGAATGCACTCGTGTATGTGTGATGAACATCCTGGGCACACATATGTGTTAGCTTGGTTCATTTTTCGAAACCGGGCGTCACACTGAACCGGCACGCGCCATGGAGGTCGAAGCGCCAGTGCCTGAACCGGCAGTGGAGGAAGCACCAGCGTCGGAGCCGGAGATGGCTTCAGCTCTGGCTGGGTCTTCACTACCTGCCCTGGAGGTGGTAGTTCCGGAGGTACCCATTCCTGAGCCAGTGTGCCAAGACGAAGCGGTCAGTCCCTTGCCTGAGGGGCCAGTTGATGATGACCTGGCGGCGGGACCTTCGGAGCTGACCCCGGAGGTAGAAACTCCCATGGCAGGACCTTCCTTGGCGATGACCGAGGCACTCCCGGAGGGCGGCCCTAGTGTCGCGGAAGCTCAGGGGACCGCTCTTATAGAGTGGGACCCAATTTTTGTTCTGGAGGACCCGCTGGAATCTGCAAAGAGGACCCTGGCAGGTCCGTAGCCAATCCTCCTGTCGTTATCCATCGACAATGCCTGCTCCAGCCTTTGTCAGGTCCAGCTTGCCTTTTATCACGACAGCAAGGCCCTCGAGGAGGAGCGCCAAGCTCTTAGGAGGTGGGGCAACCGACTCCAATTCGAGACCAAGCTGGCGCAAACAAGGCTGGCCGACAACAAGGAGTGTGTCAAGAGGGAGAAGGCTTGGATGGAGTACTGGGGCCAGTTGCTGGATGTGAGGGAAAGCATGGTGCGATCCCTCGACAACCAGTCTCGGGCTATATATGAACAAACCATGTCTGCTAATGAAGCGGCGAATGATCGCCGGGATAAGCTCAATACCATCCACGAAAGCCTCATCAGGCGCCAGAAGAAGGTGCGAGGCCGGGAGAAAGACCTGGTTGACCGCCGGAACCGGATCCACGTCCGGGAGAAGAAGCTTGGTGACCTTGAAAATCAAGTTGCTCAAATGATTCAGCAGCACGCCAAGGAGGTCGAGTGCCTTGCCCGGGGGGGATCGGAACTTGCGGCAACCAAGAGGTCCTTGGAGGAAGTTCGAGGCTCAAGGGCTGCGGAGTCTCAACAAGTATGGGACTTCGTGGGCAAAGAGGATGTCGCGCTGGTGCCGCTGGGCTTTAGCCCCATGCATCCGGGCAATCCGGAGTCAGAGTTGGACCATGCGTTGGGGGCGCTCAGCTCGGTTGGCAACAAACTCGGTGCAATGGGTGATGTCATCGCGGATCAGTTGGAAACTGAAGGAAAATTCCTTGCGCAAAATGTTGCAGAATACATGTTGACTTTCTACACAAGACGGGATCCTCATTTCCCACTAAACCTAGTGCTTGAAGGTCCCATCAACGGAGAGGGAGACTCCGCCAAGAACGGCGTGTCGGAGGTTGCCCAGAAGGTCGCCTCGTTCTTCCATAGAACTTAAGACTTTCTCCTTTTAGCTCCCACTTGTATCTTCTCTTCTTTCTCCAATTTTGTAACCTCTTGTCTTCAAATGAATGAAATCCAAGAAATTTATGAATTTCATTTTTTGTCTTCAACCTTTGTCTTACTTGGCCCCCTGGTAGATGTACACAATTTGATTGTGAACATGTACCAAAAGGATGTAGCATTTTGTTGAAGACTTGAGTGCTTCGAACTTGTAGAGTATAGGCCCAAAGTTTTGTTTCGTCGACAGCAGGGGCCCCCTGGGGTTGTCGGAGCTTAGTAGCTCCGGCAGCAACCACCATCAACACGTAGAATGTCGACGACCGGCCCTCTAGGGTTGTCAGAGCTTGGTAGCTCTGACATTGACCACTGTCAACACGTAGAGCGTCGACAGCAGGCCCCATTGGGGTGTCCTTCTACCATCTTTTCTTCAACTCTGTTTATTTATTCACGTTGATGACTGACCCCTTGGATTTGTCAAGACTTGATAGCTCCAGCGACGCCCACTATCAATGTTTAAAACATCAATGGCGGGCCCCCTCGGGGGATGTCGAATCTTTGATAGCTCTGGCATTGTCCACCACCATCGTGGATTTTCATTTTTCCTGCACACTGAAGTCAAGAAAAACAGTAAAATCCATTTCCTATCTATAACTCATTTGCGACTTACTATTCCCATATGAAATTTTAGGTCGACAACAATTCTATATACAATCAAGCGCGTTTGTTTATTATCTTCGGGTCCAAACGTTTTCTGGACTCACCTTACTTAGTCCTGTCGGGGTGTAGGTAGAGTGGCGTACTTAGGGTGCAGTACCAGGCTAAGTCGATAGCACACTCCGGACCTAGATTGGCTTGGCGTTCAAGCGAGTAGGCCATTCAACGATGTTAAGACCCGAAAGAAATAACAATGCAACTTGAATTATACATGAATTGTTCGAGCTAAAGCTTCTTAAAAATTGCACAACTTTGTTATAGACAAGAAAGAGAAAAATAAAAAAGAATGAGCCTGTACAAATTTAATGCACGTGGAGTCTGTTTTCACATATTGATGTCTTTCATTATAGGTCCGGGGTACAGGGGAGACAAGTACACTATTAGGGTACGGAACCAAGCTAAGTGTGTTACATTTCTTGTTCGACCCAGGGTAACTAGCTACACTTTTAGTTCTGAGACTGTGTAAAGTGTTGCTTGAACTTTGCGGACCCTCCTGGAAAGGTCCGGCTGTCCTTCCGGAGGAGCTACCCGTCTCTGTACAATGACGCTATAACATACATCATATGTAATTACAGACTCGCCTCCGTGATATTAAGCGTAAAACTTATGGAGGTGCTCAATGTTCCAAGGATTAGGGAGCGGTGTTCCATCCTCGGTTGCCAAGCGAACGCATCCAGGACGGGATACTTTGATCACTCAAAAGGGTCCTTCCCAGCTGGGGGAAAGTTTGTTTAACCCTTCTCGAGTTTGTATTCTCCGTAGCACCAGATCGCCTTCCTCGAGCTGTTGACTATGCAAATGCCTTTGGTGATAACACCGAAGCGCTTAGCGGTAGCGTGCATTTCAAACAGCTGCTCGGCACCTTCCCTCTTCAACGAGGTCAAGGTCTTCACGCCGGAGTTGGTCCTGCGTGGCTGCGTTGAAGGTCCGGACCCGGAGCGACCCCAAGGTGATTTCCGGAGGAAGGACTGCTTCAGCTTCGTACACCAGGAAGAAGGGTGTCTCTCTAGTTGACCAGTTTGGAGTTGTCCTGTTTGCCCACAAGGTGGGCGGAAGCTCTTCAATCTAGTTGGCTCCATGCTTTTTCAAGCGCTCATATGTGCGCGTCTTGAGTCCTTTTAGAATTTCTGCATTTGCTCTCTCAGCTTGGCCATTGCTTGTCGGGTGAGTTACAGAAGCGTAGCTGACCTGAATGTCGAGGTCTTCGCAATATCCTTGGAATGTAGAACTTGTGAATTGGGTCCCGTTGTTAGTTATGATCTTGTTTGGGACTCCAAATCTGCATACTTTGGACTGCAAGAAATTGATAGTTGATTGCTTGTTTATTGTCACAACTGGAGTTGCTTTCGACCAATTGGTGAACTTGTTAATGGCGACATGCAGGTCCTTGTAACCTCCGACGGCTTTTGGTAAAGGTCCCAAGATATCCATACCCCACACAGCGAATGTCCATGTCGGAGGTATCATTAGTAATGGTTGAGCTGGTGTGTGAATTTGCTTCGCATGGAACTGGCATGCTTCACATTTCTTCACTAGCTCGGTTGCATCCTGGAGTGTTGTAGGCCAGTAAAAACCATGCCGGAAGGCTTTACCGACCAACGTGCGGGAAGACGCGTGGTTCCAACACTCGCCTCCATGGATTTTCGCGAGGAGCTCGCAACCTTCTTCCCTTGTAATGCACTGCATTAGGACGCCGTTGGCACCACGTCGGTAGAGATCCCCTTCCACCAGTGTGTATCTTTTAGCCAATCTGACTATTCATTCAGTAGATACATTGTCTTCAGGAAGTATGTTGTCTTTCAAGTAGCTTCAGATCTCCGATATCCATGCATTGGAGCTAACTTGAACTTATGAGTCTTGCTTGGTGGGTTGCTCGGAGCTTCCTGCAGCACCTACGAACCTTGATGGACACCATGGTAACAGGGCCATAGGGACCGCCAGCTTCGAGGTGCTGGTCTCACCCCCTTCGCTCAGTTCGATGGGTTGAGCTGTTGGTCTTGACAATCTCCGGACGAAGGTTCCGTCGGGAGCCGGAGCTCCGGTTGAAGCTTTTGTCGAGAGTTCGTCAGCTTCAACGTTGTTGAGACGCTGGACATGGCAAAGATCTAGGACTTCGAAGTCCTTCTGAAGCCTTCAAACTTCAAGAAGATATGCAACTAGTTGAGGGTTGTTGCAGCAACATTCAAGTTTAACTTGTTTTATAATGAGCTACGAATCACCCTTTACCAACAGTTGCTTGACACCATATGATAGTGACATCTTGAGTCCATAGATGAGGGCTTCATACTCTGTCATATTGTTGGTCGCCATGAAGTCAAGGTGAACCATGTATTTGACCTTCTCCCTGGTCGGAGCAAGGAGAAGGATTCCAGCTCCGGCCCCTTGCTTCTGCATGGAGCCGTCGAAGTAGAGAGTCTAGTGAGGCTCAGTGAAGACCGGAACCTTAGGTTCTGGTTTCTTCTCACTAAGTCCCCCAGGGTTTGATGGAGAGGGGGTCCATTCCGCCACAAAGTCTGTCAGTGCTTGACTCTTGATCGCTTGTCTTGGGATGAATTTAAGATCGAATTCGGCCAATTTTGTTGCCTACTTTGCGATGTTCCCAGTAGAATTGGGGTTATGCAAGATTGCACGTAGTGGATAAGAGGTTACCACTGAAATCTTGTGAGCTTGGAAGTAGTGACGAAGCTTCCTAGAGGCGATAAGAACTGCGTAAAGCAGCTTATGCACCTCTAGGTACCGAGTCTTGGAGTCATGGAGTACTTAACTGATGAAGTATACTGGGTGCTGGACTGTTCGGACCCTCTCGGAGGGGTCCGGAGCTTCATCCTCATCAACCCGGACCCTCCCGGAGGGGTCCAAACCTTTTTTGGTGACTTCCCGGTTCCTGCTATAGGAACCCGGAGCTTCTTATGAAGTGACCCGGACCCTCCCAAAAGGATCCGGATCTTCTTGTTCAGCAACAGTAACTCCTTCATTTGAAGGAGGTTGATCCTCTGGCGTCTCACCTCGAGGATCCAGGTCTGGGGGTTGGGACCCAGACTCGCCTTCAGGTAGCTCCAGACCTTCTCGGAGGGGTCTGGATTCCTGAACTGGGGATGGTTCTGGTCTTTCCGCGACCAGGACCATGCTGACAACTTCGTCAGTTGCTGAAATGTAAAGCGGAAGTGGCTCACTAGGATTCGGAGCTACCAAAGTTGGTAGAGTGGTGAGGAGTTGTTTCAGCTCTTGGAATGCCTTTTCTGTTTCTTCAGACCATTGGAATGGTCCGGACTTCCTCAATAATTTGAAGAAGGGTAGCGTCTGTTCCACCAGTCTTGAGATAAACTGGCTGAGGGCAGCTAGACACCAAGTCAGCTTCTGGACATCCTTGATGCGAGATGGTGGTCGCATGTCTTCAATAGCTTTAATCTTCGCCGGATTCGCCTCTATTCCTCGGTGGTTCGCCAAGAATCCAAGAAGCTTTCCGGAGCTGACCCCAAAGACACACTTGTCTGGGCTCAGCTTTGTGCGTGTGATTCACAACTTGTCGAAGACAGCTTGCAAGGTTTCAAGAAATGACTCCTTTTTCTTGATCTTGATGACGATGTCATCGATGTACACTTCCACTACATATCTTATGAGCTCTCCAAAAGTTTTGTACATAGCTCACACAAACGTTGAAACAATGTTTTTGAGACCGAATGGCATGGCCGTGTAACAGTATAATCCATCTACTGTGATGAATGCAGTATGCTCTTCATCTTCTCTAGACATTCTGATTTGATGATACCCAGAATATGCGTCTAGGAAACACAGTAATTTCCGGAGATGGAATCCACTATCTGATCTATTCTAGGTAGTGGAAATGGATCCTTTGGACATGCCTTATTCAGTGTTGTGTAGTCAATACACATCCGAAGCTTCCTGCCGGCCTTGGGTACAATGACTGGGTTTGCCAGCCATTTTGGGTGGAGGACTTCTCGGATGAATCCAGCTTCGAGCAACTTCTTAACTTCTTGACGTATAAAGTTCTGTCGCACTACTGATTGCTTCCGAGGCTTCTGATGTACAGGCCGAGCATCAGGATAAATCTTTAGATTGTGCTCAATCACCTCCCTAGGGATCCCAGACATTTGTGACGGTTGCCAGGCAAACACGTCGACATTAGCCCGGAGGAAAGTGATGAGCGCGAGTTCCAATTTGTCGTCCAGGCCTCCCGATGTACGGGTGGTCTGAGCAGCGTCGGAACCAATTTGGACGACTTTGACGGGAATGTCGGTGTCGCCGCTTGGTTGCACACAAGGTGCAGAAGTTGAACCTCGATGACGAATGCTTGGGGGCTTCGGAGCTTGCTCCTTTTCGGATTCTTCCTCCTGCGTTGTAGCAAGCGCATGGAGTTCTTCTAGAGCAGTAACTCTAGCGATGTGATCTCTGCGGATCTGGAGAACGCCTGAGGGTGTTGGCATCTTCAACACCAAGTAGCCATAATGAGCAGCAGCCATGAATTTGTACAAAGTTGGCCTGCCCAAGATGGCGTTGAATGGCAAGTTGATTTGTGCCACGTCGAAGACCAACTTCTCAATCCTGTAATTCTCCCGAGTGCCGAAGGTCACCGGGAGAGTAATGGCACCGAGCGGGATTATGGCCCCCGGACCTACTCCTGAGAAAGGTCGGGAGGGGCGAAGATCCGAAGGTCGGAGTTGAAGCTTGACGAAGGCCTTGAAGCTTATGAGGTTCAGCCCCGAACCTCCGTCCACCATCACATGGTGGAGCTGGATGTTATTGATGGTTGGAGATACCATCAATGGAAGTTGGCCAGCTCTAATCATGTTTCGAGGGCAGACTGAAGCATCGAAAGTGATGGCAGTATCCATCCACTTCTGATGAGGCTCCGCCCTGGCGGTGGGAGCTACAGAGTCCATGTCCCGCCGCATTGTCTTAAGGACACGACAGGAAGTGATGTCCAACGAACCACCAAAGATGGTGTTCATAGTCTTCCGACGCTCATTGTCGGAGATGTTGGAGTCATCGTCAACGGAGGTGTAAACAGCCTTCAAGACCTTTTTGGGGTCCTGAAAGCCTAACTCCTCTTCAGCTAGAGCTTTGTCGACTTTTTGTTTTCCTTCCCTTTGACAGAAAGGAGCTTCTTCTCGGCGCTTATTGTAGCGCTCGGCGAGGTTCTGGACCTCTCGGCAATCTTCCAGGTTGTGCCTGTTCGTCTTGTGTATGGGACACCACATCTTGGAGCTACCACCATCTTCAGATGACGGCCGAGGTCATTTCCCTGGGCATGGCCCCTGGCCACACGGAAGTGCGGCAACTGCAGCAGTAGGTGTGCCGGTCGACAGCTTCTTGCCGTTGGACTTTTTCTTCTTCTTTCCACTCCTGGAGGTAATGGCTTCACCCTTGGAGGACTTTTTGTTGTCCTCCGGGGGTGGTTTGGAGTGCATTTCATGGCCCTCCGCAGCCTTGGCGCACTTGTGTGCCAAGCTGAAGAGTTCCGTGACGCTGGTGACTTCCTTGGTCGCAAGCTTCTCCAACATTTTCTTATCTCGAACGCCCTGCCTGAACGCTACGATAACAAAAGCGCTTGAGATAGAAGGAATGGTATTTTGTACCTGGGATAACCTCTGGATGAAGGATCGCAAAGACTCTCCCCCTTTTTGCTTGACAGCAAAAAGATCCAGTTTTGTTCCTGGTCGGGTGTATGAGCTCCCGAAATTGGCGGTGAACTGTTGGCACAACTCCGCCCAACTGTTGATGGAGTCAGGCGGAAGGCTCATGAACCAAGACCTGGCGGTCCTAGTCAAAGCCACAGGGAAATAATTGGCCATCACGGCCTCATTTCCCCCAGCCGCAAGGATAGCGGCGGAGTAGATTTGGAGAAATTCAGCGGGGTTAACAGTCTCGTCAAATTTCTCCGACAAGTGAGGTCGGAACTTCTGCGGCCATCTGACCATGCGCAGGTGCATGGCCAAGGCAGAACAGCCTCCTCCTACTCCCTCAGGAACAGGGTTGTCTCGAGCCTCTCACCTCTCGCGAGCATGCTCAATGTGGACGCGGTCGTCCTGTTGCCGGTAACGACGATCGAGCTCCGCCCGGAGGTCATGAGTCGAAAGCCTTGTTACCGTGTGAGTACGTCGCGCCCCGGGAGGCAGCGATGTTGCCTGTTGAGATACAGCACGTCTCCTGTGTTGTGATGCTTGCAGACCGAGTCTACCCGACAAGGTCCGACGTTGCGATGGGGCCCGCCCCGAGGGGGGAGGACCTTGATTGCTGATGCCATCGGCTTCTGCTGCGACCAGATGATCCACATCAGCTCTCCACTGCTCCATTGCACCCTGGGGTGCTCCTGGAGGCAGTGGACGTTGGAGAAGAGCACGTGCAGCAATAAGCGCGTGTTCGGGGTTGTTGTTCGCCGATGCAGTGACCGATGCGGATGCCCCATCTCGATATCCGGGTTGATTCACCAGAGCAGACGGTGGCGGCGGTGGTATGACTCTTGCTGGGACTACAGCACCTGCTGGCTGCTGCATGTTGGAGGGATTGCCTCCAGCAGGTTGCTCGGCATGGTTACCGTTGGATGATCTAGCAGCAGAATTCACCATCTTTGAATCTCAGGCGCCCCCTACCTGGCGCGCCAAATGTGAGAGTATGGTTTTGGCAATTCCCCTGGCACTACTGTTAGTAGCCTGCGGAGTTTCTTAGTTCGGTTAGGGCGCGCGGAGATTCAGAACAAGATGGTGGCTTGACACGAGGATTTACGTGGTTCAGGCCGCCTCAGCGTAATACCCTACTCCACGGGTGTATTGTTGTTGTTGTCTTGAGTGTATGAGAGCGTGAGCCAGAGAGAGGCCAAAAAAATCCCCCTGTGTATCGCTCGGCCAGTCCTTTTATAGTAAAAGGGTTCGTCGTTACATCATTAGTCTGGCCCGACATGTGGTCCTGGCGGTTACTGATGCCTAATACACAGTTAATATGCTTAATTCCCCTTAATAACGTGATAATGCCCTTTGATGGTCGCGTTACCGGTATTAAGGGTCCTCCGATTGTGTGTCATTAAGATAGCATTAATGACACATAATCGGGTCTTGAAGCTTTAAATGTTCCTTGAAGGTCCGAGTCGTTGGAGGTCCACCAATCTGCATGTTGCGGTCGAAGGTTCGGCGGTTGGACGTGTTGCAGCTTCGGAGCTAACAGTCTTGGACGAGTAGATTCGATGCAGTGGTACGTGTGTCGGTACCGGAGCTTCCCTCTGTCGAGGGTTAGGTCCGGGGGGCCACACAGGTATCCAGTCCGGAGCATTACCATGTAGGTATTGTATCTCCAGTTTTATGATACACGTGGCGGCACTCGGACTAACCATATGAGGGAGGCAGGTCCGGTTACGAGTAACATGTGGGGCCTTCGGAGGTCTTCAACTCAGATAGATGGAGTTACCTTGCACTCTTTGTAGTTCCAAGGGGTATCCGGTACGCAGGGTACTGACAGGTATGGAATGGCTTAACTGAATAATTAGGGACCCTTTCAATGGGTATGGGCAATGTTTAGTGTGGGAAACAAGTTCAAAGTTTCCTGCTCTGGGATCCGCAAGGCTCAACAGGAGGCTGCTACAGCGGAGGGTGTACTCCAGTATATCATGATATGCGAAACCTTAGAGTGCTCGTACTTGTCGGGAGGCCCTTTGTAAAAGCTTCGTTGTGACCTTCTGGTCAGACACTGTCGGTACCCTGGGAACCGTACACCCCTTGAGATTGCAAAGATCTCAAGAGAAAGTCATCTACTTGATTTGAAGACCTTCAGAGACCCACATGTCAGACATAACCGGACCCGCTTCTCCAACATGGTTAATCCCACGGTTGCCACGTGTACTGTCAAACCGGAGCTACCGCCCACAAGGGGGAAGCTTCGAGCTATGTACCAAAATGGCACCCCCGGACCTAACCCCAGACCTAGGGAAGCTCCGGAACTGACACGTGTCAGGTAGCTCCGGAGCTACCTGTTTCCCACAGTATGCTCCAAAGCTGCCACGTGTCCAACCATCAGATCTTCAGCCTCTAACCTCCGGAAGACTCCACAACGGCTCCGGATCTTCAAAGGAGAATCAAGGGCTTCAAGACCCGATCAAGTGTCATTAATACTATATTAATGACACACGATCGGACGACCTTAATTACCAGTAACGGTGCTGTCAAAGCCCATTACTCGGTCATTAAGGGCAATTAACGTGTTGAATGAATATCAATATTAGTAACCGCCGGGTCCACATGTCGGGCCAGGCTAACTTGTAACGGCCTGCCCTTGTACTATAAAAGGACAGGCCGACGACACACTCCACACGTTCCAGAGACGCTCGATACAAGCTCATACAGCTAATACAACACCAACACACCCGTGGAGTAGGGTATTACGCTCAGGCGGCCGAACCACGTAAATCTTCGTGTCTCCTGTGCCATTTACAATTCACCTTCTTGAATCTCCGTGCGCCCACACCGAACATCAAACTCCTCTAACACATTAGTAGTGTCGGGAGATCTGTCGGATCCAAACCACCGACAGTTGGCGCGCCAGGTAGGGGCGCCTGAGATTTAGATAATGGTGAACTCAGCTGCTGGATCATCCAATGGTCATCCTGCTGGTCAAGCTGTTGGGGGCAATCCCTCCAATATGCAGCCACCAGCAGGGGCCTCAGCGCCAGCAGGAGTCACACTGCCACCACCGCCACCTCCACTAGCAAATCAAGCTGGACAACGCGATGGTGCACCGGCGTCAATCACTGCGTCGGCAAATCATGACAACCCAGAACACGCGCTTCATGCAGCACGCGCTCTTCTCCAATGCCACCACCTCCGGATGCATCCCGGGATGCACTGGAGCAGTGAAGGGCTGATGTAGAACATTTGGTTGCAGTAGCAGCCGACCGCATCAGCAACCAGGGTCCTCCTCCTTCAGGACGGGCCCCGTCGCAGCGACGGACCTTGTCTGGCAGACTTGGTCTGCACGTTTCCAACAACAGGAGACGTGCTGCATCACAGCAGGTGACGTCGTTGCCCTCCGGGGCACGGCGCACCCACACGGTATCAAGGCTTTCAACTCATGACCTCCGGGCGGAGCTTGATCGCCGATATCGCCAACAAGACGGCCGAGTCTATATTGAGCGTGCTCGTGAAAGACGAGAAGCTCAAGACGTTCCTGCTCCTGAAGGAGTAGGAGGAGGCTGTTCAGCCCTGGCCATGCACCTACGTATGGTCAGATGGCCATAGAAGTTCCAGCCTCACCTGCCGGAGAAGTTCAACGGGACCGTCAATCCTGTTGAATTTCTTCAGATTTACTCCACTGCTATCTTGGCAGCTGGAGGAAATGAGGCCGTAATGGCCAATTATTTCCTAGTGGCTTTAACTGGGACCGCCAGGTCCTGGTTTATGAGCCTTCCACCCAACTCCATCAACAGTTGGGAGGAGCTGTGCCGGCAGTTCACCGCCAATTTCGGGAGTTCATACACCTGACCAGGCACTGAACTGGACCTTTTTGCAGTCGTGCAAAAAGGGGGAGGATCCCTGCGATCATTCATCCAGAGGTTCTCTCAAGTACGAAACACTATCCCTTCTATCTCTAGCGCCTCTGTCATTGTGGCATTCAGACAGGATGTACGGGATAAGAAGATGCTGGAGAAACTGGCGATCAAGGAGATCACCAGTGTCACAGAACTCTTTATTTTGGCCAACAAATGTGCCAGAGCTGCGGAGGGCCGTGAGATGCACTCCAAACCAACTCCGGAGGATCATAAGAAATCCTCCAAAGGAGAAGCCGCTACCTCCGGGAGTGGCAAGAAGAAGAAGAAGACCAACGGCAAGAAGAAATCGTCGGCCGGTGCATCCAATATTGCAGCTGCTGCAGCTCCGGGTGGCCGGGGGCCACGCCCCGAGAAGCGACCTCGACCGTCTTCTGAAGACGGTGGCAAACCCAAGGTGTGGTGTCCAATTCACAAAACGGGCAGCCACAGTTTGGAAGACTGCCGGGAGGTCCAAAACCTTGTCGAGCGCTACAACAAGCGCCGGGAAGAAGCTCCTTTCCGACAGAGGGAAGGAAAACAAAAAGTCGACGAAGCTCCGGCTAAAGAGGAGTTAGGTTTTCAGGATCCCAAAAAGGTCCTGAGGGTCATCTACACCTCCGTCGACGACGATTCCGACGTCTCTGACAACGAGCGTCGGAAGACCATGAACACCATCTTTGGTGGATCATGGGACATCACTTCCCGCCGCGTCATCAAGACTATGTGTCGGGACATGGCTGCTGTAGCTCCTACAACCAGGGCGGAACCTCATCGGAAGTGGATGGACACGGCCATCACTTTTGATGCTTCGGACTGTCCTCGAAGCATGGTTGGAGCAGGTCAGCTACCTTTGACGGTATCTCCTACCATCAATAACATCCAGCTCCATCATGTCATGGTAGACGGACGTTCGGGGTCCATCATGTCAAAGACCAAGCTTCAGCTCCGACCTTTGGATCTCCACCCCTCCCGACCTTTCTCCGGAGTAGGTCCAGGAGCTATCACGCCACTCGGAGCTATTACTCTCCCCGTTACCTTCGGGACCTGGGAGAAGTATCGCACCGAGAAGTTGGTCTTTGACGTTGCTTAGATCAACTTACCCTTCAATGCCATCTTGGGTAGGCCTGCCTTGCACAAATTCATGGCAGCTGCTCATTACGGCTACCTAGTGTTGAAGATGCCAACACCAGTAGGCGTTCTCCGGATCCGCGGAGATCGTACTGCCAGAGTAACTGCTCTGGAAGAACTCCATGCACTTACAATGGCGCAAGAGGAGGACTCCAGGCAGGAGCAAGCTCCAAAACCCCCGAGCATTCGTTAGCGAGGCTCGACTTCTGCACCTCGTGTGCACCCAAGCAGCGACACCGACATCCCCGTCAAAGTCGTACAAATCGGTTCTGATGCCGCTCAGACCACCCGTATATAGGGAGGATTGAACGACAAATAGGAACTCGCGCTCATCGCTTTCCTCTGGGCTAATGTCGACGTGTTTGCCTGGCAACCGTCACAAATGCCTGGGATCCCCAGGGAAGTGATTGAGCACAATCTGAAGATCTACCCCGACGCCTGGCCTGTGCATCAGAAGCCTCGGAAGCAATCCGTAGAGCGACAAAACTTCATTCGACAAGAAGTGAAGAAGTTGCTCGAAGATGGATTCATCCGAGAAGTCTTCCATCCAAAATGGCTGGCAAACCCAGTCGTTGTGCCTAAGGCCGGCGGGAAGCTTCGGATGTGTATCGACTACACAACACTAAATAAGGCTTGTCCAAAACATCCATTCCCACTACCTAGAATAGATCAGATAGTGGATTCCACCTCCGGGTGTGAATTACTGTGTTTCCTAGACGCATATTCTGGGTATCATCAAATCAGAATGTCTAGGGAAGATGAAGAGCATACCTCTTTCATCACAGTGGATGGATTGTACTGTTATACAGCCATGCTGTTTGGTCTCAAGAATGCAGCTTCAACCTTTGTACGAGCTATGTACAAAACCTTTGAAGACCTCATTAGAGACATAGTGGAAGTGTATGTTGATGACATCGTGGTCAAGGTCAAGAACAAGGAGTCACTTCTTGACACCTTACAGGTTGTCTTCAATAAGCTGTGGGTCACCCGCACAAAGCTAAACACAGACAAGTGTGTCTTCGGGGTTAGCTCGAGAAAACTTCTTGTGTTCCTGGTAAGTCACTGGGGCATAGAAGCTAACCCGGCGAAGATCAAGGCCATTGAAGACATGCGGCCACCAGCCCGCATCAAAGATGTCCAAAAGCTAACTAGATGTCTAGCAGCCCTCAGCCGGTTTATTTCAAGACTGGCGGGACGGGCACTCCCCTTCTTCAAGCTATTGAGGAAGTCCAGACTATTCCAATGGTCTGAAGAAGCAGAAAAGGCGTTCCAGGAGCTAAAAAAGTTCCTCACCACCCTACCAACTCTGGTAGCTCCGAACCCTGGTGAGCCATTGTTGCTTTACATTTCAGCAACTGACGAAGTCGTCAGTATGGTCCTGGTTGCGGAGAGACCAGAACTACCCCATACTCAGGGATCCAGACCCCTTCGGGAGGGTCCGGAGGTTCCTGAAAGCGAGTCTGGGTCTCAACTCCCAGATTCAAATCCACAAGAAGCCACTTCAGAAGACTCAGACCCCTCCGGGAGGGTCCAGGTCGTTTCTGAAGAAGCTCCGGGTTCCTCCAGCCAGGACCCGGAGGTCCCCGAAGAAAATCCGGATCCCTCCGGGAGGATTCGGGTCAGTGAAGAGGAAGCTTCGGGCCCCTCCGGGAGGGTCCAGACCATTTAGCGCACAGTATACTTCATTACTGAAGTACTACATGATGCCAAGACTCGATACCTAGAGGTGCATAAGCTGCTTTATGCAGTTCTTATCGCCTCCAGGAAGCTTTGCCATTATTTCCAAGCTCACAAGATCTCAGTGGTGACCTCTTACCCACTTCGAGCAATCTTGCATAATCCCAATTCAACTGGGAATATTGCAAAGTGGGCGGCGGAATTGGCCGAATTCGATCTTGAATTCATTTCAAGGCAAGCAATCAAGAGTCAAGCATTGGCAGACTTCGTGGCGGAATGGACTCCCTCTCCATCAAACCCTGGGGGGCCCAGTGAGCAGAAGCCGGAACACGAAGCTCCGACCTTCACCGAGCCTCATTGGACCCTCTAGTTCGACGGCTCCATGCAAAAGCAGGGGGCCGGAGCTGGAATCCTTCTCCTTGCACCAACCGGGGAGAAGGTAAAATACATGGTACACCTTAACTTCAAGGCGACCAACAACATGGCAGAGTATGAAGCACTCATCTACGGACTAAAGGTGGCACTGTCATACGGTGTCAAGCAACTACTGGTCAAGGGAGATTCGCAGCTCATCATTAAGCAAGTGAAGGGTGAATGC
Source organism: Tuctoria greenei (assembly GCA_036927565.1). Taxonomy (NCBI): domain Eukaryota; kingdom Viridiplantae; phylum Streptophyta; class Magnoliopsida; order Poales; family Poaceae; genus Tuctoria; species Tuctoria greenei. Next base: position 17,302,131 of record JAYESD010000006.1, read on the forward strand.
TCCTGCAACAATCTCCAGCTAGCTGCTTACCTCCTTGAAGTCCAGAGGCTTCAGAAGGACTTCGAAGTCCTAGATCTCCACCATGTCCAGCGTGCCCACAACGCTGAAGCCGACGAACTCTCGACAAAAGCGTCAACCGGAGCTCCGACTCCTGACGGAACTTTTGTCCGGAGGTTGTCAAAACCCACAGCTCAACCTGCCGAACTGAGCGAAGGGGGCGAGATCAGCATCCCGAAGCTGACGGTCCCGATGGCCCTGTTACCATGGCAGCCATCAAGGGTCGTAGGTGCTGCCGGAAGCTCCGAGCAACCCAGCACGCAAGACTCAAATGTTCAAGTTAGTTCCGATGCATGGATCTCAGAGATCTGGAACTACTTGAAAGACAACATCCTTCCTGACGATGATGTATCCGCTGACCGAGTAGTCAGATTGGCTAAAAGATACACGTTGGTAGAAGGGGATCTCTACCGGCGCGGTGCCAACGGTATCCTAATGCGTCACAAGGGAAGAAGGCTGCGAGCTCCTCGCAGAAATCCATGGAGGCGAGTGTGGGAACCACGCGTCTTCCCGCACGCTGGTTGGTAAAGCCTTTCGGTATGGCTTCTACTAGCCTACAGCACTCCAGGATGCAGCTGAGCTGGTGAAGAAATGCGAAGCATGCCAATATCATGCAAAGCAAATTCACACACCGGCTCAGCCCCTACAAATGATACCTCCTACATGGCCCTTCGCTGTGTGGGGGGTGGACATCTTGGGACCTTTCCCAAGAGCCGTCGGAGGTTACAAGTTCCTGTACGTCGCCATTGACAAGTTCACCAAGTGGCCGGAAGCAACTCCAGTTGTGACAATCAACAAGCAATCTGCTATCAACTTTTTGCAGTCCATTGTATGCAGATTTGGAATCCCAAACAAAATCATCACTGATAATGGGACCCAATTCACAAGCTCTGCATTTCAAGGATATTGTGAAGACCTCGGCATTCAAGTTTGCTACGCCTCCGTAGCTCACCCAGCAAGCAATGGCCAAGCGGAGAGAGCAAATGCTAAAATCCTTAAAGGACTCAAAACACGCACCTATGAGCGCTTGAAAAAACATGGAGCCAACTGGATTGAAGAGCTTCCGCCCACTTTATGGGCCAACAGGACAACTCCAAACCGGTCAACTGGAGAGACACCCTTCTTCCTGGTGTATGGAGCTGAAGCAATCCTTCCTCCAGAAATCACCTTGGGGTCACTCCGGGTCCGGACCTTCGACAAAGCCACGCAGGACCAGCTCCGGCGTGAAGACCTAGACCTCCTTGAGGAGGGAAGGTGCCAAGCAGCTGTTCGGAATGCCCGATATCGCCAAGCCCTTCGGCGCTATCATCAGCGGCATGTACACAACCGACAGCTCGAGGAGGGCGACCTGGTGCTACGGAGAATACAATCTAGAGAAGGGTTAAACAAACTCTCCCCCAGCTGGGAGGGACCCTTCCGAGTGATTAAAGTATCTCGTCCCGGGAGCGTTCGCTTGGCTACCGAGGATGGGACACCTCTCCCAAATCCTTGGAACATTGAGCACCTCCGTAAGTTCTACACTTAATATCACGGAGGTGAGTCTGTAGTAACTTGAGGTGTATGTTATAGAGTCATTGTACAGAGTCGGGTAGTTCCTCCGGGAGAACAGCCGGACCTTTCCCGGAAGGTCTGCAAAGTTCATGCAACACTTGTCACAGTCTCAGGACTAAAAGTGTGGCTCGCTACCCTGGGTCAAACAAGAAATTAAACACGCTTAGCCTGGTTCCGTACTCTAAGAGTGTACTTGTTTCCCCTGTACCCCGGACCTATAATGAAAGACATCTTCATGTGAAACAGACTCCACGTGCATTTATTTTGTACAGGCTCAACATTTTTTATTTTTCTCTTTCTTGTCTATAACAAAGACGTGCAATTCTTAAGAAATTTTAGTTCGACCGGTTCATATACTATTCGAGTTGTATTGTCGATTCTTTTGGATTCAAATATTGTTCATGGCCCACTCGCCTGAATGCCGCCAAGACAATCTAGGGCCGGAGTGTGCTATCGACTTAGCCTGGTCAAGCACCCTAAGTACGCCACTCTACCTACACCCCGGCAGGCCGAAGTAAGGCGGGTCCAAGTACAATTGGATCTGGAAGAAAAAGACAACGCATTCGGTTGTATTCAGAATCGCGTTTGACCTAAAATTTTCTCGAGAGTCATAAGCCGCGACGAAGTTATAGGCAAGAAACGAATTTTACTATTTTTCTTGACTTTAGTGTGCAGGAAAAATAAAATCTACGTTGATGGAGAAAAGCTGGAGCTAACAAAGCTCTGACCCCCCTATGTGGCTTGTAATCAATGTTAAGCATTGAAAACGAGCATCACCAGAGCAACCAAGCTTCGGTAGAGATAGGGGGACCAGCCGTCGATGCTAAATAAAAGATGGTGAGAAGACCCCGCAAACGGAGTCTGCTGCCAACAAACTAAGTGTTGGCAAAGGTCACTGCCGAAGCTACTAAGCTCCGACACCCCGGAGGACTAACTATCGATGCTCTACGCGTTGATAGGGACTATTGCCGGAGCTACTAAGCTCCGACGATAGACAATGTCGGAGCTTCTAAGCTCTGACAACCTCAGGGGGCCTTCACTATCGAAGACTTCGGACCTACACTTTACAAGTTTGGAGCAAATGAGTCTTCAACAAAACACAATATCCTCTTGGTACATGTTCACAATCAAATTGTGTACATCTACCAGGGGGCCAAGTGAAGACAAAAGTGTTGAAGACAAAAAGTGAAATTCAAAAAAATTTGGGGATTTCATTCATATGGAGACAAGGGATTACAAAATTGAGGAAGAAGAAGAGAAAATACAAGTGAGAACTACAGAGATGGTCCTAGACCCTATGGAAGAATTGGGCGACCTTCTGGGCAACCTCCGACACGTTGGCTCGGGCAGCTTCGCCTTCTCCTTCAACGGGACCTTCAAGCACTGGGTCCAGAGGAAACTGGGAGTTCCGGCTGGTGTAGCACGTCAGCACATACTCTGCGATGTTCTTCGCCAGGGATTGACCCTCAACCTCCAATTGGTCCGCGATGACGTCGCCCACCTTGGAGAGTTTGCTATCTGCCGAGCTCAACGCCTACAACGCTAGGTCCGGCTCCGGCTCCGGATCATCCGGACGCATGGGACTGAAGCCCATCGGCGTCAGCACGTCGTTGGCCTTGCCCAGGAACTCCCAAATCTGTAGGGAGTCCGCAGTCCTTAAGCCCTTCAATTCCTCCAGGGATCTTCTGGCCGCCACCAGTTCAGAATTCTCGCGAGCGAGGCGCTCAACCTCTTTGGCGTTTTGTTGGATCTTTTCAGCAACTCGCTTCTCGAGTTTTCTGAGCTCCTCCTCCCGGAGGTGGATCTTGTTCTGGCGGTCAACCAGGTCCTTCTCCCTGCCCCTCACTTTCTTCTCCCTGGCAGCAAGGGCACACTCTTGCTCGTAGAGTTCCTGCCCTCGCACCTAGGCCTTCTCCTCCTCCTCAGTGCAGCGCTCTTCCAATTTCTTGGTGCGCCCCTCGAGGCCCTTGTTAGCCAGAGCCACCTTCTCGGTGAGCTCCTCCTCCCTCCCCAGGACGTCATCCCACAGCTCTAGGAGTTTCTGCTCTTCATCTTTGAGCCATTTCTCCCTCTCCTCAAGTGCCTCCCGGCGCTTGATGAGTGTAGTGTTAATGGCCTCAAGCCTTTCTTGGTGTTCATCAGCCGCACTATTAGCTGCTTTGGTCTGCTCATAAATCTCCCGGGATTGAGCGTCAAGGGCGCGAGTCATACTCTCCCTGTCATCCAATAATTTACCCCAGTATTCCAGGCGGACCTTCTCCCGCTTGATCCACTCTTTGTCATCCGCTAGCCTCGACTGCGCCAGCTTGGTCTCAAAGTAGAGCCGGTTACGCCACCGCCTAAGGGTTTGGCGCTCCTCTTCAAGAGCCTTGCTGTCATGGAAGAAGGCCAATTGAACTTGACGCAGACTGGAACAAGCGTTGTCAATAGACAATGACAACGGGATAGGTTCCAGACCTACTGGGGTCTCCTCCGCTGGTTCCAGCGGGTTTTCATATATAAAAATTGGGTCCCACTCCACAAGAGTGGTCCCCTGGGTCTCCATGGCACTAGGGTCGTCCTTCGGATGGCCTCAGTCGCCATCGAGGAAGGCCCCGCCGCCAGGTCTTCATTCACCCCCTCAGGCAGGGGGCCAGCGACTTCACCAGGGCACTCCGGCTCAGCCGCGGGTACCTTCGATGTCGCCACTTCCGGAGCAGGGGACGCTTCTGGCTCCGGCCTGGGCACCTCCTCCGATGGGGGCTCGAGCTTCGACGCCTCTGCAACAACCGGCTCGGGAGCCGGAAGATCTTCATCATCAACCGGCCCTACGGCCGGAGCTCCAACAACGACCGGCTCTGCGGCCGGTGCTTCTGAGGAAGCCGGCCCAACCGCCGGAACTTTCTCAACATCTGGTGCGCACGCCGGGACTTCAATCACCTCCTGCTCAACCGCCAGAGCATCAACAATTTCCGGCTCTGGGGCCGGAATTACTGCTTCTTCTGGCTCAACGGCCGGAGCTTCCATCATCTCAGCACCAGGACCTGGAGCTTCAACCTCCGGGATAGGTGCCGCTGGCGCATCTTCTCTCCCGTGGTCCAGCGCTACCACGGGAGTCTCTGGGGATGAGTCGAGGTCCATGACCACGACAGCTGGCGCCGGAGCTGTCGCAGCTTCAGCCACCACTTGGGGCGGCACCGGGACAGGAGCAGAAGCTTCTGCCCTCATAGCTTCAGTTGTTGTGGCTGAGGGTGGAGCCTCACTCCTCTTCTTGGGAACGCTGCAGATGATGGACAAAGGAACTTAAAAAATAGTTACCACAACAAAACAACTGTCCAAGGTAAAGATTAAAAAATTAACTTGGGAGGCTTCCGCACCAGCTTGCGCGGAACCTCTTTCCCGGGCGTTCTGGGCTGGTCATAGCCGGCGTGGAAGCTCCGGAAGGCCCCCCGGAACTCGTTGCAGCCACGGGCGTTTCCCTAGCCGAGGTCCCCCTCGATCGGGAAGAACCTCCGGACCTAAAGGCCTCAACCGGCCCTGGTGCTGGAGTCGCATGCCCGGAGCTAGCACCCCGGGAGGACCCCGCTACGGGTACAGTCGCCGCAGTTGCAGAAGACCTCCCCCTCCGGGGAGAAGGAGCCGATGCAGAGGTGACAGGCCTGACGAACCTTCCGTCGGCGTGCTGCAGCTTCCTCTTTCGGCTCGAGGGCTCATCCAACGGCTCCTTGCCCTTGCCGATGACCTCAACCCTTGGCTTCGGGGCAGGGTCGGAACCACCTTCGGAAACCCCAGGGATCACCACCCTGGAGATCGATCTTCTCTCGATGACACCGAGGTCGTCAAGCACGGGCATCTTCCGCCGGAGCTCCCTACTGAACTCTACTTCCACGTTCAGAGGAAGAAAAGCTGATGGCAGAGTCAAGTCGTCACCCTCGACGTCGATGACGTGCTGGAACTTCTTGAGATGGAACTCCAAGGTTGTCCCCACCATGTTGGACTTCAGCCCGGTCTCGACCGGATCGTCGTCCATCACGCTGTTGAGGGCCCAAGCGAGTTTTTCTCTCCTCTTCAACGGTGCCCACCTGTTGACCAGGAAGTTACAAAACACCGCCTGAGGAGTTAATCCTCCCTCCACGCACTGGCAGATCCTGGTCAGAGCAGGGTTGAAGGCGTCTGCCAACACCGTAGCTTCACTCCAGATCGTCGTGTCAATGTTGGGGAGGCCTTCGGGCAGCTCCAGCCTCTCGTGCTCCTCCACCCGGATGACTATTCAGTCCTTCTTCCAGTCATCCCACTTCCCAGAGGGAAACGACCGGAGGTACTTGAATGGGCACTTCTTGCGCTTCACGAAGTAGTAGAAGCCAAGGTACTCATTGCTCTTACCGGTGGTGTGGACGGTGAAGAAGGTCCGGAAGAGTTCAATGCAGGGGAGATGCCCACCCACATCTCACAGAAGTGGACGAAGATAGACACAAGAAGAATGGAGTGGGGGCCAAGGTGGTATAGCTGCAGACCATAAAAGTCTAGCAGCATCAAGAAAATGGAAGAAAAAGGTGGGATCAACCCCACCATGGTGTACGAGGAGAAGTACACCATTTCGCCGGAGTGCTCCTTATCAAACGGGAGCTCTCCCCCGGCGCGGACCGAGCGGTTGAAGAAATCCGAGGACCATCCCATGAGGGTCTGGACCTTCTTCAGGTCGCCGTCGGTCTTCAAACGACTCTCACGGAGACCCAACTCCATCGCAGCACAGCAAGGCAAGAGAGGAAAAGTGAAGCACAAGTTGGGAGTTTGAGCACAAGATCAGATGAGAGGCGTAAAGAACTCCAGACGGTGCGCGCTTTCCTTCTTAAGTAAGCCCTCGCAACGCTTGGATGGAAACCGCAAGGAAGTCGAAGATACCATTCAAAAATTCCACCCAACCGATGACAAGAGGGCCCGGGACCACCCCCGACGATCAAGTCGAGGTTCTTACCCAGGTGAACGGTTGTCATCATGAGGCGGGAAGCCCAAAGGCGGCGGCCTGACAAGGCGCGCGGAACCGATACGGTTTTCGTATCGGGAACCGACGACCTTCAATTGCGTGAGATCCGCACGCCAAAGATCTCATCTGCCGCACGCGGGATACGCCACACGGCGAGGAACTCCAAACCATCGCCAACGGCACATCCAAAGACCTTTGAAGACTCAGTTCAAAAGTCACGAGGATGGACCCACCTCCGGCGGAATGACTTCACCCAAGAGGTCTTCCCCAGAGGTGGGCCCAGGGGGCCACTGTCGGTACCCTAGGAACCGTACACCCCTTGAGATTGCAAAGATCTCAAGAGAAAGTCATCTACTTGATTTGAAGACCTTCGGAGGCCCACATGTCAGACATAACCGGACCTGCTTCTCCAACATGGTTAATCCCAGGGTCGCCACGTGTACTATCAAACCGGAGCTACCGCCCACAAGGGGGAAGCTCCGGGCTATGTACCAAAATGGCACCCCCCGACCTAACCCCAGACCGAGGGAAGCTCCAGAACTGACACGTGTCAGATAGCTCCGGAGCTACCTGTTTCCCACAGTATGCTCCGGAGCTGCCACGTGTCCAACCGTCAGATCTTCAGCCTCTAACCTCCGGAAGACTCCACAACGGCTCCGGATCTTCAAAGGAGAATCAAGGGCTTCAAGACCTGATCAAGTGTCATTAATACTATATTAATGACACACGATCGAACGACCTTAATTACCAGTAACGATGCTGTCAAAGCCCATTACCCGGTCATTAAGGGAAATTAACGTGTTGAATGAATATCAATATTAGTAACCGCCGGGGCCACATGTCGGGCCAGGCTAACTTGTAACGGCCTGCCCTTGTACTATAAAAGGACAGGCCGACGACACACTCCACACGTTCCAGAGACGCTCGATACAAGCTCATACAGCTAATACAACAACAACACACCCGTAGAGTAGGGTTTTATGCTCAGGCGGCCCGAAGCACGTAAATCTCCATGTCTCCTGTGCCATTTACAATTCACCTTCTTGAATCTCCGCGCGCCCACACCGAACATCAAACTCCTCTAACACTTTAGTAGTGTCGGGAGATCTGTCGGATCCAAACCACCGACAGACACCTTAGGTAGTGTGCAGTGTGACTAGCTATCACCGGCATAAAGGAGGTTTTAGTCCACCTGGAGACAGAGGATGAAATTAAAACTTATAGGTAAAGTGGTACACACTCTGCAGAGTTATAAAACTATCTAGATAGTCGTGCTCACGCTCATGAGCACGCTTGGAAGCATTGCCTTGATTAGTTGGTACTGGATGGTTTGGTTGGTAGTCGGATGGAGGGAACCCGGTGAGTTGGTAGTCAGATGGATATAACCCGATGAGTTTGGTAGCCGGGTGGATATAACCTGGTGAATTAGCCTCCAGGTGGATATAACTTGGATAGATGGTGAGTCAAGTGGTTGTAACCCGACGGTTTATATATTTATTGGATAGATGGATCATTCACCTAGTAAATAAGATGCTAAGATAAAACTTAAAGAATAGGATGTTGCATAGAGGCTTAACCTGTATCAAGCTTTACATTTATTCAGCTATGCATGTTATAACTTCTCACACTTGCAGAGTACATAGGTACTCACGCTTGCTTGTTTCTTCTTTTCTTTGTACATGTCATGCTGCTCAGGTAAAAGATGATCAAGCGAAGATAGAGTCTAGAAGGTCGCGTTGCTGCCAGTCGATTTGCATGTGGCTTGCTCTGCTTGTTTCCACTCTTCTGTTGTTGTTCGTAATTGTTTTAAGGTAATAATTGTTGTTTTATTCAATATATAACTGTTTACCACATTTTGTCATACATGTATGATCAAACTGATCCTGACATACATGCAGACTTTATCCTGTTTTACTTTATGAACAATAGGGCGTGACACTTGGGCTCCATGCCGCAGCGGGGGCCTGGCTTCGTTTCCTTCATCACTTCCCGAGGCAAGGACTGCCGGGGATGGGAGGCGAGCGCACCGCGTCGCTTCTGCTGCCTATCGCTGCTGCTCCACCTCTTTCAGAATTCCAGCTTTACTCTCTGTCCTCTGCTATTCTATGTGAGTTTTCGAGGCGTAGCGTTGGGTGCTCTTAGCTACGTGCACTTTTCACTTGCCGTCGTTTACTGCACGCGTAAGACTATCCGCACCATCAACATCTGAAGCGTACTCAATCTTCTAAATCATACTCTATTTCTATACACTTAAAAAAAGTTCACCATTGCGGATGGTCTGATATCAATGTACTATCGTCTGTCCGTTCTACATCCGATAGAGAAAAATAGAGAAATACTGCACGCTTTTACTCTTGCCCCCCTAGCGTCTCCATGTTTCAAAAATGCTTTCAAAGCATAGGCTGAGTGCAAATTATCAATAGCTTTTCTTGCATTGAATTTAGCATGACACTGGAGCGATAAAGAAATTTTTATTTAAACTTTTATCAATTTTGTTTTTGCAATGAAATCCTCTTAGTTAAGAAGTAGTATAGTATATAATCATATTATGCTAAATTTTCTATTGAATGATAAAATTTACATTAATAATATGTTTGCTTCTTGGCACAAGATTCATCGCCGGCTCGACTAGTACTCCCTCAATCTAAAATACATATCACTCAGCATAAGAAATTTAGTTTGAAACCAAATAAACTTCTTATCCTAAGTAATAAGTATTTTGAAATGGAGTGAATAGTTAGGCGTAGTAATGATGTTTGGTTGTGCGGTTATCCTGTTTTTCATGGTTTGTGGCTTTGTGCTGGCAAACCCATCGCACAAGAAAGAGAAAGCAATGGAAAGCGTTCATGCAAAAATAGAGCCTAAACGCGCGCCCTTAATTTGCTCTAGTAACGACTAACGATCGTGCATGCGGCGTGCCTCGTCAAAGTTGGAAATTGTAACGCAGCCGCTCCTTGGTGCGCCTGTTCCTCTCCGCACCGCCGGTCCATCGCCGTCGCAGCTTCCGACGATGCCGACCGACGCGCCTCCGCAGCCCATCCACAGCGCGAGGGACGCCATGGACTCCCTGGCGGCCATCCTAGGCGGGGCGATCCCGGGATCCGTGGCGTCGTCCGAGAACCCGGCGGCCGCGCTCCTCCACGACGCCGACGTCGCCCGCGCCGTTTCGGACCGCCTCCGGGCCCCTGGATCGGGCACCGGGAACGACTGGGTCTGCCGGTGGCTCTACGACGCGTTCCGGTCCAGCGTCCCCGAGCTGCAGCTCGCAGTGCTGCGATTCGTACCGGCGCTGGCGGGCGTGTACATGTGCCGCGCCGTGTCCCGGAAGCCGCTGGCCGGGTTCGAGGCCGTGCTCCTCGCGCTGTACGCGCACGCCGCGGGGCAGCGGCAGCGCGGCGCCGGGGAGGCCGATACCGTGGCGCTCCCGAACCTGGCCAACCCGAGCCCGTACCACGACGCCAAGCTGCCGCCCAAGACCAAGCCCGCCGACCTTGACGTCGCCGTGCTCTCGCCGCCGCTCGAGCCGCACGGCACCGTGCGCGCCACGCGCCGCGCCCGCATCGTCGGCGCGGTCCTGGAGCTCTACCACGCCAAGCTCGCGCACATGCCGATCTCGTCGAAGACGGACTTCTGCGAGTTCTGCGTGGCTTGGGCTGGAACGCACAGCGCGTTCGACGCCAACGACAAGCCGCGCATCGCCTCGGCGCCCACTCCTGACACTGCCGGTGGCGAGGAAAAATGGCGGCGGGTGCACCTGCCTTGGGAGCTGTTCCAGCCGGCGCTGCGGATCGTGGCTCACTGCTTGATGGGTCTGACACGCTCCGAGGAGCTGAAGGCGCAGGCCGCTCGCGCGGCGGAGTGCCTGTACTGGAGGGCTGTGGAAACGGTCGATGCGCGCGCGCTGCTGGCCACGAGAAGCCTGATGAGGCTGTGGCAAATGGCCGAGGAGCCCATCCCGGAGCCGTCCTTCTCTGGTGCTGTCGAGAATATGGCGGAGCTGGAGGCAATGAGGGCCAACATTCTTAGCATGAAGAACTGATAAGATCGGAGAGTGTGTTTGATTGATGATCAGAACCAGTCAGGTAAGGCATGCAGCCACAGTTTTCGTGACATTTTTATGGTAATTTGGCAGGAGTAAGTATTCCATAATGCTTTATTGTCCAACAGAGATATCAGATCGAGATAGGCAAATAGCGTATCCATTTGAAACAAATGGTCAGAATCCATTACTATTGAATGTTTTATGAGTGTCTAAACATTGCGTTTCTTCTCCTGCATCACTTTCAAGAACATCATAGCGCTGTAAGGAAGCAGAGCAGGAAGGATCCTGTATAAGTTCCACAGAATTTATTCTCATACTAGTAACGTCAGTTTCCTATTTCAAGCACAACACGCTTGGCATTAAGCCATGTTTCGCTGCGACGATCATCCAGAAACTTTTGATAAGGATCAAGGGTGTTAAAGACTAAGCCTCAGTCTTTTCTGAATCTGCATTGCTACTAATAAAGTAGCAATAAAACAGAGGATGCAGAATCCAATATAGCAGAGCCTAAAGACTAACGGAATCAGTGTAATCGTTCAGTTTTGTCAAATACTCGAATACAGCATACCATTGGGCAAACAGATCAGACTCAAATGCCAGATGCAGAGTTGGTTTCACAAAAAGGAAATAAAGGTTTAACACTCTCTTGTAGTCTTGTATCCATTAATTAAATCATTCCTGAACCAACGCACTTCGTTTCTACATCCATTCAACCACAAATCAACCCAACCCACGAAACATCCCACAAAAACCGCATGAAACATTATCACCAGCAATCACGCGGATATGTTCTCTCCTCCTTCCGCCACCGCGCTCGCTCAGAACTCCTGGGAGGCGGAGCCGATGTCTCCCTTGTTGCCGGCCTTCTTGGGCAGCAGAGCCTGCTGGATGTTGGGCATCACGCCGCCGGCCGCGATTGTAACGGTGCCCAGAAGCTTGCTCAGCTCCTCGTCGTTCCTCACCGCCAGCTGAATGTGGCGCGGCACGATCCGATTCTTCTTGTTGTCACGCGCCGCGTTCCCAGCCAGCTCCAGCACCTGCGGAACCATCCGTTCAGCAAGGGGATTAGAAATCCAGGGACCAGATCGAGACGCGGATCGATGAAACGGTGAGGAAACAGGGATGATTTTACCTCGGCGGCGAGGTACTCGAGGACGGCGGATAGGTAGACAGGTGCGCCGGCGCCGACGCGCTCGGCGTACTTGCCGGCCTTAAGGTATCGCGCGATACGGCCGACGGGAAACTGGAGCCCGGCCTTGGAGGACCTCGACACCGACTTGGTCGCCGGTTTCGCCTTCCCACGGCCGCCGCCCCCTGTGGAACTCATCTCTGCTTCGCCTCGGGGTGCTCTGGAAGATTTTGAACCCTTCGAGGTTTTGGGGAACGGGAGATCAGGAGATGGGAGCGGTGGGACGACGGGCCGGCGGCGCCTGAACCTTTATAGTGTTAGGGTTGGAGAGTGAAGCGGGCTGTGATTGGTTCGGGTGGGAGAGCCCGGATCTGTGACGTGGCAGGACATGGTTGCTAATAAAATTCTGCTATTTATTTCTTGGAGGAGTTAAAAAGCTTCCTGCTAATTTGTTTTAAATGATGCGATATTCGGCTAATATTACGCTTCAAGAATATAACATCATAGTACATGCATATCTTTTTTCAAATACTTTTATTTTATGCGAGTTATATAAAGGTCATTTTTATCAAATGTACTACTTCCTCCGTCTCGAAAAGACGATCGTTCTAGCTTGTTTGGCTTGTCCCGAAAAGACCGTCTTTTTAGGCTCGCGCCCAGCTGCCGATAGTTGTCCGCCTCCCGTGGAAAGTTCTGTTTCCCATAGCTTGCCCAACTCCAGATACCTGCCAGCTCCCGATAGGTTGTCCGGCTCCTCATAGTCTGTCCCCTCTCCTGACTTGTTTTGGGAAACGTGTTCCAGGAAAAAAGCAGGGAACTGCTTAGGAAAATTGTTGTATTTACTTCTGCAACTGTGAATCAAAACAGACAACTTATTAAGTCTGACGCTACTTTAATGAGGGTACATACGTCTATTCCTAAGTCTCTAAATCTGTCTGAAATTTGCCAAAACGACGGTCTTTGTGGGACGGAGGGAGTAGTATGATAGAAAAAGATCTAGAGTTCATTGCATCTAAGATCTAGAGTTCATTGCATCTCTGTTCTGAGAGGCCGACTTACACAGTCCACACAACTGCTTACCGATCTGCCTTTCAGGGATGTTTCTCTCATGAATCATGTTAGTGGTTTTCATGGATTGGTACACGCCCCTGCTTACCGATCTGCCTTAGGCTGACTCCAGTAACAAAACCCATATGTGGGTACCCATATCGTTGTTTTTGGTCTTCATGAGCTCAGACGTGCAGGTCCAAAGCACATGGTCTCCAACAGAGTATGCAAACTTAAGTTTTGACTATCGTGGTCGTTACTTGGCGGGCAGTTCAGAGAGCTTCCCGTCGTGTGCGCCAAAAAAAATCCCCGCTGGCAAAAATCCTCCGCTGCGGCAACCAGCCGGGATGCTCGGCGTGATTCCACATCGACCACCACCGAAAGCCGTCGTGTTGTGCTGAAATTGCTCGGAACCACCTCCTCCATTCTTCGTCGGGTCTGTTCTGTGTCGTGACCTCCCCCGCTCCCTCTTCTCTGCGCTTTCAGTCTTGGACTTGAGGTTCGGCTCGGGACTCCCGCGTGAGGCTCCAGCAGGAACCGCGGCCGCCACTTGGACCATTGTTCCGCCTCAGCTCGAAGGCTGCAACGTGAAGTGCCTCCATCCGGGTTTCTGTACAGTGCATCAGTGATGGTCTGGTTCTGGTTTGTGAAAGGGGTGAATTGTGTTCCATTGACGCCTTTAACTGCGGTGCTTAGGCTTAAAATTTTATATGGCGTGGAGATACATTAAACTATCAAATTGTGGTCTTGTAGGAAGATCATCAAGAAATGAAGAAGAAATTCGGACAGTGGCAGTTGTGGTTGCAAGTTTGGGGCATAAAAGGCCTTGGGAGGCTCGGTTTAGGGGCGCGAAACAAAAGATCGTGATTACATCGGAGGTGACAAACGGTTACATAGGGATTACTTTGTTGATAGGCCACTTTACAATAGTGATGATTTCCGAAGAAGGTAATGACAACTCTTCATATGGAATCATCATCTTGTTTATTGTGTAACTTCATATACATAACTTTATTGAATGTGCTAACTGCATCTTTATGCACAGATTTCGTATGTGTAGGAGTCTCTTCTTGAAAATAGTTAATGAATTGAGCTTAGTAAATGCCAAATTTAAACAGAGGAGGGACACAACAGGCAGGCTTGGGTTCTCTGGATCTCTGCAATCCAAAAGTGTACTACTGCCTTGAAGATGCTTGCCTATGGCGGAGTAGCAGATGCTCATGATGATGGCATTCATATGGGTGAGAGTACAATCCTTGAGTGTTTAAGAGAGTTTGTTCAGACGGTAATACCAGTTTTTGGGCCACAATATCTTCGACCGCCAAATGAAAGTGAGCTTCAACACATCCTAGCAGTCAGTAAGGCAAGAGGTTTTCCTGGTATGTTGGGCAGTATAGATTGTATGCACTGGGAGTGGGAAAACTATTTCACTGCTTTGGCCGGTATGTACAAGGGTCACAAGAGCAAGCCAACTATAATACTAGAGGTAGTTGCTACACAAGATCTTAGGATATGGCATGCATATTTTGGACTTCCAGGGTCTCACAATGACATTAACGTGTTGCAATGTTCCCTTGTTTTTGATGATTTATCTAATGGAAAAAAACCTCCTATGGAGTTCACTGTGAATGGGAATACCTACTCTCTTGGATATTACTTGACTGATGGGATTTATCCAAATTGAGCGACATTGGTGAAGAAAATTAGTGTCCCTATTAGGAACAAACATAAGGTGTTTGCATCACAACAAGAGGTGTGTCGTAAGGATGTTGAGCGAGCTTTTGGTGTTCTCCAAGCAAAGTGGAAGATATTGCACGGCCCAGCTCAGTTATGGAATAAGAAGGGCCTTAATTCCATAATGTGTGCATGTGTTATCCTTCACAACTTGGTCATAGAGGACGAGCGTGAAGTTGGTCTACCTGAAGTTCATTTATCTGAGTGTCCGGGGGCATGCAACCCTCCAATCACAGAAGTGAGTTCTAATCCTGGAATTTAAGAGTTTATAGATGACATCTAGGTGATTCAGAACAAAGAAACATCAACACTCCTAAAATATGATCTTGCGAAAGCATGTTTGGGTGCTATATGGCTCTAACACAGGACCTTCCACTCCTAGAATTAATCCCACAACATGAAGTGGTGAAAACAATATACAAGTGGTGGAAACATATAGTACTGGATCTTGTAATGTAACGGCTTTTGGGACATCTATAATATTTGTAACATCTTTTGGGACATCTATTATATGTACTGATTGTAGATCATGGTTCAGTTTGTATATGAAGAACTATAACTAAACATGAAGTGTGTATTCAGTTTATTATGTGTTTTCAAATCTTCCATGTATTCAGTTTATCTTCAAAAGCATCAACAGCTACAGAGTTGATTCAGTATCCAGCTGAAAATAATTGCAGGAATGACAACACCTGAATTGGAACCACAACATAATCATACTAACATCACTTGGGGTGGAACTAGGAACACCATCATAATAAGTCATCAACATACATTACATCCAGTGATAAATATTACGAGTCTTAACATAAAATATTACAATTCTTAAGATACTTAAAACAGAAACATCAACTATTAATTCCACTACGCTCTATTATCTGTTGCTACATTGCTATGTAGTACGCCTTCACTTGTGGATAAAACTTCTCTAAATCCACTTTCATTATCCCGAGCTCGCCCGTTAAAAGTTGTGCTTCACTTTGTTTCTCTCTGACCTCAATGTCTTTCTTAGTGAGGCTAAGTTGTTCTTCCTTCAACTTGGTTTGAACCTCCATATCTTGATTGTGCAACTTAGTTGGCTCCTCCATATCTTGTTTGTGCAAATCATACATCATCTCTCCCAACTTCATTTTACTTCCCTTCAAATATAGGATATCTTCCATCTGTTGGTCTTGCTTCGCCTCAGATTTCTCGCTCCTTTCATTCAACCATTCCAACACTTCAACAGTTGTGCTAGAAGAGGATGCATCTGCAGCACCACATGACCTCCTTCATTTAGCACTATCTCTTCCTTCTGGCCTTGGAGGATTTATTGCCTCATTATTGTCATTTCCAAGCTCACAATTTTCAGAGTTGTTGTCTTCACAATGTTGAGGTACTTTATTAGTTTCACCTTTTGTATTCAGCCCCAACAGTTTATCATTCCATTTTGGCTCATTACGAAGCAGCTTCCAGCAGTGCAAGAACACAAATGGTTCATTCTTTTCATACATCTTCACAACATCATCGATCTATAGGGCAAAAATCAGCTATGTAACTGAACATTACGGTTAACAATATCACTAAATATAGCTGAAAATAATAAGTGAACATAACTGAAAATAATAAACTAACATAACTGACAATATTAAGCTAACATAACTGAAAGTAATTACCCTACCTTGTTCATTCTTCCCGCTCTCATTCCTCCTATCAATGCTGATTTGAGGCCACAAAATTTATTGACAGCTTTTTGGATGCTTCCCCGGCGATGGTGAATTGCTACCTGAGTTCTATGACAACCTTCAGTCTTGTGCTCATTGAAGTAATCACGCATTCTTTTGTAGTAACCTCCACTACTTTGGTTTACTCTTGTTGTTATCCATAAATTAGATAGCAGTGTCTTGCTTAGAATAATATACAATTAAAAAGACTAACCTATAAGGCATCCTTGCTCATATTTAGGAAGGCGGAGCATAAGACAACGTCTTCCTCCTTCATGAAACTTCCTTTCCTTCTCGTAACTTGTTTTGGCTTAGCAATTTTTTTTACCTTTGCTTGCTGCCACGGGGATCTCATTTGTAGGTTCACTTGAACTATCCATTTGCCCTCCACTTTTCTACAATTAGAATTCAAACAGATTTTCATATTCTTGTGTGCAAATGTTTGTCTTAGAAATAAAACACCAATTTTCAGGCATGAAAAAATGCCTCTACATGGTCTAGGTGTCGTAGGGAAGCTGCAAGATGGGTATGCCCACTCATCATCACCAAAAATGTTGCTACGAATCTGTGTTGGTTCACTTGTGTTCCCACCAGATACAATAAATAGGTTATTACTGCCATGAATGTCTTATCCAAATCCAGAACTATGGTTCTCCATCCTACATATGGTTTGTGAATGACAAATCAGCACTATAAATTTTTGTAAACAACAACAAGAATTATATTTGTAGCTTCTTTCCATAATTCATTGACCAAAAGTACAACATGCTTTTTGTTTATCTTTGCTCAAAATACTTGCTACTAATCATACACATATAAAATAAATTATTCCAAATTTGTTGGTACTATTTATGCAATTTGATTGCTATTTTTCAAACAACATGAATGTAAAAGACAAAAGAACAGAAACAACGGGGGAACATCTAAAACGCTGACCACATGCTGGATGTGATAACTGATTCACATCACAGTTTCTAGATTTACTGGCCACGCAACATTGAAACACAAGCAGACACACGAGCATCTATGCCAGATCTGGGGTGGGATGGGCAGGGGGACGGGGCAGAGGGGACGGGAGAGGGTGCGGCTCACCTTCGGTCAGGACCTAGCTGCCGCTGCTTCGCCGAATCCCGCGGCCCCCTCGCCGCCGTGGAAGGTCTCCTCCTCGCCCGTTGTCGCTTGATGGCCAGCGACGAACAAAGTCGTCGAAGTGCCCGCCCACTCTCTCTCTTCATTTCGCGATGACGGTTGTCGAACAGTGGATGCACGAGGAGATGAGGGCTACCGATGTTTTGGTTGCGGAGGATAGACGACAAAACTTGGTCTCCAACATAGTGTCTTGCTGGAGACGGTTTAAGAGTTGGGTACGACCTATTTTTCGTTTGCGTCGACCGATGGGTAGGCCGTTGGGCTCAGCCTTACAAAGTCCTATATATGATCTCTGTGTTTGTTCCTCTATTGTACGATCTTTGTTAAGAAAAATATTTTAAAAGAAGGGCATTGAGAGCACTAAGACCATCCACAAAGGCGTACTGTAAAACCTACTGGATAATTGTAAATTTAGAGGATTTAATGGAAAATAGTTGAAAAAATAGAAGAAGATATGACTTTAGAGGATGCTTTAGAGGATGCCTCTACAGATAGCCTAACATTCAGTCTTGCCCGAACAGTTTGGAGAGTCTGCTGCAATATTTCTACTATGGCGTCACTTGCCAAACAATCTACTTCGATGCACTCTGTATAGACATTCCCCCCACAGGTTTTGTTTGGAAAGATCGGGATCCGAGTGGATCCAGACACAATCCACGTCAGGAGCGGGACCAATTACGCTTGTGGATAAAAAATCACGTCACGGGTTAAAAGTGCATTTGGGTAGGTGGTGAATTCGGCCCGCTCACACCCAATCCACTCGCAAGCGACTGGAAATCTAGCGACTCGTGTCAATCTCGGGAATCTCCACTTCTCTCTGTCTCTCTTTGCTCGACTCGCCCCCTCCCTCCTGGGCTCGATCTCCGTCCTCGAGCTATCGTTCGAGCCCAACTTCACCGCCCTCCTCTCCTCCACCCTCCCACCCTCCTCCGGCGGTGCGTACAAGATCTACCACCATTCAACAGTTGCGACCCGTCGCCAACTGGCCGTAGCCAACCACCGTTGCGACACTCGCCAATGCAACCACATCCTCTACCACCTCATCCGCCTCCCAGTCGCCGACGCACCTGCACCCTCCATGGATGCAACAACGGTGGTGGCCTCCGACCTCACCAAATTCATCCGGTCCGGCTCTGACGATATGCCTCAAAGCATCGCTCAGCTAACCAAACTTGCCGCCAACTAATTTGGCTTTCCCGACTGCTCTATTGCTCTTGCTTTCAGAGCAATTGGCAACTCGAATACTTGGTGGTGTTTGAGTCAGGCATGCACACATGACCCGTTTGATGAAAGGCTTCAATGGTAAAAAAATGTTTCAACAATTTTTTCTTGATTTTTCACCACTCTGTCATCTTTTTCCTAATGTTTAGACTCAATTCTCTTGAATTTCTATGTTTTCTCTGATCAATTTTTTTCTTACTCTATTTTCTTTTTGCATATGTAAGTTCCCAAATGATTTGAAAGTATAAGCTTAGACCCAACGTGGATTGGGTGACCAGACGTGGATCAACCCAATCCACGTCGGGGTGATGTCTCACGTGGATACGTTGTTTTATTTGCCAAACGAGCCCTCAATGAGGCGTTTAGTTCGGCATGATCCTCTGTTCCAGTGTGTGATGTACTCCTTCTATATTTGAAAGTTTATCATTTTGTAGTTAAACAATAAGCTACAAAAACTTTTAAAAACTGGGAGAGTATTTGACAGGAGGGACGATTTCACCATTGGTTTTTTTTTTTATCAAAATCGTATATATACGGCTCCTTGAGGGCTAGGAGTAAATAAAATTTTTTAATAACTTAAATCATCCCCACGAAAAAACGGGCTTCTTGCAAGTTGCAACTTGGCCCCGCACGTCAGCCGGGGAGCTACCTAACAAAGGCTGAACCATCTCCCCTCTCCGGAGTCGCGTGTTCCATGGGAATATTCAGGATTTGCCACTCTTACAGATGTAAATCGGTCATTTAACATTCTTACGACCGATCTCTATAGTTTGACATCCTTATGACATTTTACTTGTGATTTTGCCATCCTGATGCCAATTACGCGTGTCAAGTCACACTTTCCATTTTGTTTTCGTGACAACTCATAAGATATTGGCATTTTTACCCATACTTGACCGGTGCTGAAGCAGCGGTTTAACACCAAAGATTGATTGGGCTTCTTGTTCGGCTCTTCAAGTGCCTGATTCATCCTCCGCGGAATCATCTTTAATTATTAGATGCCTATAACCTAAGGTTTGTATCATTGTTATAATTTGATATAAGATCAACAAACAGATGAAGTGAGTTGTTCTCAACACTATAGCCAGTACATCAACTCCTTAATCCTGATTGTTTCTTGCAAATAAGCGTCAAAAAGACATCCTTTATTAACAATATAGATCAAATAAATCACATCGAACTGTTTGATTGGTGAGTTTGGTCGTCGCCGAATGAGCATTCATGACGAGAAAATATTGAAACCTTCACCAAACCTTTGATAGATCATTTTTTCTCTTTCTACGAAGTTCATAGAGCACACAACAAGCGCTTGAGCGGATGAACGAGAGATTAAACAGATCCTATACCAGATAAAAAATAGGGTAATTTTGTAATTTGAGGTAAGTGATTAGGGGTAAGAATGTAAATATATTATGGACTGTCATGAAAACAAAATGGAAAGTGTGACCTGACAATGCATAATTGGCATAACAATGGCAAAATCATAAGCAAAATCCCGTAAAGATGGTAAATGATGAAGGTCGCTCGCTAGTATGTTAAATGACTGATGTACATTGGTAAGGGTGGCAAATCCTTAATATTCCCCGTGTTCCATCCCCGGCTCCCCGCAGCCCGCACACGCCACACGACACCGCCAGGGGAGAACGGGAACGGCGCAGCGCGTCACAGCCACAACGATAGATACTACAGCACAGCCGGAGCCGAGCCGAGCCGAAAACCCTGTGCAGCCAAATCGAGATCTCCCTCCCGCATCCCGTTCCCGATCCCGTTCCGAGTCCCCACCGCAGCCCGGCCGAGGACGACGACGAAGAAGCGATGGCCTCGGCGCTGTCTTCCCTGCGCTACGGCGACAGCCTCTCGGTGGTGGCCATCTCCGCCGCGACGGCCGTGCTCTGCGAGGCCATCTCCTGGCTCCTCATCTACCGCACCGCCACCTACAACTCCCTCCGCGCCTCCATCGACCGGCACTCCCGCAAGCTCGACGCCATGAAGTCCGGCGGCTCCTCCGCCGCTGCCTCCTCGGGCACGCAGCCCGCGGGCTCCTCGCGGGCCAAGAAGATGGACCGCGTCGAGACCAGTCTCAAGGACGCCGCCCGTGAGCTCTCGCTCGCCAAGCTCAAGTCTGGCGCCGTCGTCGCCGCCGTGCTCTTCGTCGTCTTCGGCCTGCTCAACTCGCTCTTCGAGGGACGCGCTGTCGCCAAGCTGCCCTTCGCGCCCGTCCCGCTCGTCCAGCGGATGAGCCACCGCGGCCTGCCCGGGAGCGATCCCACCGACTGCTCCATGGTCTTCCTCTACTTCCTCTGCTCCATGAGCATCCGCACCAACCTCCAGAAGCTGCTAGGCTTCGCGCCCCCGCGCGCGGCTGCTGCGGCAGGCGGGGGGCTCTTCCCCATGCCCGATCCGAAAGTGAATTGAGGTGCCAGGTCGATCCCTTTCTCGTGTCGTGGAAAACTTGAACGGATCATGAAGCTATTAGCTATAGATTCTGTTGACTGTTAATTTTCTATCCTGGATCTGTTAACAAAACTAAAAACTTGATTGAGGTCATCCAGGTGGTACTTGGATGATGCTTTCTTTTGCTTTTAGGATTATACTGGAATTATGGGCGGGATTTGGTCCAAAACTGGTTCTAATAAAGTTCTCCTCCTTTAGTTATGCTGTTCATCAACATTCTTTTGTTTTTAGAGGATCATCTAGACTAGATATTCCTGCCTGCCACATGTGTATGGGATATCAAAATACATGCTTATTTGTGTGCCTATAAGGCATTGATATTGCTTGAGGAAAATAGAACAAATGCCTTAGCATTAGTTACGACTCTGGTCTACTCTGGAGTTCAGAAGTGTTAATTGATGCAATCAAGTACTCAAGATTTCGATAATTTTAACGCTTCTCTTTTCTATCTGTTAAGGACAGGAATAACATTTCCAACAACAACAACAAAGTAACATTTGCAACAACAACAAAGTCATCTAGTCCTATACAAATTGCAGTAGGCTACAAATGAAACCCACAAAAATTAGCATGAAAAATTAAGAAAGAAAAGGGAAGTATAAGCAAAGCTATAGACAGTTCTAGGCTTCTGGCACGTGGATTTCAAATTTCCATGGATAGCTCTTTTTGACATTTTGCATGGCAGTATATATAACTGAATAAGAATTACATGGATATCATGTGTCAGATGGTGAGCATGTATCAACTCTATTTCTGTTTTAAGTTAGGGTTTATTGTGTTTCTACCCCTAGTTTCAACTCTAATTGTGATTTTACTCTTGAAAACTAAGGTTTGTGATTTTACCCTTACTTTTTCAAAATGAAGTCACCGTTTACCCTCCATTTCTAACATCGTTAAATCTGATTAGATTAAATAATTTAATAAAATTAAATAAACAATTGACAAATAAAAAAAGTCAAAACTATCCAACTGGTGCTAATTTATGCAATGAAGCTTTTTGGAAGATAAATATTAAAATTACTGTTTTTTGGAAATTTTGAATTCAAATCCAAACATTTTTTAGAAATTTAAAAACAAACAAATTTAAGTGAAATTCAAATAAATTCAAAAAAAATGATATTCAGAATTTTTGAAATTTCGAATTTTAATTTAAATTTTCAAAAATTTATATTCTAGTTTCCAATTTTTTTTGTTTTAAATTAATTTTTTGGAATTTCAAAATTCAAATTTTCAGAATTTCAAATATAAAAATTTTAAATTTGGATGAATCCAAAAAATATCAAATTATAAATTTCACATCCAAACAAATTTTCAATGAAATATATCTTGTTATGTAATACTACTAAATACATCTTCAATATGTTAACATGATAAGAGTATTTCTGTATTTTTTCTCATATTTAACACCGTTAACTATCTTTAACGGAGTAGGGGTAGATTTTTGTTTCATTTCAAAAAAAAAACAGGGGTAAAATCACAAACCTTAGATTTGAAGGGTAAAATCACAATTAGACTTACAAATAGGGGTATAAACACAATAGCCCCTTTAAGTTAAGTTCCACTCGTTTTTGATAAAATTAGTTAGTCAATCACTTATAGCTCATTTTTTATAGTTTACACTATGTTGAATTCTGAATCTTAGCCCCCACCGTGCAAACTTGAAGTGACAGTTCCCAACAGCACTGTCTAGAAGTGAGTTCAAGTGACACTTTGAGAGTTAAAACATGCGGACGTGAACATTGTTAGATCGTGTCTGTAGATTCAAAGTGAACCTGATTCCCACAGTAGAATTGCATTGTTGATGATTTTTGCATCAGTAGTTAGGCTTGAGATGCTCTTGATATGACTGGATGGAAGTCAACAGTTCATGTGTCGAAATCTTAGTTTACTCGTACTTCGTTTATTCTTCTCTCCCTCTTACTTCCATACGATTCTGTTAAGAGTGTTGACGGGTTACCTGGCTACCAAAGAGCATGGATCAACGACCAATCTCGGACCATCGAGGCTAGGACAATCTCGTCCGAGCTGGAGCTCGGGTCAAACAAGATACGAAGCATAGTTGTATCCGATCGGGCCTCAACAACCGAGGTCGGTAACGAACGTGGCCCGGAGCCCGACCACCGAGGTCGTTCACAAGCCTGCTCGACCCCTAACCATCGAGGTCGAGATCAGGGTAGGCGACGACATTCAATTCAGCGCTAGCCTCACGGAAGCCTTCAGTGACGGAAGGACGACCGCCCTCAAGCTTATCCTGACATGGGTCACAAACCTTGTCGACATCTTCCATGCCCCGTCCCATCCGACATGATGGCGAGCATGCACTGCAACATGGTGCTGACGTGCGATGAGACTGGGGCAGGCGAAGTGGTGACTTTTGTGACCTAACCTCACCCCAAGGCACGCAGAGGATACACCAAAGAGATAAGAAACATTGTAACCCTGATCTCACATGGTGCTGACGTGCGATGAGACTGGGGCAGGCGAAGTGGCGACTTTTGTGACCCAACCTCACCCCAAGGCACGCAGAGGATACACCAAAGAGATAAGAAACATTGTAACCCTGATCTCATTTATGAGGAAAGCTGGGGTTAGATAAACGTTTAGACAAGGCATGCCCGAGCTACCTATAAAAAGGGCACAAAGGCCACCTTCGCAGAAAGACAGATTAGGTTTGGGAGAGTTTGTGTGATTGATGAACTTAGAGAGGTCGATCCCGAGAAAGTTCATCCAGTCAGCGAACTTAGATGCACACACGACTCAGAACGCAGGTACCGATCGTTCACACCCCATAACACCATTTTCTCTCTTTCGATAAAAAAATAGGAGATCGATACTGAACATAGCGCATTTGTCTGAACCAATATAAATCATTTGTGTTTGCGTAGTTAAGCCACCTCGAAGACCAAACGCACATCGAAATCGATACTCATCTGTAGTACGAACGCCGACAAGTGTACCAAGTGCTGAAAGCTCCCCCACAGTGTGGAGTCAGCCTTTCCCTTGCTTATTTTGTAAGGGATCTGTTTCAATGGATGCATGCAAAATTACAACATTTTGTTTAACATTAACATTTGTTATTATTTTATTCAAATTAAAACATTTTTGACCATTCTTTAATTTGCATTAACTGATCAGCTAAAGTTCATCACTAACCGGATGGGTTCTTTCTACAGCTGCGGTTATCACAACCACGAGGTCGTATCTGGAAGGAATGATCTGAATGAAGAAATAGCATTGTCGCTCCCTGAAGAAGTGTTATTAGTTTCTGTACGTATAGGTGTATCCAATTCATTTTCTACGACTCACCAGTTTGCTGTTGCATCCTGATCTAAACGTGAAGCTTTTCTTATCCATAACTGAACAATGGACTGTAATGCCTGTTGGCAGGCAAGTGAAAATGTGCAGCCTGATATTCAGACTTTACGAGTTTCTCTCGTTTTATGCTAGGATTCATTGATTTCCATGTTTAAAAGACAAATAAGAGTATCAATTTTTTATCCATAGAATATTCGTAGTGAAGATTTGCTTCTGTTTTTACAGTTGCTTTCATTTGTTATTGAGAAGGAAAAACATTAAAAAAATCTGACGTTCTCTTTCTTAATAACAGGAATAATACATTCGTATGCAGCTCCTATAATTCTATCCGAAATGAAAACTGTCTCGATTTAGTAATGGCATTGATGGCATTGATGGCAAAAGGTGTCCATATCGAAAGGCTTAGTCCTTGTTTGGCACAACTTCTGCTGCAAGCTTCTTCATAAAAATAAATTGAGGGTGTACTAAACAGAAAGCTTTTGTAAGACTGTAACAACTTATTAGTTCAGCTGCTTCTCAGAATGAACTAAAAGTAGGATATAAGTAGAAGCTGCTTTCCACTAGCTTTTCAAACAAGCTGTTTCTGTAACAAGTTCTAGCTGTGCTAAACAGAGGCTAAGACCATCCGTAATGGTATATTGTAAAAGATACTAGACTGACGTACTGGATTATAGAGTATAGGTGCAAAGTGAACATACTGATATACCAGAAAAGTAGAGAAAGAGTATGTGTGCAGAGTGAATATAAGTTTAGATGATATAGCAGAAGAGTGGAAGAAGAGTAGACTGTCTTAGACGAAACGAGTGAGAGAGCGGTCGGCAGAGCGCCGGCGTCCCCACGCCCAAAACGGATAGGTGCTGTTAAGAGTCATGTGAACACTTGACCAGCGGTTGGCGCGCACCGCGAGCCTTCTTGGGCCAGCGGTTGCTCCTCCTCGCCGAAGAGTCGCGTCCCCTCATCAAACATGTATAAATAGAAATGAATGAATGAATGAATGAAATATATAGATTTGTCAAACTTCTTTGTGTTTCTCTTGCATTTCATTCTTAACACGTTATCAGCATGCTCTACCAAGCGATCGAGAGAGATTCAAAGGAGAGAAGATCACATTGACGATAAAATGCCTGGTGAAGGACTTACCGATTTCATCTTGATCATCCTTCAAGACAACCCCCCCCCCCCCACCGAATCAATGGAGGCCACCACCATCATCACGGTGGCCGACGTCGCCACTGGTTCACCCCTGCAACAAGAAATAAAAGCAACGGTCGCCGTTGTCGCCGCGCAACCCGTGGTGGCCAGCGATGTGGCCGTTGTCGCCACTGCTGCCGTGGAGGCCAGCGTCACCACCGAGCGGTGGCTGCTCCGTTGGTGCCACCACCAACAGGCATACTGAGACGCTGCGTCGAAGATCAATCTCTGACTCCTTTCCCCGCCCGTCCCTTGGACCTTGACGCCCATCAAACGGGTCGTCAGGACGGACCGAGCACCATCCTCAAAGGGGAAACCCCCAACTGGGTTGCACGGGTCCATGATCCTTCGTCATCGAGCAGACAAGGGGGGTGGGAGGAAGATGGAAGCTGCATCATCTCGGTGGTCACCGACGCTGTGATGCTGCCGGCGATACAGCGAGGATCCGAGTCGGTCCAAAGGGGCTCCACTGAGGAACCTTAGCATCGAGGACCCCACAACCACCTCCATCGCCGCCTTCAACTGCAACCACACTTCCAACCCCATTGGCGACCCCTCGAGGTGAAGTCAGTCCTTCGGGCGCTCGTCCCAGTCGGCTCTCATGAGCCCGAGTGGGAACCGCCTCCTCCGTCGATTTGCCCATCTCGCTGGTAGATCCCGAGCATCACGATCGGGGGACTCGACTACCAATGTGATTTGATGAGCGGTGGGGGAGCGGCGTCGATAAGGGGGAAAGGAGGGGGCGCAACGCGGATAGGGAAGAAAAGCGAAGGAGAAAGAAGGCACAAGCGTGACAGTGGTACAAGGGACAACGACGGCAAAACGGCGGCGGTACAACCGAAGACGGCAACAGAGGTTACGAAGTGGAGGCAGAAGGTCCGAGGTGGGGATGCGGCTAGGGTTAACCCTATCTGCCCCAACCCATCTCCCCTCCCCTTTTATCTCGCCTTCGCAATCGGGCTGTCTAGTCGGGCCGTTGGCAAGCCGCCTCGTCGGGCCGTCGGCAGGGTGCCACGCCGTGCCACTAGCTTGCAAAGCCGGCTAGGCCGCGCGCGCACTTGGGCCGCTGGATGTGTCGCGCTCATCACCTGGCCAGCCAAGAAACAAATTATTTGTTTTATTTTCTATTTTACTTTGCAGTTTAAATTTGATTTAAATTAGAATTTGAAATTAGTTTTAATTCCTGCAAATATAATTGTGT
Source organism: Tuctoria greenei (assembly GCA_036927565.1). Lineage (NCBI taxonomy): Eukaryota > Viridiplantae > Streptophyta > Magnoliopsida > Poales > Poaceae > Tuctoria > Tuctoria greenei. The sequence continues at coordinate 17,328,888 of JAYESD010000006.1, forward strand.
AATATTGTTAATATTTGTAAATATAGTTATGATCAACATTATGTTATGATTGTAACAAGTGTTGTATTGCATATATTTAACAATATTATGATTGAATTGCCAAAATTTGACCAAAATTTTATAAATTCAATCAGAAACACACGTCCAAAGTTCCTTTTGTTCAGGCCATCATTTAATATTTTGGCCCAAAAGTAATAGAATTTTATTAACTATATTTTAATATTTACAAATACCATCATTTAAGCTAATTTTAAAATTTTGGCTTATGATGAGATAATATGATTACACATAAAATATAAAGTGATTTGATTCAATTTTAGTTAAGCCATTTCCTAAATTGTGGCTTAATGCAATATGAATCATACATAACTGTAACAAAGTATATAATTCATTTCAAACTTGGCTATTTCTTTAATTTGATCTTCTTCAACATGAATTATATCTACATTTGTTCTTTTTGTCAAGCCATTTTCGGAATTTGGCTCGATAGGAAGGAATAATTTCTATGTGTTTTTCACTATGATTTACACAATTTACAACACCACAATGATGATTTTATTAATAAAATCTTTGATTGCCTATATGTAGGAATCAATGCTCGTGAGTTCGAATAACTTGCCCTTGATAAACACAACTATGCTACATGGGCTTTGGATATAAAGATAAGTTTGGCTTCCGTGGAATCATAATTGCACTTACTCCTTCCGCAAAAAAGATGCAACATTTCAAAATATATATAAGTATCAAACAGTATACATCATTTAAACGGCGCGAGACTAGCAGCAAAGCCGCTGGACGGACCTGTACCCTAATCCCACTAAAACCCGCAAAGAAACCCGCATCACGGGTTGTCGCTGTCATTACCGCGGCTCCCGCGGCGCCGCAACTCCAGTAACACCTTCGGTTCCTACCGCCGAGCATCCAAAGCGTTCTCAGCACCCACCGCCAGCCCTAGCCTGTTCCCAGTGGCCGGCGCAGTTCCCGCGCTGCCGGAACCTCCCGCATGCGACGCGCAACCCAGCGCCGCCGGAACCGAGCTCCCAGCGCCGTAACTCCCCCGTTCAGAGTTCAAATGGGTGGCCATAAAGCATCGCGATATGAGCGGCCCGAGCTTCAGGCGACCATGCGAATCTTCAAGACTCGCTGCAGCTCCATAGAGAAAAAAAGACGGATTGGTTAAAAAATCTTCAAGACCTTGTCCCCAATTCTAATAAGGTAGTCTGTTTCTTTCTTTATTCAAATTGTCTTACGCGTTTTCAGATTGCAAAAAATCATGATTATTATTTTTTCATCCAGCTAATAATCAAGTTCTGTTACTTGTGTGATATGAATATGTGTTTTGAATTGTAGCTTGAAGTCTATCTAGCAAGAACAAGTCACCAATTATAAATTATAGGTCCATCTTTGGAGTACAGATTATGAAGTCTTCAGCTTTAGAAATATACTGGACTGGAATGTGTGATCTGTTAGTCCAATCTAGTCCTTACACGTTTCTCCATTGGCTCAGCTCAAGTGTAATTCTGTTTTAAACACAGGTTTTGGTCTTGTTTGGATTGCAGAGTACTTATTGGAAGTTTTGAATGTACCCCAATGTTGTACTAAGTCCAAACCCCACCTTACTGTTGCCGTAGAGCTCGTGAAAGACAGCCAAAATATCATACCATTAATTAAACAGTTTTCCTTTCTTTACATGCTGATAGATAGCATGAAAATTCTTTTGATGTTTGCAGGCAAACAAGGCGTCAATGCTGTTAGGGATATAATAGTAATATTATATTAGATGATGTATTTAGAGATTTATTTGCATATTTGTAATCCCTGTACATCTATTTATAGAGGTCTCTGGCATTCTCAATAATAGAAGATCCAATATTTATAACATGATATACAAAGCTAGGGTTTCGTTCTCTTGACATACTAGCACAATTTTTTTCCCGGCAGCGGCCGGCGCCTTCATATCGGCCGCCTCCGGACGACCTTCCGACGTCAAAGCCTCTATCGGCTCTGGCTCCCGCGGATCCACCCACCGCTTCCAGCGCGATGTCGAAGGCGTCCTTGAAATCCTCGACGGCGACAGCGTCCTATGTTCCGTTAGGCGCATTCGCGACGAGGGCGTGCAGGCTGGGGCCGGCAAGGACGGGAGCTTCGACGTGGGTGCGTACATGCGCGCGCCCGAGATCGACCACCCGCCGTCATCCCGCTTCAATCTCGCCGGCATCTTCCGTTTTCGTGGGCGTGCCCGTCACTTGGCAGCCCATCCCCAACGATCGATGTGGGCTTCCGACGCCGCCCCTGACGTCGTCCTCAACGATCGATCCAGATCCTTTCACCCGAGGAGGTGACAGAAGGTCCGCTGAGGAAGCCCTATATTCGCTCGAGGAAACTGTGATCTTCCAGCTACCGCAGCTGAGCGCGAGTCCTGGATCGCAGAGCACGGGGAGTTGACGGATACTGTGAAGACCCGATCCGCTTGGATTTTTTCTTCGGCGCTTTGCCCTGATTCCTGGGCTCGGGTGGAGACAAGGAAGAGCCAGCAGCGGCAGGAGAGGCTGCGAAGATGTCGTCAAGCACGATCTGGAAGGCACTGCTAGCGGTCAAGGATCAGACCGTCGCGCCAGATCTCGATGTGCTCATCGTCAAGGCCACCAGCCACGGTCAAACAACCGCGCGTTGGTTCTGCTCATGCGTACAGATCAGTGCTGCTCAGTCTTTCTGCTCGACAGCACGTGGGTGGTGCTTTGCTATCTACCACCGTTGGGGCCCGCGCCTCCTTTTTCTGACCCGCGTTTTGCTCAGGATGTTGCTCCTTGCGCCGTCATTTGGCTCGGTTGAGCGCTGATCCCTAGGGTCAACGCAAAAAAAAAACAAATCTAGTGTATCAACTCTTCTTCGAATCTGGAATGGAATTGACATCTTTTGTGCGTCTTTGTTTTGGCTGCCTGTGATGTCTTAATCCATCGTTGATTCGGAAGCTTCACATCTGTCTCGTAAAAAAAAAATCCGGGCGGCTGCGCATGGCTCCTCTTCGGATCGGGGATGAAATTGACGTCTTTTGGATACCTTCTTTTTGGCTGCCTGTGACACTTTGATCCATCGTTGATTTGGGGGCTCCGTTTGCGCCTAAAAAATGCTAATACGCGCCACTTTTATTTACGCTCTCCCCGTCTCCTACCACTGCTTATTTTGCGCTCTTACCGTTTTTGGTCATCTTTGTCATGATGATCTATGCGCGGTCTACGACTTTGGGAGTTGCTCACAGACGATCTCTGGTTGGTACTTCCTCTCGTCGTCGTGATTCACAACGTCTTTTGGAGTTTGACTGACTTCGTCTTCATTCCGCTGCGCCTGCCAGTTCTGTCGGCTCCAGTTTTGCTAGTTTATCTACTTCGACGTTCTGCTTAGTGACACCACCTTTTGGATCATTTTTGTGGCTTCAACATGTTTTTATCACTTCAAACTCAATGTTCTTGATGCACCTTGAGTTTGAGGGAGGTGTTAGGGATATAATAGTAATATTGTATTAGATGATATATTATGGACTTATTTGCATATTTGTAATCTATGTACATCTATTTATAGAGACCTCCGGTCTCCTCAATAATAGAAGATCCAATATTCATAACAAGTGCAATATGCAATCATTAATTATGTGAAATTTTCTTCAGCTTCAGGTCAGGTTAAGGCCGTGAACAATTTTGAAGCAAGCACAGGTTGCTTGACCAGGAGATTAATCTTTCTGAGTATTTGGTTTCAGGTCTTGAGTATGAGTAAGCTTGGGGCGATGGGGTCCCTGATGCAGTTCTTCCCCTTCTTAGTGAATCTCAAACTGAGGTGCCAAAACTTCTATTGCCTGTACTTAGTTCAATATACACTTATCCTGATATTGATGCACCGGTGAGTTTGATTATGGTACACTGTCAGACTTTGTGTAGGAATGTAGTGATCAACTTCTGACAGGTCCAACCAGTGCACAAGGATTACTGAATACACAAGGATACCCTAGCCTTTGAGCGAGAGTAGTGAAGCTGATGGAAACAAGTATCAGTAGCTTCTGCATGAATTCAGCGAGAATTCTACTATCTATGTATCTCGAATGTTCTTCATATGAAATGTTCTGTTTTGTTCTAATTCTTGTTGGTGCTTGTCTGCAAATTCAGTGATGGAATTGTTTATATAGTACTAGTCCATCTTAAGAACTGTAGGATGTGTTTGGTTAGGAGTCAAAGTGGGATGAGATGAATCTATCCAAGTTTCTAGGGATGAAATGATCTTGTTTTCTGTTTGTCTAAAGGGACGGGACGATCCCTGTTTGTTGTTTGTTTTGTGGGATGATGTGATACAGAATGGTCTTGTCTCCTGTTTGAATGAAAGGATGTGATATGGACATGTGAGTATGAGTACCTTCGGGGGGACGCGCGCCTGCCTCTATAGAGGTGGGACGGATCCGTCCTCATATTTTCGGTGGGATGGTTCCATCCCACACTTGAGTAGAATATTCTCTTTTGAGAGATGACTGAAAATGTATCTAGACATCCCTTGTGGGTTTTGGTTGATTTATGACAAACAAATGAGATCCTAACTAAATTGTTGAGATAAGCGCAAGTTTTAATGAAAACATGGAGTAAGTGTAAAAAGAAAGGAGAATGAGGATCTATATGGAAAAGAGCTCGAGCTGAATAGAATAGATCATTGTGTATGGAGTGTGTTGGAGAAACACACCCCAAGAGCTCAATCAAAAGAAAACTCACTCACTGCACTAATTTATACAGGTCCGGACTAGTTCGATAATATCCAGACTAGTTCGATAACCTCTCTGTTCAAAATCGGATAAGTCCTCCTAGTGCAGACTTGTCTGCACAGTCTAAGTCTACACAAACCGAACTAGTCTGATATCACCATGGACTAGTCCGATATCTTTTTGACTAAGATCGGACTAGTCCTCCCCAGTGCGGACTAGTCCTCAACACTTCACAACTTTGCACAAACATCTGACAAGTCCGGTAATATCCGGACTAATCCGATAATCTCCCTGACTAAAATCGGACAAGTCCTCCAAATACGGACTCGTCCCCAATTCACTAAGGAGTTCACCACAGCCGGACTTGTCTGAAAATAACCGGACTAGCCCGAACTTTTCCAGAGCCTAAATCGAACTAGTCCGCCATAAGCTGGACAAGTCTGATCTTCCTGAGAACTTAGAGTTTTCTACACGCCGCACACCGGACTAGTCCGGACTCCACCTGAGACTAGTCCGTACCCTCGAAACCCTAACAGTTACTTTTGGAAACACCCTATAAATAGATGTGCACGGCCCTACTTTCACCCCTCTCGACTCCCAGCGCCGTCACACCCTCCAAGAGCTTAGAAAACACATCTCTCCACGCAATTCAACGCAAGAAAGATCAAATTCTTGAGGATTCATCTTGGATCAAAGGAGAGACACGATTCACACGTTTGAGCTCTTGGATTTGATCTCTAACACAGTCCTGTTGTTTCATTGTTGATCTTAAGAGTGTGTTCTTGGTGGTGTTTTGATTTGTAATTTTGGGGGGCCCTCAACTTGTGAGAAGGTCCCTTGAACTTGGTGATTTACCCTTGTGATAGTGAAAGAGAATTGACCATTGTGGCGATTCGACGATGTTAGGGTTGGTGAAGACCTGATCCTTTCGTGGGATCCTCAACGTGGATGTAGGTTGCCTTTCTAGTAACCGAACCACGAGATAAAAATCTTGTGTCTTCACTTTATGCATTTTGTTCTTACTTTTCATTGATATCTAGGGTTTTACTTGATCTTGTTCATATTACGTTAAAACATTGAATATAAGGTTAACTTGTGTAACATCCAGTTTCATTAAAGTATTACACTCTAATCACAAGTATATTTCCGCTGCATATAGTCTAGGATAGAGATAATCATTGATCTAACTTGATCAATCTAGTCTGCACGCATCGGACTAGTCCGCACTCTATCGGACTAGTCCGATTTCCTGGTATTTGATCAAGTTGCTAAGTGTTGCAGGTTCCGACTAAAATTCAAAAATGTCTATTCCCCCCTCTAGGCCACATTCAATTGGTATCAGAGCGGGACTCTTTGCAAAAAACTAATCGCTCGAAGAGAACATGTCGGACATGAAGGATGTGCGCAAGAGTCTCAACCAAGAGAAGATTGAATATGAAAAAGCTAAAAAATTGGAGAAGCTCCTCGATGCCATTCAGGACTTAGAGGATAACGATGAGGAGACACTTGAACTCAAGGCGCTCCTAAAGAAGAAAGCCCTCTCCAAAGGGAAAGTGAAGATCGAAGACAAGAAGAAGGGGAGTAGTCACACTGACTACTCCTGATATTCTTTCAACTACGATCGCTTAAATTCTAACAATAGCCATTATCTGTCTATTCTTTTAGGAAAAGACCCACACTTTGACGGGAATAATTACTCAATGTGGAGGCAAAACATGAAAAATGCACTTAATCTCACTCAAACCCAACTTGTGGCATATTGTGTGTACAGAAATAGATATTCCGGACGACGATGAAGAGCTTACACCAAGCCAAGAGCAAGCAATTCATCAGAATGCTCAAGCTGCAGCAGTCATCACATCTTCACTAAGTCGGGATGAGTTTACCAAGGTGGATGGACTCGAGATTGCAAAGGAAATATGGGACACATTGCAAACTGCACATGAAGGCGATCGTCATGTGCGAGAGGCGAAGATCGAAATGATTGAAGACGAATTGGGAAGATTTGCCATAGAAGAAGATGAGTCACCACAGGACATGTACAACCGGTTAAAGACTCTCATCAATAAGGTTCGAGCATACGGAAGTAAGAAGTGGAATGATCACGAGGTAGTGAAGCTCATCCTTAGAGCTTTAATGCCTCACAATGTTATCCTATGCTCGATGATTAGATAAAGTCTCAGGTACAAGAAAATGACCCCATACGAACTACTTGGAAATATCATTAACTTCGAGATGATGGAGAAGCAAGCTAAATATGTCAAGTTGATTGCCGATCTCACCTCGACACAGGAGAAAGGGGCCGCCCTAAAATCTACTTACAAGCCCTTGTCAAAAGAAGCTCGAGAAGCTCAACAAGAAGAGGAAAGCGATGACGAGATCATCAATATTGATGAAGAGGACATGATCCTCTTTATGAAGAGATTCAAGAAAATGATGAAGAAAGACAAGGGGGAAAATCAAGTGAAGGAAAATACAAAGAGAAGTCAAGACCAGAGTTGATGCAGACATGCTATAACTGTGGTGAATATGACCACTTTATAGTTGATTGCCCGTATGAAGAAAACAAGAAGACCAAGGAAACAAAGCCTCAACCCAAGAAATTCTTTAAGAAGAAGAAGCAAGCTGGACAAGCGCACCTAGGAAAGGAGTGAGACTCAAATGATGAGTCCTCATGCGAAGAGGAAGAGGAGATGGCTAACATAGCCATCGAGAAGACAACTAAGAAGTCCACCCTCTTCCCAAATCTCGGCGCATGGAAGGGAAACGACACTTGCCTCATGGAGAAGGAAGGTAAATGAAAGGTAACGACAAAATCTACCTCTTCGCGTTCTTTTGATAGTGATAGTGACAACTATAGTGATGATGAGGACATACTAGTTGGCTTAGACAAGAAAACTGCTGCCAAAATGAAATTCTTGATGGATAAGCTTGTTGATAGGGAGGGGCTGATTGATCGTCAAGAAGATATGATCATCCTCCAAAAGGAGGAGTATCTCAAGATCAATGAGCTCCTTGAACTTGAAAATGAGCGAAACAAATCACTTGAACTTGAGTTAGCTTCAAGCAAGGAAGCTTGCTTGAAGTTAAGCGACTCAAATGCAATCATCAAGGAAGAACTTGTTAACTTAACCGAAGTTAACAAGATCCTTGAAGTGCAAGTTGAGTCACTCAAACAAAGTGACCCTTCATCCTCTTCAAGCTCGCTCGCTCAACCTCTTAAAACTTACACTAGCTTGAAAGACAAGTCAACCTCTACCAAGGACAAGTATCCTTCCCAAAGTGATATATTTGACAAGGAGAAGGTCAAATATGCACGTAGTGCATACTTGGACACAAGACCTTCTAATGTCAAATATGGCATTGGGTATTCCTATGGTGAAAAGCAAAATGCTAAAAACCATAAGAATAACAAGGAGCGCATTGCCTTTGTGAAGGGAAACTCATCTCAAGCTAGAAAGAATAATGATACAAATAAATCCAAGATAGTTAACACATACGAAAATCAGACTAGTCCGGTCCCTACACGGACAAGTCCGGTCCTCCGGACAAGTCCGGTCTCCCGGACTAGTTCTGTTCATGAACAACAACTATTGTTTAGAACTTTTGATGCATCATACATTCTTATGAAAAGTTTTGGTAAAGTTTATGCTCATTATGTTGGACCACGCCATGGGAACACCAAGTATCATGTGTGGGTGCCCAAATCTCTTGTAACTAACCTCAAAGGACCCAAACAAGCTTGGGTACCTAAAACCAAGACATAATTTGATTTTGCAGGCCTATTCCTCCGGCGGATCGAAATGGGTGCTAGACAGTAGATGTACCAACCGTATGACCGGAGAAAGAATGATGTTCGTTGAGTACAAAGAAAATGAGGATCCAAGTGAGTGCATTTATTTTGGAGACAATAGTCAAGGAAGGATGCTCGGTACCGGTAAAATTGCAATATCATCTCAACATACTCTTTCTCACGTTTTACATGTTGATTCCTTAGATTATAACCTGCTGTCGATATCTCAATTATGTGACAAGAGTTATAATGCTTGTTTACTAATGAGGGTGTGACCGTCTCTAGAAGGAGTGATGACTCGATTGCATTCAAGGGTGTGTTGAAGGGAAAACGTTATCTTATTGACTTCAACAAAGATAAAGCCGAACTTGACACATGCTTGATTGCAAAGATCAACATAGGTTGGCTGTGGCATAGACGGCTAGCACATGTTGGTATGAGGAATCTTCAAAAACTCCTTAAGGGCGATCACATTCGAGATTTAAAGGATGTTGTTTTTGAGAAAGACAAGCCTTGTAGCGCGTGCCAAGCCAGGAAGCAAGTAGGAGCACCCCATCCCGCGAAGAACGTCATGACTACAACAAGACCGCTCGAGCTACTTCACATGGACCTATTTGGTCCAATTGCTTACATAAGCATTGGCGGTAACAAATATGGCTTAGTAATTGTTGATGACTTTTCGCGCTTCACTTGGATTTTATTTTTGCATGATAAGACAGAAACTCAAGGAACCCTCAAGAAATTTCTCAAGCGTGCCCAAAATGAGTTCTCATTGAGGATCAAGAACATACGAAGTGACAACGGCACGGAGTTCAAGAACACTCAAGTTGAGTAGTACCTAGACGAAGAAGGGATAAAGCATGAGTTTTCAACACCTTATTCCCCTCGACAAAACGGAGTTGCCGAAAGAAAGAATCGAACCCTCATAAAGATGGTGAGAACAATGCTCTATGAATACAAGACCTTAGATCGGTTTTGGGCAAAAGCGGTCAACACCGCTTGCCACGCCATAAATCGACTCTATCTTCATCGACTACTCAAGAAGGCATCATATGAGCTACTCACCGGTAACAAGCCTAATATTTTGTACTTTCGAGTTTTTGGTTTTAAGTGCTATATTTTGAACAAGAAGCCTAGGACTTCAAAGTTCGCTTCAAAGTCCGATGAAGGTTTCTTGCTTGGTTATGATTCAAACTCTTACGCCTATCGTGTCTTCAACATGACCTCTGAACTTATTGAAGTAGCACGTGACGTAGTGTTCGATGAAACTAATGGCTCTCAAGAAGAGCAAGTTGATCCATGTGTGCTAAATAGAGAAGAAGCTCCATGTCAAGCATTGAGAAGAATGGCGTTGGGCGATATTCGACCACAAGCGCCACCTCCAAATGCAAATGAAGAAGATGAACCACAAGTAGAGGTAAACGATCAAGGGGGAGCTTCCACACAAGATCAACATCAAGAAGACGAAGATGATCAACAAGTCAATGAGGGCAACCATCTAGGGGGAGCAAAATATTATCATGAAGACTCAAGACCGCAAGTGCCACACCCAAGAGTACACTAATGCGTCCAAAGAGATAATCCCGTCGACAACATAATCGAGGACATTCAAAAGGGAGTAACGACTAGATCTCGCATAGCTAACTTTTGTGAACATTACTCCTTTGTATCATTTATGGAATCGCGCAGGATTGAGGATGCATTGAAGGATCCGGATTAGGTGGTGGAGATGCAAGAAGAACTCAACAACATCAAGCGGAACGAAGTGTGGGAACTGAAAGTTGCCTAGAGGGGGGGGTGAATAGGCTAATCGACCTGCAAATGACTTAATAAAACGAGATTAAATCACAGGGGGCGGACTAGTCCGGTCTGGGGGCGGACTAGTCCGGTCAGCCTGCGTGAAGAACCCTAAAAAGTGTTTCTAGCAAGTTTTAAGGGGATTTTCTCGAGGCTACAAGTGAGGATATGTTTATGACAAGTTTAGAAACTATCAACACAAGAGTGAGTCAAGTTTCAACAAGATTAAGCAAAGAGAAACACAAAACAAAACTAGCAACCCTAGAACGGAATATTCGAAGAACAAAGTGCGAAGAACACAGAGACACAAAGATTTTATCCCGAGGTTCGATTCCACATAAGAATCTACGTCCCCGTTGAGGAGTCCACAAAGGACCGAGTTCACCAACCCTTCCCTCACCAAGTTTACCGCACGGGCCTAACTTGGTTCTCCACTAATCACAAGGGTGATTACAAAGTTCGTTGGGGCTTCTCACAATCTGAGGCTCCCACGCCACAAAGATGATCAACAACACGAAACACACTCAACACACAGCTCACAAAGACTCAATGAGTGCAAGAGATCAAACCGGGAGCACAAGCGCGATGTTCTTCCTCTTCTCCACCTCACTAAACCCTAATCCACTCAAGAATTAGTTTTAGAGGGAAAGTAGGCAAGAAAGAGGCTTAAGAGTGCTCCAAGTTGGCTGTGGCGGCGCTAGGGTTCTAGTCTGTTCAAGAGTTGGTTCAAAAGAACCCAGGGGACCTCTATTTATAGAGGTCCCAAGCCCATACTGCTGACTTCAGCAAAAGGGCGGACTAGTCCGGCCTCAGGCCCGGACTAGTCCGGCCTAGGGGACCACTGACCTCCTGTCAGGTCCCGACAGCTGACACGCTATCGTCACACTACCCGCCAAACTTCAAATTCAAACGGTCACTTCAACAACGGACTAGTCCGGTCACCACCTGACTAGTCTGATCTCACACAGAGCCTTTTGCTCCGTGTGAAAACGGACTAGTCTGAGGACCACGGACTAGTCCGGCCCAAAGGGCGGACTAGTCCGGTCCTCCCAGACTTAGTCACAGAAGCACCTACAACTCGCCAACCCGGACTAGTCCGGCTCCATGGGCGGACTAGTCCGTTCTCACTCAGGACCTCTTGGTCCGGACTCAAACGGACAAGTCCGTGGTTTTGGGACTTAGTCCCCAAAACCCACTCACTGCTACCCGGACTAGTCCGGTCACGAACGGACTAGTCCGATCTCAGTCAGACCCTTCTGGTCCGGCCGAATACGGACTTGGCCAGCCAAGGGCGGACTAGTCCGGCCACCTGCACGGACTAGTCCGACCCTACTGCCAGACTACTTATCTACTCTTTTCTCTCAAGGGGTTTGACCTCTAAACCACTTTGAGCTCCCAAACTTGATCTCAATGCACTTTACACATGCACCCTCCTATTTCTGCGGCTAGTCTAACTCAACACGCTAGAAACCCTAGTTTCTACACTTCGAGTTGACTCCGTTTCCTTCCTTTTCCTTTTTGAGGGTTTGCGTCTCCGATCGAGTCCACACCTGTGCTAAGATCACTTGAGCTCATTAGCGACTTAATTGTCGTTATCAATCATCCAAAACCCACGGGGAACCTAGATGCACTTTCAATCTCCCCCTTTTTGGTGATTGATGACAACACATTAAGTCCTTCAATAATTAAGAGTATTAAAATTGGTTTTCATAACTTGTGTGCGTATGAATGACTCCCCCTCAATGTATGCAGCATGTAAAAGAGGTGGAGGAGATCTTTCATACCCACACACGTTATGGTGGGGTGCCTACGTGACGTGCTCAACAATTGTGACAAGACATAAAGAACATCAATATAAACAAAAGATTGATAATAAGAACATTATATTGATATTAAACAACATTAGCAGGTCTTGCACAAATGTAAACATCCAAATAGCATGAAAGTATTACAAGACAAGTCCACAAACCACAAGCACACCCACAAAAGATTAACTTCCCCTTAACTCTCCCCCTTTGGCATCAAAGCACCAAAAAGGAAAAGAAGGGAGGAAACTAAGACCTAAGAACTAGTCCTCGTCTTCGCCACTTCCACTCTCCGTGGCCTCGGAATCTTCGACGTCTTCCTCATGATCATCGGCATCGTCGTCATCGTCGGAGTTCCTTGCCGAGGGAGCAGCCCGAGAGGAGCTTCCATCCTCTTGGAGCTGGGCGAGCTCATCGGCGGTGAAGTTGGGGAATGGAGTGATCTCCCCATCACTCACCTCCGAAGAGGACATCGGGACCTCCAGCTTGTCGCACACCGCCTTAAGATATTTTTCCTGACGCTTGTGTGCCCTTTGAGCGCGGATCTCTTGCTTCCGGCAGGAAGTGAAGATCGCCTTGAAGCATTTGAAGAAGGCACTCATTGATTGAGGCGGAGGCGGAGACGGAGGTGCCACGGGGCGAGATGGAGGATCTGCATTCTTGCGACGAGGAGGAATAGGTACATTTGGGGGCTTCTGAGGACGAAGCGGGCGGTGCGACACGTTCTTGACGAAGGTCACGCTCGACACCTTCTCGATGAGGCACATGATGTAGGGGGCATACCCGCAAGCACGGTTGGGGGTATGCGAGATGTTGAAGATGTCATCGAAGATGTAATCGACGAGGTTGAACTTCTCTTCCCCATCAACCAGAAGTAGCAAGTGCCTCAAGTTCCCTTGAATTACCCCAGCATCACCGTCCTTCGGTGCTATCGTCCTTGTGAGGATTCTGTTCATAATGCTGTAGAAGGGCTTGATGTTGCGGGTGAGACCGGCATCAAATGGAACGTGACTTGGATACATATATGCTAGCTCTTCACGGTCCACGGCCTTGAGGTTAGAGATTATAATCTCATGATCCATGTGTGCCTCAAGCCCTAGAATCTTGGCGAACTCTGCAAAAGTGACTGAGTACTGTTCACCATGTGTCATCCAAATAATTCTTCTGTCACCTGAGGTGGTGAAGTAGATGGTGGAGTAGAACTGCAAAATCACTTCGACGTTCCAGTCATACTTGAAACTCATGATCTTCTTGAGGTCATGGCGCTCAGCAGCTTCGATGACAACGTCAAAAGCAGAGTGTTGCTTTTTGGCCATGTAATCCCAGTCAACCCATTGAGCTTCTATTACCGGCTTCTTCATCTGCTGATAGACTAGCCGGTAGTAGTCACAATGAAAGTCACACCAGAACCTGGGATCTGCCATGCTCCTCTCAAACTTGTAGACCTTCTCGGTCCTCAGCCTCCTGGCCTTTTCAACCCCTTTTCCGTGAAACACATTGGCAGACAACTCCTTCTGCCTGTTGGGGTTCCTTTCTGGTGTGTGAATCTCAAGGGGGCCAATGGAAGTGGCCTTCCCTTTCTCCTTGATCACCACACCTCCAGCTGCCTTCTTTGCTGACATCTTGACAGCTGGCTTCTTCTTCGTCGGCTCGACAGGAGCCGGAGCCTTTCCCTTCTTAGGGTCACGCTCGACCCTAGGCTCAGCTTCCATTTGGGCTGGCTCCTTGCCCTTCGCTTTCTCGCCAATGGTGACGAGCTTCTTTCTCTTGGGTGCATTGGCCTCAGCAGCCCTGGAGTTGTGAGCCTCCCTGTCTTCCCTTTTCTTCTTCCGCAGCTCATTGAGGGACTCTGCGGTTGCTCTAGCTATGGCTTCTTCCTCGTTGTAGATGCTTGCGGCAACTTTGGAGGCTTCGAGTGCCTTCAGCCGTCTCTCTTCCTTTGCCTTTTGCGCCTCTATGAGCGCAGCCTTGGTCCTTGCCTCGACAATTTGGGCTTTGGTTCGCCCCTCGGGGTTGAGACGAGAAGGGGAACGCTCCGAGTTCGACATGCTGCGGAAAGCATAGAGAAAGGAAGGTGTGAGTCCAAGGAGAGGGAGCATTGCGGAAAAGATCTCGAGAAAAGAGTAGAAGTAGGGTTTGCCCTGTGCAAACCGGACTTGTCCGCCCCAGGGGCGGACTAGTCCGCCAGGCGGACTTGTCCGCCCGGGACCGGACTAGTCCGGGTTGCGCAGAGTGAACCCTAACCCTAATCGATTCATCGAAAAATCATCGAATCAGCGCGCAATACTCCTAGACTATGATCGCAAGGGTATATGGACCAACATTAATGAAGGTGTTCCTATCAAAAACTTTAAGAATCAAGAATGGGGCTAGTTTTTGAAGAACGAGGGAATACCTTCTCAAATCCACTAGAATCGACGAAATCGGAGATGGATCGCGAATGTGGAGCGCGGGGAAGTGATCCCTCACTCCCAAAGACTCCGATGCGTGGATTGGATTCGAGATTTGGTGGTTGGAGCGCAAAATCGCCGATGGGGGGCGGTTGCTAGCGCGTGGAAGTGAGAGAGTCAAGTGAGAGAGGGAGAGGAGGGGTCTGGGCCGCCTGGGGGGTTTAAGTCCCCAAGGGCCGGACTAGTCCGGTTGAGGGGCCGGACTAGTCCGGTCTGCGGACTAGACTCAGACTAGTCCGGATCCGGACTTGTCCGGTTGAAAGGCGGACTAGTCCGGTGTGCGGAACAGCCGCGGACTAGTCTGGACCCGGACTTGTCCGTCCACAGGGGCGGACTAGTCCGGTCCGACTGGACTGAAAAGCGATGTTTTGACCTGCACACACACTATTGGTCCTTATGGATAACAAGCAACACAAAAATGATAATAAAAGAAAGAATGTGATAAAAACATGATCAAATCCCAAGAAAAAGTTTTCTCAAACAGATTTTGAAGAGAAATCACGATAGAGAAGAGATTTTCGAAATGGCTCAAAAAATGTGAGGAATGTGGTTTAAGCCACATTTCTAGAATCCAAAATGTTGAGCTCACTTCTTAGCTCACATAAACGCTTCTCATCAAGAGGCTTGGTGAAGATATCCGCGAGTTGATGTTCCGTCCTCACATGAGAAATCACAATATCTCCCTTCATTGAGTGATCTCTCAAGAAATGATGACGTATGTCTATGTGCTTGGTCCTAGAGAGCTCTATCGGATTATGGGGTATTTTGATGGCACTCTCGTTGTCACACAAGAGTGGAATGTTGCGCAAGTTAATCCCATAATCCCTAAGGGTTTGTCGCATCCAAAGAAGTTGTGCACAACAACTTCCGGCTGCAACATATTCCGCTTCGGCGGTGGAGAGAGCAATAGAGTTTTGCTTCTTGGAGGACCAAGACACTAGAGATCGACCCAAGAATTGGCATGTACCCGATGTGCTCTTCCTATCAACTTTGCACCCCACATAGTCCGCATCGGAATATCCAATGAGGTTAAACTTAGATCCTTTGGGGTACCAAAGTCCTAGGGAAGGTGTGTGTACTAGATATCTCAAGATCCTTTTAACGGCGGTCAAATGACAAGCCTTAGGTGCCGCTTGAAAGCGTGCACACATACACACACTTAGCATGATATCGGGCCTAGATGCACAAAGATAGAGAAGTGAACCAATCATAGACCTATATAACTTTTGATCCACACTTGGACCATCCTCATTTAGGTCTAGGTGTCCATTTGTCCCCATAGGGGTTTTGATGGGTTTTGCCTTATCCATGTCAAACTTCCTTAGAATATCTTGTGTATACTTAGTTTGACTTATGAACGTCCCTTCTTTGAGTTGTTTTACTTGAAATCCTAGAAAGAACTTCAACTCACCCATCATGGACATTTCAAACCTCTCCGTCATTATCTTGGAGAACTCATCACAAAACACCTTATTTGTGGAACCAAATATGATGTCATCCACATATATTTGGCACACAAAAAGATCTTCGTTGAAGTGCTTTGTGAAAAGGGTATAATCCGCTTTGCCTATCCTAAAACCATTTCAACTAGAAAGTCTCTTAGGCATTCATACCAAGCTCTAGGAGCTTGCTTTAGGCCATAAAGAGCCTTTCGCAATTTGTAAACATGGTTAAGATAGTGTTGGTCTTCAAACCCTGGAGGTTGCTCTACATAAACTTCTTCCTTGATTGGGCCATTAAGGAATGCACTCTTAACATCCATTTGGTAGAGCTTGAAGTCATGATGAGTAGCAAAAGCTAGTAATATCCGAATTGACTCAAGCCTAGCTACGGGGGCAAATGTCTCATCAAAATCCAATCCTTCAACTTGTGAGTACCCTTTTGCCACAAGTCGTGCCTTGTTCCTAGTTACCACGCCATGCTCATCTTGTTTGTTGCAGAACACCCACTTGGTTCCAACAACATTAGCTTGTGGGCGCTTGACAAGCTCCCAAACCTTGTTCCTTTCAAAGTTATTGAGCTCCTCTTGCATGGCAACTAGCCAATCCGGATCTCTTAAGGCATCTTCAACCTTATGGGGTTCCAAGGATGAGACAAAGGAGAAATGCTCAGAAAAGTTTGCAACACGTGAACGTGTTGTTACTCCTCTTGTGATATCTCCTAGAATGTTGTCAACGGGATGATCCCGTTGAACACTTTGATGAACACGAGGATGCAGAGGTTGAGCTCTTGAATCACTTGCTTCATCTTCTTCACTTTGGTCTCCCCCTTGATCCAAGCCTCCCCCTTGATCTTCATTCCCATTATCATTTTGGGGAGTATCTAGTGGATCTCCAACTTGTCCAATGGGGGTTTGACCTACTTCATAATGATGATGGTCACTTGGGCTTTGAGATGGTTCTTGTGGGCGAACATCTCCAAGTGCCATTTTCCTTAGAGCTTCTAGTGGAGGTTCCTCTTGATCAAGGGCATGTTGATCAACTTGCTCCACTTGAGAGCCATTGGTTTCGTCAAACACCACGTCACGTGCTACTTCAACAATTCCGGAGGATTTATTGAACACACGGTACGCATGAGTGTTTGAGTCATATCCAAGCAAGAAACCCTCATCGGACTTTGAAGCAAACTTCGAAGTCCTAGGCTTCTTGTTGAGGATATAACACTTGCTACCAAAGACACGAAAGTAAGAAACATTGGGTTTCTTACCAACGAGAAGCTCATAAGGAGTCTTCTTGAGGAGGCGATGAAGGTACAATCGGTTTACGGCATGGCAAGCAGTGTTAACCGCTTCCGCCCAAAACCGGTCCGATGTTTTGTACTCATCTAGCATCGTCCTTGACATCTCAATAAGCGTCCTATTCTTTCTTTCGGCAATTCCATTTTGTTGTGGAGAATAGGGAGCATAAAACTCATGCTTGATGCCCTCCTCATCTAGGAACTCTTCTACTTGCATGTTCTTGAACTCGGTGCCATTGTCATTCCTTATACCCTTTATCCTTAAGGTGAACTCATTTTGAGCTCTCCTTAGGAATTTCTTGAGGACACCGGGGGTTTCACTCTTATCATGCAAGAAGAACACCCAAGTATATCTAGAGAAGTCATCAATGATGACTAGACCATACTTGTTGCCACCGATGCTAATGTAAGCAATGGGGCCAAAAAGATCCATATGGAGTAACTCCAAAGGTCTAGTTGTCGTCATGACATTCTTAGAGGGGTGTTGAGCTCCTACCTGCTTTCCCGCTTGGCACGCACCACATGGCCTATCCTTTTCAAATACCACATCCTTTAGGCCACGAATGTGCTCTCCTTTAAGGAGCTTTTGAAGGTTCCTCATTCCAACATGGGCTAGCCTTCTATGCCAAAGCCATCCCATGTTGGCTTTCGCCATTAAGCATGTGTCAAGTTGAGCTTTATCTGTGGTAAAATCCACAAGATAGAGCTTTCCCTTGAGCACTCCCTTAAAGGCTATTGAGTCATTACCCTCTCTCAGAACATTCACACCCTCACTAGAAAAAACACACTTATATCCTTTATCACAAAGTTGTGATATGGATAGTAGATTATAGTCTAGGGAATCAACATGCAAAACATTAGATAAAGTATGCGAAGGGGAGATAACAATTTTACCGGAGCCAAGGATTTTCCCTTGACTATTGTCCCCAAAGAAGATTCCTTCACTTGGGTCCTCATTCTCCTCATACTCTATGAACATGCTCCTCTCTCCGGTCATGTGGTTGGTACATCCGCTATCCAACACCCATTTCGATCCACCGGAGGAGTAAGTCTACAAAACAAGTTTATGCCTTCCTTTTAGGTACCCAAGCGGAGTTGGGTCCTTTCACGTTAGTAGTTAGGCATTTGGGCACCCACACGCAAGGCTTGGGGCTCTTGCGGAGTGGCCCAACATATCTAGTAAACACCTTGCCATATTTGTTCCTCATAAGCACATAAGATGCGTCAAAATCATGGAATAGAGGATGTGGTTCAGATTTAGGCATATTGTTGCTAGAGGGTGAGTTCATTTCAATTTTAGGTGTGGATGAACTCCCCTTAACAAAGACAATCATGTCTTTGCCATACTTGGAGGTTTTGGCGTTATGCCTTCCACCTCTAGTATAGCCAAGACCATCCTTGACATGGGGAGGTCTTGTGTTGGTGTATGCACTTCGTGCATACGCCACCTTCTCCTTGTCAAAGATGGCACCCTTAGGTGCTTGGTTGCCTTGTGCTGAGTTGAGTTCATCCTTAAGCTTAAGGATTAAGTTAGAGCACTTGCAAGGCGGGGTTGCATTGGATGAGGCTTTTGAGGAGGTTGAGCTCTTTGAGGAAGAGGCTACATTGTTCTTGAGAGACTCAACTTGAGTCTCAAGGATCTTGTTAACTTTTGACAAGTTCCCAAGTTCATCCTTGAGCTCAATTGTTTTCTCCTCAAGACTTGAACACGTTTTATTACTTAGAGCAAGTTCGTGTTCCAATGCCTTGCTCTTCTCTCTTTCGAGCTCAAGGAGCTCATCAAGCTCTTGACATCTCTCCTTCTCAAGGATGAGCATGTCCTCTTGTCTATTGATGAGATCCTCCTTCTCAAAGATCTCATCCATAAGCAATTTCATCCTTCGCAAGGTGCTTTTGCTTATGTCCTTAAACATGTGTTCATTCTCACTAGCACTATCAAATTCATCTTGTGAGGAAGTTGAGGAGGAGGGATGAGATGTTACCTTTCTCCTTCCCTCCCTTGCCATAAGGCAAGTAGGTTTGTAGTCGTTGTTGAGGTTGGGGAAGAGCTTGCTTCCCTTGGAGCTCCTCCCAATGGCTATGGTAGCCATCTTCTCCTCTTCTTCTTCTTCGGAGGACTCATCGTTAGAGTCCCACTCCTTCCCCAAGTGGGCTTGTCCGGAGGGCCTCTTCTTCTTGTAGAATTTCTTATCTTGAGGCTTGCCCTCCTTCTTCTTCTTTGCTTCTTCATGTGGGCAATCAGCGATGAAGTGCCCATACTCGCCACAATTGTAGCAAGACCTTTTTGATTTGGGCCTTGCTCTTTCCTTCCCTTTGCCCTCATGGTTGTATCCACCTTTCTTCCTTCTCATCATTCTCTTGAATTTCTTGATGAAGAAGGCCTCTTCCTCATCGGTGTCGAGGCTCTCCTCATCACTTTCCTCTTGCTCCTTTGAAGAGGGTGTTGCCTTGAGTGCAACGTTCTTCATCTTGGAGGCGGTGAACTTCTGAAGGTCGTTGTAGAAGAGCGCCTCCTTCTCCATGATCTTATGGTTGATGATCCTGCCAAGGACCTCCTCCGGGGTCATTTGAGTGAACCCCGGGCTTTCTCGAATCATGGAGCAAAGAGCGACGTTCCTAGGCATGAATGCCCGGATCATCCTCTTCACTACCTCGTGGTCGGTCCACTTGGTGCAGCCATATGATCGGCTCTTGTTGATAAGTAACTTCAACCGATTGTACATGTCTCGGGGGGATTCACCATCCAAGATGGCGAATCTCCCAAGCTCTCCTTCGATGAGCTCGATCTTGGCCTCCTTGACCACCTGATTTCCTTCATGCGCCGTCTTGAGGGTGTTCCATATGTCTTTGGCCACCTCAAGGCCATCAACGCGGTTGAACTCATCTCTTGAGAGGGATGAGATAAGCACACCCGCAGCTTGAGCGTTGCGGTGGATGAGGATGGCTTGTTCTTGAGTGATGTTGTCCTCATCCTTCGAAATCTCCACCCCGGTCATGACAATTTGCCACAACGCCGGGTTGAGTGACACGAGGTGGATCTTCATATTGTGTTTCCACATCCCGTAATCAGTTCCATCGAATTGGGGAGGTTTCCCCAATGGGATGGAGAGGTAGTGGTTGTTGGCGGCAAGGCGTTCATAGTTGAACCCTTGTCGGTTGTAGTTGACTCCGCCACTACCACTTGATTGGTTCGACGGATCGATCTTGGAGATGTTTAGCTTCTCCCGGAGCTTCGCCTTGAGTTGGCGAGTCTCCTCATCGTCTGTTGGCTTATCTTGATAGGCCAACGTCTCCTCACGGGTTGCCTCGTAGTTGCTGCTCGATGCGTCGTCATTCACCACTCCGGCCATCTCTCCGAGCTGTTAGACTCTTTGTGGAGAGTCCTAGCTCTGATACCAATTGAAAGTTGCCTAGAGGGGGGGGGGTGAATAGGCTAATCGACCTGCAAATGACTTAATAAAACGAGATTAAATCACAGGGGGCGGACTAGTCCGGTCTGGGGGCGGACTAGTCCGGTCAGCCTGCGTGAAGAACCCTAAAAAGTGTTTCTAGGAAGTTTTAAGGGGATTTTCTCGAGGCTACAAGTGAGGATATGTTTATGACAAGTTTAGAAACTATCAACACAAGAGTGAGTCAAGTTTCAACAAGATTAAGCAAAGAGAAACACAAAACAAAACTAGCAACCCTAGAACGGAATATTCGATGAACAAAGTGCGAAGAACACGGAGACACAAGGATTTTATCCCGAGGTTCGATTCCACACAAGAATCTACGTCCCCGTTGAGGAGTCCACAAAGGACCGGGTTCACCAACCCTTCCCTCACCAAGTTTACTGCACGGGCCTAACTTGGTTCTCCACTAATCACAAGGGTGATTACAAAGTTCGTTGGGGCTTCTCACAATCTGAGGCTCCCACGCCACAAAGATGATCAACAACACGAAACACACTCAACACACAGCTCACAAAGACTCAATGAGTGCAAGAGATCAAACCGGGAGCACAAGCGTGATGTTCTTCCTCTTCTCCACCTTACTAAACCCTAATCCACTCAAGAATTAGTTTTAGAGGGAAAGTAGGCAAGAAAGAGGCTTAAGAGTGCTCCAAGTTGGCTGTGGCGGCACTATGGTTCTAGTCTGTTCAAGAGTTGGTTCAAAAGAACCCAGGGGACCTCTATTTATAGAGGTCCCAAGCCCATACTGCTGACTTCAGCAAAAGGGCGGACTAGTCCGGCCTCAGGCCCGGACTAGTCCGGCCTAGGGGACCACTGACCTCTTGTCAGGTCCCGACAGCTGACACACTATCGTCACACTACCCGCCAAACTTCAAATTCAAACGGTCACTTCAACAACGGACTAGTCCGGTCACCACCGGACTAGTCCGATCTCACACAGAGCCTTTTGCTCCATGTGAAAACAGACTAGTCTGAGGACCACGGACTAGTCCAGCCCAAAGGGCGGACTAGTCCGGTCCTCCCAGACTTAGTCACAGAAGCACCTACAACTCGCCAACCCGGACTAGTCCGGCTCCATGGGCGGACTAGTCCGTTCTCACTCAGGACCTCTTGGTCCGGACTCAAACGGACAAGTCCGTGGTTTTGGGACTTAGTCCCCAAAACCCACTCACTGCTATCCGGACTAGTCCGGCCACGAACGGACTAGTCCGATCTCAGTCAGACCCTTCTGGTCCGGCCGAATACGGACTTGGCCGGCCAGGGGCGGACTAGTCCGGCCACCTGCACGGACTAGTCCGGCCCTACTGCCAGACTACTTATCCACTCTTTTCTCTCAAGGGGTTTGACCTCTAAACCACTTTGAGCTCCCAAACTTGATCTCAATGCATTTTACACACGCACCCTCCTATTTCTGCAGCTAGTCTAACTCAACACGCTAGAAACCCTAGTTTCTACGCTTCGAGTTGACTCCATTTCCTTCCTTTTCCTTTTTGAGGGTTTGCGTCTCCGATCGAGTCCACACCTGTGCTAAGATCACTTGAGCTCATTAGCGACTTAATTGTCGTTATCAATCATCCAAAACCCACGGGGAACCTAGATGCACTTTCAGGAACTCGTCGAAAGACCCAAGTTCAATGTCGTTGGCACCAAATGGGTCTTCCGCAATAAGCAGGACGAACACAGGGTGGTGACAAGGAACAATGCGCGACTTGTGGCTAAAGGGTATTCACAAGTCGAATGTTTGGATTTCGATGAAACCTTTGCTGCCGTAGCTAGGCTTGAATCTATTAGAATATTACTTGCATATGCTACTCACCATGATTTCAAGCTCTATCAAATAGATGTGAAAAGCGCCTTCCTCAACGGACCAATCAAGGAGGAGGTGTATGTGGAGCAACCCCCCGGATTTGAAGATGAAGAGTTCCCCAATCGCGTCTTTAAATTGCATAAGGCTCTCTACGGCCTCAAACAAGATCCTAGAGCTTGGTATGAGTGTTTTAGAGATTTCTTAATTGAAAATGGTTTTAAAATTGGCAAAGCTGATTATACATTATTCACGAAGCATTTTGATAATGATCTCTTTGTTTGCCAAATTTATGTTGTATATCATTTTTGGTTCAACTAACAAATCTTTCTGTGAAGAATTTAATAAGATTGTGACAGATAGGTTCGAGATGTCTATGATGGGAGAGCTAAAATACTTCTTAGGATTCCAAGTGAGGCAACAAAAGGAAGAGACATTCATAATCCAAACCAAGTATACTCAAGACATACCCAAGAAGTTTGGAATGGACAAGGCGAAGCCTATAAAGACTCCCATGGCAACGAATGGTCACTTGGATCTCAATGAAGATGGACCAAACGTCGATCAAAAGGTATATCACTCCATGATTGGGTCCCTACTTTACTTATGTGCATATAGGCCAGATATTATGTCGACTGTATGTTTGTGTGCAAGGTTTCAAGCCAACCCAAAAGAGTGTCATTTGACAGTCGTAAAGAGAATCTTGCGGTATTTAGTTCATACACCCAACCTAGGTCTTTGGTATCCTAAAGGTTCGAAGTTCAATCTCATTGGATGCTCTGATGTAGATTATGCCGGATGCAAAGTAGATAGAAAAAGCACCTCCGGTACATGCCAATTTCTAGGTAGATCCCTAGTTTCTTGGTCCTCTAAGAAACAAAACTTCATTGACTTATCCACGACCGAAGCGGAGTATGTTGAAGCCGGGAGTTGTTGTGCACAACTCCTTTGGATGCGACAAACTCTAAGGGATTATGGTTACAATATGAGCCGTATTCTACTCCTTTGTGATAATGAGAGTGTCATTAAGATTGGCCATAACCCTGTTGAGCACTCTAGTACCAAACATATAGACATCTGACATCACTTTTTGAGAGACCACTCAATGGAAGGAGACATAACTATTTCCCATGTCAACATCGAAAAACAACTAGCAGACATATTCATCAAGCCACTTGATGAAAAGCGTTTTTGCGAGCTTCGAAATGAACTAACCATCCTTGATGCTCGGAATGTGGCTTGAAAACTTGCATACCTGTATGAATTCTTCAAAATATGTTGATTGTGTCGTGAAAATCATCTCTCTCAATTTTCTCCGAAAAACTATTTCAATTACTTGATCTTAATGAATTATGGTCATTGCTTGATTGTTGTATGCTTACTCATCATATTCATCAAGATTACTTGATTGTTTTGGCCCCTATTTTCTCTATAAGAACCTTCGAATATATATGCGAATAGGCTATTTAATTCTATTCTGGTGACCACGGACTAGTCCGCACAATGCGGACCAGTCCGCAGAGTGTCCGGTAGTCCGGACTAGTCCGGTGGACCATGGACTAGTCCGATTTTTCGACTCCATAACCCTAGCCACCGCCAAAACCTAATCCTCTTCATCCTCACAACTTGCCTCACGCTCTCTTCCTCGATCGAGTGCTCCCAATGCAATTACCTCCGTTCTCCATGGCATAGGGATTGAA